>CM052665.1:54897200-54929545 GCA_028533165.1 Leontopithecus rosalia
GCCATTCTAACTGGCGTGAGATGGTATCTCAATGTGGTTTTGATTTGCATCTCTCTAATGACCAGGGATGATGAGCATTTTTTCATATGTTTGTTGGCCTCATGTATGTCTTCTTTTGAAAAGTGTCTGTTCTTGTTCCTTCTCTGCGTTGTTTCTCTGCTGAGCAGCTGCAGATGGAAAACCACCCATGACACTTACAGCCGCCAAAGCCAACCCTTCTCCATTTTGGCTGGCACGTGGGACTCGGGCATGGGGTGGAGGGGCCCTCACTAGGCCCTCTTGCTCCAAAGCAGGTCAGCAGTTCCTATCAAGCACCTGACACGCATGAAGCTGCTGTTAGCCCCATTGTGGGAACAAATGAAGATCACCTACCTGAGACCAAGCTCGGGCTGTGTATTCTGAGCTGGCTCTAGCGAGGGGGCTGCCTCTACCACCTGCATTTGGCAGAGACTCAGGGCAGGCGGTGGGGAACTTGGTGGTGGATGACAGGCCCCAGGGGTGCCCCGATGAGGCCGTCTTCAAAAAGACTCTGGGAAGGCTCGTGGGAGTGGACATCCTAGGGGATTGGCTGAGGCACGTATTTGACTTTCTCTGGTTAGCTCTAAATTAGAAGCAGGAACAAAAATTAGAAAAGCTGGCAGTCATCGACAAAGTCCTGACCATTCTGGGCCAATTGCTGCAAAGATTAGGAGTCTCGCTATTGTCTTTGTAGGGAAAGAAACAGCTACTTTATCCTCAGTTGAGTAACTGAGGCCTGCAAATTAAACTGATGCAAAGACAGACAGGAGAAAGGGGTTTATTTCATGTGTCTATGGGAGCCAACAGAAGAATTAGCCGGGGCCGAGCATGGTGGCTCACACCTGTAATCCCAGCACGGGAGGCCGAGGCAGGTGAATATCCTGAGGTCAAGAGTTCGAGGCCAGCCTGGCCAACATGGTGAAATTCCATCTCTACTAAAAATAAAAAACTTAGCGGGGCCTGGTGGTGGGCGCCTGTAAGCCCAGCTACTTGAGGGGCTGATGCAGGAGAATCGCGTGAACCCGGGAGGCAGAGATTGCACTGAGCCGAGATCTCATCATTGCACTCCAGCCTGGGCACAGAGAGAGACTCCATCTCAAAAACAAAAAGTAGCTGGCTGATAAATAGCTAAAGATTTACCTTCTTAGTAGGGAAAAGGAAATGGGGGAGAAGTGGCTTTTATGAGAAAAACAAATCTTTTTTTAAAGGAAAAACAAATGGGATTTTAGGAAGAGAGGAGATCAAGTTTGTGTAATGTTTGTCTACACAGGTATGAGTGGTCTTTCCATCTTCCTCAGGGCCATGAAACCCCCAGAGAGGAGAATCTTGATTGCCTCCTTGCCCGGAAGTTGCTAGTTTTGGCCAAACAATGGGAGGTCTGAGGAGGCTTTTTTCTGCATCTATTAAATCTCAAATGTCTTCAGCTTGAAGCAATCTTTATGTCATCTCTGGAGTTCTGAGTGAGTCCCCATAACCGTGTGTATACTCTGTCTCTCATCATTTTCAGAATGAGAAAATGGAGGCTCAAAGCATTGAAACACCTTACCCAAGCTGCCCATCAGTGGGTCACAGAGCAGTCCTCTCCAAGGTCCTTTCCACAAAGTCACCTCACTCATACGGGGAGAGTCACCAGATTGTGTAAAGATAACATTAGAGAAGAAAATCCTGGTCACCCACTCATCCATACATCCATTTATTCATCCATCCAACTATCCATCCATCCATCCACCCATTTATGCACCCACCCATCCATCCATCCACTCATCCATTCATCCATCCATCCATCCATCCACTCATCCATTCATCCATCCATCCACCTATCCATCCGTCCACCCATCCATTCACTCATCCATCCACCCATCCATCCATCCACTCATCTATTCATCTGTTCATCCACCTATCCATTCATTCAACCATCCATTCATCCTTTCATTCATTTATTCATCCATTTATTCATCCACCCATCCATCCATCCACTCTTCATCTATTCATCCACCTATCCATTCATCCATCCATTCATCCATCCATCTATCCCTCCATCCATCCATTTATCCAACTATCCATCCATTTATTCATCTACCTATCCATCCATCCATTCACCTATACATCCATCTACCTATCCATCCATTTATCCATCCACCCATCTATCCATTTATCCATCCACCTATCCATGAATCCATCCACTAGTCCATGCAATAATAATTTAGCTCTGAATCATGCTGGGTGCTTGATCATGTTGGAGTATGAAGTCCAAGATGACACAGTCCCTAATTTTGAGGTGTCCATACTCTAGGGGAGACGGACTTATAAAAAGTTATTGTTGTTATAATATATTAAAATCTACAGTAACTACGTTCATGAAATCCCTGAACAGAATGTTGTCAGCACATAGTGATAAGCACGTTCACCAAGGTGGCGAGATGGCAGAGATCTGTGTCCTCCCATTTATTATGTTCTATGTTTCCCAAATTGTCTGCTTTCCAAATGTATTATTTTTATAATGGGAGTGGAGAATCTTTAAAATTATTCAATATTTCTATATTGTCTAAAAATTTGATTGGTTCTTGGGCCCAGCTGACACCTGAGCTGATCAACTCTCCATCCTCGCCCTTCAGCAGCTGCCCTTCCCCGAGACTCCCCCACAACACCCCAAAACACCAGAGTTTTCCAAACCTCCAGTTCTTGCTCACCTTGAATTCTGTCTGCAGCATTCTTACCACCACCTTTGCCTGGAAAACTCCCCCTTGTCCCTCAAAACCCAGTTTAAATGTCTGCTTTCCACGCTGCATGGCACTGCCTGCCTGCTGGCTCTATGATTTTCCCCGCACCGTTGGTGTTCTTCAAAACGTGCTGTTTAATAGATGCGTAATATCCCATCGAAGCACCATCGTTTATTTCATCAATGCTTGGTTGGGATCATTTAGGCTGTTTCTGACATTTGCTATTATAAATAACACCTTAATTAGCTTCTCCTTCACAATCCTTGATTGTATCTCTGCTTCCTTAGGATAGATTTCTAAAAACGGAATCTCCAGGGCAAAGAGTAAGAACACTTTTAAGGCTCTTCATATTCAAAATTGCTTTCCAAGCAGGTTGAACAATTTGTGCTCCAGCACCAGAGTGTAGGGATGCCTGCACGAGGTCATTATTTCAAGTCTGTTACTCTGACAGCTGAAGATGCCACCGCTTCATTGTTTTAATTTGCATTTCTTTGACTCTCAGTTATTTTGAGCTTTGAAAAATGAACTTACTTTTAAAAGTTTATTTATGGCTGGGCACGGTGGCTGACACCTGTAATCCCAGCACTTTGGTAGGCTGAGGTGAGTGTATCATGAGGTCAGGAGATCGAGACCATCCTAGTTAACAAGGTGAAACCTCATCTCTACTAAAAATACCAAAAAAAATAGCACACACCTGTAGTCCCAGCTACTCGGGAGACTGAGGCAGGAGAATCACTTGAACCCAGCTGGTTGCAGTGAGCCAAGTTTGTGCCACTGCTCTCCAGCCTGGGTGACAGAGTGTGAGTCCATATCAAAAAAAAAGTTTATTTATAATGTGTAGTGGTCAAGGGCACAGGCTCCAGAGTCCAAGAGATGTTCAACCCTGGCTCTGCTGATGAGGACCTCGTGACTTGGGGAGCCCTCGTGGACGAAACAAGATCCTACCTGCAGGTCTCTGTGCTGGTGTCTGCGGCCTGAGCGTGCAATCAACGTCAGCTTCGTTGTTCTCGGAGTTCTCAGACCTTCCTTTGTGTTGTGCAATTCCTGTGCACACTTTCTGGTCGATTTACTAGCGGAATGTTTTTCTTATTGATTTGTGGGAGCTCTTCTATATATTTAGGAATTCAACCCTTTGCTTGCCATGTTTATGCTAATATTTTTTCAAATATTTTCTCTTTTTACTCCAGGAGATTTTTGTTTTATGTACTCATATCTTCATTGATGGTTCCTTCCGTTAATTTGATGCCAACAATTTCTTCCCAGAACCGAGATCAATTAAATATTGTCTTCTAATATGTATTGTTTTACGTTTACCTTAGATCCACAGGCAAACTACCTTTGTATAAATTATCAGTGAAAATCGAACCTGATTCTTTTCCAATGTCATTCAGAAAATAATTCCCTCTTACAGATTTAAAAGCAGAATGTGACATAATCAGGTGTGTTTTTAAATAGCTTGCTGGCTCCAATGTGGTAGGGAAAAAAAAATAACAGCAGTCATAAAAAACAACCAACGTTTACTTAGTACTGACTTTGTACAGCCTGTGTTCTGAGTCCTTTGCAGATATTCACTCACTCAGGCCTCACAGTCACCCCACAGAAAACAGAGGCTTACCCTGGGGTTTAAGAAACTTGCCCAAGCTCAGAGCTAGAAGCAGTTCTAAGCTGGGTGTATGTGATCACCAGCCGCAGCCATCTGTGTGAGCATGTCTCCCTCCCTGACTCATTTCCTGGTGAATACAGTGAACCTGCCCAGAGCTGATCTACCTGTGTGCCTGGCATTAGCACACCTGAGCGTCTGTGCTTACGAAAGCATGCGTGCTCTTGCTGCCTATTTTATTGTATAAAGTGGCCTATGAAGTATTCCGTTGTGTTTTTATGCTTCTCAAATAAATTACCTTTTAAAAATGTAAATATTTTCTAAAATTTTAAAATTACACTTTAAAGAGCGATATTTTTAGGAATTTGATTTTTCAGGATTTCGACACTTGGGACTGTCTTTTGGGATTACGACGCACTCCCGACGGCAGGCCAGTCCTCATTCTTTCCAAACGGCTCTGATGCAGTGGGCACAGATGTGGCCAGGGTGGGTTCTTCTCTCTCTCCCCCTGAAATCCCACCCACCTGTTTCTCTTCCTCTTCTTTCTGTGGCCCCTCTTCTAAGAAGCCTGGCTCTGGCCTTAGGCTCCCTGAGAGAAAAGGTCCACGAAGGGGTCCAAGTGGCCTTCCTGAGTCACATCTGACCTTCCGGTCACGGCTCCATCAGCTCACACTCTCTGAGCTACAGAGGCCTCAGGTGGTGGTAGGGGACCTAGTGCTCCTCTAGTTGACCAGCTCTTGCAGGACCAGCCATGAGCAGCCCAGCCGTCCACGGTGTGACAAGCCAGTCAGTCCTCCCTCTGGACTTCCAGTCAGAACAATGGGCCTGCTGTTCTGAGGCCAAGGCAGAGTCTGCAAGGGCCACGACAGCTGCTGGGCTGAGCACAGACCGCCCTGATGTGCCTCATCTGCGACCTCTGGGTGGACTCGAGCTACTGACTTTACCTCTATTGCCTATAGATTCACAAGTTTCTTCTCTGCCCTCTGCTTCCTCTTCTCTAAGCTGGAGCCATTTGACTGGCCGTTTTCCCCTCAGCTGGCTGAGGGAAGAGTCTGGGGTCAAGATGTGCTCTTGTGCTCCGAGTGTGGAAATGCCCTGAGGGCACAGCCCTGCTGTGGGCACTGCAGTCATAGTCAGTGATCCTCCCTCCTGCCCAGCTCCTCCCGTTCCAGTGACCTTCCCTCTTCCTGAACCAGCTGGGGAAGGCACGCGGTCCAGGCTGCCGTCTAAAGGGTTTCCATTTGTCTCTGCAGACAATCTCATTTTCCTTTCCAGCCTCTGATGGAAGAGGCAAGGGAGCTCCTCCAGCCGGCTAGCTGTGCTTTCTGACCCAGGCCCCGGGGCTGCTGCCTGCCCTACAGGATCGCTGGCTGTCCTGGAACTTCCTGCACATTGCTGGTCTTGCATTTCCTACTTATCTGTCAACAAAACTACATCATTTATCTGCTTCTCCTCCCACCTCCTTCCAGCCACCGCAGCCCCTGCCCTCGCTGGTGAATGGATGAATTCCCCAGCATGCCTTTGTGCTGGGAGCATGGCCTGCGTTAGAGAGAACCACAAACAACCACCCGGGCTGTGTGAAGCGTCAGGTCAGCGCACCGGTGAGGCTAAGCAACTCCCAGAAGCCACGATGACAGGCCATGAAGAGTCAGGGAGAGCCTTTTGGGTTTGATGTCCACAGCTCCCTGTCCCCCATGGCACTGTCTTCAGAGCCAAGTGCAGGAGCCGCTGGCTAGTGGGAGGATGTTTTCTCCGAGAGTCAGCTGTAGGTCATCAAAGCGAAGGGTATTTCGATTTCTAAAACAGAATCGGTAGGAGTTAGAGAGAGGGAAGGAGGGAGAGTTATCGGGAGACCTGGCTCCCATGGTTATGGAGGCTGAGAAGCCCCACGCCCGCCATCTACAAGCTGGAGGACCTGGGGTGCCTGTGGTGGTGCTAAGATCCGGTCTGAATCCAAAGGCCTGAAAACCAGGAGGGCCGACGGTGGAACTCTCAGTCCCAGGGCCAGAAAAGGCAAGAGGAAGTGTCCCGGCTCCGCAGACAGGAGGCACAAGGGGACTGATATGGTTTGACTGTGTCCCCACCCTAATCTCAACTCTCAGAATTCCCACGTGTTGTGGGAGGGACACAGGGGGAGGTAATTGAGTCATGGGGGCCAGTCTTTCCCCTGCTATTCTAAAAATAGTCATTAAGTCTCACCAAATCAGATGGTTTATTCAGGGGTTTCCACTTTGCTTCTTCCTGGATTTCTCTTGCTGCCACCCTGTAAGAAGTGCCTTTCACCTCCCAGCGTGATTCTGAGGCCTCCCTGCCATGTCGAACTATAAATGCAATTAAACCTCTTTCTTCCCAGTCCCGGGTATGTCTTTATCAGCAGCCTGGAAACGGACTAATTCAGGGCCAGTTCCTCCTCCTTCCACGTTTCGTTCTATTCAGGCCCTCAGGGGACTGGATGGTGCCCACCTGCACTGGGGAGGGCCATCTGCTTTACCGAGTCTATTATTTCAAATGCTAACCTGTTGCGGAAACATCCTCACAGACACCCCAGAAATAATGCTTCATGGCCTAGTCAAAGTTGACACCTAAAATTAATCATCACACAGAGTCTTTGTAACACTCCCCTCATCCTCCCCTCCCAGCCACAGGCCTTGCCTCAAGAAGGTCCTCCCACCCCATCCTTGGTCATTCCAGGAGAGGCGGTGTCTTCCCTACCCCTTCTCCGGAACACCGGTGAGTCCAACACCCACTTCTTACGCGCACCTTCCCTTCTCTCATCCTCTGAACAGCAGACCCAGTGGCTGCCACCCTGGCTTCAAGTCCAAGTAACGATATTGAGTACTAAGTCATGGTCCTCAAGCAGCGAGAGCTGAGTGAGTCATTTGGCCTCTGAGAGCCTCAGTGCTTCCATCTGTAAAATGGGGATGATTTCTTCCCTGCGTGCTCATCACTGAGAGGTTATTACCTCCACTGAAATGAGTGAGGAGAGCTGAGGCATTTGTCAACTGCTGCAAATCTACGCTGGGCTTCTGCGGAGGGCAGCCTCGGATTCTGTGACCCGTGGTGGTGACAGGACTTACGCTTTGGTCTTCGGCGGGCTCCCTGGGTGATGCTCAAAAAGGTGTGAGGGACCCGTCGGGCGGGTTCCAGGAAAGTTGACTGTTGGTCTTGGGTCATCGGGCCAGCCACACCCCTTTTGACACCATGCCCCTGTCCACGCCCAGGAGGCCTGCTGGCGTTTGTCCACTGTGCCACCCAGCACTGGATCTTCCAAGCTGTGTCAGCAGAGGCAGAACCCAGAGCAGGTGCCCAAGAACCTCCCCTGGGGTAAGGCTTCCCCCAGTGTGCCTCGGGGTCCTGGGCACTGCTCTCAAAGTCTCCCAAGTACGAATCCCTCTTGCTGTCATGTAACCCTGTGGGGTCTGATTCACTCTGCCAATACAGAGTGCCTGCTCTCGGCAAAGTGCTGTTGTGAGCCCTGGGGACACTCAACAAACAGAGCCCATGAAGCCCCCTACCACTGAGAGCCTCACATCCTAACTGCCTGACTCAGCAAACACCAGACACGCGTTGTAGAATGTGCTGAGCTGAGGGTGTTACAGCTGAAATGGGGTCGTTGGGGTTGCCTTGATAAGCAGTGACTTGATGGAAGTTAGAGGAGGAAACCCATGGGTCTGCTACTCCCATTTTGCAGATGAGGAAACGGAGGCACAGGCTGATACAATTCACTGTGCTAGTCCGTTCTCATGCAGCTAATAACAACATACCCAAGACTGGGTAATTTGTAAAGGAAAGAGGTTTAATTGACTCACAGTTCAGCATGGCTGGGAGGCCTCGGGAGACCTACAGTCATGGCAGAAGGGGAAACAAACGCATCCTTCTTCACAGGGCAGCACCGAGAAGAGGTGCCGAGCAAAAGGGAGATGAGCCCCTTAGAAAACCATCAGATCTCACAAGAACTCATTCACTATCACCGATGACCGCCCCATGATCAATTACCTCCCACCGGGTCCCTCCCACCGGGTCCCTCCCACTGGGTGCCTCCCTCGACACATGGGGATGATGGGAACTACAATTCAAGATGAAATTTCAGTGGGAGCACAGCCAAACCATATCACAGAGTACTTGGTCAAGGTCAGGAGGCTTATTCCAGGCAGAGGCTACCCAGGAACGCAAGCGTCTGACTTCAGTGCCCATCTCTAAACTAAAACAAACGTCTTCCTACAAAGGCCAGGGAGGAAATGGCTTTGCAGGTCACATGTGGTCTCTGCCACCTATTCTTTCATTTTTTACAACACTTAAAACGTGTGGAAGCCATTCCTGGCTCTCCGGCAGTGCAGAAACAGGAGCAGCGGCACTGTTTCCAACCCCAGCTCTCAATCACAAGGCTCCGCACTTTCCAGATCAAGTCGAGGCTTCTCAAAACCCCACACAGCACAAGGGAAATGGTGCTTCTGTTTTACAAATGAGGAAACAGAAGCTCAAAAGTGTGAGGTCACTTGTCTGTGGTCATGGAGAGCCAGACAGACGTGATCCGGGCACTCTTCATTCTGTGCAACATGCTTCGGTCCTATTTTTCACACAATCTTACATCCCTGCTTTAAATGAAGTATTTGTGGCCAGGCACAATGGTTCATGCCTGTAATCCCAACACTTTAAGAGGCTGAGGCAGGAGGATGGCTTGAGCCCAGGAGTTTGAGACCAGCCTAGGCAACACAGTGAGACCTCAAAAATGTCTCTGCAAAAAAATTAAACAATTAACCGGATGTGGTGGCTCATGTCTATAGTCGCAGCTACTTGGGAGGCTGAGGTGGGAGGATCACTTGAGCCCAAGAGGTTGAGGCTGCAGTGAGCCTAGACTGATTGCACCATGGCACTCCAGCCTGGACAACAGAGCAAGATCCCATCTCAGAAAAGAAAAATGCAGCATTCAAGATTCCTCGAAGACTTAAACACGAAATTACTGTATGATGTAGCAATTCCACTTCTGGGTTTATGCTCAAAAGAATTGAAAGCAGAGACTCAAAGAGATAATCGTATGTACATTTCATAGCTGTGTTATTCACAGCAGTCCAAAGGTGCGAGCAGCCAGCTGTCATTGACAAATAAGGGGATACACAAAATGTGCTCTGTCCATATTTGATGAATATTCATCAGCTTAAAAAGGAAGGAGATCTTGACCCACTGAACCTTGAGGACATTATGCTGCCTGAAGAAGCCAGACAGAAAAGAGCAATACTGTCTGATGCCACTTACGTAAAGTTCCTGGAGTAACCAAATCCACAGAGGCAGGAAGTGGAATGGTGGGAGCCAGGGCTTGGGGAGGAGGAAGGGGAGTGACAGCTTCACAGAGGGAGAGTTTCAGTTTGGGAAAATGAAGAGTTCTGGAGGGGGTGGTGATGATGGTTGCACCATGATGTGAATGTTTGTAATACCGACGAACTGTGCACTTAGTCGCGGTTAAGGTGGTAAATTTCATACTCTATATTTTATCACGATGATTGTTTTGAAAGCAACACTTACGGGAGGAGTAATTTCCCAACCCCTGAACACCTGAGCCAATGTCCATCCATGCGTCATTAACTTGTCCAGGGCTGCAAGAGCCAGGTGGCAGCCACGCCTATGAGGGAGGGAGTCGGGGGAGCCAAGATTCCGGAGACAGAGGCTCACTCCCGCCCCAGATGACAGACCCCTGGCATCACACACCACACCAACTCCTGCACACCCCGGCAGAAGCAGTTTGAGTGGGGAAAGACCCAGCCAGCAAGAGACCCGCCGGCCCTACACCCCACCCCCCGCCGCACCCCCACCTAGCCTGGATCTGACCACTGCAGTCCTAAACTGGGCCCTCTGCCCATGGCCACTTCAGTGCCTTGGCCTTGAGGAAGCCCCATGTGCTGGCACGCTGTGGCGGGTGGGGCCTGTAACCTCTCAGCTTCTCGCAGGACATGGCTGCAGTGGGGACTTTCCCAAAGACCAAAGTGAGTCTCCAGCTGACAGTGCCAACCTGTTTGTCTTTATGATCCAGTGTTGTCACAGGCCCAGGACTGCCTGTCCAGGCCCAGGGAGGAGTCCCTTGGCCCCAGAATAGCCCCTGCAGGAGGTGAGTAATCACCCGAGCAAACAAAGAGAGTGCAGGTGTGCCAGGCGACCCACAAGCCTGACCTCAGACACCGCGGAGTTCAGGGACCTCAGGGGCCGCCCACTTATTGGAAAATGACATTATATTAATAAGCATCATTACTACGTGTTGAGCTCTTGCTATGTGCCAGCCACTGTGCCCAAGTATTTTCCTCTTAATAATTCATTCATTCTCACAGTCGCCCATGAGGAAAGCATTTTCACAGCCTCCTTCCAGGTCAGAAAGCTGTTCTGGAAGGTCAAGTCACTGGCCTGGTGTCACTCAGTAAGTTGAGAAGTCCACTCCGTGGCCCCCTCTCTGTCCCCAGCACATTGCTTGACCTCTGCCTTTCAAGGGTGGGTTGGATGTTGGAGCTCAAAAAGCGCGGGCAGAGCCAAGGGAAGGGAGCGATCAGCCAGAGGCCACATCGTGAGTTCCGCAGGAGATGCAGCCCTCCAGCAATGAGCCCAACGCCTGGCCCTGCGGGTCCTAAGCTCACCCTGGAGGCAAAGCTCCAACAGAGTCTGCAGCCATTCCAGGGTTCTCTGGGGTCTGTCTGTCTCTGCTGCTGGACTGAGCAGTGCAGAGAACTCAGGGCTACCCTCAGGACAGTGCAATCCCAGGAGGGCTGCCCGCCTCACACATACGCACACACACAGTGCGCATGCAGCATGCCGGCTACACACAGTGCGACAGCAAAGCCAAGCCCAGGGTGGTAGTGGGAGTGTGGGCTTCTGTAGCCTTCAACACCCACCTCAAAAGCCACAGAGCATGCAGAGAACCAGACACAGACAATCCCCCCACCCCCCGCCACCCGCACCTTCCAGAAGGCACGAGTCTGTCAGATGGTGGGGGGGAGGAATGTATCAGGGAACTGAGGTATAAAGGACTTTGAAGAAGTTTGGCGATGAGGGAAGAGGACACAGCGGACTGTGGCTTCTAGGGCAGCCTCTGGTGAGGAGAGGAGTTTTTTAAAGGTGGAAAGTTCTGAGCAGCCACGAGGGTGGAGGAGGAAGCCAATGGGAAAGTGCTGACTGTGAACTGTGTCACCCAAATGATATGTCCCAGTCCTAACCCCAGCACCTTATATGAAGGGGCCCTTATTTGGAAAGGCGATTTCAGAAATGAATCAAGTTAAGACTCGGTCATGATGGGTTAGGGTGGGCCCTAAGTCCCCTAACATTGGTGTCCCTGTAGGGGGGACATTCGGGCGCAGACCAGAGCGGAGGGAGGGTGAAGTGAGGAGAAACATGGGAGCGGGCGGGCGAAGGCCAAGGCGGGGAGGCAGTGATGCAGCCGCCACTGGCTGGAGGACCAGGACCATAGGCCACTGACAGACGCGGGAGAGACGCAGGGACTATCCTTCCCCAGAGGCTTCAGACTGAACACACCCCGACTTCTGGCCTCCAGAACCATGAAAAATAAATGTCTGTTACAGAATTCACCCAGTTTCTATGATTTGTGGCAGCAGCCATGGGACACGTGCAGAGGGTGACCCGCTTGGCTCTGATTCCTCGGAGTTGGACGCAAAACCAGCCGTGACCCATGGTCACATCTGTTCTGAGCAGAAGGATGCAGCCCACCCCTTCCCCTCCACACTCTTCCCCGGGACAGCAGGCATCCGAGGAACTCCTCAAGGGTCCTGGCTGGAGGAGAGTCCCCCTCCAGAACCCAAAGGAGGCACGTGGAAGTGTGTGAACAGGACAGGAAACGCCGAGCAGGAACCTGCGTGGCGTGGGGAAGCTCAGGCCTGCCTGCCGTCTCAACACCAGCATTTGGGTTCCTCTGGAAGGAGGAGCAGGAGAGTGCGCAAGGGACAGTCTTCGTCTTCCCCATTGGCTGTTTGCCAGAGTGTGGCCATTGGAACCCTTCACTTGTTGATAGGTGACTGGCTACGTAGCCACAAGGCCACCTGTGCCAATCCATCAATCAACCAAGGGCAAGAGATGACCCCGCATCAGCCACGGAGGCCAGAACTGAGACTCCTGCCAGCGGGAGGCGGCCAGGGGAACTGCGGGACACAGCAAAAGGCTCCCCGGCAGGCGGATGGGCTTGGGATTCTAAGAGCAGCACAGAAACGCCCCACACTTGTGCTGCTTTTCTCTGGAGAAGAGAGGACGTAACTCTCACCAAGTTGCTATTTCTTCCTTTTTAAGTTTGATTGTTATAACATGGTTTGGAAAGTGGAGCAGTACCGCAGGGCTTGTGATAATAAACAGCCATTATCCCACCTCCAGCTCCCTCTCCCGTGAGTCACCTGCCTCAAGTCCCTCAGCTGTTACGCTTGACCTTGATCTTCACACTTCTACTGCAATATTATTCATTCGGTTTTATCTCCCACCACCGCCTCTCACACACTCCCACCTATTCCAGCTACCCAGCATCTTCACGACGTACACAACCACACACTCTGCAATCTTTGGCCAAGTTAAAATTTAGTTCTGATATTATTATGACCCTCATAAATGTCATCACAGCTAAACCACTTAGGGAACTCTGATCATCTTTTCTTTTGAGCACAACTCTTTTTTTTTCCTGGGGTTAGCTATTGCCTCGTTTTTTCATAAACTTAATTTTTCTGTCTACTACTTACCAATGAATCCCCTCCCCCAGTTTTCTGATAGGACTGTAAAAGTCCTCTCAACAAAGTCAGACATACCAAGTAATTCTTCCTTTATTGTTACGTGTCCTTCCTCTTGGAGACGTTCCCTGCAGAGCTCTCTGTCCTGTTTGTATCTGGGCTGGCTGAACTCTCGGCTTGTGGCCGAGCTGCCTCCTGAAAGTTCCCTTCAACTTCAGTGAGAATTCCTTCGTATTTTCCTGGTGCTGGATCTAGCACGTCCTGTGCCTCGCATCTTTCTCTTTCGGCAGTTACTTCTTTGTGCAAGTGACGCCCACACCACAGGACCTTCCTGAGAAAGAGTGCCCGTGAGAGTCATTGACTTCTTCCTGCATACCTTCAAATGTCTTTGTTCTACCCTTACATCTGATTTTTCATTTCGTATTTGAAAATGTGGTAGCCTTTTCAGGAAGGACATTCATGTCCTACAGGTCTATGTTGGTTTGTTTTGTCTTTTGACACCTTTCTCTTCTTTCTGCTCTGCTCTGAGTGCCACTCCTGAGTGTCTCCGGCTCAACTTCTCTCCAGTGTGCACCTCCTGAGTTCTCTTTGGTGAGGTGGATGAGTCGTCTAGCCAGGTGGATGAGGGAGGAGGTCTCAGGGACCGAATATCTCAGGACAATACATTCAGCCACTACTATGGTGTGAAGCCAGCCCTCATCCCCACCTTCAGAGAGCCCTGTGCCTCAGATTCCTCAGCCGTCTGGAGCTGCCGTGCCCATGGCTTGTGTAGTTGGCAGTCGCTGTGGCAATCCGTTCCGCTTCAGCTTTCACCGTCCTGCTGTGCCAGTGTGTCATGCGGGGATCGCCTTTGGCTGCACAAGCCCGTGCCAGGGCTCATCCAAATGGCACTTTAATTTTCTTACCCAAGCAAGCAGCCCTGGCTTGTACAGCCTCCCCCGGATGCCACCAGGACCCCAAGCTCCTTCTGTCTCACTGCTTTGCCATCCTGGGTCACTTTCTTCCTCATGGGGGCTTCCTGGTCATAAGACAGCCACTTCACCTCCAGCCTCATGTCCACAGTCCAAGGAGATGGAAAGAAAGAAAAGATGAGGAATCAGGACCATCAGCAACAGCATTTCCCAGGATCTCCAGCAGACACTTGGTTTTTTTTTTTTTGGAGACAGGGTCTCACTCTGTCACCCAGGCTGGCTGGAGTGCAATGGCACGATCCTGGCTCACTGCAGCCTCTACCTCCCAGGCTCAAGCAATCCTCCCACCCCAGCCTTCCTGGTAGCTAGGACCTACAGTCACGTGCCACTACACCCAGCTAGTTTTAATTTTTTTGCAGAGATGGGGTCTTGCCACGTTGTCCAGACCAGTCTCAAACTCCTGGTCTCGAGTGAGCCTCTCACCTCAGCCTCCTAAAGTGCTGAAATTACAGGTGTGAGCTGCCTCAGCAGCCTATATCTCAATATAAGCTGACTTCTAAAAGTCTGACTTTTAAAGGTTTCAGACTGGGTGTGGTGGCTCACAAGACCAGCCCAGGCAACATGGGGAGAACCCATATCTACAGAATGTTTTAAAAATATTAGCCCGGCATGGTGGTATGCACCTGTAGTCCCAGCTACTGGAGAGGCTGAGGCAGGAGGATCACTTGAGCCCAGGGTTTTGAGGCCACAGTGAGCCACATCATGCAAATACACTCTAGCCTGGATGACAGAGCAAGACCCCATCTCTAAAAAGCAAAGGTTAAATAAAATTGTAAGTTTCAGTCAACACACCTGTGGAATGCTGCACTCCACACCCCTATTTCTTGACAGCCTGAGCTTGTGGGCTTTGTTTCAAGGCCCTGAAAAGTCCTGCAGTTCATTTAATCAAGAGTACTCATCCTTCAAGCCTTTTTCCAAGTGGCATGCTTTGTCAAGCATCAGGCAAAATGATCTGGAATGTCTCCCGATCTCAGGTGTGTGATTGTCAGGTGCTTTGGGCCAGTGGCCTCCCTGAAGGGGACTCTGGGAAGTGGGAATCAGACCCTGCATTTAGGTTCCTTTGTGGAGGGCCGCCTCCTCTCCTTGTTCACGCACTGACTCAGGTCTTCTCCAGGAAGCGAGGAAGGAGGGAGCAGAGCACATGTGTGTCCACACCCTTGGAAAACAGCGGCTCCCACGAAGGGAGAGAGGCTGAGCCTCAGGCCTGTGGATGGTGGCGGCCCCGCCCTGGGAGGCTGGTGGTGGCCAAGGGACCAACCCTCACAGTCCGTGGCCCCGCCGTCAAGGCTGTCCCTGGTGATTCACTTCCTTGTGGGCTAAGCGCTGCTCATCCCTTTCTAGTTTGACCTTCACGGCCGCCCCTTGAGGCAGTGTGGCGTCATGTCCACGTGTCATGAGATGTGGCAAAGCCCCTCACCACCGGCCCATAGGCCTCCCAGGGTCAGGAGCCCAGTAGCAGATGGGGCAGAACCGTCCCTCCCAAGATCTGGGCCATCTGACCTCAGAGTCAGAGCAGGGCAGGGCCCAGACCCTCCAGTCACTTCCCATTTCCACACCCTTCCAGGTGTCTAGGGAGACAAGTAGGACTCAGCCCCAGGGAGGCGCACACCAGGATCTCCGGCAGGAAATCGGGGCGGCCAGTCAGCAAGTGCGTGCCTTCTCCTCCAGCTCCACTAGCAGCAAATCAATCCTGCTGGCCCAGTCCCTCCCTTCGCCTTGCCTCCGGCCTCCTGCTGGCCAGTCCAGATGCTAAAAATAGCCCCAACCTGCCTTCAGAACCAGCACATCATTTCCACAGCAGGCATCCACGCGGTTGACAATGGAGGCCACTGGGACTCCACTGCCTCCCCACGCACCCTTCCATCTGCCGTGGCAGAGGGGAGCTTGCAAAACCAGAGGGTTGTGCGGGAACTTGTGCCCCTTCAAACGCTTTCCAGAGGTAGACCCGGCGGCTAGTGGTTCCGCCTGAAGACAGGAGAGGAGCTGAGCTTACTGGCTTTTTAAACACCGTGATGTTCAAATTCAAGTTCTCATGTTTCCTATTTCTGAGCAAGCCAAATCAATGTCAACATACATGAAATACATCTATAAATGTGGTCTACAGAGGGAGTCTTCTTTCCGCAAGACAAGTCCATACCAAGTAAATCTTGAGTCCTGAAATATATCGTTTTTCAAAATTCCAGTTGATATGCAACTATTTCATAAACCCGAGCATGTGATCTGGTGGTATTCTATTACCCCTTCCTCTAGGTGGGATTTCAAAAGATGCGTATTTCCCCCACCTTTCATGAATTAAGTCCTTGTTTCACTTTCCTAGGGTGGCAGTCACAAGATACCACAGACTGGGTGCCTTAAAACACAGAAACGCATTTTTTGGCAGTTCTGGAAGCTGTCATGGAATCCAGAAATCAAGGCGTCTCCCAGATGTCTCCAAGGAGAATGGTTCCCGGCCTCTCCCGGCCTCTCCCAGCTCCCAGTGTCCGCTGGCTCTGCTGGGCGTCCCTCAGCATGTAAGGATGTCACTCCCGTTGCAAGAGTGTGTTCTCCCTGTTCCTTTGCTTTGCGTTCCCTCAGTGTGTGGCTGTGTCTGAATCCAAATTTCTCCTTTCTGAAAGGACACCCGTCGTATTGCATTAGGGTCCCCTCCAGCGACCTCATTTTAATCTGATTACTCTGTAAAGGTCTTATCTCCAAGCAAGGTCACATTCTAAGGGACCGGGAATCGGGACCCCAACATACCTGTTTTGAAGGGACACCATTCAGCCCTAACACTCACATTTTCTAATAGAGGAGGAGAGAGGAGGGAAGGAAGGGAGGGGAAGGGAGAAGCCCACCCCCTCACAGAGGCTGCATTTCTGTGCTTTGTGCTTTTGCTCTGCACACTGGGCGAACTGGGTGCCAGCGTCCAGCCTTACCCAGAGGGGAGGGAGACCGCACGGAGTGGGGGGCCGAGGGGGAGCACCCAGGGGTTCAGAGGAGGAGAGTGTGGGCCAGGCGGCCTGCCAGGCAAGAGGGAGTGGAGGAACCTGCAGGGCCTCTGCAGACAGCATGCCAGCAGCAGCTCTCTCCCCGCCCCAGCCCCAGGCCCCCAGCAAGCAGGCCTCTGGCTCCAGCTCTGGCAGGGGACATGGAAGTGGACCTTGGCTCTCTGTCCCTGGCAACACCCCCGCCTCACTCTGTCTCTCCAGCCAGAGGTGGGCCTGTGGGGATGCTGATCTCAGAGTCGCCTCTCATCTAAGGTTGCTAGAAATTCAACAAACAAAATATAGATTTAGAAAACAAAAACAGTTTTAAAAAATACTATGGCCAGTTAAATGTGAATTTCAATTTCCAAAAAATAGATGTTGCCTGGGATATACTTCTAACAAAACGTTCTGTGTCACTTACGTAGCGTTCGCATGTCACTGGGGGTCCTAAGCTCTGTGTGGGAGCCCTACCGCCCAGACGTGCTGTTCACCCGTCTGACGTCACGCAGCAGTTCCCACACCGAACTCAACACTGCAGACGATGCCAGTGGATTCTGACTTCCTCAGGGACCCTGCTGCATGAGGGAAGCAGAAGCCAACGCTGGAAGGAAGCACCGAGGGCTGTTAGCAGGGCCTTGCCCCCGCTGATGGGCTCATGAATGGTTTTCATTTTTTTAAATTTCATTTTCTTAATTTTTTTTTTTTTTGAGAAGGGGTCTCACTGTTGCCCAGGTTGGAATACAATGGCGCAATCTCGGCTCACCACAACCTCCATCTCCCAGGTTCAAGTGATTCTCCTGCCTCAGCCTCCCAAGTTGCTGGGATTACAGCCATGCACTCCCATGCCCGGCTGATTTTTGTATTTTTGGTAGAGGTGGAGTTTCGCCATGTTGGCCAGGCTGGTCTCGAACTCCTGACCTCAGGAGATCTGCCTGCTTTAGCCTCCCAAAGTGCTGGGATTACAGGCATGAGCCGCAGTGCCTGCCCTGTGTTTAATTTTTTTGTTCATACGTTTCTATATCTTCTGATTTGTTTCAACCAACACGTCTATCCCAGAAAATGTCTTAGTGATTAAAATAAACAATTGCCCTCCCCTCGTTGGAGCTCCTTCCACAAGAGCAGCTTCTGCAGGTGTGGGAGGGAGAAGATTTTGTACCTGGGTCCCTGGCCACGTGAATAATTAACCCTGTCTAGGGAGCCTTGGGGTCTGATGAGGCCACGGCTTGTGGGAAAGCAGCCGAGCATGCCAGGATCCGGCTTGTGGGTGCTGGGGTCCCCGGAAATGGTCTGGTGAAGGAACCAGTAGCCATCAGCCCCCACCCCAGCCACTCCCCCCATGTGAGCGAGGTGGCACCTGCTTTTCCGCACACACCTCCCCATGTCGCTGGACACGGGCAGGGCTGCCCAGCTCCCAAGTCAGACAGATACCCAGACAGATGGACACCAGGCACCTTACCACCTCCATGGCCAGAGGCCTCCTGAGGTGGGAACTGAGTCCTGTCTGATCCCAGGCCATCCCCTCCAGGACCTTCCTGGGGGAGCGAGGAGACCAGGCTTAGAGAAAGGCTCCCTGCCCCAGGTCCAGACAGCGGTCATGGAGAAGAGGGGTGAGCACCTGTGCTGGGCACTTTGAACCCCCCAGGCCAGGTGACCGCATCCAGCAGAGAATCCTGGTGCTCCAGTCTCACCTCCAGCATGGACAAGCAGCCAGCCCTGCCCCGTCGGCCCCTCCAGTGCTGCAGAAGCCCCCACATGCAGTCCCCGCCCTTCTATAGCACCGGTGGCACAAGCACACAGGGACCGCACTAGCCCCACTCACAGGAGAGCTGCTGGGCAGGCTCTGAGGCTCCCACCAGACCCCACAGTGAGGGAGAACTCTCCCAAGGAGTGAGGGCCGGCGCCCTGCAGAGAGGCGCCTGCACCCTTGGCAAGTTGCACCCTGCTTACAAGGAACCCTGGGAGGGGAAGGCCTTTACTATCTCCTTCCTCTAAGGATGTCAGCCCCGGGGCCTCCTTGGAGGTTTCTCCTCCCAGGCTCTCTGTTTATAGATAAGGAAACTGAGGCATGGAAAAGCTGGTGACTTCCCAGGGTCACAGAGCAGCATTGTAAAGACAAGCCCCCGTGGGATCTCCCAGCTCCTGCTCCCTTCCCCGCCGGAGTGGCTCCTCCAACCTCCTTCCTTCTCCCTTCTCTCCTCTCTCCTCCCCACCAGGGCCCCTCCGTGTCCTGGATCAGGCAGGTCCCACATGTCTCCTGTGCTGAGAGGAGGAGGAGGCGGGAGAGGAAGAGAGGGCTGCAGGGCATGGGGAAGGTGACCTCCACCCCCAGGAGCCTGCAAGTCCCTTCAAGAGTGCCCTTTCACTGGGCCCCATTGCTTCTGAAGAGTGGAGGTGATGGGGGTGGTGATTGGAAGGTTTCGGGTGCCAGTTTCTGAATTGGGACATTTCGTGTGAGTGGACTGTGTGGTTGGCAGGTGGGGCTGCCTGCCTCGTGCCCATAAAACTCAGGTGGAGTTGCTGCTGACAAGGAACTCAGGGAAACCCAAATTCACAGGAGACGAAGCAGCGGCTGAGGAAACCGTGCTGCGTCTATTCAGCGGGACACTACTGGCAGTCACGCTGCAGAAGCACGTTCACTGGCATAGGAAAATGTTCAGCACCTATTACCGAAAGGAAAGCGGGTAACACAAGGTGGGCTGCGGCTTTTGACACCCGTTTATCTGAAAGGAAAAGAATATGAATTCATCTGCGTAGAAAAGAATCCGCAAAATGTCAATTTGTAGAAAGAGATGATTTTTTTCCATGTATCTTCCAGTTTTGCTACAATGAACAAACACAACTTTTTTTTAAATCATTAAAACAACACTCTTAATGGAAGGGAGGAGATCATCTGTGCAGAAGGGACTGAGAACAGGTCTGAAAGTGACTCCAGGTGACCTGTGCTGAACGCCGCAGAAGAAATCTCAAATCTAACCAGGGCCCGCTGCCAATCTCCTGACCACTGTTTTTGCAGCAAGTCCAGAACTCAGGGAGAGCAGGAGAGAGTGGCGCGTCAGCTCCTGGGCCAGGCCCTTTACAGAAAATGGGACCGTCGCCAAGAAGATGGGCAGGCAGGTGCTGGAAGTGCCAGTCTCTGCAGCAGGCAGTCTCTGTCACGACTCCGTCCATGTCTTCCAGCACTCTTCCAGCTCACTCTCCACCCCCCACACGCCCTGCCCCTGCTTTGTACACACAGCACACACCTGTGCATATGCAAACATCCGCTTTCACACATGTATACACTCACTGAGGTGAACAGCCACACTCAGGTGGGCACACGCACTCACACTGGGCACATGCAGCTCCTGAGGGGCAAGGTTGGCCTCCTTCTCAGGACACAGGACTGCGGCCTGGGCGGCTCAGACACTGCCCCTCGGGCCCCAGGGATTGATTTAGGAATGAACTGGGAATCCCTGTGAGATTCCTTCCTGCCTTGAATTCCTGCTGACGGGAAATGCAGCAAAGTCTTTAAGGGCTTCTGGACAAGGCAGGAGTTTGTGATAAAAGAGCTGTGAGAGGAGAAGCCCCTTTGCCGCCTGCCCTCCTTTCTGATTGGGTGTTGTCCTCAACAGACGTGATACCTGGAGCCCCTGCAGCCATCCTGCCTCCATGCGGCAAGCCAGGAAAACCTCACTGACTTCATGGCCTCCCTCCAGCCTTTCCAAAGCCTTGCTCTGGCCTCAGAGAGTGAGGAATTCTGTCACTTAAGGCCCAGAGCACCCTGCTTCTGCCCTGGCTCCATAACCAGAGCCACAGGCTACCAGGCAAAGGGCCAGGAACAGCACTCGTGTTTTCTGCCCTCTGCACTGAGTCATTCTGCATAGAATTTGGCTCCAAGGCCTGGCCTGACACCTTCACACCAAGGTGCCGTAAATGCAACCTTTGCTCCCCTCACCTCTGCGTTCCCACGGATCCACAATCTTCTGTTTGTAAAATGATTCCCGGTTGTCACGGAGACCAGGGCAGCGCAGTGGATCTGGAACGTCAGGTGGGGTCCGAGGTTCAGTCCTGGGGGTAGGGAGTGGGGCTGGCAGCTGCCCGGCCTTCTCTTCATCTCCCTGATTCTCATCTTTCTCACACAATCATCTACTCATTATTTCTTCCCTAAGGGCCGGGACACCAGCCTGCCCGGGGTCACGGTCTCTGTCTTTACAAGTCCTCTCCTTCTGGCTCCTGGGTGTGCCTGAGCTCAAGGGAGCCTCCAAGCAAACCTGGCAGGGGGAGTCCCCAGGGCAGATTTGGGGCCCCGGCTCGGCACCCCCAGAACTAACAAGGTGGGGCAGGGATTCCTGCACCTGACCGCCACCTGTGTGTGCGTCAGATCAGGCCAGAAGTTCTATCTCTGGAACTGTCATACCTGCCGACCTCCAGTCGGTGGCTGAGGCAGGAAGGCAGGCAGAAACACGAGACACAGCTCCTGTTACACACGCCGCCTGCACACACCAGCCTAGTTTTGGCTCCACGCAGCCTCTGACGCTTTCGCTCACCACGTCCTTCCTGTCGCCTTCGGTGCCTTTTCTCTATCGTCAGGTGGGGCCCCTGTGGTGGGCAGAATATCGGCCCCTGCAGAGATGCCAACGTCAGTCTCCAGAGCTTCCACAGAGACCTTGCAGATGGGACTGATGCTGAGAGGGGAGATTCTCCGGGGTTAGCGGCGGAGGGGGGTCCAGTGTCATCCCATGGTCCTTATGAGAGGGAAGAGGGGAGGCGGAGGCGGAGAAGCAAGGACAAAGCAGAGGGGGAGTGACGTGACCTGCTGCGGGGACCTTGAGGCCACCAGGCAACCACAGGAAGCTGGAAAAGGCAAGAAGGCAGCTCCTTCCCTGGGCCTCCAGAAGAGGCCGGCCCCACTAACACTGGCCGGAGCCCCTTCCCCTGTCAGGGCCTTGAGAGGGGGGAACTGGCTGTTGGCAGCTTTTTGGCCCACAAGACCCATTCCAGCCTTCTGATTCTGAGAACCACAAGGTGATGAGTGCGTGTTGTTGAAGCCGCTAGGTTTGTGACTGTCTGTTACAGCGGCCTTGGGAAACGGACCAGCCTCCCCTAACCTCCCTCCCTCCCCCACCTGCACCTGCACCCTCCCCTCGCCCTTCTCTGCGAGTTCACAGGGATTCACTCTCTTCCTCCCTGCAGCGATGGCACGGGAAACATCCTCTGGCCTGGGGCTTCGCTCACAGTGCAGCCTCTGCACACAGGTCAACCACCTGCAGACCTCGACGGGACCCTCAGCCTCCCTGCTCTGACCATCTGGTTTTATAGCTGAGGAACCAGAAGCCGAAGCAGGTAACTTGTTGCAGCCTAAAGGCTTCCATCCCTCCAAGTGCCCATAACTTAGGGGCCCACGCCAGCAACACTGGCCCACCTCAAAGCCCCAGCCCAGAGAAACAAGGTGCCACTGTGTCTGAAAAGGGGCCCTCAGCCTCGCGCGGGAGCACCTTCCTCCATCAGGGCCTGGACGGTGGAGACCGGGCTGTTTCCATCTTCAGCACCCCAAAAGCCACCTGCGCATAGGAAGACGGTCGAGGGGCTCATCTGGAATCCCTCCTCACTCGCTGGACCGAGGACCTCACCCTGTTCCCCTCGTTACTGCTGAGTCCATCAACCCAGCAAAACCTCTCCAGCAGGTTCTACAAAATAGACCACAGCCAGGCCTGGAGTCAGCCCCCGATAAAGGATTCATCATGGAGTCAAAGCCTCCTCCACACTGGGGCCAGCCTGAAGATGCCAGGCCTCGGTGTGGCACCTGTGAGGCCCCGCCCTCCTTCCACCGTGGGCTGGAGGGAAAGAAGGGACGTGGACCTGTACGTTAAAGGCTCCTCTTGTGACAAGGCTGGGGGTCTGCAGGGCTGCCATGGAGGAAGGGGGCTCCAGCTAGGCAGGGAGAAAAGGGGAGGGCGGGCAGGTGAGTCATCAGCATTGGGCGTCTTGGCCCAGGCGGCCCAGACAGCCCAGCGGAACCTGTCCCCATACAGGGACACGTTGTCTGGGGACAACCTGAGGACATCGTGTCTGAATGGTTTAGGATGCTAGAGCTGTATTTGCTTTACAAATCGGCTTTGCTTTCTTAACTCTGGCAGAGCTCTCAGCAAACGTGGCTTTAATCGTGTTTGCAGTTTGCAGGAACATCTTCTCCGTAATTCTGCAGGAGGATTCACGCCCTGTGGATGCCATAACAAAGGATCACAAACCCAGAAGTCAGGAGTCAAAGTGAGGGCAGGGTGGGTCCTCACAGAGGCTCTGAGGGCCGTCTGTTCTGTGGCCCTCCAGCTTCTGAGGGTCGCCTCTACGCTTGGCCTCTGTGGCTGTGGAAGCCTCTCTGCAGTCTCCGCCTCCATCCTCCCGCGTGCCTGTCCGCTGCCTTCTGTCTGTCTAACCTCATGAGGACACCGTTCACTGGGTTTAGGGCTCGCTCTGAATCCAAGATGAGCTCAACTCCAGATTCTTTTTTTTTTTTTTTTTGAGATGGAGTCTGGCTCTGTTGCCCAGGCTGGAGTGCAGTGGTGTGATCTTGTCTCACTGCAGACTCCACCTCCCAGATCTAAGTGATTTTCCTGCCTCAGCCTCCAAGAAGCTGGGATTAAAGAAGCCTGCCATGACACACCGCTCATTTTTGTATTTTCAGTAGAGATGGGGTTTCTCCATGTCGGCCAGGCTGGTCTCAAACTCCTGACCTCAAGTGATCTGCCCGCCTCGGCCTCCCAAAGTGCTGGGATTACAGGCATGAGCCCCCACGCCCGGCCAAGATTCTTAATCACATCTGCAAAGACACTGTTTGCAAATAGGTCACATTCCCAGGCACTGGGGGTAGGGCTTGGACACATCTCTTGAGGGGCCACTACTCAATCTACTACACTAAGTTTGAGAAATTATTATCAAGACCAACTCCTCATTTTATAGAGAGAATAAGGCCCAGCCTCATGGTGCTGCCCCCACACGCAGGCCAGCGCTCAGCCACAGCAGCTCCCCCACACCTTGGACCTTGAGACAGCCGCTGGTGCCCCTCTGAGGCTGGCCAGGGGGTGTCCGCCTGAGAACAACCCACATCAGGAAGCCATGGGGCAGAGGGGCAAGAACCTCAGCATCAGAGACCAGGTCTGTACCCTGGCTCTGCCCCCTTGGGTGTCATTCCACCTCTTTGCTGCAGGGTCTCCAAAGGCTCTCCCTGCAAAATGTGCGCAGAAGATCTCCTCTGCGTGGCCACCACCGCAGTGGCCAGAGATAATGTCCTTTGCACTGCATGGGATTAATGCTCAGAAAATAGCAGTTAACATTTCATCCAGAGGGCAGGTGCCGTGGCTCATGCCTATAATCCCAGCACTTTGGGAAGCCAAGGTGGGGGGATCACTTGAGGTCAGGAGTTTGAGACCAACCTGGCCAATACGGTGAAACCCCATCCCTACTAAAAATACAAAAATAAACAAACAAAAACATCTGCCAGGCATGGTGTGTGCCTGTAATTCCAACTACTAGGGAGGCTGAGGCAGGAGAATGTCTTGAACCTGGGAGGTGGAGGTTGGAGTGAGCTGAGATCGCACCACTACATCCAGTCTGGGCAACAGAGCCAGATTCCATCTCAAACAAATAAACAAAACATTTCATCCAGGCTTGTAAGTCCTCAAGACAACCCTGTGAGGACACGGTCAAGAACATCAGCCCCTGGAGGCTGCAGGCTGCCCACTTGAAGACCTGGAAGTTGAGGAGGAGCAGAGCCTCCCAGGGACACTCGGGGTGGGGGGGCTCCTTCTGCAGGAGGGGGGCCGGGGGCTCCTCGAAGGCTCCCTGCCTTGACAGAAGGCATCTGTCCACGGAGCTGCCACATCCATAGCCAGACAGGAGGGAACAGCACAGAACGGGGGCTAGGTTTCAGCAGCAATGGTTTTTTATTTTTTGGTAACAGCTTTTTGAGATATAATTCATCCACCATACAGTTCACCACGTAAAATCTCCAATTCAGTGGCCTTTAGAATACTCAGTAGTGCAACTACCAACACAGTCGATTCTACGACATTTTTATCACCTCCAAAGAAAGTCCGTAGACTTCAGCTACCACCTCACCATTCCTCCGTGTCCCGCCAGCCCCTGGCAACCCTCAGTCTGTCTTCAGTCTCCAGGGATTCGCCTCTCCTGGTCATTTTCTGTACATGGAATCGTATCATCAGTGATCTTTGTGTCTGGCTTCTGTCACTGAGCCCAGTGTTCTCAGGGTTCATCCACACTGTCGTGTGTATCACTGCTTTCTTCCTGGCTGGGTGATACTCCACCGTACGGACAGGCTGCCTTCGTCTGCCCATCCCTCAGCTGATGGACACGTAGGTTATTTCCACCTTTTGGCTCTTAGGAACGGGACTGCTATGAACATTCACGTGCAAGTTTTTGTGTGGGCATATGTTTCCATTTCTCTTGGGCATAAACCCAGCAGTGGACTGGCTGGCTGGAGTGGCAGTTCTATGCTTCACTTATCTGAGGAGCAGCCACTTCAGCCATGTTAGGGTCCGGCGTCCCCACATCTTCTCTAACTCTTGCTGCGGTGTGACTTTGTGATTACAGATGTTCCAGTGAGTGTGAGATGCCATCTCACTGTGGTTTGCATTTCGCATTTCCCTAACCACTGACAACAGTGAGAATCCTCATCCTTCCCTCACCTTACAGGACTGTCCATCCAGGCTGACACTAATGACATTAATAGGAAAACACTGAAGTTCTCTCGGGGCAGGAAACAGACATTCTTGACCAACGGCTAACAGGACAGGAGCTGGTCCTGCCAGCCAGGTGTGTGTCACACTGTCCACCCAAAGACTCACCCAGTCCTCCCAGCACTCTTCTGCAGCCAGCACTGTCCTCACTCCATCCTGCGGGAGAGGTTGAGACTGGGAGAGGGTTGGAACTGCCAGGCTCCTGAACCTGGCCACTGTGGGGTGGCTTTGCCCAGGTCCAGCTCTTTGCCCTTGTCCCTGGCCTCTGGCTCAGCACTCATGGTGGAGCCTGCAGCCCTTGCATGCAGGTGTGGGTCTCCTGGGATTCTGCAACCCTCACAGCACTCTCCTCAGTCACTGGCTGGTGGTGGTCAGTGATGCACAGCGGGAGACTCGCCACCGTGAGGGACACTGTGAGGAACATCCATCCCCGCTCCCTTCCCACAGTATGCAGCTTTGCAGGCCACAGAGCACACTGTCTCTATCGGCAGGGAAGGAACCACTCTGCTAGTGGGGTGCAGTTCAACCTGGAGAATACACTTATTGAGGACAAATCCAAATTCCAGAGAATTTTTATTATTTTCTGATAACCAAGCATTAATTGATAACCAAGAAGATGTGATATAGGTAGAAATGCCAGATAAAATACAAGGCTCCCAGCTAAATTTGAGTTTCAGCTAATTATAAAGAAAAAAATTTAAAGGCTGAGCATGATGGCTCAGGTCTATAATCCCAAAAGGGATTACAGCCACCATCACGGGCTACAGCCACCATCACGGACTACAGCCACCATCGTGGATTACAGCCACTGTCGTGGATTACAGCCATCATTGTGGATTACAGCCATTGTCGTGGACTACAGCCACCATCATGGATTATAGCCACCATCGTGGACTACAGCCACCATCGTGGACTACAGCCACCGTTGTGGATTACAGCCACTGTTGTGGACTACAGCCACCGTTGTGGACTACAGCCACCGTCGTGGAATACAGCCACAGTCGTGGACCACAACCACCGTCGTGGACCACAGCCACCATCGTGGACTACAGCCACCATCATGGACTACAGCCACCATCGTGGACTACAGCCACCATCATTGACTACAGCCATCATCGTGGATTACAGCCATCATCGTGGACTACAGCCACCATCGTGGATTACAGCCATTGTCATGTATTACAGCCATTGTCGTGGATTACAGCCACCATCATGGACTATAGCCACCATCGTGGACTACAGCCACCATCGTGGACTACAGCCACCACCGTGGATTACAGCCACCATCGTGGACAATAGCCAACATCGTGGACTACAGCCACCATCACGTACTACAGCCACCATCATGGACTACAGCCACCATCGTGGATTACAGCCACCATCATGGACTATAGCCACCCTCGTGGATTACAGCCACCGTCGTGGATTACAGCCATCGTCGTGGACTACAGCCACCGTCGTGGATTACAGCCACAGTCATGGACCACAGTCACAGTCGTGGACCACAGCCACCGTCGTGGATTACAGCCACCATCATGGACTACAGCCATCATCATGGATTACAGCCACCATCATGGATTACAGCCACCATGGAATTATAGACACAATCCCAGCATTTTGGTAGGCCAAGGTGGGAGGATCACTTGAGTCAACATAGTGAGACTCTGTCTCTAGAAGCTTCTCATCCCTGCACTGGGTGAAGTGGAGCCCCAAACCCCTCATCTGGTACCCATGGGCTGCTCAGGCCTGGCTCCCACTGCTACTGTCTCCACTGGTGAGGATGCACGCAAGGGTGAACTCTCTGCCTTTTTGCCTGAGCTAGTCCATGTCCTAGGAAGAGACGGCCATGGCCTCAGGTTTAACAAACACAGACTAGACCAGTCCCCTGGCTGTCACGTCCTAACCCTCCTAGTGGGTGGTGGGACAGCAGGACCCCTGCCCCTGATCTATAAGGGGAGAGGGAAGCCTGCAGGGAGGTCACCAGCTGGGGAGGCTGGCACCACCCCAGGGAGGCCTGCTCAGGCAGGTCGGGGTCATGATTTCCGGTGGCAGGTCACAACAGGCAGCGTGGCTCTGAGAAATGAAGAAAAAATGTGCCCAGATAAGTAGAAGCGGTTCCTGGCAGCTTGGCAACCTCAGAGGCTGCCCGGCTGTCTAGTTAACCCCTTCCCTCCTGAAGCGTGGCCCAGCACACACATGGAACTTCCAGGCCGCCCCGCCCCCCCAGGAAGCCAGGCACACTGGGTCCCCTGAGTTCACCCACTGCAGAATGGAAAGATGTTGCCTGTCCCCCTCCCCCATGGTGGAGGCCGATAGGAGGCGGGATGGCATGCACAGCCCTGAGCCCAGTGCAGACAAGAATGGCACAGGCAGGCTCCGTCGGGGTCACAGCTCCCCAGGCACCGTGAGGGCAGAGAGGACCTTCAGGAGGGGTCAGATTGTGGCCAAAACATCACCCAGCAGACCCCATAGAGCCCACTGTGGCCTCTCCCGCCTGGGCCGACGCCACTGCTCCTCCTGGGCTTGCTGAGTCCAGAGCCACCTCCCCAGTGCCCTCCGGGAAAACCCACGGGGCCTTGCAGCACACAGCACTTCTGTGCCCGGGACCTCCTCCACCCCTTTGGGAGTCTTTCTGATCTGCTGTTTTAGAAGTGCTCCCAGGAAGGTGTGGTCTTCAGGGCACCCCGCTGAGCCACCCCTTCTTGCTACCATGTTTCCTGGAAGCTAAGGTTTGGGCCACACGGGGAACTCTGACCGTGAAGATTCAGCTGAGTGTCCCCACTCGGTGCCTGTCTCCCAACCAGACCAGGCCAGAAGCTCTCCTCATCAGCACCTCCTTCCCCTGCTGGGGCCCCAGGGAGAAAGCTCTAAGCCACTACCCAGCTGGGTCTAAAAAGGGTCCAGAAATCACTTTGAGGGTGACCCCTGCACCCCCACATCCCCCCATTTCCGGTGAGCAGCACCCGGCCCTGGGCACTCCCCAGCACATGTGCCCTCCTGCTCCTCAGCAGATGGGGCTTCTGCTGCTCCTGGCCCTGCGGGACAGTCAGGTGTGTGAGGCCCGGCCCTGTAGCCTGGGCACCTCCTCATGCGGCTCCCTGGGTGAGCTGCCATTACACAGAGAGTGGGTAGAGGGAAGAAGGCAGTGGACTTGGCAGTCCTGACCCTTATAGACCCGAGGACAGCAAGTGACCAGCTGTGTGCTGAGCTGGGTGCCTCTGGGAGACTTTGGGTTCCCTGGGGCCCTGACTGTCCTGTTGGCAGCCAGCTCCCTTGGCATGTGGTCCCCTGCAGTACCATCTATCAAATGACTGCAGAAATGAATGAATGAATGAATGAATGAATGAATGAATCCTTTAGCCTGACTTCATACCACTTAAGTAGGTCTCAGGATGTCAGCACAGCTAAAAAGCAATGGGGTAAACTATGAAACAAAAAAAGAAAGGTTAATAAAAGCAGTCACGAGCTCGCCTGGCCTCACAGCAACCCGATGGGACTGGAAGAGTCACGTGGACACACGCCGGTTTGCTGGTTTCAGCTCGTGTCCTGGCTGTATAGGACTTGCCTCTGTTTTGCAGCCAGATTTGTGTTTAACTTATTCAGGAAGAATTCACATAGCACAAAACTGAGCGCTCTAAAGTGAGCAATCCCTGAGCACACTCACAACCCACACAGCCAGCCTCTCCTTGCTCCAAAACAGCCCATCTTGCCCAAGTGAAACCCTGGCCCCAAGAAGCAGTTCCTCCCCAGCCCCTGCAGCCACCAGTCTCTCTGTGGATTCGCCTGTTCTGATGTAAAATGGGTGATACCATATGTGGCCTTTCCACCTGCCACCTTCTACTCAGCAGAGTGTTTGAAGGGCGTATCCACTTGGTGGTCCGTATCAGAACTGCATTCGTTCGTATGGCTGAATAATATCCCATTGTATGGGCAGACCGCATGTTGTGAGTCCACTGATCTGTGGATGGGCGTGGGGTTATTTCCTCTTTTCCTCCCGTGAGGCGCTGCTATGCAAATACACAGTTTGCATATACTCATTAGAGTCCCAATTCTTTGTACCATCAACAGTTTTTTCATAGTTCATGAAACACTGGATCTGTAGAGTGTCTACCTCAACCCCCTCCGTTCCCAAGGCATCATGACCTGACCAAGAGGGGCAGGAACAGCGAGGCCAGGCCTGGGACCAGGTCTCCTGACCACGCCCTCCACTGCCACGAGGATGAAGGTCCCAGTGGAGGGAAACGGAGGGTGTGGCCCACTCACTTTAGCAGATGGGGCGACACCCACCAAGCCAGGCCGCAGGCAGTGCTGTCGAAGGTGGGGCCCCATCACCTCCCGCCACCCACTAAGGTCACAGGAGGCAGCCAGGCTGGCTCACACATGGGGGCAGCTAGAGGAAACATAGTTAGGGCTTCAGACAGGGGTCAAGGTTGGAGCCGCCCGAGGGGTCAGAGGCAGGAGGCAAAGCGGCCTCTGCTTCCTTCAGCAGCAAGTCCAGAGTCTGGGTGCGTGAAGGCGAGCAGGAGGACCAGGCTCATAGGAGCCCCGCCCAGTTACTCAGACCTGGTAAACATCGATTGTTCCCACGTGCGGCTAAAGGAAAGGGAAGGAATATTCCCTGTAACGCCACCTCACCAAGCAGCCACCGTGAGCATTTGAGGGTTTGTTTTCATGAAAAGAGGAATCTGGGGTGGATGCTTGGTCGCAAAGTCGATGGATCAGCCCTAAATCAGTGGAGTGGGTTTCATGGTGTCCCTCAGTGGGAGGTCACTTATGTACCTGGGATGTCACCTGTGCTCCTCCATGAAAGCCATGAAATTCTCAACACCTAGCCCAGTCGCTGGTGCGTAGGGGGTGTGGAAGAAATGCTTTTTGTAGGAACTAACGCTGAAACCCAAGGTAGCCTTCGTAGAAAATAAAAGTAGATGCCCTTGATGCCTGTCATTCTGGGACCCCTCCGAGGGAAAGTGCACCCACCCCTCTCCCCACCCCACTTTCCCCTCAGCCTCGCCGCCAGGCTCACTCGTGTTCTGAGCCCCTTTGGACTCTCCTTCCAGCAAAAACAAGCTTAGGCAGCATTTTCCCCCTCTCATGTTAATATCTCAGGGGATACCTTCACCACAGCATAGACACGGCCTCATAACACACTTAGCTCAACTCAGCAACTAGAAGAGACAGTTCCCATTTAAAGGTAACTTATGCAGAATATAGCACAGAGATAGAAGATGGAAATATGAACAAGAAGTTGAGATCGAAAGGAATTCTAGATTGAAAATGACTTTCCTTAGAACATTGGCATTTTTCTCTTGCCTTCAAGCTTCCCTTTTTATTGTCTGTGTTTTACCAAATCAGTAAGTGTACACAGCGCGAAAGGTGAAAGACTCATGGCAAGAAAACACCCCGCATGCAGCCCTGCCCTCACATCACACCGCAGCAGTCACGCTCCGATCTTGCAGCATTTCCTCCGAGAATTCTCCCCGTCGCATGCGTACACTGATGTTTGTTTGCTTTTTTGTTTAAGATTTTATGTATTTATTACAAACTAAGGAAGACGAAGCTTCGGTGCTTTCATAACAGCCTCACCCACACCCACAGCCACCCTATAGAGTTATGTCATCATCCACAATGAAATCAAAATCCACTGTTTGTACATCACTATGATTCAGTATGATTCCACCCAACCTGGGCCTGTTCATTTGGCTGGATGTTGAGCTCTAGCTTGGAGGAGGCATTCTTTGCTGCCAACTACATGGACTAAACATGAAAACATTCCTACTACACAGCTACAAGTGCTGGATAAAATGTGAGACTCCTTTTAAATAACTAGCTAAACGTACATGAAGAAAGGGGACAAAATCTCCAGAGGCCAAAGGAAGAGGGAAATAAAGCCTGCGTAGTGAACACCAGCTGGGCTTGGACTGACATGAGGATTGCACTAATGATGTTGGCACCCAGGGGCCTTGGGATGAACAGCCCACAGACAGAAGATAAGGCCAGGGCCCCAAGTGAGACAGGGCATTAAAAGCAAAACCTTTGAAGGGCCAACCCTGAGAAGATATATTCACCCACCATCAGAGGAAGATGACCTGAAAGCACGTCTATCTCAGCCCATGCCAGGAGCAAAAATAAAAAGAAGAAGAAAAGAGGAGAAGAGAAGAGAAGAGGAGGTGGGGCCAGGATGGGCTGGAGGGTGTTCCTGAACGCTTCCACGTGGAGCGAAAGAAGATGCCAAAGCAGACTCCTAGACAGCAAAAAGGGAAGCTCGGAGCAAGAGAACAGTGCTGTCAACATTCTAAGGAAAGTGATTTTCAGTTTAGAATTCCTTTTAATTTCGTCCTTTAAGTCTCAACTTCCTGTTCATATTTCCATCTTTCTCTTTGTGCTATATTCTGCATAGGTTACCTTTAAATGGGAGCTGCCCCTTCCAGTTGCTGAGCTGAGCCAACTTTGTTAAAATGAGGCCTCTCTGTTCTGTAGTTAGGACATCCACTGAGATTTCTATTTCATCCACTGTACTTTCCATTTCCAAAGGTTCTACTCCATTCCTTCGGAATCTGCCTTGTTTTCCTGGTAGTGTCTTGTGCTCATTTCTAACGAGTATAAATTTTTTGTTGTTGTTGTTGTTTTGAGACGGAGTTT
>CM052665.1:54930045-54945184 GCA_028533165.1 Leontopithecus rosalia
GTTACCCAGGCTGGAGTGCAATGGCGCGATCTCGGCTCACTGCAACCTCCGCCTCCTGGGTTCAGGCAATTCTCCTGCCTCAGCCTCCTGAGTAGCTGGGATTACAGGCACGCGCCACCATGCCCAGCTAATTTTTTTGTATTTTTAGTAGAGACGGGGTTTCACCATGCTGACCAGGATGGTCTCGATCTCTTGACCTCGTGATCCATCCGCCTCGGCCTCCCAAAGTGCTGGGATTACAGGCTTGAGCCACCGCGCCCAGCCGAGTATAAATTTTCTAAATGCTCGTTCAGTTCATCGTGGTCTAGGAACAAACGATTTGCAGAACCTCACGGCCCACAGACCGACTCACACCGCCCCCCCCTCCCCGCCCCCGCCGCCGTGCATCTCCACCGGGTCACAGCTGGCCTATAGGCGACGACATCCAGCCACAGCCCCATTAGGGCCCCAGGGGGACTTGCCAGGTCACACGCCTTGGCTGATTGCCAAATGAAGGGAAACACGAGCAAACCTTTCAGCATTATCACGAGAGGGTACTTTTCAGCTCTTCTTCTGGGACACATTCCTCTACACCGTCCCTCCCTTCCCCCTCCATGCACACCTTCCCATGCACCCTGAGGAGACCAGCTGAGCTGGGCCTGGCCTCACTGAGCCCACAGAGGTGATGGATTTGGCTGATGGGCCAGCACGTGGCCAAGCTCTCCCCTGGGCTCCAGCATCATCCCACGTCATTTGCCTTTCCCACTTCCCACTTAAAGGGTCATTCCCTGAAGGCAAAGATGGGGTCCCACGTCACTCAGTGCCCTTCCCCGCGCCAAGCAAGGCAGCCCTTGAAGAGCTAGTCCTCCCCCACAGCTGCCAGGAAAGATGAGAAGAAAAAGGAGAGGCTCAGCCTGAGTTCCGCAGCCCAGGAGGAGGCCAGCTCGTCCTTTCTCCCGGAGCACCAGCAGCCTCCCCACCGGCCCCACCCGCAGAGCTGCCGGGTGCCACCTCCCTGGGTCTCGTTTTTCCAGTAGCACCGCTGGGACCAGGCAGTGACGTAAGGAGAAGGAAGACACCGCAGGGAGGGAGGCCGGCTTCCTCCAGGGTTGCCTCAGAGGGGCTGAGGCTGCTGAAACCTCCAGGCTCCATTCCAAGGGGTGAGGTCGGCCCAGGCGCGACAAGGTAAAAGGGGTCCTCCCACGACCCTGGAGTCTCACTCTCTGGGGCCAGCCAGCCCTGCTCAGGCTTTGGGGAGCGCCTTTCTGAAGCGCTCCACGCAGCCCTGCGCTGATACTGTTGGGTTCATCCTGTGCTGTGTGGAGGAATGAGAAGCCGAGAGTTTGTCCTGCCCGCGGCTTCCTCACCTTCTCCTGCATTTTCTTCATCCGGCACCCAACGGGATTTTTAAAATTTCAGCTTCCTTCGTGTGCTCACATTTTACATGCTGATCCTAGCACTTTCCAGGCAGAGAAACAGAACTTGGCTGTGCGCCTTCATTTTGCCTGGGAGGCTCCGGAAGTTTCTTTGGCTCTTGAAGCCAGCTGAGGCGGTCACCTGAGCAAGGGGGTTGTTCTCCCCAGGGCTCACCCTCATTCAGGCCTGTGACCTTTTCTGGTAAGCATACACTCTCTGAGGTCCCCCCGGGTCACCCCGACTCTCTTGGAGTTCAGTGTGTGGAGATGACTTTCTTCCTCATTCTGGATGCAATTTGGGAACTTCACCGAGGATTGCGGCCAGGGGCTCTTCCCTCACCTCTGATGGATCCAGTGAGTGGCCCCAGATTCTCACTCTGACCCACCCACTATGGCTTCAAAGCTGCTGTGCCCAGTTTCCATTGCTGGGCAGGCCTTCCAGAACCTTCCAGAACATCCCATGATTCAGAGGGAAGATGCCCTGGATCAGGGAGTCCTCCATTTTTCTGAGCAAATGCACATGTTCTACACACAACTCCAGGTCACTCCACAGTGGCTCCCTGAGACCTCCATAGGGCCCCTGTGAGGGACCCTGAGTGGGGACCTCTGTGACCGTGACAACTGGCCTCTGAGCCACCTTTTCCAATAACAGGATCTCTGAGTCTCCCTTGGGAAACCACCACCTCCACATTCAGGGTGGCGTCTGCCAGCCTGGCCCAGCCTGGGCCGTGGGAACACTCCCTCCCCTGGCTGCCATGCTTGGTTTTGGGGAAGGGCACAGCCTGCCACGGGGCCACCACACTGCATCCACTCCGAGACACCATGAATTCTAAATGTACCATTGTCCTGATCACCTCCAAAACAGGAAAAAATGCTGCCAATGACGACTGTAAGAGGCCATCGCCTCCCTCATAGCTGTTAGAACATGGAAAAAAACAGCATCTAAGAAACTACGAACACATCTAAGAAACTGTGAATGATGTTTAATATGGGGCTTGGAAAAGGGGAATTATTGGGAGACAGGAGTTCTCTTTCTACTGAGATCCTCAGGCCATTGAACCTCGGGGACAAGAAGACAGGGATGTATTTTGCGAAGGGCTCACCCATTGCTTAAGGCGACAGGGGAAAGGAGACACTGAACGCCTGGGTCCAGTCATTTCTGACACTGGACAGTCATTTCTGACACTGGATTTCATGAAGCAGTATTTTTTTTTTTTTTTTGCCTGCAGGGCCTAAAGCAGTGACTAGCACCATTCCTAGAACAGACTGGCCCCCTGGTACCTCCTCATTCTGCAGTAAACACTGGTGCCACTGTCCTCCTGAACGTCAATGTCTGTGGACAGTTGTGCGGGCAGAGAAGGCCAGAGCCCAGCTACCCAAGAACAGAGGCCCAGTGCCTCACGCAGAGGAGTCCTGAACTTCTGACCTCATGTGACAATTAGTAAAAAAGGACGGGAGAAGTGGGGAGGAGAGGGAGAGAGGGAAGAAAGAAGGACAGATGAGGGAGGGAGGAAGACTTGTCCAGGGCTCATAGTCTAAGATGTGAAGAACCTGGCATCCAAAGTGTTGGCTGAGGGCAGGGATTCTGTCCTCCACATGCCACCTTCTGCCAGTGCCTGCCCCCCCCGCAGTGCCAGCAGGAGGCCGGCCTTAACACAACACTCTCTCTTGAAATGAGCAGCTAACCTTGGCACTACTTGAAATGAGTAAACAAAGCCCGCTGAGTACTGGGGTCGGTCAGGTTCAAGGGCCTGGGAGAAGATGGCAACTCTTGGTTCAACAGCCTGGGAGTGGAGCAGTCTGGGTAAACCAGTTGTTTGCCAAGCAAACCGTCAGGGACATAGTCCCAGTGCTGTCGGCCGTCCTGGTGAAGCACCAAGAGGTCAACTGGCCACCGCCCTCCACAAGATGGGCCTGGAACTGTGCCAGAAAGCAAGGCAGCACCTGGGGAAGAATGGCAGGTGAGGGGCACAGGAGCCTCCGTGGAGGTGCCCAAACCGGCCAAATCTGGGCTAAGCTGGCCCTCAAAACAGTCACAGAGTATAACCCGTCAATTAAACAGGGATCCAAGACTGCATATTGACATAAATAAACAAAAGTGGGAGAGGAAAAACCCTCCTTGACACACAGAATCATGACCGTGGAATTTCTGCCAGAAATGCGTAACTTAAACTGTACCTTGAGGAAAATGAGATAAACCTAAACTGAAGAGATTCCACCAAATAACTGGCCAGACTTCCCAAAAGGCCTGAATGAACCCATGAAGGAGTCCATGTCACAATTCAAAGTCAGGAAAAAGAAGACAGAGGAACTGAGGACTGATGAAAACCGAAGCCAGTCAGCGACTGAGCTCCGCAGGGACGGTGACCGAGCTCCGCAGGGACGCAACCGAGCTCCACAGGGAGCCGGGCCAGAGAGCGGAAAGAATGAGGCGCCCCTCACCGTGTTTTCAAACTTCATTCTATAAAGGACAGTTCTGAGACAATCAATAAAACTGGAATAGAATTTGTGGATTTAACGGCAATACTGTACCAACGTTAACTTCCTGAATTTGATGGGTAAACCGTGGGCGATGTGGGAGAAAGTCTTGTTTTTAGGAAATGTACATGGGAGGATTCAGGAGTAGCAGGGCACGCTGGCTGTGACTTACTCTCGAACAGGTGGGTGGGTGGGTGAGAGACATCAGGCAGATGCAATCAGATACAAGCAAGCAGGGAACCTGGCTGGAGGGTTCCCAGAGCTCTATGTACTATTCCTGTCTATTCCTGTCACTTTTCTATAATCTAAAATTATTTCAAAATACAGAACGTAAGAACTATATAAACATTTAAATAAAAGGTTCAAGTTAGGAGCTTTCATCCAGACACACTTCTCTCCCCACTGGATCACCTGTGTGTAGCGGACCCCAGGCCGAGGACGACACCCAACCACCCTGCCTTCTCGGGGCCCCCAGGCCTAGGTTAATTCCGGGCACGGGTGCCTTCCAGAAGGGCCTCTGCAAGCTCCCGTCACTGCCTCCAGCCTTGGGTTTGCAAAAATCAGATGACTGGAGCTTGTTTATAAGAAAAAGCACCAAGTACTCTGCTTTATTGACATCAAATGGAACGTTCTGTCTCCCACACAGTCCACACAATGATAGCACAACACAGTAAAGGCACAACGAGGCATATTAAAACATAGCCAGTTTCAAGAGCGTGGATATTTCCTGTCATGGAAAAGAAGTATCCTGCCCAGATTCACATTAACATACATGGTACATTAACATCAATCTCTATCATATACCAGGCAACAGTGCGTGTTTGCACACAGGGTCACGTTCTCCAACAAACTGATTCTAATAACGGTATTCAGAAGGCACCCTATGGGACGCAGGTGACAGTGAAGTTACGACACTAGACGGCCCCATCTTTTACATCCAAGAATTTCCCTGGGGCCACACCCCAAACGGCTGAGGTGCGGATGCATGTCTGCAAAGCAGGTCAGAAGCCCTCCCCCCAAAACCCCAAGACACTAACCCTTGGCATGAACAACCCCCTATCAGAAATGAGAGCTGGAAAGGGTGCAGAGGAGCAGTGCATTTACCTAGGTAATTCTACGTGATTTTATCTTCACATGCAGTCTGAAGATAAAAAACACAGTTTCTTCTGCACCTCTTCCCCAAAAACTGGTGCACTCCAGCCACCTGAGGGGGCTCGCCTCAGTCCCCAGAACTGAGGTTACAAAGGGATAATTTTTAATGACTCTTATGCCTGTGGCTCTAGAGTTCCCCAAACATCTTAGGCAAACAGCAATGAACAGCAGCTAGCAGCACGTGGCCACGTGTGTGCAGCTGTCCACAAGGACTCAGCAAAGAAGAACAGACTGGAACAGTTAAGAGCTGGCCACACACACGTCCCCACAACGCTGGCTGCTACCGTTCATTCCTTGTTGCATAAAACATTGTTTTCAAAGCCAGCCCTACTACTCAGTCATCATATAAGCACTAGACTGTCCAATGTTATGAATGTTTTTAACAGGTCTCAAGCAACAGCTGATAAGACATTAATCTCTTACAGCTACGACAATTCCGTGGAAAACCTTGAGACAGGCCTCTCTGCCCGCCGCCGTGTATGAAGATAAAAAACGCAGTTGCTCCTGCACCTCCTCCCTCAAGACTGGTGAGCTCCAGTGACTCGAGGTGGCTCGCCTCAGGACAGTGGACACTTCCTCACCAAGGGACCAGCCTCAGCGGCCCATTAGGAGCCCAACGAAATGATTCTGACCCATGGTCCCTTCAGATAGCAGGTGCCTAGATCGGTGATCGGGGAGTGGCCAAGTGCACCTGAGCCAGCTTCGCCTGAAGGGGACGCTCCGGTCAGCAGCACCAGCCTCCTGATGCCACCATGTCACCTCCACTCCATGAATGTTTAGGCAAGCCACGACAGGGCCCCACGCAGCATCATTTCATCCCCACAAGGAACACAAGGACAGGACAGGAGTCCCACATGGACCCCTGGTCTCCATAGGCAGCCAGCTAGGTCTTGCTTCACCGCAGGAGCATGGCGGCGGGGCCATGGCCACCCTGGAACTTGAGGCTCTGCAGGTTGATGTAGGCCCCATGCCTGAGCAGGGTCTCCACCGTCTGTGCGTGCCGGCCCTGGGCGGCCAGGTGCAGTGCACTGAGCCCCTGCTCGTCGAACAGGTCGATGACGTCGGCGCTGACCAACTCCTCCACCACCTCTGAGTGCCCATGGGCGGCAGCCAGGTGCAGTGCCGTCTGGTTCAGGGGTCCCCGGGCCAGCACATTGGCCTTCTCCTCAACGAGGAGCTTGACGGTGGCCAGATGTCCGTTGCGGGCAGCCAGGTGCAGGGCAGTGTAGCCGTCCGAGGTCACGGCCTCCTTGCCGGCACCCCGATGCAGGAGCAGCCTGGCGGTGCTGGTGTGCCCCGTCTCGGCAGCCACGTGCAGGGGTGTCTGTGCCAGCAGACTGCAGACATTGACGTCGGAGCACAGGTCGATGAGGATGCGGGCCACACGGTAGTGCCCGCGCTGTGCAGCCAGGTGCAGGGGCGTCCTCCCGTCCAGCGTCTGTGCATTCACGCTCACCCCCGGCTGCTTGGCCAGCAGCTTGACGATGGGCAGGTGGCCCTGCCAGGCCGCGTAGTGCAGTGGCAGCCAGGCATCCTTGCCCGGCAGGCTCACGTCCACACCTCGGCGCAGCAGGATGCGCACGATGTTCTCCTGCCCATGCTGGCAGGCCACGTGCATGGGCGTCCGACCCTCGAAGTCCACCTCGTTGACCGAGGCGTTCTTCTCCAGCAGCAGCCGCGTGCTAGACTCGTCCCCGCTCTGGGCGGCAAAGTGGAGGGCCGTCCACTGGTCCTCGTCCTTGGCGTTGACACTGATCTTCCGTGCCAGCAGGAGCTCCACAACGCCCCGCCCCCGCCTCTCCACCGCCGTGTGCAGCGGGGTGGAGCCCCTGCGGTTGGTCAGGTTGGGGTTGGCGTTGTTGAGCAGCAGCCACTTGACGCACTCCTCCTGCCCGGCCTCCACCGCCAGGTGCAGCAGGCTGGCGCCGCTGTCCAGCACCAAGTCCACGTCCTGTGGCTGCAGGATCTTCATCAGCTTGCTGGTGTCCCCGGACACGATGGCATCCACGAGTTTCTTCTTCTGGACGTCTGTGGTGCCCAGATCTGCAGGGAGAGGAGAGGAAAGGGTCAGAGAGCCCGGCTGCACACCCAGGGAGGCGGCATCTCGGGGAACCTGGCTGTGGCCCTCAGCGGGAGGAGCGCCATAGCCTCCAGGCTGCTCGCTGGTCACTGACCATGTTTGAGCACTGTCTGTGCCTCCTTATTAAGGTCGGTCCCAGCGGGGAGCCCCAGGGCAGGCCAGCGAATGTCTCCCAGGTGCTTGTTAGTGGGTTAGCAGAACAAAACCGGCTCTCACTGCCCTGCAGGGTGGCGAGCCCCCTTGGTGCTTAGAGATGGTAGTGACCTCAGACATTCCTTCATTGAAGAAAGAAGAAAAAAGGGCACAGAATAAAAAGACCAGGCAGGAGCCCCTTCACCTGGAAGCCTTGACACCTGCGATGCCGCAGGCCTACTGGCCTGCAGAGCTGCTGCCCAGAGCTGGAAGGGGCAGCTGCAGCTCCTGCCCCACCTCAAAGTGGTACCTCTGGACCTGGGGAGGTCGAGAGGCACATTTTCGGACAATCCTGAAGAGAACAAGCCTCTCGTTTCAGGAGAACGTCAGACCAGCACTCAGGATGAAAAGTTTTATTCCCCACGAAAATCCTACTGTCACGTCTGGAATTCCGAGTCCCTGAAGCGACTCTCCTCCACCCTCGTGTGAAGCACGGGGGATGTGAAAACGGACCCTCCCAGTCAGGCTCAGTGTTTCAACACCGGCGTTCCGAGTTGAGCCAGGAAAGTAATCCTCTCTTGAGCTTGAAGACAAGATGTCATTTCTGAGTACTAGACCCAAAGAGAATGTTCTAGAACGTATTTCTCCATGGGCGATGGGCTACCGTGAACGGAGAGCCAACACATGCGAAAGGCCCGCGCAGGCCTTGTAAGGTTTTAACACCAGGCCACCCTCGCAAACTACCTGTGAGGGTGGAGTTCTTCTCACTTAGCGAATCTTGCCTTTTTATGTTAACTTTGACGGCTTTTGTGTTTGGAAAGTGCTTTTTTCCCTCTCCTGGCCCCCGGGTGCTGGGCCTGGTGCTCATTCTGGCCTCCTCTCTGCCAGATGCAGGGATCAGATGTGGTTCTGTCCTGGCACAGCAGTGTCTGAGCAGAGGGTGCAGGACTGCCATCCCCAAGGCAAGAAGCCCAGCAGGGAGTGGGGCTCGACTCCTCCTGGGCTCACTGGACTGGGTGGGGCTTTTCATCTGTAGCCTGAGGTCAGCCTCTGACCATGGCATTGGCACAGGCAAGACGGCTGCACGAGCTGGTGATGTGGCTTGTTCCCCTCACATGCTAAGTGACACAGGGCACAGCCAAACGCCCAACACCCAAAATTAATTAGTTAAGACAGAACACAAAGCAGCATTCTTTCCGGGTCAGAAAAGTGTCCCCTTGATTCGGTGTAGCTGCCCACTGAGTCCAGTCAACAGTCCCACTGAGCCCCGCATCTCTCGGGACACAAAGAGCCGTCCCCACTCACCGCTAGTCGAAGGCTCCCGCTCAAAGGACAGTGACAGTGATCCTCTGGAAGAGAAGGCGGAGTCCACCGAGGACACCCCCGAGAGCCTCTTGCCGCTGCCGGTCGATGGCAGCTTGGACTCAGAGGAGCTGCGGCTGAGCTCCTCTGGGCCCTCGATGGCCTGGGAAACTCCGGAGTTCAGCTGCGAGAGCAGCTCAGAGAGGCTGTGGTCATTATCGAAGGTGGGGGCGGAGGCCCGCTTAAGCCTTGAAGACACAGGCACCACCTGCGAAGATGCAGAAGAAGTGGGGCAGGTGAAGACCCCGAACAGCCCGCCCATGTGACACAAACACCAAAGAGCCAGGCTGGCCATGGGAGTGAGGTGGGGGAGGAAAGGACCCTGGAAGCAACGCAGATGACGGATCAGCCACATCCACACAGCTAGGGGCTCAAAGACGGAGCTACAAAGGCTGGCGCGGCCCACTCAGCACAGAGACATCTTAAGGAAAGATCAACTTCATTCAAGTGCAAAATCCAGCCTCAGGCAGCTCTGGATACCACCTGCTCAGGAGCACCGCACACCCACACAAAGGTAGACGGTGTTGAGCTAGAGTGAGAAGCATGCGTGGCGGGACACCGCCTGCCCAGCCCAGGCCAGCATTAGCAGGAAACCAGAGGACAGAGAGGAACTGGGCAGGACCCCCACACGTGGCCACAACTGCCACCTCCCCGCGGAGCCACGTGGGGCTGGCCTGGGGACTGTGTGTGGACGAGGGATGGGGGAAAGGCCCAGCCACAGGGGCGAGGGCTGATCCAATCCAACATACACCAATGGGACCTTTTAAAAGGGTCTCACTTCAGGGACTGGAGGGCAACAGGTTTCTGGCAAGTGAGTGGAATCTGACAGGATTTCACACCCCTTCCCTTAGGCACACCTGTTTGCTCCAGGTCCCCACCCTTCGGGGGACAGCTCGATGTCCTTCACTGTTGCTGGGTGTTCCGAGCAACCTCCACATGTAGGCTGCCTTCCCTCCCTTATCAGGGCCCAAGTCTGCCTCTTTATCAGCAGTCCCCTTTGCTCCCAGACTCATGGGCACAGGTACACCTTTACGTTTAGACAATGGGCGCACCCTGCGTGTTTCCCGATCTCCAGGGCTCACACCAATAGCCTGGGAGCAGTTACCCAACACCAGATAACGCGTTATGAAGCTCGCTTATCAGGCTCTGCCTCACAGGTCTGCTCCAGTCTCATAAGCTGAAAGGCTATTAGCCAGCCTTGCTTGGAATTTCTCATCACATCTGAAATCACCTCGGTGGCATTCATCAGAGTACAGACCACTTATGAGCAGCTACAAAGGGACTGGATCGCCAAAGACACCCACACACCAGCTCTCCCTCCCCAGCTGGGGCTGGGCCTCCTGATCCCGTGGTTCCACACACATCACATGAGTGGCTCTTTGGTGTCAGGGAAGCCCTTACACCACTCACACAAAGTCGCACAGGAGGTGGGGCCGGGATGCAGCGGGGCAGGGGACCTGCCCCCGTGGGACCTACGCTTCTAATGGAGTTGAGTGCGGGATGGGCTCAGAAGAGAGGCAGAGGGGTCCGGGCGGCAGGGGGTCTGCACAGAGGAGAGGGTTTGGAAACCCCTCCCTGGAAGCCGAGGAGACAAAAGACCCCTGTGGGAAGGGCCCGTTACCTCACTCCTGGGCTCCGGGGGGCTTTTCACGTCCAGGTCATGAGCAGTTTCTTTCACTTCATCATCAGGCTTTTCACACAGGTCCTCGGTTTCAGAAGTAATTTCTTTTGGGGAGAAAAGGGGACATGTTACTCAGATGACAACTTCTGCATACACACGCATTCTGTTTAAACGCTGGGCCTGCAGGTACTGGGGATTTCTCACATGGCTCAGCCCAGGAGCCCCCCATGGGCAATTTGCCAGCCAAGCCCAGCCCCATCAGTAATCAGGTGCAGGCCTCACCAGGCTCAAAGCAGAAGTCTTTCCAGGGCAGCCCCACCTGCCAGATGCAGGGAGCAGAGCGGCCGGCACCTGGTGGGTAAGCTCCCCATGCACGCATTTTCTGCCATAAGCTTTAAATGCAAACCTATCCCAGGGACACATCTTTCCCAGGAAGTCAATTCCCCAAGAGAAGGGTGACGCCTCCAGCCACCGGCCAGGTGAGTCTTCGAGAAGAGCATGGCTGCACCTGAACCTCAGGCTCCCAAACAGACTCCTCTGGGCAGCAAGCCCAGCCCTGGCTGGGTGCAGGGGGTAGATGGTTGGAGGTGACTCAGTTCCAGCCGCTGTAGCCCAGCCACGGGTACCAGAGGCCACGGGCAGGTGCCGGGACAACCTATCTGTGCAGGGCTCATTTCGGCCCACCTGTTACACGCCCGGTTCCTCACCCAGGCCTGGTCCCTGCCCCTGCCCTGGCCATCACCTCTGTCTCCTGTGACACCTGCAGAGCGTGCCAGGGAAACCCCGGGGTGCTCACCTTGGAAGGTGGGCCGGACTCGCGGGTCCCCCTGCCAGCACCGCTGCATGAGGCGCATCAGGTGGCTGCAGGCACGTGGCCGGGCTCTGCACACAGGCGGCAGCTCGGGGCGGTGGCCCTTCACCACCTTCACCATGATGTGCAGGATGTTCTTCTCATCTGCCAAGGGAAGAGCGACAATCAGGGGCTCTGCGGGGCTGCGCGGCAGCATCTCACCCTCAGGAGGAAACAACACACTTGCCGGGGGCCACAATGGAGCCGTCCCCACACCATCTCAGGGAGCCGGCGTCCCTCCAGCTTCACAGCCAGAGCTTCCTGTAACCCTCGTCCTCATGGGGCACGGTGCTCTCCCTGTAACCCTCGTCCTCACGGGGCACGGTGCCCTCCCTGTAACCCTCGTCCTCACGGGGCACGGTGCCCTCCCTGTAACCCTCGTCCTCACGGGGCACGGTGCTCTCCCTGTAACCCTCGTCCTCACGGGGCACGGTGCCCTCCCTGTAACCCTCGTCCTCACGGGGCACGGTGCTCTCTCGTCCTGATTGTGAAATCCACCTTCTTCCCTGGGTTCTGAGCTACCAGATGGAGCCAATGTGTTTGGTCACTGAGCAGATCTTTCTGGGCATCCCATCCAAGGGAAGATGAGGTTCAAGAGGAACAGTATCTTATGAGGCTCTTCTGTCAATGGCCCACACCAGAAAGGGAACGAGGCTCACACACCATGGAGGACCCGTGGCGCCCTGCACCCGTGGGACCCAACTCTGTCTACGGTCCAAAGAAGGCTTCCTCAGTCTCAACTCCATACCCAGCTCAGGCCCCCAGCTAGCCTCCCCTGCAGATGCACCAGGGTTGGGGTGTGGGAGGGGTCTTTCCCTTCAGTTCACAATGTGGGGCCCCGCCCGTCCTTTCTGACCTCCTTCACAAGCATGTGGCCCCAGTATAGTATCATTATCATTGCCATGAGGTCTCCCCGACCGGGGAGGGCCCAAGGTGCCCTTCAGTGGGTCAAATTCTTTTTTCTGCTCAGCCTGGAGCCCTCAAGGTGGACCTCAAGCTTCTCGTTCCCGACAGCCCTCTCCCGCTCTGGATCCAAACACACAGCCCACAGAATGGCAGCTCTTTGGAGAGACCATGTGCCTGACAGGGGCAGGAAATCAGCCGAGAATCACCCACAGCTGCCAGGATTCATACAACGTTTTTGCTTTGCTCCACTTTCCCATTAAATCTTGTGCAACAAATATCTTAAGTATTTGACAGGCTTTTTCCATGATTATTCAGGCTTCCAAAACCAACCAATCCTCTAAATAAAACGAAAGCGAACTGAAGGAAACACCTGGGATACTTCCTGCTGCCAAACACAGACTGGAAAAGCTGGGGAGAGGCCTTGTTCTCCTGTACCTTGGACCCCTCCTAGCTATTAACCCATTTATACTTGAGATTGCCATTTTTTGAATTTGAAAAGTCAGACCTCGGTGATGACCTTGAGCAGATTATTGACTCCCAAATGCCTGGCATTCCAATAATGGAACGCTAGGCACATTCGGCAATAAAGCACAGGGGCTTGAGCCTTGACCTGTCCCCTGTGCCTGGCTTCGGGTGTCACACATATCAGACCCCTCATACCACCTGGCACACCGCCACATTTCACAGGCATTCGGACCATAGACCACTGTTTGGGAGAATGCACAGAAGGCAAGAAAGGTGACGGGCGGTCAGACAACACAGACGGACACCTGCCGGCAGAGGCCTGGTGGAGCATGTCCACGCTCTCAATTAGCATTCTTTTAAAGCTCCCAGGATGGCCAGGTGTGGTGGCTCATGCCTGTAATCCTAGCACTTCGGGAGGCTGAGGTGGGCGGATCACCTGAGGTCAGGAGTTTAAGACCAGACTGCCCAACATGGCGAAATCCTGTCTCTACTAAAAATTCAAAAATTAGTCAAGCATAGTGGCAGATGCCTGTAATCCCAGCTACTGGGGAGGCTGAGGCAAGGAGAATCGCTTGAACACGGGAGGCAGAGGTTGCAGTGAACTGAGTTCACACCACTGTCCTCCAGCCTGGGCAACAGAGTGAGACTCTGTCTCAAAAAAAATTAAAAAGCTGCTGAGCTACTCATCTCGAGATGCTGGGAAGATCTCTTCTCACCCAGCACCTTCCCCACACATCGGCTCCTAGTCTCAGCCCCAACTAGCAAGGGGCTAGGCCTTGACTCTCACTTTTATTTTTAGACATTTTAGGCCACACCAAAAAATGCCATGAGTAGCCTGGAAATGTGTTTAGAGGAAAGGGAAATCTCTCTAACAAAGCTAAAAACACACTTATTTTTATGATAAATAAGGTATGGTAACTTTGAAGACAGAGTTCAGAGCAGTGGCTGCCTGGCAGGGGAAGGAAACACCACCACTCTCTAGCTGGGCAGGGGGGCACGCCCACGTGCAAACCCACAGGGCTGGGCAGCTCTGGGGGTTGGTTTCATAAGCACGTGGGTAAACAGAATGCTCCCGAGCTTCAGGCTTAACACCGTGACGCGCTAAGCTTTGTTATGTATATTTTACCACGTTTTTTAAAAAGTGAACAAACAAAAAGAATAGATGGAAATACCAGCACGGGCAAAGCCCTGGAGACAGAGAGCAGACGGGTGGTTGCTGGGGCTTCAGCGGGAGGAACGGAGAGGGACTGTGGAAGGGGCAGGATGAGAATGTTCTGGAACTAGACAGTGGTGACGCTTGTTCAGCAGTGCCAATGTACTTAATGTCACTGAATTATAGACTTTCAATGGCTGACATGACCAATTTTATGTTATATACATTTTACTACCCAAAAAAAATCTAGCTGGCACCTAAAAAAATTCCACTGAACAGGGTCCTTCAGATCTGTGCACTTTCCTGCATGCAAATTATACCACAGAGCAGCACCTGTGGGAGCGTGAGTCACAGGCCCTGTTTTAGGACAGAGAAAGGGCAACAAGACGTCCCCCCATTCTTCCAGGAAAGACAAGCACACTACACCTCCAAGACGGGTCCACTCACCTGCAAACGGCTTCTTCTGCGTGAGCACACTCCAGATGACGATGGCAAAGCTGTGGGAGAAAGCAGGCGTGTTAGCGTCTGACGGCCAGAGACTGGAAGCCGAAAGCTCTCACCCTCAGCAACAGGCGTGAAGAAACCTGCTCTGAAGCTTTCCAAAGACAGAGCCACAGCATTGAGATAGTTCTCCTGTTTTACAAAGAGGAAACTCTCTACAGTGAAGCCCAGCAAGCTGACAGCTCAGATGTCAGACAGACTCAAGTAACTCCACCAGCGGGGCTGCAGGTCTTCAGGCAGCGGGAGGGACTCCCAAAGTGGGTGCTGCCCTAGGAGGGGAGCGAGCGAGCTCCTGGGGACAGCACCTGCGTGCCTATCATCGCCTCTCAAGCACCTGGCACAGAGCACCTGCACAGGCATTTACTGAAGAAATGGATGATTAGGTGAATGAATGAATGGGCTACTCCCATGCCCCCCCAGTAATGATTTCATTCTCTGAAAACATGGATTCCAGTTCCAAGCAGCATTCCTAACAGGCTCGCTGGGATTTCGTCATCAGAGCGTTGTTAAAGTGCATAGAACACGTGAGGCAATCTGGTCGAACGCCTCAAAGCTTTCTTAGGGGGCTGTTTAGAAATACACAGATGTGTCAGGGATATGTTCATCTACATTACTCTGGATACACCAAAAAAGTACCCAAACTGATAAAAAACCAACAAAAAAACACAAGTCCAAAAACGGAGCCGCCACGGGGCAGAGCTGGTGAGAGCGGCTGTTTACAGATACCCAATTCACCTTCGAAAACTGGTTCAAGCTGCAGGTTCAAAAGTTCAAACTCCAAAATAAATGGAGAGGCTCTTACTCTCCCCAAACTCTACAAGCTGTGACTAGTCTCCAAAGTGACACTTCAGGCAACTCTCAGCTTAAAGCCCCAGCTAAGCACATGCACAATGGCTACTGTCAAACCAGTCGGCCTGGTATGCAAGGGGTGGTCATGACAAAAGGCAGAGCTCAAATGCTGGGTCAGACCCGCAGAGCTGCAGGGTGAGGGCCACAGTGGGAGGCTTAGTGCTCAAATGCAGGGTCAGACCCGCAGAGCTGAGGG
>CM052665.1:54945284-54972452 GCA_028533165.1 Leontopithecus rosalia
GGGTCAGACCCGCAGAGCTGAGGGTGAGGGCCGCAGTGGGAGGCTTAGTACTCAAATGCAGGGTCAGACCCGCAGAGCTGCAGGGTGAGGGCCGCAGTGGGAGACTTAGTACTCAAATGCAGGGTCAGACCCGCAGAGCTGCAGGGTGAGGGCTGCAGTGGGAGGCTTAGTGCTCAAATGCTGGGTCAGACCCGCAGAGCTGAGGGTGAGGGCCGCAGTGGGAGACTTAGTACTCAAATACTAGGATAGACCCGCAGAGCTGAGGGTGAGGGCCGCAGTGGGAGGCTTAGTGCCTGCTCACATGCTCCCTCCCACTTTTCTTCTCCAAAGTCTGTGTGATTAAGACCTTTACAGTTTGAATAAGGAAGGCACCAGGTGACCTGGGTATTGATATCTGACCAACAAATCTAATTGCATAAAGATGAGCTGTTCACCTCACAAAATCAGAGCGAATTTCAGAAAGTGCAAACACACACGCACACAGACACCCAGACCACTGAAAGCAGCAGGTCCTTCCAGCAGACACGCCGTAAGACCCACGGGTCACAAAAACGCCGAGGTCCCAGCAGTGCAGTGCTCTGAGATTGGTCTGCCGTGCGCCTGGGACCACTCCTCCTCCTCGGCCAGCAACACTCACAGCAAAGAAACCCCCAGACTCTTCCAACACCACCCCTGTCATTTTTTTTTTCCGGAGACAGAGTCTCGCTCTGTTGCCCAATCCGGTGATGCGACCATGGCTCACTGCAGTCTCCACCTCCTGGGCTCAAGCAATCCTCCCACCTCAGCCTCCTGAGTAGCTGGAACTACAGGTGCATGCCACCATGCCAGGCTAATTTTTGTATTTTTTGTTGAGAGGATGTTTTACCATGTTGCCCAGGCTGGTGTCAACTCCTGGGTTCAAGCGATCCTCCCACCTCAGCCTTCCACAGTTCTGGGATTATAGGCTTGAGCTGCTGCACCTGGCCTGAACCCCACTTCTGACTGGCAATAAAAGGCCTTTCTGAAAGCTGCAGCTCAGGGCATGAAGCTTCAAGGTTCAGAGCCCCTGGCCTCTGTGGGGGGTGGGGGGCGGGCGGCGGCATGTCACATACCTGTATACGTCGTGCTTGGTGTCGAAGAGCCGGCTCTTCTCCCTGATGCGCTCCGGAGGGAGGTAGGCGATGGTGCCAAACAGGCCATCCATGCTGAGGTCATGTGAGTGGGACAGCCCATTGCACTTAGCCAGCCCAAAATCAGAGATCTGCAACACAGCCATGGAGCGGGGCTCGTTAGCCCCCAACAGTGATGCTTTGATGCTTTCTCAAAAGCTCCCTTTGGCAATCCCAGAGGGTGGCTGAGAGCTTTCCAGGAGCACTGAGAGCCCTCCCGTGCTTCTCCAGGCAGCCCTGCCCCCAGCATGGAGGGGCAGATTCTGGGGCAGAAGCAAGCCTGGAGGCTTTGGTTAAAGGATCAGGCTGTAAGGAAGGAATTCTCTGGAACAGAACTCGGGAAGAATTAGAATCCACCTTCTGTAAGGCATCATGTTTGCCATTGTGGTGACAGCCAGTTGGCATAAAGGGGAATAGGCAAGCCTTAGAGGGTTCAGGTAAACAGCAGCGCATGTGAAGATGAGGTCTGCTCCTAGAGAAGCCGGGGAGCCGGTTGTGCAACCTGCCAGCTGGGAAGGCTGGCGGGCAAGTGGCTGCAAGTCCTTTAAAGGGAAACACACCTTCAGAAGCTCTTTAAACTTGAAAGCAAACAAAACACACGCCTGGCAGCCCCATCCATCTAGGGTGTTTTGTGATCAGCAGACACTGGCTGGCTGCTTCAAACACATGCACTCAAGTGAAGGTCTGCTAGGCCCAGGTCCCAGGGAGCACCGGCCACCAGCTCCTCCAGGAACGCCCTCGGGGTCTGCACTCGAGGGAGGCAGGCCTCAGGTATCCTTCCAGCAAAGGTGCCCTTGGAGCTCACTAGATGCCCCTTCCCCAGGCTGACCTCTCTGTGGGGGACGGGCGCATCCCCTTCCCTGCCAGTGTCCTCTCCCCTCCAGTGTAACTCAGACCCCTTTGAAGCTGCCGAAGACAGTGTGTGGGAGAAGCCACAGCTCATTAGCATTAATGGGACTCGGGATCCAGGGGGAGCACCGCCCTCAACTCTCCTTCAAGGCATAGGGATTTTTTGTAAAAACCTTTTCATTAACTCCTGGGCTCCTCTCAAACACACCCATGGAGTGACAGGAAATGAGGCTGAGTCAGGCCTTCATTCTGGGCTGGCCGTGCCCAAGCGGTGAGCCAATGGGGCTGCTGTCATCGGCACAGCAGGGAGACTATGACTGGGCTTCCAGGATCCTGAGCACACCCGCAGGGAGTGGGGGAAGGAGTGGGGGGAGGCCTGCGAGAAGAGACCGCAGGGAGTGGGGGGCGGCCCGCGAGAAGAGACCGCAGGGAGTGGGGGGAGGCCTGCGAGAAGAGACCGCAGGGAGTGGGGGGAGGCCTGCGAGAAGAGACTGGCCTCCTCTGCAGCTAGCAGCACTGGGACAGGCTCTCATTTCCTCTCGCTTCTGCTGGTCCCAGGGCCTTCAGGCCTGCACCGCCCTCAAGAGCCACACTCCTTCACCCCAGGGAAAGCGCCAGCTCCCCAGAACACCACCATCACCTGATCTCGTAAACCTGGACGGCAGCCGGACACTGGGACACAATAATGTGTCCTAACTCTCAAAATAAGCTCAAGAGCACAGGAAGCTTCAGTTCAACCGTCATCAGCGACTTCAAAGGTTTCAAATTCAGAAATGAGTTGAACAATGAGAACACAAGGACACAGGGAGGGGAACATCACACACGGGCCCTGCCGAGAGGTGTGGGGAGAGGGCAGGGAGAGCGTCAGGACAAACACCTAATGCGTGCAGGGCTTAAAACCTACACGATGACCTAGAGGGCTGACGGGTGCAGCAACCCACCATGGCACACGCACACCTGTGTACCAAACCTGCACACTCTGCACACGTATCCCGAAACTAAAAGTAAAGAAAGCATCACTCGCTTTCCAGGCAATTCCTTCTCCCCACGTATGGTTGACTACGGACAAAAGTATCTCCCTCCCACCGTCAGCTAAGGATCAGACTCGCTGTTCTAATCTTGCCTGTACAAGTTAGAGTTCTGTGGGCCTGGACGACGAGCCTCTCTGTGCCTGCTTCCTTTTTTCATAAAAGGAGGCAATAAAAGTAGCTTTGTTGTGAAAATAAAATGAGATCTAGTATCACTTTAAAAAGAAGAAGAAAAGAAAAGGAAGACATGAGAGGGGCTGAAGCGCGGTGGTCTCAGCCTTTTCTCCTCTTCCGTGTCTTTGTCAGAAAGAGCCAGCCCCTCCAAACCATACTTGGTGAAAAGAAAATGAGGCGAAATCCTCTGTGAAACCTCTGGCAACAGAATACAAGCTCGGAATTGAGAATTCTGGCAGGGCCGCCGACCCTCTACGTTCTCCTCCCTACACGGCTGCATTTCCCCTCCGCCCTTCCTCATCTCACCTCCCAGGGCTGCCCCTCGCCCCTCGTCCTCAGCAGCCAGCCACCGCCACCATGGCAACCACCCTGACCAGCAAATGCCTCACAGCTCCCAAACACTCTCTTCAGCACCAACTCTGCATCTCTGAGAATTGAGGGCTCACAGCTGCCCCCAAGCACGTGGCCTTTCAACTTCAAGGTCCAGCTGTCAAGACTGAGAAAGCAGCCTGCAGGGGCTTTGCTGGCTTTCAAAGAAAGACACAGCAGGTCGTTATCTGTTCTAAAGAAGACACAGCAGGATGCAACCCACCTGTAAGCCTTTGAAAGGCGTGTGTTCCCGGCAAACCGGACACATAAAAGCAGCCTGAGATGTTAGACTAAGTTATTTCGTTTTTAACTTGAAATCGATTGCAACTAATATTTTACTATTGGTATTTGGTGTATTTAATGTTGAATAACATCAAGCATTAGCTTGATACTGTTACTTTATGTACTGTTTCTATGTACATACTGTGTGAAGCGGACAGGTGCTGTGGCATTCTGTTTCACTCAGTCCCTGGACACCGGGGTAGCCTGTTTCAGAGGCAAATGTCAGGGCTGGAATGGCAATCTACGGTCTAATTTCAGGATTCTAGATTAAACTATTCCTGCTTTGAATAACTATCTACTGAGGACACCCAGATGCCCAGTGGCCAGTCCACGCACAGCTTCCACACTTCGTCCTCAGGAACGAAAGTGCTGACTCTCAGATCCCAACAAACACTGCCTGCTGCGCTTTATACACAGCAGCAATTTCTAAGAAAGAAGAAGCATGTCATGTAAATACATTTTTGTTTGTTTCTGGGCTTCTTGATGGTGACTAACACGCCTGATTAAGAAGGGAGTCACACCAAAGCAATCTTTCCTGCGGCCTGTCAGGGTACACAGGGCCTAAGAGATCCCAGGGGCACCACGAAGATGTCCCATCACTTCCTGGCCAGCCTCCCGCGAGCCTTCCACAGCAGCCTCCCTGAGAAAGCAGGTCCAGGCAGCATCCGCCCACTGCAGCCGTCCTTACAGAGAAGCCCAGCTGCCTGCTACCCCAGCAGGAAACCCAGAGCTCTCCCTTCGCGTCTCCTGGGCTGTTTCCTTCACCTAAAGGCTCTGCTGCTGCCTGCCCTGACTCCTGAGGGCAGATGTGTAGGCCCACCCCCAGGAGCACTCCCACCCCATCCCACAGGACTGCCTCCAGGCCCTGCCTATGGGCCACACCCTCTGCCCCCAAGTGATGGCTGCATGTGGTGCTCACTTGGTTTCTTTCGTGTCAACCACAGTGGCAGCCTAGGTAAAATTAAGGTCTGTGGACGCTGCGGGTTCGTGTTCTGGTCTCCACTATGTGACTTACAGCTGGGCGATCCTGGCTGCTAATTTAACCACTCTAAGCCCAGACTCAGCGAGCAGCAGAGGCCACCGTTCACCCTGCACTCTGCTCTGAGGATGAGGGCAGCTCCCGCAGGGGACGCCTCTGGCATGCCCTTCCCGGTACTGAGTACATGCTGGACAGCAGACATTCTTAGTCATTAGGGCCCCGGGGCCTGCGCTACCTGGGAAGAAGCCTGTAAACGTTGGCAGGAATGGAGGGACCACATGTGAAGCCCAGCCCCGCCCACCACAGGAAACAGGAATCCCAGAACAAGAGCAGATGCAGAAACCACCCTAGAGCCCATTCAAGCCAAGTCACTTGACTTGTCTCCATTATCTCAATTTCCTACTTCACTTAGCAGGACGGTGCTGAGATCTTCCAGCTGAAATCGTATTACTGGGCAACACCTACCTAGGAAACAACTTGTAATTACTGCCCAAAGTGAAAATTTGGCCTCCCTGCTGCCGCCCTGGCTGAGCCAGGCACGCGAGGTGCACTCGGCTGCACAGTCCCCGCAGGGAGCGGCCGTGCGCATGCCACACGGACCACCACGCCCATCCCCACCCGAGAGCTCAGGGGCAGGGCCAGGCCCTGAATTCAGGTCTCCTAATTAATGGTCCGGCCACGAGAGAGGCCTGGAAGTGCCGTGCCATTAGGAACAGCAGTGCAGCCAAGGCAGGTGGGGGACTCCTCTGCTTGTCCCCTTCGAGAACTGCAAGGATCCGGGTCAAGGCTCTCGGCTCCTTCTCGCTCCCAGAGAAGACACCAGTGTTATGTGGACCAGCCATTCACCCCGGGCCTCTCGAGAGTGTGTGAACATCAATGCATGGGGGAAAAACCACGTCAGGTGTAACCACGACGTGTCAACAACAGTACAGGCCTGGCCATGAAGGCCAGCAAAGGAGATACAGGATGCAGCCTGATGCAAAGGTGGTGATGCGGACACCTGCCAAGGCCCAGCAGCGACGCTGCTTCCGGTTACATTATCCGCCTCACTTTTCTGTTTCAAAAACCATCACGAAGCCAAAGCAAGCTCCAGCTCCCAGGCCGCGCTGACACAACGTGCTGCCGACCCACACTCTCCACCCCTCCTGACAGCCACTTCCTCAGCACTTTAAGGACCCCATTGCAGGGAGCCCCCACATTCCCATCACCCCGAGGCCCTGAAAACAGAGGAAATTCTCACCTTCACTGCAGAGCCTGAGGTCTCACAAGGACACACCTGGCCGACAGGCTGATTTCATAAGAACAAAACCCACAAACCTGTAACTTCTTCCAGAATGAGTCATATGCCAGGATTTGGGGAAGCAGCCCCCACGTTCACCAAGCCCACCCTGCAGCTACACGGTGTATGGTTCCATACCGCCCAGGACAGGCTCAGACACCTAGCGTCCTTATGCTGCAAAAGGCCTTGGTTTCAAGTTCTTTCCTCCGAGAAGAGCCACCTCCTCTCCCACCTTATCCCGACCTCAGGGCTTCACCCCTGGATACCCTGCTCCCCAAGACCCAGGTCCTCCCTGCCCAGCTCCCTCGGGCACCATGCGGGTCCCCACCTTGACGTGGTAGTGGGCATCCAGCAGGATGTTGGCGGGCTTGAGGTCCAGGTGCAGGAGCGGCGGGGACATGCAGTGCAGGAAGTTCATGCCCACCGCAGTCTCGTGGATGACACGGAATCGCAGATCCCACGGCAGTGGCTCCGCGGCCAGCAGCTTCTCCAGTGAGCCTGTCTCCATGTACTCCATGACCAGGCCGACGGGTTCATGGCAGATGCCGTACACAGGGAGGATGTAACGAAACTTGGCCATCTCCATCTTCTTGGCTTCTTCCAAAAGCTCCAGGCGCTCCCTGGAAAAGTTCAAAGGCATGAAGAACATGCAGTGGTCTCTCAGCCACAAGCATGAGCAGCACCCGGGCCCGAGGACGACCGGCTGCAGAGGGCTGAGCCAATGCCTCAAGAGCACACAAGCGGGGCACACATGAACGTCCCAGCACTAATGCAGGCTTTGCAGAGTCTCGTCCCGAGCTGCTGAGAATGTTCTCAGAAGTGAGGAGAAGGGAATTCTAATCATTTTACAGGTACCACTGACAACACGTGTGGAGGGTCCACCTGTGTGAATGATAATTCCACAGGCAGCCATGGGCCAAGGCTTGGGAGTCTCAGAGTCTGCAGCTGCAGGCAACAATTCCTTCTCCTGAGGAGGAAAAAGAAGTTGAGGTTCCACTCAAAGTTGTAACTGGCTGGGCACGGTGGCTCACGCCTGCAATCCCAGCACTTGAGAGGCCGAGGCAGGTGGATCACCTGAGGTCAGGAGTTCGAGACCAGCCTGGCCAACATAGTGAAACCCTGTCTCTACTAACAATACAAAAATTAGTTGGGCATGGTGGCAGAAGTCTGTAATTCCAGCACTTGGGAGGCTGAGGCAGGAAAATCGCTGGATCAGGGAGGCAGAAGTTGCAGTGAGCCGAGATCATGCCACTGCACTCCAGCTTGGGTGACAGAGGGAAACTCCATCTCAAAAAAACCCAAAAAACATTTAAAAAAAAGTTGTAACTAGTTATTCAAGGAACCCAACTCAGCTTCCCAGTTTAAGCCCCATACCTGAGTTGGCCCAGTTAGTCCAGAATCCAACCTCACACTCAAACTAATGAAACAGCATGAATCCAAAGCATGGGGTTACCAAGGGCCAAATCCAACCAGCCATTTTTTTAAAATAAAAAATATAGGCTGGGTGCAGTGGCTCACACCTGTAATCCCAGCACTTTGGGAGGCCGAGACAGGCAGATCATGAGGTCAGGAGTTCAAGACCAACCTGACCAACTGGCGAAACCCCGTTGTCACTAAAAATACAAAAATTAGCCATGCGTGGTGGCGCATGCCTGTAATCCCAGCTACTCAGGAGGCTGAGGCAGAAGAATCACTTGAACCCAGGAGGCGGAGGATACAGTGAGCTGAGATCACACCACTAAACTCCAGCCTGAGTTACAGAGTGAGACTCTGTTTCAAAACAAAAAAAATGTATATATATATATATACATGTAAAATACATATAACATAGTACTTATCATTTTAGCCATTCGCAGGTGCACAATTCCCTGGCATTACACACAGTCACAATGTGGAACAAGCATCACTCCTCTCTACAGCCAACACGTTTCCATCATCCTCAACGCAAACGCTGCACCCATTAACCAGTAACTCCTTCCCTCACCCCCATCCTCAGTAACCTCTTTGCAAGCATATAAAATGTGTCCTTCTGTGTCTGGCTTATTTCATTAAGCATGTTTTCAGGGTCTATTCACACTGTAACAGACATCAAAACTTCCTTTGCATGGCTGAGTAATATTCTGCTGCATGAATACACTGCCTGTTTTTGTCCAGTCAGCTGCTGGTGGACACGGCCACTTCCACCTTTTGGCTCTCGTGGATAATGCTGTACAGCTGCACACGTTGCTGTACGAACACCTGGAGTCCTGGCTTTCAATTCTTTCGGACATACACCTAGGAGTGGAATTGCTCGGTCACGTTCTTTGTGTAATACTTTGAGAATCTGCCAAATGGTCGCCCACAGCCTGCCACCTTGTTTGTATAAACTTTTACTGGAAGAAAGGCTCACCCATTCATTTAAATACAGCTGTGGCTGCTTCTGCACTTCAAAGGGGAAAGGAGTCCTTGCAACAGAGGCCCTGTGGCCTGCAAAGCCCAAAACACTGCCCTCCAGCCCTCGGTGGAGAAAGTTTGCCAGCCTCTGGGCTAAGGTCACTTCCCAGGTGCAGCCTAGTTTTCAGACTAGAATCCCAGAGCAATGGTCTGTGTTAGCGTCATGGGTCAAAAGTCTCAGCACGCGTTCAGGGTAAAAGGCTGAATCCCACAAGGACGCATGTTGGCCACGGAGGTTCTAGGTCACCAGTTCCTGAACACAGACATGGTAGGAGGCTAGCTGGAATGCTGGTTCCCAGGCCTCACTCCTTGAGAATGTGTTCCAGGTTGGGGCTGGAAAATCTGCTTTCTTTTTCTTTTTCTTTTTTCACCTTTTTTGAAACAGAGTCTTGCTCTGTTGCGCAGGCTGGAGTACAGTGGCATATCTTGGCTTACTGCAACCTCCACCTCCCAGGTTCAAATGATTCTCATGCCTCAGCCTCCAGAGTAGCTGGGATTACGCATGCCATGCTCAGCTAATTTTTTGTATTTTTTAGTAGAGATGGGGTTTTGCTATGTTGGCCAGGCTGGTCTTGAACTCCTGGGCTCAAGTGATTCGTCCGCCTCAGCTCTCAAAGTGCTGTGATTGCAGGCGTGAGTCACCGTGCCAGGCCAATCTGCTTTCTAATAATATAATAATAAGCTCCCTAAAGGAAATGTTCAGAACCACACTTGGAGAGAGCCAACCTCCTAGAGCAGGAAACCCAGCAGCTCCATGTCCACACACAGGCCAGGAGGCAGCTCCGTGTCTGCGCACAGGCCAGCAGGCAGCTGGCTGGAGTGACCTCCGGGCAATTCCCACAGAATCCAGAGTCTAGCCCAAGCCCCTGCCTATAACTCAGTCTTAGCTGCCACAGGAGGGGCTCTTCTGGAGCTTGGACACAGCCTGCTCCTTCCAGTGACAAACCCTGGAGCAGGTGCTTGGAAATCACTCAGTGGCTCATTTCCTCGCCTGCTGGAGAAGCCAAAATTAGTGCCAACAGAACACACTCATTTCTCAATGATCTGACCTCCCCTGAGAGACTTCAACCCCTCCCAGGCTGCCCTTACCTGTGAAGACACTTCCCCTAAAGGAAAGGCCGGCAGGAACCCCTGGATCCTACTGTTGAGCTCTCGCTGTGGACATTCCCATACATGGTACAGGTACCAAAGGCTTGGAGAGCTCAGCCTGTTCCCCTTGCACCTCCGCCCCCACCCTCCGGAATGTGAAACTACAGCTAGGCCTCTGTGTCTCAGGATATAGCCCGCTGTTCTCGACTAGAGACTACTTCACCCCCAAAGAAACACTGGGCAATGTCTGGAGAGATTCTGGCCGTCACAACTGGAGGATGCTACCAACATCCGATGCACGAGACAGCCCCAAGCTAAGAATTACTCAGCCCCAGACACCACTGGTGCCAAGTTTAATAATCCCGATGTAAACCAGGGAACGCATTTTCAGCCAATAAACCACTGCGGCCTCGAATCACCACTTCAGTACTCCCAGCGCTTACCTGACCTTTACCTGAAGCAGTTCTGTGTACTGGCAAGTGCTCACTTGAATCCGTTACATGTTAGAACTAAGGACAAGAGGCCCCTATCCTGTCTTCATGGTGTTCACATTTACCCTCTGAGGGAGAAGACGGACAATTACCCCCAGAAGAGAAGTGTGGTCGAAACATCTAAGCCTCTTGAAAGGAAGTTCCAGGGAGCTCTGGAGAATCAAGAGGGACCCAAAGTCAGAAGGCAACATAGGAAAGGGCCCCTGCGAGAATGGGGAAGGCTGAGACCTGCAGAGTCCAGGGGCACCTGCCAGGCCAGCAGAGCGGAGCAGAGGGGTCACTGCGGACCTCCTTGGGCCTGGCAGACCAGAGGGGGAAGCCAGCAGAGCACCACACTCTGCTGGAAGAATCTGCAGGCGGGTCCATTGGCTGCATGTGGGAGGAGAGAGACCTGCAGGACGTCTCCAGAGCTGTGCCAGGGGTCGCTGGGTGGTCCCCCACAGTGGACGTGGTAGCACCCCAGGAGGAGCAGCTGGGGGAGGTATGGGAGTGGGCAGGTCAAGAGTGGGTCTGAATACACACAAGGAGCAAAGGATCCCACGGGCCCTGGGCACAAGCGAAGCAAGTATCAGGAATGAATGTGAAATTATGGCGAGGTAACACCAAGGGCTGCGTGGCCTACTCTCCTAACACTCTGGTTAAAGGACCAATGAATGGGAACGAGATGCCCACTAGCATGCAGAGCTGGCCTGTGGGGGTCCCCAGGCTGAGCCGAAAGGCTGCCCCATCCCCAGCATACCGTCGGCTGCTCCCTCACTCCCGGAGAAATCCCCCTCCCTGCAGCCAGGGACCCACCAGGGGATGGGGGTGCAGATCGTGAGCCTCTCAACCGTGTTCACAGCCTCAGTAAGCATTGGGAAAAAAGGAAGCAGAGGGCCTGAAAGTAAGCCAAGGCCAAGCATCAGCCAAAATGAAACCAGGCACCGAGGAAGGAAAATGACACCTCTCAGCTCCAGGCCTTTCTCCTCCTCTGGGAACACCGGTGGCTGAGGCCCTCCTTAGTGATCTAAAGGATTTAAAGCAGCACCAGCATAACTTCCACTCCAGCAACAGCCACTGACTTCCCAACTGTTGGACTGGGACTCGGTACCAGCTGCTGCTTCTGTTTTATGTCTTGTTAAGAATCAAAATGACGATGTGTCTGTTTCCTATTGCTCACATGTGGCCAGCCTGCTGCCCTCCCCAACCCGTGTGGCCTCCCTTCTCCGACACTCTGCCGGGGCTCTGGAAAAAGTCCCTCCACAGGACTAAGACCCACTTCCACTGTGCAACCACGGGAAGCACACCCCCCTGGCCAGAAGGTTTCGAGGCGCTGACAATTCAGGTGTTCAGCTATCGCAAGTGTCATTTTTCCATATTAAGTAGACATTCTGAGTGAAGTCTCTGAGCCAAAGCTGTTGCTAACAAGTAGCATTCTGAGACCAAGGTCAGCCAAAGGCAGGCTGAACAGCTTATTAAGTGGGAGCTCCGAGCCACTCTCCAAATAAAGTGTTTTCTTCTATTCGCCCAAAGGGCCTAATACATAAAACCCAGGTGACTTCTGATGCCATAGCGAGCTCATTAGCGACTCCAACAGCCACAGGCTGGCAGCAGAGCACGCCCTCCACAGCGCACCAAGTTCAGCAAGTTCTTCACTCTCCCTGCCCCGGGCCCTTTCCGCGGAACAGACCCCATTCACCTCACTTTACAAGAAACAAACAAGGACCACTGCGGCCAGCCGCCTCCCGAACGCCGATCCCGGCTCCACTCCCCTAACAGTCCACCCTGGCTTTGCACAGCTGCCTGACAGGGGCCGGGCACGACTTCCCCCTTCCACGGGCCACACATCTGAGGGCATTTTCTCAAGGAAAACCAGCTGTCCCAGAAAATAATTCATTGTTTCCATGGACAAGAGTCTCTTCTCCGTGACAGCATGATCCAAACTGGCTTGGGGCAGACAGGACTCCAGCCAGTCCCGGGACCACCCCATGGGAGATTTGAGGTCCAGAAGTGGAGGTTCGGTGGCTCCCTTCCTACCAGCCTGGATTTCATTCAGAAGCACCGGCATATCCTCAGAACTTCCCATACTGTTTACCATCCGCTAACCAAGGGTCCAAAACCCACCCGACCCCTCCTTCCAGCCGATCTTCAGGGACTCCCCAGGCGCACACCTGCGAAACCCCAGCAGCTTTAGGAAGCCCCAGCCCTTCTGGGGCCAGGTGTCACCCGGCGGCATTTGCAATTCAATAAGCCTAAAAGGGTTTCCTTGCAAGCTGCAGGAAGAGGCCTTTCTGACCAGGGGTTAAGAAGTGCTCAGCTACTAGGACCACAGAAAGAACCCACCAACTGCTTTTTAGCAATGGCACTATTTTTTAATGCATTTTTTTCTTTTAAGCAGTGTTTCTGGCTTATTTTGATAACCACACAAAAGGAACTGCAGATTTATTATTGTGTCCATTATTTTAAGACTTGTAGAAATGCCAAAACCAGCTGAGGTGCTGGAGTGGTGGCCGGGAACACAGCACGGTCACATGCGCACTGCCCCCAAATTGCATTTCTCACGGCTGACAGTGTAGCCAACGTTTCTGGGTTGACCAGAACCCCCTCTCATTGGTGTTCATTAAATACAACCTAAAAACTGTGCCTCGCTCCAAGCACAGCTGCGCTTAGGCACAGTTAAGTGGAGATGGCGCCCTATTCGTCTCCGCTGCTGGGGAAAGCACTGCCAATTCTGCTTCTGCGCAGGAACGGGAAAGCTCCCCTACAGTCCCCTGGACCCTGTTTTAGGTTCCACATGAAAAACCTCCAGGCATTAATTCGGATTAACTCGGGGTTCGACTTTTCAAAGACACGCTGAGTAGCACTTACATGAATTTGGTTTTCTCCTCATTTAGGGCTAGCCAAAGTGGATTTCCCCCTCCCAGGAAGGGCGCTGGAGTAGTGAGAAATATCATCACACCAATCGTTTCTAAAAGAAACTTTCTAGAGAAGCCCCAAGGTTCTTCTCCAGGCTCAGAAATTCCAAAGACCTGTGGACCAGGCCGGCTGGGTTTTCCCTGGAAGCACGCATCCTGGAAAGGGGAAAGAACAGCCCCAGGACGTGGTCTTGTGCAAGCGGAGAAGCAACACACGAAGGGAAAGGGGGAGAAGCAGGGAGGTCAGGAGGCAGTGAGACTGCTCAGGTAACAAAGAGCTCCAAAGGAGAAACCTAGGAACTACCTTCAGGAAAACACAGCCGGAAAACGTGTTTCATCATCTGTTAGCCGATGCCTCTCAGCGAGGCCTTCTGCATACTAATCCAATTATGTTCCCAGGCAGCCTCGGAGGGGTTCCCACACGGCTATTTTTAAAACTGACAAGAAACGGGCTTGTCCAATTGTCAGCTCTGTTGTTACAAACCTAGAGTTTGCTCAGGCTCGCCCCGACCAGCCGGGGCTGAATGCGGCAGGAGCTGCTGCCAGCCGGCGCCCCGCAGGCACTGGCTTCTTCCAAGCATCTTCTTAGCTAGGGGCTGGCAGCGGAGGAACCGGGCTTTGGGATCACTTTATTCTCTCCAAACTAGTCACAGCACCCATCCCTACACCCCACCCTAGGCCCTGTGGCCCCCACGGTGAGGGTCAGCCAGAGAGGCCGGCTGTCTCTCCAAAGCCACCCCACAAGACCCTCCAAGGCACCAGGCCCCATGACGAAGGGAATCTCAGACCAGTGGGGTGTCACCTGTGAACTACTGAGAGGGCCCCTCGGCAGGCACTTCCTGTCCCTGGGGAGCTAAGTGTCTGGGGGCTAGGCAGCCCCCCACCTCTCCTGCACAGAAAAGCATGCTCACAAGGCCTGGCACAGCCTGCTACTCAGAGAAGCCCCAGGCAGGTGCTGTGGCCAACGGGTGGCTAATGTCCAGGGCCAGGGGAGCTGCAGGAGAACCCAGACCACCTTGAGAGGCAAGCAGACTTTGCCGATGAAAATCAGCCTCGCCTGGACCTGGACCTGGACCTGTGGTGGGTCCTATGAACAAGTGGAGAGGACCATAAATGACCCCAGACAGCCTGGAAAAGCCCTAGACCCCTGTGGTGGGGGTCAGAGCTGCTGACCCTCCAAGAGGAGAAGCGAGATGTAGGCAGAAGGGGTAAAGGGCTGGGGGCTGCACACAAAGACCCTAGGAAAATCCTGTCCCACAATTCAGGAAACATCTTACAGACATGAGGGGCTGGGGTGGGAAGCAGCTCATCAGAAAAGCACTGGAAAATGTGGCAGGGCAAGGGGCACAGGGACTACTTCGAGGCCTGGGTGCAACCTCGTGAGACTGCAATGCAACTAGCTCCTCCTGGAGCAAAGTGGGAGGGATGCACATTCCACAAGGACCTCAAGCGAAAAGTCAATAATTAACCTGAAGGAGTCAACCTCCCAAAGAGCCGGGAAAAATCAGCCACTGCTGCACATGAAAACTCAACCCGCTCCACCAGATCCAGCAGAGTGCAGGAGGTGAAGTGCTTCCTGCCAGGCGATGCTGACCTCGACCTAACCACCCGACATGCCACCACCTGTCTGCTTTGGGCAGGGCAGGAAAGGCTTCCAGTCAAAGGACAAAACACTTTTCAACCAAGCTATGCAATATCCTAAGCGATCCGCCTCAAGTGGAGAAACCCTGCCTCCAACTAGGCCACCCAAGAAATAAGGGACTGGTCGGTAGAATTAACAGAAGCGCCTAAGGATGTGAACTGGTGAGTCAGTCCAGGGAGGTGCTTGTTTACTCTGCTATTCCAATACAAGAAAGTGGTGTTAAAATGTTCACTGATGATTAAAGTCGCTGCAACTAGAAGACAGCATCAGGCAAACATCCCCGAGGGAGCAAACAGATGCCCTCTGGAGAGGGTTCCCTTTCAGGACCTGGCCACTGGCTGGCATTCACAGTGGTTTGTATTTCATCAAAATAACCACAGCGCCCCTCCTGGCCTGAGAAGTTCCCAAGATCTGGGACGGGGAGAGACAGTGCAGAGCCTCAGCGGACGCCTCACCTTTGAACTAATGGTGATTTTATGACACTCGTCACGACTCTACTGATGTTTCCAAGAAACACTGGATTTGAGTTTACGGTAAAAGCCACCAGTAGCTCTGCTGTGTAGTCTCCTATCAAGGACGAAAATGCAAAGGGCGTGGACTCGAGCCTCTTATCAGCAGAGGCCTCATAGTCACCGTGTGGGGCCACAGCACGCACTGCCACCCCAGACACCAGCATCACAACCATTCTGCAGAAAAGCTGGGGCTTTGCAGCCCCATCACTCAATGAGCCAAGCATTCGAAACCAGATCTGCCAGCAGCAAAGGCTAAACGGTATTTAAAGGGAGCCACTTCTGAGTGTGTCCAGGGAATCTCTAGGTAAAATACAAGCGTGACTTCAATGTAAAATGTGAGCTTCATTAAAGAATACGTCATTAAAATGTTCTACACTGAGCCTTACGTATAAACCATCAAAATCAACGGTAAACAGTGAAATCTACAACAACAAAGACGTGTTGTTCAAGAATATTCTCCCTACCTCTCAAATTATGCACAGATGACAACCGACCCACCGCAGGTAACAGGGGCGGCTTGGCGTCCTTCCCATGCGCCTTTGTTACCTTGAGTGCTCCTGCTGGGTAGGGACAGACAGGTTCCATTCTGGCTTTTGGACAGGGATACTGGGGTGCAGGAGGGCCCCACGGCACGGCCACAGAGCGCTAATTCAAGGCTCTTCCCCTGCGGTTCTAAATTAAGTCAGCTAAAACGAGAGTGTGCGGCAAGGAAGCGCTGGGCGGATCAAGACCCCGGACCCCCTGCCAGACCCCCTGAGGGACCCCACCGTCAGGCCCGAGCCCTGCAGCTCCAACGGGCAAGCGCCAGGCGCCCAGGAAGCCTCACCCGAGCCAAGCCGGAGCTTCCGACCGAAATAATTATTGTCTTATACCAATTTGTGTTCCCACGTAAATTACTAAGTAAGTCGAACGGGGCCTAACTCCACTCACAAAGCCCAGATGCCCACACGGCAATTTTCCTAAGCCCTGCGAGGACCGCAGCGCCGAGGTGGGTCCCAGGCGGGCCGAACGCGCCTCCCAAGGGCGCGGGTCAGAGGCGCACGGCGAGCTGGGGACCCCGGAAAACCGGGGCCACTTGGGGAACGTCAGGAAGCACAACTGGGCGCCTTACGACGTCCGGGCAGACGCGGCCTCGAGGAGCCCGGGAGGAGCCGCCTGACCTGGCCCCGCCGTGCGCGATTGCGCCGGGGTCGCCAAAGCCCCGCACCCCTCCGGCGGGGACAGGCCGACTGGACACTGCCGGAGCCCCGTGGACTTGCTGGCAACCGGTTTCCCCGCCGAAGCTGCCGCGGGGGCGAGTCCGGGGGGTACCCGGACACCCCGACCCCGGCGCCGCCCGCCCGCCCCAGCGCCCCGCCCGGGCCGCTCACCTGTTGTCGACGTGCAGGCTGGGCGAGCACTTGATGGCGAGCCAGGTCTTCCAGTGGACGTGGCGCACCTTGTACACCTGCCCGAAGCCGCCCGAGCCCACCTTCTCCCAGCCCGTGAACTCGCCCGCGTCGAAGGTGCGCAGCAGCCCCAGGGCCCACGGGGTCCCGCCGTCGCCCTCCATCGCGCGCTTCTAGCCGGCGCCGCCGCGGCCGCCCAGGTGCCCAGGTGCGCGCCCCGCCCCGTTACGTCACTTCCGCCTCGGCCCCGCCCCCGGCCCCGCCCCGCCCCGCCGGGTGACTGCGGGCTGACGGACAGACGCGCCGGGTCACTGCGTTCTCCCCTGGGTGCTCAGCGCGTGCGAAGCGCCTCGACCTGCGCATCAGCTGGTCCGCTTCCCTTTGCTCTTTTTCCTCTTCATTGCAGAGTCACGTGCCGTTGTAAGAAATCATTCACTTTGCCCAGGTTCCCCCAGTGCTATCACTTTGCAAAACTTTGCAAAGAAAAAAGTACGATCTCACAACCAGGAGATCGACTTTGCTAAACTGAACAAGTCACCGATCTGGTTCAGTTTTGCTCTATTTTACTCGTTTTCCTTTGCGTTAGTTTGACACAATGTGATCACCTGTGTAGCTTCCCGTACCCCCCACCTGGCCCCTCCGGTGGCGATTTTACAGCCGCGCCCCGGAGCCCTGGCATCACTCATCTTTCCTCTATTTCTAAAATTGTTCTATTTCAGAAATGTTACGTTTAGATACAGGACCATACGGCGCCTAATTCTTTGAAACCGGCTTTTTTCAGTCGTCAGCCTCATTCCCTGCAGGTTCATGTCTTGCTTTTTTACACGAGTTTCCTCTTAGAAAGTAACTTTTTTAAAAATTGCCCCAACAGTAAATCTAAAGTCCATTTCAAATACAAGAGTTCCTTCATCCTTTCCTAAATAACATCCTCTTTTCACAGGTAGAACAGATAGATGGTTTGAAAAGAAAAGGCTTTCTTTACGTACGGGGAAAAAATTCCCAGCCTTGGAAGGATACTCGGTTTAGACGCTGAAGTGTATCACAGATCACGCACACGTCCACGCCTCAGAAAACGCTCACTCATCCCTGAGACTGCACAATGAGTGAAGGCTGATTTTTGGTCACAGGAGATGAATAATGAAGACAGGAGGGTGGAGCTAAAGGAGAGGGCATTTTAACCACATTAACTAGTGTTTTTGTGTTAGTCACCTGGAAAGAGAGGCTGCCCCAAGTCAGCCCATTGGAAGCCTCAGACCTGGGGGGATCTCCAGGCTCCCCCTTCCACAGGGGCAGGGACCTTCTTTCACAGCCTGTAGCGGGGACCTACGTCTCCCCACTGCCTCCCCGCTCCCATCCGGCCCTTCTTCGAAGGGAACGCACACATCCCAACGTGGCGATGCTACTCAGGGGCCTCCTGGGGGAACCAGGGAGCCACTTCCTTTCCCATGTACTCTGAAAATTAAAATTGGTTTCCTTGGCAAATAGTTCTTTGAAGCTTTTTATGACAAATGTAACTTACATTTAAACTAATGTTTTAAAAACAATTGGGGTTTTGAATCTATGAAGATAACTTGGAAGTAAACATAGTCATTATTTTGGTGGGAAAAAAATGAATGAACTGGAAAGTGAGTCATGCGCCCTGTTCCCCGGCCCAGCGCTAGCAAGATGCCTTTCTCTCCACAGCACGCAGCTCCGCAGCTGGGGCTGACTAACAGCCCACACCACTCAAGTAATAAAACGCTCCAATTTCATTTATTTAATCATCTGTGTGCTTCATTCGACAAATATTTATGGAGTGTCTGCTGCTAGCTCAGTACTGGGTGCCTGGGAGCGGGCACCAGAGCCCAGGGAGATGGAATTGCAGCTCCCAGCTTCGAGGGGTACAAAGATCACAGGCGGGGCTGCAGCAACCTGGCTGGTTCCTGCAGACTTTGAGGTGCTTTACCAAGTCATATGATAACCAGGAAAAGGAAAACAAACACCTTTGCAGGAGTTGTGAATTCGAGTTCCAGACCCACTGGGATTACGGGCATGCAATTGCTATTTATGTTAATAGTTATGGGTTCCAGGCTGGTAAGGTTAGCATTTCCAAGTACAAAACTAATTTAAAGTTTGGCTTTAAATACATTTTAGGTCCAAAAAAAAAGTGGAGCAATCTAAAGAAAAAGATGACGTGAATAACAGGGCGAGATTTGCATCTCAGGCTTGGGAGGTGGCTGTCCTGAGGGTTAATGGGGCAACATTAATTAACCCCATGAAGTTCCTGCATGAACAACGTGCCCAGTGTGGTTACAAAGAAATCAATCAGCACAGATCCTGGGCGGAAAGCTGGGCGCAGCCACAATGCACCGTAGGGGTGCCGACCTCAGGGGTTTTAGGAGATGGGTCAGGAAGCTCCACAGAGCTGGCCCGCCTGGGAGTGCGGGTAAGGAGGGGGAGGATGAGAAGGGGAGACAGCAGGAACAGTGGGAGGTGACAGATGGGAAGGGGAAGGAGGGGAAGGGGGCTGTCAGCCGATCTTTGCAAGCCCCCACTCCCCCACTAACCCACCTGCCTCCTGGCCCCTTTCTCAGAAGGATTCCACCCTCCTATACTGGTTGTCCTGACAGCGGATCTAAATAGGTGACTACTTGAGCTTCAGTTCCTCAAGCTGTGGCCTTCTTCACAGGGGGCCATTTAGCATTGACCCAGCAGGCGGCCAAGATCCCTGGTCTGGGAAGCGCCGGGAAGCCACCTTTAACTTCCTACTGCAGGGAACGGTGAAGGTTGCAGGCCAGGTAAGACAGGAGAGAGAGGTCTCTGGGCTTGCAGCCGGCCTGCCTCACCAGAGGTCCCAGGACGGGACATGACCACGGTGCATTTGCCCGCCCCTGACCTGGGGGATAGAGGTACCTGCTTCAGGACGTCTATGGGGATCCAAGGAGATGATAGTTATGCACGTGTGGCACCTGCCAGGCCGTGGATGAATAGTGAGACTTTAAACTGAGTCATGTTCACCTTGGTCCTTCTCAGGGTCTGGAGCAACTCAGCCCTCGGAAGTGCGTGGCTCAGTGAGATGGTGGGGCTGACGTGGGGCTGACGTGGGGCTGACGTGGGGCTGACATAGGGCTGACCTGGCTCGCAGAGACCCCAGAATAAAGCCGGAGTTACTGGGATCCGCTTGCAGGCATAACCTTGGGGCAGGAGAGTGGAGCTGAGCTAGGCAGGCCGCCTGGGAACGCTGTCCCCTCCCGCGGGGCCTCTGCGCCCAGCCTCCTCCCTGCCTGACAGACTCCTCCCTCCCCTACAATGGCAGCTCCTGCCACGACTTGCAGGGTTGTTTTTGAGAATTCCCTGCATGTTGTGCTATTTTCTTTTTCCTTTTCTTTTCTTTTTTTTTTTTTTTTTTTTTTTGAGACAGGGTTTCGCTCTTGTTACCCAGGCTGGAGTGCAATGGCTCCATCTCGACTCACTGCAACCTCCACCTCCTGGGTTCAGGCAATTCTCCTGCCTCAGCCTCCCGAGTAGCTGGGGTTGCAGGCACGCGCCACCGTGCCCAGCTAGATTTTTGTATTTTGAGTAGAGACGGGGTTTCACCATGCTGACCAGGATGGTCTCGATCTCTTGACCTCGTGATCCACCCGCCTCGGCCTCCCAAAGTGCTGGGATTACAGGCATGAGCCATGAGCCACCATGCCCAGCATGTTGTGCTATTTTCTAAAAGAGTATAACTTGTTCATGGCAGAGATGCTGCCTTCATTAATTGTGACAAAGCGATCTAGGTGAGACATTGAGCACCTGACTCTTGAGGTCTTCAGACACCTCTGGGAGACCCATCTCCACCTGACGCCCAACTCTGAGCTCTCACTCAAGCAAATACTTCCTATTTACACAAACACTTCCTATCAGAGATGGCTCCTTTGACCCAGTGGTTCCTGAGTCTTCCCGCAGGATCAGTGATCCCTGCCGGGAGCACAACGGGAAGCGTGCTGTTCACCTGCTAGGGGCCATCACAGACGGGTGTGAATTGTCACTGTAACAACACCACGTTCTCCTCTCCTTCCACCCTCATCCTCCACTCCATTGTCTTTACTGGGGCTCCTTAAAACCCCAATTGGAGCTTCCCTGATTCTCCCCCTCTTTACCTGATGGCTCATCCAAGCCCACAGCCTCAGCTTCTGTGTATTCTACAAAGATCCCCCAGCTTCTCTCTGCAGCCCAGACCTCTCCTCTGAGCCTCACACCCTCAAACTTAATGTGGTGCCCACATTAGGATGTCCCTAAGGCACCTGTACCATCTGAGGTAAGCCTATGATTTTCACTCCCGAACTCCTTCCCAGCTCTCCTGACTCTGACTCCCTCCCCACCCTGAAGGCCGGGACAGAGTAGCTCATGGCCCCGACTGCACACTCCATGCAGGCCTATGTCCCAGGACCAACCTGACGAGGACGAGAGGCAAACCTGGCCTGGCCCTGAATGTCAAAAGGCTCCAGTCTGGAGCTCCTTGGCCCTTCCTGCCTACCCTGTGCCTGGAGTCAGTGGGGCCAGGAGACACCCACTCCCACAGATCAGGCAAGCTCTGGGGACCCTGAAATTCCCAGCCCAAATGTCCCTCAGTCACCTCCAGAGCCTGCACATGTTCATTCTCCCGAGGGGTCAAGCAGTTTCTCAAAAAGTTAAATGTAGAATTACCCTGTGGGATTGAAAACAGGTACTCACACATAAACTTGTACATTGACAGCGGCGGTATTCATAATAGCAAAAGGTGGAAACTACCCAAATGTCCATCCGTGAATGAATGGATAAACAAAGCGCAGTCTGTTCATGCAGGGGAAATTCACTGGATCCCCAAAGGAAGTTCTGACACATGCTGTAGCACGGATGAAGCTTAAATAGCTTCACATGTATGATATGGTTGTACGATACATTCATATCAAATATTCTATATGTATGATATGTCTGTATGCACTCGTGTGGCCCGTTTGTATCATATTCTATTGTATGACATGTCTGCATTCACATGGTCCATTTATATCATATTCTATTGTATGACATGTATGTACGCATTCATATGGTCCATTTATATCATATTCTATTGTATGACATGTATGTATGCATTCATATGGTTCATTTATATCATATTCTATTATATGACATGTCTATGCATTCATATGGTCCATTTATATCATATTCTATTGTATGACATGTATGTATGCATTCATATGGTCCATTTATATCATATTCTATTGTATGACATATCTGTACGCATTCATATGGTCCATTTAGGTCATATTCTATTGTGTGATATGCATGCATACATTCGTATGGTACATTTAGATCAAATATTCTATTGTATGATAGGTGTGTATACATTTGTATGGGACATTGGGATCAAATATTCAGAACAGGGAAATCCACAGGGACAGAAGGTAGATGGGCGGTTCCAGGAGCTGAGGGACGGGGGAAGGGGAGTTTCCTTTCCGGTAATGACAGCGTTTTAGAATCGGATGGTGGAAAACCTACACGTTTCCTGTTCTACGCTGATTTTCACTTATGCTTTTTGTCACAGCAACTTCCAAAAGCCCAACTTTGCAAAGATAGGGCATCGTCAGAAGATATGAAATCTAATGTTGAAAGCGTAAGTTGCCTGCAGCTAGCAGTTCCTGTGGTTTCTCAGAGACTTGGTGGGTTCCCTCCAAAATTACAATCTCCTGCTGCACCTGCAGGAGTTGCCCGTGCTGCTTCCCAGTGCCACAGCACCCAGCCTGAGAACTGTGATCATAGGGATATGCTGGATTCAGTGAACTGTAAAGTTAATTCGTAAATGCATCCTTAACATGTCCGTCCATTGCGGCTTCTCCCGCTCTCTTTTTGTTTTGTGATCAGCCTTACCTTTCAAATAATCTTGTAAATATGAGCCAATTTCTTCCCTAAAACACCCACTTCTGGAAGACCCATTACACACCCTGGAAAATTTCTCTGCACTTGCTGACACCCTCTCTCAGTGGATGGGAGTGTGCCACAGGCCAGCTGTTTGCACCAGCAAACACCCAGAGCCCATGGAGGTTTTTAAACCACAACACAAGCAAAGGGCACCTGGTCCCGTGGCGCTGAAGACAGAAGAAAGGGGCCTAAGACCAGCTCCAGGTGCCACCCTGAAGAATGTTACAGGCTGGGTGGAAAGAGTGAACCCTGAACACTTCTTCTTAATACTTAACAGACTTCAAGTATATTTTATGGTGACAAAGCGTATTGAGGAAAAGTGGAACTCTACAACCCTGAAAACCAGCCTGAATTATTTTGAGACAGTGGCTGTGAGAAGTGTCAGTACTTTCTGGGCTGGCTGACGATCTCCAGTGTCCCTGACCCGGGTCTAGCCCTGCATGTTCCTTCATGGGAAAGGAGTGGAGGAGCAGGATGTGTGCCTGAGAGCCTGAGAATAATCCGGGGCAGGTGGAGCGAGCAGAGCCCTTCCCTCCTCACACTCACACGGGCATCCTGAAAAGCCACTTTTCTTTCCAAGGTGGGCATGGGCCTTGAGCTTGTAGTGAGGCCACATGAAGTTGTCTGCTCTGGGTAATCAGAGGCAGGTCTGATCTTGGGCCATGAACGGTGGTCTCAGGAGAAAGGCAGAGGCTGGACCCATCTTATATCTGATGGGGAGGCCCGGCGAAGGGTTCAGAAACAGGGCCACAGGGCTCTTGCAGCAGCTGGATGCAAATTGCAGGAGGGCGCCCGAAAGCAGAACTGACTTCAAAGAGCAGGGCAGCAGAGCCCAGCCACAGCGTGGTCCCGGGAGCCAGCAAGTGCCCTGCAGCCCCTGGCTTATTTTTACTCAGTATGCCAGGGAAGCCCTGAACTATTAAAGTGCCCTCTAAGAATGACTGGCCCACCCTCTCTCAGAGGGTTCATGCTGGGGAGAGGGTTCCTGCATGACCCCTAAGCTACAAATGACACCCTAGGCATAGGAAGGGGCTACACTTTGGGATTCAAACCTGTTCTAGGGTCCAGTCCAAGGCCAGTTACAGCCAAGGGGCAGTGCTGGGTGCAGCTCAGCCGATGAGCTCCCCAGAGGGAGACAGCAGCTCTAATGGGTGCACAAATGGCTAGAAGGTTTCACCAACTCCTCAAGGGGGCACTGGACATTTGGGCAAGGGTCTTCTTGAGGCTGAGAGAGGCGGGGAAGGACCCTCCCCTGGAGCTGTCAGGGAGCGGTGCCCTGCTGACACCTACCAGTTCTGGATTGCTGAGAGACTAAACGTCTGTGGTTCTAAGCCACCTGCTTTGTGTTGCTTCGCTGCGGCAGCCACAAAAAACTAATATACCCACCTAGATCGGTGTCTTTGTCACAGTTACAGGAATCGTTGTTTTATCCAAAAACAAGAGACACTGGTTTTCTATGTTAACTCCGGGCCTGCTGATTGTAGCTGGTCTATAAGCTCGTTCCGGGGTCTGTGCTGGTGAATTTTTGTATCCCTTTGACTGAGCCATGGGTATTTGATGAGACATTATTCCAGGTGTTTCTGTGAGGCTGCTTTTGGATGAGTTTAACATGTAAATCAATAGACAGTCAAGCAAATCGTCCTCCCCAGTGCAGCTGAAGGCCTAAAAAGAACGAAAAGCTGATCATCCCCATGTAAGAGAGAATCCCTCCTACCGACGACCATTGAACAGAGACATTGACTTTTTCTTGCCTTTAGACCTAAACTGAACAATCAACCTGGGCCCCAGCTTGTGAGCTACTCTGCAGATAGACTGTGGGACTCAGCCACCATCATCCCGTGAGCAAGTCCAGCACAGACACGCACACTCATGCTCACACTCACACTCACAGTCAGATACAGTCACACAAGCACACAATCACACACTTGCATGCACAGACATATACATTCTTACACTCATACACACGCATGCTCACACTCAGTCACACATGCACACAATCACACTTACACACAGACACATATTCTTACAGACTCATACACACTCATGCTCACACAGTCACACATGCACACAATCACACACTTACACACAGACACATACACATTCTTACACTCACACACTCATGCTCACACACACACTCAGTCACACATGCACACAATCACACACTTGCATGCACAGACATATACATTCTTACACTCATACACATGCATGCTCACACACAGTCACACATGCACACAATCACACTTACACACAGACACACACATTCTTACAGACTCATACACACTCATGCTCACACACACTCAGTCACACATGCACACAATCACACACTTACACAGACACATACACATTCTTACAGACTCATACACACTCATGCTCACACACAGTCACACATGCACACAATCACACTTACACACAGACACACACATTCTTAAAGACTCATACACACTCATGCTCACACACACTCAGTCACACATGCACACAATCACACACTTGCACGCACAGACACATACACATACACATTCTTACACTCATACACACTCATGCTCACAGTCACAGTCACGCTCACACTCATCACATTAAACAGTCACACATGCACACACATACTTGCACACGCAGACACTCGTATTCTTACACCCATCCATACACAGTCACAGTCCTCACAGTCACACACGCACACACAGACACGTATTCTTACACCCATTCATACACACTGTCCTCACAGTCACACATGCACACAGACACGTATTCTTACACCCATTCATACACACTGTCCTCACAGTCACACATGCACACAGACACGTATTCTTACACCCATTCATACACACACACTGTCCTCACACACAATCACACACGCACAGACACGTATTCTTACACCCATTCATACACACACTGTCCTCACACACAATCACACACGCACAGACACGTATTCTTACACCCATTCATACACACACTGTCCTCACACACAGTCACACACACGCACACACACCCCCCATTGGTTCTCTTCCTCTGGAGAACCCTGACGAATTCAGGGTCTTAAATGTTTCCCATTTCATTGTAATCCTGTTTTCTAGCACCAGGCTAGTCTTTTTATTGCAAAACTGGTAGGCTGAGTTTTGTTTTTTTTTTTTTGCAGACTGTTTTGTGTTTTATTTTCTTTCATTTTTAAAAAGCATTTCTAAGCCAGGGCAGTGAAGCCTGACGCTGCCGTTCACGGTCAGTGACATGAGCATTCGAGGACGGGACTCGGCCTGTCTGGACAGGTCCCCAGACAAAAACGCAGAGAATCAAGGACCCAGGCGCTCCCTGTCGGACACGCCGGGCCAGGCCGTGAGACAAGGATCTCAGGAGGAAGCGCCGGCAGAGGGGCTGCCCTGAGGGTTCGAGGCCTGGCTCTTCCTGATCCACTGCCCGGCTGCAGCTCAGGGGCCAGGCTGCATGCGCCCACCCCGGGGAGGCACGCCCGGCCCAGGCTGGGGGTCCGGCCTGCCCCCAGCGGGTCAACGGGGCCTCTGCTGTCTCGCTCCAGATCCGACTTCGCCAGCCAAGACCTTTTCTCTTGGAGCTCTCAGTCTGGACAAGAACACTCCTTGAATTCTGCTTAGAAACACTCCAGGCTCAGCTTTGCCGAATCCTCCAGGGAGCCTTTCCATGAGGCGCCTCCTGCCATCTGCAGGCGGCACTGGGAACTGCAGCCACTATTTCGGAATCGGGATGTCCCGGCTCCCAACCGACCGTCATTCATTCCCTCAACACACACTGAGGGCCGCCCTCCTGGCTCTGGGCACTGCTGTAGGCGCACTGCCCGGCCTGGCTTCTGCCCTCCCCGACTCTCAGCCCAAGCTCAGCAGAAACCCGGGGACCCAGCCTTACGGAAACAGAGGCAGCATGGTCAGGGGCAGGGCCTGCCCTCCAGCGACTCGGGAAATAGTTACATTTCTGTTGCATGTACTCTGTGATGCCCGCACTGGTCAGCTCATCCTCCACCCACACGTAGCCTGTTCTTTCCAATCCATTATTGATTTTATCTTTGTTTTTGCAAAGAAAATGTTAGGGATTTTGCTTGTTTTAGTTTTGTTTTTTGTGTTTTTTTCCCTGGGGTTTTTTTTTTTTTTTGGGGGGGGGGGCGATTGATTTGCTTTGTCTTTTATTGGATTGTTTTTAATTTTAGAGATTTTTTAAAGCCAGCAGTCCTTAATCTTCTGATTGCTGTGCGGCTGTTTTATAATATTAAGAAACATTCCCATCATCCACAACTAATAACCATTAATATTGTGTCATATTGTTTCCTTTTTCATTTTTAACTGGATTTTGCTTTGGGGAAGCATCCATGAAGACACACTATAGTTCTGAGACACTTCCTGTAACTGCTGTGTAACACCCCTTCGTGTAAAACACACAGCGCTGGGTTTATCCCCACCCCGCATGCACATTAGTGGTTTCTAGGGCTAAAGGGACAGCCCCACACACGTGCATTTCTCTAGGTAGGAGGCAGGAGAATAGGGTCCAGAGGCAGGAAACCTAAGGCTGTTTCACGCAGACTTCCTAGAACTAAATCGAAAGGAACACCCTAACTTTCCACCCCTAAGCAACAGAAGGACCAGAGGCTACCCCCTCTGCAAACCCCCACCTTTTCTGTGAAGCTGATGGGAAATTGGCTGTCCCCAAAAATCAGACTGATTGTGGGTGGAGTCT
>CM052665.1:54972952-54998603 GCA_028533165.1 Leontopithecus rosalia
CATCACCACCACCAGTACTTCCACCTCCACCACCTCCTCCATCACTATCATTACCATCATCACCAACATGGTCACCACGATCACCACCACCAATGCTTCCACCTCCATCACTATCATTACCATCACCACCAACACGGTCACCACCATCACCACCACCAATACTTCCACCTCCACCACCTCCTCCATCACTATCATTACCATCACCACCAACACGGTCACCATCATCACCACCACCAATACTTCCACCTCCACCACCTCCTCCATCACTATCATTACCACCGTCACCACCAACACGATCACCACGATCACCACCACCAATACTTCCACCTCCACCACCTCCTCCATCACTATCACTACCATCGTCACCACCAACACGGTCACCACCATCACCAGCAGCACCATCCCTATCACGATCACCAACACTAACACCATCACCATCTCCACCTTCATCACCACCACCCCCATCACCGCCATCACCTTTACTACCATTTCCACCAGCACCTCCATCAGAATCCTAGTCACACCGTCTGAAAGCTGATGCCACCAAAGAACCACTATAAAAGCATTAGCGTTATTCTTAGGAGATAAGACAGAAGTGAAAATTGTTTTGTTTTTAATGTAACATTCAAAGTGAAGAGAAAAACTGCAGCTTGGAGTCACAATACACTATCAATCCTAAAAGATTCTGAATCTCCGTAAGTAGTTTACTCCTGTTTAACTAGCTGAACAGTCAAACTATAACTGGTTTTAACTTAACTAGTTAAGTGTTCGTCTCCAACGAACACCTTCCTCCTCCTGAATCTGTGGCATCACCAATGGGGACAGGCTCGGGGACCCCTGATGTGCCCCTCTCAGACAGCCAGGACTCACTGCAGCACACACAGCCACATAAAGCCAACCGAATCCCCTGCCTTGCCTTCACGCTGCTGTCAGGGGCTGTCTCCTCCGCCCACACCCTCTATTCTAGTTTGTGATTACTCCGCCTCTCTGTCTACTTCTTACTTTTCCTTCAGTTTCCTACCCAGCCCTACAGTCCGGGGGGGCAGGGATGGACCCTGGCTGGCCGGCCCGTCACTGGCAGGCACGTGCTGAGTCAACGTAGGAGACAACCGTGAGATGATCAAAAGGAATGACACAGAGAGCACAGGACAAGGCTGCAGAAGCAAAGCAGCTGGAGAAAGCAACAGACAATACCCCCGCACCCCTTTCCCTTGGCTGTCTGGTTTGGGATTGAGGGAAGCGAGTTTAAGGAGCAGAGCACAGAAGGGGAGCTTGCAGTAAACTTGGGAAGTAGTTTAATCCTGGGGAGAGGACTCTGCCTGGCAGTGCTTGTGGGAGATGTCTTCATCAGCAAGGCCTCTCCACCCAGCTATGCACATCAAACCTCCCTCCGGTGTGCAAACATGATGTGCACACTCTGTCAATACACTGAAGTCTATAAACCCCCAGGCATGGAGAGAAATGGCTCAAACTCCAGCCGTGCTCACGGCCTGCTGGGTGGGCTGCAGGGCCTGCCCTGCCCTAGGTGCCAAGTTGATCCCAGTGCTTTGGGTTCCTGCTCCCGACTCTCTTTTCCTACGGAAAAACACCAGCTGGTCACTACATGAAAAGAGAAGCAATGGAGCTCAGTTACGGGGATCCAAGCTCCCCACTGAGCGGGGCACAGGGCAGATGACACCAGCACAGGGCCCTGGCTTCTCGGACCAGAGAGCAGCTTGAGTCCCTGCACCACCCAGGAGCCTGATCAGGCTGCAGAGGAGCAGGAACTCAGTGACGTCCCGGATCACCCCCAAACTAGGAGCCACCGGACTGATGCCTGAGGCAGACGGTGCTTTCCTAATTCCAAAAGGAAGTCACGCTCATTACAGGGGATCAGAAAACAGAGAAAAATGTGAAGACAAGAAATTACTTATAACTTCAACAGCACGAGAAAATCATGTGGGATGTTCTGCTCCTTTCTTTACTATCTCATTTACATAATTGAGTATTACATATACACACGATGTGTGACACACACTGTATACACACACATCATACACGCACAGCACCTACTACTCTTTCACGTACGTCGTGAGCATTTCACAATTTTATTTCGATCCGTGTAAGCCTGAGAGTGTAGGCAAACACTGCTAAACTATCATTAACCAAATCGCTTTCCTACCGCAGGATGTCGAGGGGTTGCAATAATCATTTACTAAACTGATGCTGTCTTCAAGAAAAGCATCCAAGGCTGAGCGCGGCAGCTCATGCCAGCCAGCAGCGTGGCTACGCTGAACCTAAAACCTCCCGTTCCCTCCGCAGGCGAGGGATGCCGTCCCCCGCTGCTAGCATTTGGTTTCTGGGATGCAGGGTGAGCTGAGCACCTTCCCACGTGTTTTTCACCACAGACGTTCTTCCTGCACGAGCTCCCTCTCTGTGCACACCCGGTGCACTACGGTTCTCAGCGAGGGCTTGTTACCACTAATGTTAACAGGCTCTGTCTGACTGAGACGTCACGGTGCCATGGATTTTCCCCTTTGCCTTCGGCCCGATTTGTTCCGAGTGCTTACGGAGTCAAACCTATTGATGCCGTGTTTATAATTCCTTTCGCTGCTTTTACTCCTTTCCACGACCTGACCACCAAGTTCTCCTCTGATTCTGTCCTGCAGGGTGCTCCTTCTTAAAGCATGTTTAACTACAGGACGTGCCGGCCCTTGGTGTAGAGCAGGCTTCCGGGGCAGCCGGGCTCTGCCTGCGTCTGTACAACCTCCCCTGACCGTCCTCAGCGCCACACTTTGATCAGCCCCCAACACCACGCGCAGCCCCCATTTTGCACAAGGGTTCCATGGGTGGGAGGAATTGTGGGGTGGGAGGGCTGTGCTTTCATCTTGCTGTAATTTAAGGGAGGATGTAATTTATAACTTCAGCAAAGGTCCGCCTGAGGCTCCCCAGCCTCTCCCAGCCACTCGCTCAGTGCCTCCTGTGTGGCAGACAGTGCCAGTCACAGAGGCACGGAAGATCCAGGCCCAGCCTCCAGAACTTGGGGTCTGCAGAGGGAGGCGGGGCAGGTGCCAGCATGACAGTGTCCAGCACAGGGCCCACTGGCAGGGCGTGGGGGGGGCACAGCCCCCAGCTTACCTCGGGGTGCTTACGCCGCATGTGCCGGCTCATGGAGGCCCTGGTGGACACCTTCGTCCCGCACAGCTGGCAGCTCTGCGCCTCCACCTTGTCGTGTGTGAGCTGCACATGCTTCTGCAGCATGTACTCGGTCACGTACTTCTTGTCACACACGGAGCACGTCCACTGCTTGCCCACTTTGCACACACACATAGATACACACGAATGTGGAAAGGAAGAGACACGCAGGTCACCAGTGACCCTGGCCACAAGAAGCCTGTCACGCCCTGTCTGTCCTGAGAGGGCCGGTGCTACTCCCCGAGCACATATGAGCATGGAGCCTCTGCATCCCTGCTCCAATATGAGAAATTCAAGAAGGGACACTTGAAAGCTGTGGCGGCTGACCTTTGGAGGCCAAGGGGCCACCATGAAGCCCAGACATCACTACCTGTGCTGGAACAGTCTAGGTGATACAACATTTGTTTCCACCCCCGTAGGACTCAGATGGCCCTGGCAGCCCACTGCGTGTGGCCCCGAAGGCTCCTGCAGGCTGTGCCCGCTTACCTGTGTGGATGAGCTTGTGGGTCTCCATGGTGTTCCTCTCGCTGAAGGTCTTCCCACACAATTCACACATGAAATCTTTAATCCCTGCAGAGAAAGGTGCACATAACTTCCTTATGTTTAATGAATGTTTCAGTCCACATCCGAGAACATCTTCCCCTGACGTGTTCTAGGCACTGCAGAGCCTTTGGGGGAAGGTGAATTGCAAGATGGCAGACAACGAATGCTCATCCCAGCTCCAGCCCGAAAAGTGTGACTTGGAAAGTTCACACTTCCATGGTGACACTTCGTATCAGAGAGTCATGAGCTGTGAGGACGGCTGTCCGAGAACACAGAAAGCGAGTGGAACCCACAGAGACAAACAACGGGAATTTATTTATTTTTTGAGACGGAGTTTCGCTCTTGTTACCCAGGCTGGAGTGCAATGGCGCAATCTCGGCTCACCGCAACCTCCGCCTCCTGGGTTCAGGCAATTCTCCTGCCTCAGCCTCCCGAGTAGCTGGGATTACAGGCATGCACCACCATGCCCAGCTAATTTTTTGTATTTTTAGTAGAGACGGGGTTTCACCATGTTGACCAGGATGGTCTTGATCTCTTGACCTCGTGTTCCACGTGCCTCGGCCTCCCAAAGTGCTGGGATTACAGGCTTGAGCCACCGCGCCCGGCCAACAACGGGAATTTCTTAAAACCATTAAGTATTGATAAGCTCTCTTAGTCCAGAAAGATCTTAGGTGGCCTACGTGGTATCACGAGAGAAGAAACAGTCACTGAAATCAGGGCCAAGTGCAAGGAGATCACAGACGTGCCAAGCGTGTGTAAGAGACAACAAAGCTGCCAGGCTCGGACAAAATGAGTGCGATTCTTAAAAACCTCTACTGACTCAGCCGGAAGGCCGAGACAACGTCAGGAGATGGAGACCATCCTGGCCAGCATGGTGAAACCCAGTCGCTACTAAAATGCAAATAATTAGCAGGGCGTGGTGGTGTGCGCCTGTAGTCCCAGCTACATGGGAGGCTGAGGCAGGGGAATTGCTTGAACCCAGGAGGCGGAGGCCCAGTGAGATGGTGTCACTGCACTCCAGCTTGGTGACAGAGTAAGACTCCACCCCCCCCAAAAAAAAAACTTTACTAAGTCAAATTAGAGCTGATGTCGGGCACGGTGGCTCATGCCTGTGATCCCAGCACTTTGGGAGGCTGGAGGAGGATCACACAAGTCCAGGAGTTCAAGAGCAGCCTGGGCAACACGGCGAGCTCCCATCTCTACAAAAATAAAATAAAATGAGCTGGGCATGGTGGTGTGTGCCTGTAGTTCCAGCTACTGAAGAGGCTGAGGTGGGAGGACCCCTTGAGCCCAGGACTCCGAGGCTACAGTGAGCCATGATCACATCACTGCACTCCAGCATGAGCGGCAGAGTGAGACCCCGCGTCAACAACAGCAAAAAGGCAAATCAGAGCTTACTTGGCTTTTAAAAATATCTGATAAGTACCCAGTCAGTCTGGCTCCTGGACTGGCCTCACGGGAGCCAGAAGTGGACACTGTAACAGACAGCACTGGCGCTGGAGGTTCCAATTCCAAGAACCCCTTCCAAGGCAGGGTGTTAACCCCCCAGAGCCTCCCAGAGCAGGGAGGGTCCCTCCCTGAGTCCAGGGGCAAGACCGGGAAGTGTCACTGTTTTGTTGCTTTTTTAAGGAAACTTTTGATTGACATCAAACTCACAGAAAAACAGACTATAAGTGCGTGTATGGCTCAACAAATTTCCACAGAGTGAACAAACAAAATACCCAGTTCCCCAACGATGGGAAAAAGAACCAGCACAGCCGCCATCCTGACGTTCCCAGGGTCAGGAGGTACATGGCAGGTGGCCTCGTGCTGGAAACAGGTTTAATCAGAGCAGTGCGGGGAGGCGCACAGATCATCCTGTTAAAATGTTCTTTTCTGGATGAGGAGGTTGCATCTCCCAGGACAGTCTGCGGAACATGACAGGGTAAAGATGAAAAGGCCAGCCTTAGTGACGCCTATTGAGAGAGTCTGGGAAAGAAAACCCAAACCTGGTCTTTAGACGAAGCCTCTCAGATGATTCAGGTCACCCAAGAGTGAGAATCCCCAACAGACAGCCATGTGCGGAAAGTTTAGAGAACATTCCTTAAAGCTCAAGGACCGCAACAAAAGATGCCACAAAATGCTGGGAAAGACCCGGCAAGCAGCGGACCACAGCCCTGGGCAAGGCAAGCAGCAAGAGCACGGCCCTGGGCATGGCAAGCAGCGGGCCACGGCCCCAGGCACGGCAAGCAGCAGATCACGGCCCCAGGCAGAGCAAGCAGCGAACCACGGCCCCGGGCACGGCAAGCAGTGGACCACGGCCCCGGGCACGGCAAGCGGCGGACCACGGCCCCGGGTACGGCAAGCAGTGGACCACGGCCCTGGGCACGGCAAGCAGCGGAGCACGGCCCTGGGAGCGGTCACTGCAGGGATGATCGCTGGGGGAGAACCTGGGAGTGGGACCACGGCCCTGGGAATGGCCACTGCAGGGATGATCGCCGGGGGAGAACCAGGGAGCATGTTTGTTTCACCGGGCCAGACACCTTGCTCTGACGGCTGCCAGCACCCCACCTGGCAGCACAGGACAGGTGCCCCCCCACAGCAAAGGGAAACATGTGGCACCTAATTCTGTATGCAGTCCACACGAGGGAGGCAGGGAGGAGGCTGGGGGTGGACCTACGAGCGCAGCTTCCACCTGGTACGAGTGCTCACGTCAGCCCATGTCTGGGAACTCAGGGGGCCAGAGCAATGACCCTGCTTGCCTCAGCAGGGCAAGCAAGAATAGAGTCCATGGTCTATTTCACCCCAAAAACTGATGGGGAGGTGGACCCTATGAATGTCTTCTAAACAAAGGTTTCCCCGCAAAATGGGAACAAGGCAAGTAATTTTTTTGTGTGTTTTTTTGAGACAGAGTCTCATTCTATCGCCCAGGCTGGAGTGCAGTGGCGTGATCTCGGCTCACTGCAGCCTCCGCCTCCCAGGTTCAAGCGATTCTCCTGCCTCAGGCTCCTGAGTACCTGGGATTACAGGCATGTACTGCCACGCCCAGCTAATTTTTTTTATTTTTAGTAGAGACAGGGTTTCACCATGTTGGTCAGGCTGGTCTCAAACTCCTGACCTCATGATCCGCCTGCCTTGGCCTCCCAAAGTGCTGGGATTACAGACGTGAGGCACCACGCATGGCCCAAGGCAAGTAATTTTTAAAGGCACACTTAACTCAGTCCTGAGGGCTCACTGTGGAGCATGGGATGGAGGCCACCACAGCCTAATGAATTGGTGGGCGGCAGGCAGAGTGTGGGGTGTTCTGAGAACCCAGATAAGGCCATGCGGGCCAGTCTTGGGGAGCAAGTGTGTCCCAAAAAAGGTAAAGCATATACTGGATAGAGATTCCCCAGGAAAGAGGAGGATGTCACACTTCTGACAATCCAGGGGCAGAGGAGGCCCGCATGCCCGGCCAACCCAAAGCAGACTGGTGTAGCAACCAGCACCACTCTGGGGAGTGGGGGAGGCAGGTGGGCAGGCGAGGAGGGCAGGCGAGGTGGGCAGGCAAGGTGGGCTGGTGAGGTGGGCAGGCGAGGAGGGCAGGCGAGGAGGGCAGGCGAGGTGGGCAGGCGAGGTGAACTGGCGAGGTGGGCAGGCGAGGTGGGCAGGCGAGGAGGGCAGGCGAGGTGGGCAGGTGAGGTGGGCAGGTGAGGAGGGCAGGTGAGGTGGGCAGGTGAAGTAGGCGGGTGAGGAGGGCAGGTGAGGTGGGCAGGTGAGGTAGGCGGGCAAGGAGGGTGGGCTAGGAGGGCAGGTGAAGTAGGCGGGTGAGGCGGGCAGGTGAGGTGGGCAGGTGAGGAGGGCCGTATGATGAAAGGGCCCGGCATGCAGGTGAGGGCCCCCAGGGAGCCCTGAGCAGGCTCACTCCTCAGAAGTTCACTCAGACAGGTTCCATCACCTGGGACAACCTTCTCTCAATTCTGATGTCTCAATCCTCTCTCCGCAAGCACACACACTGGCCCATACAGAAAACTTTCATAAGATGAACTGCATTAGCGGCTGCGCAGGCTGCTCTGTGACCTGTTGTATCACTGACTCCTTTCTATGCACATCAGCGTAACACGCATCCACCGAGCAGACACCTTGCTCTTTCCCGGATGAGCCAGGCCTTAGCCATCGCCCTCCCAAGGCCACTTCGACCTCCTGGCGCCTGCCCTAGCACACGCAGATGACAAGCAGCCTTGCGAGCATCCCTGGCCCTTGTCTGGTCGCTATTTCTTATGCACATTCCTGCAGGGGAAACGGCTGAATGGGAGGACCACTTAAGGACTCACCCGTCTCCCAAATACCCGCCGTGAGCTGTGTGGCACGCGCTGTGGGTGACAGGGCCCCTGTGAAAGGGGGGCCTTTCAAGACACACAGCTGCTCACCACAGCTCCAGGCAGCTCCCTTGGAGAACCCGGCACTCACTGGGAGTCACAAGGAGAGACCATCTTGAGGTGGCTCTCTCTCCTCCCACGGCCCACCTGGCTTCCCTGCACAGCGGGCACCGTGGCCGGCACGGCCAGCCCTGGACTCACCCGTGTGCCGCTTGCAGTGCTTGAGCATGTTGACCTTCTGCGCGAACCTGCGGTGGCACTCCTTGCACTCGTACTCCTTGATGCCCTTGTGCAGCTTCATGTGGTGGCGCAGCGCGTGCTTGGTCTTCATGCCTTCAAGGACAGGGCGGATCAGAGGCGGCCACACCCCCATGCAGCCCACCCAGGCCCATGCTGAGACCCTGGGGCAGGCACAGGCAGCGGCCCACGCAGTACTAGTGAGGACCTGGGCCAGCCCCTGAGGATCGGGGTCCACCAGTGGTGAGACCTGGGAAGTGACTGCCAGAGGCCAGGAGAGACTGACTGTGACATCAGGTGCACTCGCCCCTGCCAGGGCCTGGCTCAGCCCCTACCACACATGAGCAAAACGGGGCGTGTGTAAACTTCCCAGTGTGTCCATGGCAACCCAGCAGGAGAATCAGGTGAGAGATACATTAATATGTGGTAATCAGGGTTCGGACACTAGATGGCTTTGATAGTGACTTTCAACCTACCTCTGATTTAAAAAGCTAATCTTAAGAAGGTGAAATATTCGAAAGCCTCAGTTGCGTAGCCAGTGGAGAAAGGGATGGCCCTGGCACAGAGGCTGAGCCAGAGGACACAGGGCGCTGGCAGAGGCAGGACTTTACAGGGCCCTCTGCAGGGGACACCAGCATGGGCAGCTTGGCACCCCCACCCGGGAGGGTCACACGCACCAGGGCACAGGCAGACCCAGCCCAGAGGCAGCCTCCGCACCCTGAGGAGGAACCTTCGCTGTGCCTGCCCAGGGCGCTGGGCAGCCTGCACTGCCAGGCCACTGTGTTCCCTCCACGTTTGAGGAAGAACTGCTCAAAACAGGAAAAGAGCCTGAAAACAGCTCAGCTGCTCCTAAGCTGGTAAAAGTTTCTCCTCCCATTCCACCCTGACCAGATGCAGCGGTGACTGCCCACCACCTCCTGTGAAAATTCTAAAGCCTGGGCCAGCAGGGGGAGCAAACGCCCGAGATGAAGCCTCCACTGGCACACAGAACAGGGCTCCCGCCCGCTCCGCAGCCCTGTTACCAACAAGCCAAGGGAGCTTTCACCTGAAAAAGTTACTCATCTTTTTTATTAAAAAACAGTGCTGGTCATTGTCGACATGCCGAGACCCAGCACCTCCCTCTTCCTGCTCCTAAAATGAACATATTCCAAATTCCAAAACCAATACGCAGTGATAGAAAAGCCAGAAAATAAATTCAGAAGGAAAGGGACAGCAACGCTCCTCTCCACGTCCCAGCCTCCCCGCTGCCAGCGTTCGTGACCGTGATGTTCCTCCTTCCATTTAACAAAGAAAATCTGCGAACGGTTTCAAAAGAAACACAAGCGCCACACAGAGGGCATTTTAAGCTCGCTCTCCGGGGACTGTGATTCGACACATTACCACAGGGAAAACTGATGTTTTTAAAATACTTAACATTTCCAAGCCCGAACAGGGCATGCCATTTTTATAGCTTTCAACACCTAGTGTCACATTCCCACTGGCCACGCTGAGTTCCTGTGGATCACTCTTGAGTATTTCAGAGCCCGTGACGTGACTGCTGTGTGTGATGTTTTCCTCCACACACCCAGAAAACCTGCGGGCTGGGCCCTGCCCCCGCCTGCCGGCGACAGACCGTCATGACCTCCAACAGCCTCCCACTTGGTCCCCGACCCTGGCTAAGTCCCTGGTCAGGGCTAGAATTTCCGGAAAAAATGTAAAGTAATAACATGCAGCACTGTTCCCTGCAAGACTGTAATCATGAATGACTATTAAAAAAACAACTAGAAACTTCATAAATAAAGGGTCTGCTTATATGAATGAATCCACATGATGGAACCGTGTCAAGGGTTTGAAAATTAAAATCAGGCAATATTTCCATGACGTAAAAAAATCTCCAAGATGCATTTCCAAGTAAAAAAAACCAGCAAAGTGTGAAAAACAAATGAACACAGCACGTGCTCGTCTGTACTAGCAACCGACACGTCGGCAAGGTGGCGAGGCCGAAATTTGGTGGCGTGTAAATAAATGTAACCAACGGCTTAATGCCAGCATTTTAACTATTCAGAATTCATTTAAAAATCCATGCCACTGAATAATTAATACATTTCAAACACCAAACATCTACGACATCGTAAAATGTGGCTTTATTCCACACCCCTCGCCTCCCAGGGCACCTGGTGGCATTTGGGGACCTGCGGGGAACCGAGGTATGGCTCTTCTCTGCCTGCCTAAGAGGGCCGGCCCTGTATAAGCCCCACCTCTGGCCCTCGGGTCTCGACACACTATCGAGGACCCCTCCAGCCGGGCCCACCAGACTGTCTTAAAAATTTGACATCTTGGGGGCGTTGGGGAGGAAAGGGGAGCTGGGGCAGGTGGTGAAAGGGGCAGGGAGCTTAAGGTAGATGGGGATGGAGAGGAAGCCAGCCTGTCCCAGTGAGGCAGGCAGACACTGCTACTGACAGTGGCTCTGTGAGGAGCCGCCGGGGTCTGAGGAGAGAGTAACAATGCCATCTTCAGACCTGCTTGCATTGTTTAAAAAGTAAGTCTTGGTGAAGTGAATGCACTGCTTTTTCATTAAAACCACCCACGTCCCTGCACAAAGTTACCCTGGAGGAGGGACAAAGGCCTGTGCTGGCCTCTGAGTCGAGGAACTGAGGGCCAGGAAGGAGGGGAAAGAAAGACCCCTCTTCTGCAGGCAGCTCCTTCAGGCTTTGACATGCAGTGTCATTCTGCGGGTGCCCACAGGGCTCGTCCGGGGAGTGGAGTTAATGCAGCTTCTGTGCCTTCACGCGGGTCACAGTGACAGCCCAAGACATGACCTGCTGCTCCAAAACTTTTAGGAAGTTGTTTTTTTAAAAATCAGGAATGGGCTGAAATTATGGCATGTATTGGAATTATCTTTTTATTTTGCTTCCTAATTGAGACATTTTATCACTAGGCTTGTTATTAATGAATGTTCTGTGGTTACATTGAAGAGTCCTTGGCAGTGGTGAATTCCTCTCACCCCCCGCCGATCCGAGCTGCGGGTGAGCACGCTGAGGGTTCTGCATCGCTGTCGGAGCCCACGGTGGCTCTGAGAACCGTCCCAACAATCAGATCCTGCACGATCTTCCACTCTGAAGTGATTTGCTTCTGCCTTTACATTTACCGCACCTTCCGCTTTCCGGACCCTTGCTTTTTCTCTCAGATTCCTGACCTAAATCCTGCCTCCAGTCTTTTCCTTTTAAGTAAGTGATGGAAGTCTCTGGGTTTCCAGAGCCACACCCTGGCGATGCCACCTGCACTGTGGTCAATGTGATGTGCCAGTTCTGGCTCACGTCCCCTCCCTGCACCCTGTGGCCGGGCAGCCTGGCCCGTGGCCCCGGCGCCTGCACCCACCTTTCCCACACTCCCAGTTCTGGCTCACGTCCCCTCCCTGCACCCTGCGGCCGGGCAGCCTGGCTGAGCCTGGCCCGTGGCCCCGGCACCCGCACCCACCTTTCCCACACTCTCAGTTCTGGCTCACGTCCCCTCCCTGCACCCTGCGGCCGGGCAGCCTGGCTGAGCCTGGCCCGTGGCCCCGGCACCCGCACCCACCTTTCCCACACTCCCAGTTCTGGCTCATGTCCCCTCCCTGCACCCTGCGGCCGGGCAGCCTGGCTGAGCCTGGCCCGTGGCCCCGGTGCCTGCACATACCTTTCCCACACTCGGCACACAGGTACTCGCGGACATTGTCGTGCACACGCATGTGCTCCTTCAGCATGTCCTTCCTGGCGAAGGACTTCCCACACTGCTCACAGGCGTGGCTCTTCACACCTGAGAACGCAGGGATCCACAGCTCAGAGCCGAGTAGCTCCTACCTGCCTGTGGTGCCCACAAAAAGGACACACCAAGGAGAGGGGCTCGGCCTGCCCTGCAGCTGGAAGTGCAGTAACAGAGGCAGGGTCGCCTCTTCAGCAGCCCCTGCAGAGCCCTGGCTAGAGTAGGTCCCCGAGGACCTGGAGGGGTGAGGGGGCTGGAGATGCCAGGCTGTGAGTGGCAGGTCTGACAAGGACGCAAAAAGCTGGAGAAACAGCAGAAGGCACAGGGGAGGCAGGTGCGACAGCTGTGTGTGGAGTACTGGGAGACCCCCAGCGTCCCTCCCTGCCAGTCGAGGGGGTCCCGCACTGTGACAGTCACGCACCTGTGTGGATGAGCTTGTGGCGCTCTAGGTTCCCTATGCTGTTGAAGATGCGCCCGCAGATCTCGCAGGGGTGGATGTACCTGAAACCAGAGATGAGCTCAGGACAGCTGCACAGCCTCGGGCTCTGCGGCAGCCCCAGCGCCTTCCCCGGCGCCTGCCCCGGCGCCTTCCCCAGCACCCCATCTGCAAACATGAGGCAACAAGGTACCACAGGGATGATCAAAGAAGCAAATGTCGGAGCCTCTGCCACGGGCTGGATCGTGACCGCCCAGTTCCTACACTGAACTCTCAACCCCAACCCTTCAGAATGTGACTGCATTTGGAGACGGGGTGTTTGCAGAGGTCACGATATGGGAACGAGGTCATCAGGGGGGTCCCTGACCAAGCTGACTGGTGTCCTCATAAGAAGATGAGACCAGAGCAGAGACATGCACAGAGGGAAGGCCCTGTGAGGACACAGGGAGAAGACAGCATGGCGACGGGCCAAGGAGAGAAACGTCAAAGGCAGCGCTCTGCCGTGCCATGACCGGAGCTCCGGCCGCCAGAGCTAGAGAAGGTAAGGGTCTGCGGAGGCTGGCAGGCTGTGCTGCTTCTTAGTACCCGTGGACGGGACTGCTGAGTCACTGACTCAGCAGCCAGCCTGGATCATGGGATGTAAGTCACATGAGGCCTGGCATTAATGAAGCCTAATTGTTGCAGGAAAAAGCATTTCGGGTCATTCTGTGGGCAGGCCAGGAACCCGCTATTTTCCTGTAACGTGGCCAGCTGGTGCCAGCAGACTGTGCGGAAGCACAGGATGAACCTCAGCCCGGCTGCCCCCAACCCTGGTCCAGGACCCAGAGGACATCACTTGCTCAGAGCTACAAATGGCTCGTTAAAGCCCGCATCTCTTTGCAAGGAAGCATGCCCCTCCCTCCTGGCACAACCCGGAGCCCCCCGACCACGCCTCACTTCTGCACGTTGGGGTCCGGCAGGTTCTCACGGTGGATGACCATGTGGGCGTGGTAGGTGGCCTTCAGTGCGAAGCGGCGGTTGCAGATGCTGCAGCCATGGCCCTTCTCCTTGTGCACCTCCATGATGTGCTTCAGGTACTCCTTTCCCCGGCCGAAGGTGAGCTGCGCGCGGGCAGACCGGCCCCTGCTGTCATCCGCAGGAGGTCCCTGGTCCTCTTAGCTAACGGTCCACAAACCAGGGCACCCGACACTCCCCACGAGCCCATGACTCATGCCAGGGCAGAAGGGACTCTCAGAGGCTTAATGGGGACCTTTTCCAAAGCCATAAGGCCTCGTGCTCAAAACTCAGGGCCAGGTTCTCCTGAGAAACCAGCCACCCTTCTTTTTGGTGAGCCCCATCCATGTACAGGGGAGGCCTTGTGAGGGGTTCAGGCCTGAGCAGGGAAGAGGAAGGGGAGGGGAGAGGGAGAGCCTGCAGCCAGCACAGCCACCTTCTAGGAGGCCGATCCCCACACTGGCCAGACACTTCACGTGTGTTCCTGAACCCGGTTACAAGGGGAGTTCCTGGAGAGCGCCAGTGAGACCCACACAGACCATCCCTGAGGTGACAGGCTGGCCTTCCCGGACACGTGATGGATGGGCACCCAGCCTGCACTAGGACCACTGGCCCGAACCTCTGCGGAGGGAGGGCTGCTTCCGAGGTGCACCAAGACGCCTGCTGCGTGGGGCCCGCAGCCCGGCAACTGCCAACTGCCTTTCCAGACCACCCAGGCGCCGTGGGGCAGACCCGCCATACCTGGCACCGCTTGCAGCTGTACTTGTGCGGCTCCGAGTCTGCGCTCTCGTCCGAATTCTCGTCGTTCTCTTCAGAGGAGATCCCGATCTTGCCGATAAACTCCTCCCTCTGGTGGTCGTCCATCAGCGCGATGTCCTGGAAAACAGCCACCACTTCCGGTTTCTGGCAGTGCAGCAGACGCGTCCCTCAGTTTATCTCTAGCATTTCCCCAGATGCAGAAGAAAATGCCTCTCTGATGCCCATGACGCCCTAACGAGCCACACGTGTGCCCCAGCCCATCCCGGCTCATCCCGCGGGCCTCCCACCTAAACGCCAAGAGCCGCTCGCTCTCCACGCCACCCGTGGCTTCCTCTCACACGCACCCAGCAGATCCCAATCTGTGCCCAGGGCCAGGCACTGCCGGAGCACCCCCGAGTGGGTGGGTGGTGCCTCTCGCCTGTTTCCCCGGGGCCTCCCATACCACCTGCTCTTTCTCCAGTGCTTCTTGATCAGCGCGTCCCCCACCCTTCATCACGCCCCACGGCCTCCCTGCTCCCAGAGCTTCCACTCCGCTCCTCCCTCTCCTCACAGGCGGGGAGGGATGCGAATTCCAGGACCGGGCTGGGAGGCAGCCACAGCAGGGGAGCTGTACCTCAAGCCTGGCAGCTGGGCCGGAGGAGGCGAGGCCGACAGTCACAGAATTCATTTGGAGAGCTGAAATGTGGCCAACTTGTCAACTATTTGAGGACACTGCCGTGGTCTGAATACTGACACCCTCCCAAATTCCCACGTGGAACCCTAACCCACCCGGAAACGGTATCAGGAAGCAGGGCCTCCTGGAGGTCGTTAGGTCACGAGGCTGGAGCCCTCAAGAATGGGATTTGGGGCTCACGCCTGTAATCCCAGCACTTTGGGAGGCCGAGGCGGGTGGATCACCTGAGGTCAGGAGTTCAAGGCCAGCTTGACCCACATGATGAAACCTTGCCTCTAATAAAAATACAAAAATTAGCTAGGTATGATGGCAGGTGACTGTAATCCCAGCTACTCTGGAGGCTGAGGTGGGAGGATCACTTGAACCCAGGAGGTGGAGGATGCAGTAAGCTGAGATCTCGCCATTGCACTCCAGTCTGGGAGACAGAGCAAGACTCTGTCTTAAAAAAAAAGAATGGGATTTGGGCCCTTATAGAAGAGACCCCCAGCCCTTGCACCACGTGAGGACACAGCAAGAAGGTGCCATCTAGGAACCAGGAAGTGAGCCTCCCCAGACGCCAAGTCCACTGCGGCCTGGATATCCAGCCTCCGGAACTGTGAGCAGCACATGTCTGCCCGTGAGCCACCCCATCTGCAAAACTCTGCTATGGAAGCCTGAGCTGACTGAGGGTCACTGGCCGGGGCCTGCCATGAGCATGGCTGGGTGAGGGCAGCATGTGATGGACACCTTGAAGTGGACGTGGATGTGGTCCCTCAGCACGTCCACGCGGAAGAACTTGCGTCCGCAGATCTCACACGTGTACTTCTTGTCGCCGTGGGTGAGCAGGTGTTTGTTCATGTTGCTCCGGCAGGAGAACACCTGTGGGCAGAGGAGCCGCATGGTGAGGGCTGTGGCCTGGGAACGGGAAGGGGCCTCTCTATCAGGCTCCTCTGGGGAAACCACAGCCCGGCCCAGAAACACAGCACTGTGCTCAGGCCTTGCGCTTCAACAGTTCCTCAGCGTGCGACAGATACAAATAGTCACTGATGCCAGAGTAAGTGCTACTTGCTGAACAGTGTAAACAGGTGCTTACGTTACAATAGAAAATGGGCGATTTGCTAGTCTTTATTATAAATGAGAGCTCAGCTCCATTGTTTTTTAGCTCATTTAAATACTTCCCTAGGATGGATTACCAAGGAACCAGTAAATCACAGAAATATCTGCAATCTTCTCAAAGTAGGTACCAAAGAAGGGCCCCCCTTGCCTTTGATACTGTGTTTCATGCACATACACAATGTCCCTGATTTCCTGGTATTTCCGGCCTAGCATGACAGGTGTGGAGGTGCACTCATTCAGCCAGTATCCATCCCAGGGCGTCACCTCTGTGACCAGAGCTGACGATGGTGCTGGGAATACCGTGGCCCACATGACAGATGTGGCTCCACTGGCACAGGGCAGTGGACACCACCGCTAGGGCCCTAGAAACCCCAGCGCCTCACAGAGCTCTGCAGGTCTCTATCTGGATGACCATTCCCAGTGGCCAAGTAACCCAGGGTGTGACCTAGAGCTTGCCCGATGCCCACATTCTCCAGAAGAGAACGTAAGAGATGAATGAAAGGGAATGAGTGAGTCACTGGGGACAAGATGCTGGCGTCTCCCTGCGACATCTCTTTCCAAGATGTGCAGGTGATCCAGGGGCCGACAGCGCTGTGCCCCATCCCAGGATGCTAGGTGGGGCAATGGACAGCTGGGAAGGTGAGCAGGCTTCAGGAGAGGACAGAATCCGCAGGTGTCATGGTCTTTGCAGGGCAGGCTGGGCTGAAGACGGGAAGTAACTAAAAATGGCAAAGAATTCAGTCACCCAAACTACAGGCTCCTTCACTACCTGCCTGAACTTGCCTCAGTGGGTAGTCAATAAACACTGCATACAATAAACACGTGTTTGGACGTCAGGCACGGAGCCAGGTGGCTTCGCACATGTGATAGCTCAACAGCATGGAAGCCGCTTGGGGCCAGTAACCCCCAAGGGCCAGCGGTCAGTGGGGAGAAAGACCAGGGACACAGGACAAAGGGCACAGGCTTCGCCCACCTCTGCCCTGTGCACAGCCGGGCCAGCTCACAAAGGCACTCTAAGTCACCTGCTCTACCCCAGGCCTACCCTTTGGCCCCCAAACCCACAGCCCACAGTCCTGGACCCCCAGCCACACCACCCTGCTCTCTCATTTGCTCAGACTCTGTGTTTTGAAAAAAATCAGGAAGTTTCATATAAAAACGGGTATCTCAGTTTTCTCTTTAAAAGGTCCAATGTTCCGGTGATGGTGCTGCCCGCTGAGAGGACACTGAGGACAGTCACAGCTGGCCTCCTGTGGGGCCTGTGCTCCCAGCTGCTAAAGGGCCTGGATGGGCATCGCTCTGGGGCTCACAGGAACTGTGTGTGGCTGGGGCACCCTCCTCTCAGCAGCTCCCAAAGCCACCTCAGCGACGTGCCAGAGTGGCTGGGCCCAGAGCCCGCTTGGGAGCTGCTGAGAACCCTTACTCTGCAGCATGAGCTCTGCATCCTGTGAAGGGCAGTTCCTAGGCCTCCGAGGACAGATGACATCTTATAGCACCTGAGTGAAGGCTGAGTCTATCGAAGAAGGGAGGATACCTCCAAGGTTCTCATGTACAGAACGCAGGGCCGCGGCAGCCTGATGGCTGTGGCTGCCACAGCAAGGGCCTGGGCTCTCCCGGGAGGGGCAGCGTGTTTTCTGGATGTTTAGGATCCAGCATCTCTGCCATGCAGCCAGGTGCCTGAATCCTGAGCCGGTGCCAGGACAGCCCACACTGCGTGGCCCTGGGATGGATGTGTCCCCATGGATGACACCACACTTTCCTCACTCGGGCTGCGCTGGAATCCACTGAGTGTGCCTGGGAGCGCCTGCCACGGGGTCGGCCACGCTCTAACTTACAGAATGCCACCCATCCTCCGCACAGGGGAGACCAGCGCTGACAGGCAAAACAAAGCCACTGGGTCCCCCTGCGGACACCCCAGTGCTGACCACAAGGTCACTGTCTCAACGATGCTACACAGGAGAGAGGGAGCCAGGGAGCAGCTTAGGTGGAAAATCAGCACAGAGGAACAACGCTCCTTTCTCAGCCCACTCACTGGAAACCCATCTCAAGTGCCAAAGAGATCTAAATGACAAGTATGTAAAATGGGTGGACACCAGTTTAAGACAACCTGGGCACCCGTCTACCCCTGGATCTTCCCTGCAATGCTCCGTAAATACAGCTCATAGAGTCTTACTGAAGAAAACGGATGTGCTTTCCACCCAGCTTCCGACGTGGACCCCGAGCGTTACCTTGCCACACACCGGGCACCCGGAGGGCTCCTTCTTGTAGCGGACCAGGTTCTCCCCGCCGGCCTCCAGGTCCTCTCGCTTCACCCGCCGCACGCCTGAAAGTCCCAACCCCACCAGCGAGACAGTGAGTACACACAGAACACGGGAACATCCATCAGATTCCAATTCAGCCAGCGTCCTTCCCAGTGCATGGGGGCCGGGCTGCCCATGGGGGGACAGAAGTGTGGCGCTCTAAGTGACATCACTTGTACACCGTGTGGCATCAGCACTGACCGCCATTCCCGAAGCCGCCCCAGGGAAGGAAGGGAGATGCCACAATGCACGTGGGATCTGCAGACACGGTTCTCGCATCTGAAACATTTGGAAATGCAAGGGCGTCGTGCGCTACATTTTCTTAAGTAGCAGAGCTACGATGAGCTCCTGTAGAAGAGGGCATTTCTACTCCTCTAAAGGCTCAAAGCCAAGTTACGATTCTTGCAGGTGGTCAAACAGGCAGGCATGTTTTATCTAAAGATACTAACGTTGATCTCTCGCAAGTTAAATCAATCAGATCAACATCAGGCCAGTAATAAAACCTTTATGGTTTTGAGGCATATTGTTCCAAACTGGGATCAAGGCAGACTTTTAAACGTTTATGCAAAACAGGTAAGTCTGGACCGACAGAGAGAAGCCCACTTCTCAGGATCTTTCTACGCGGCTCACTCACTCTGGGAGCGTTCCTGCCCGGCCAGGTGTAAGTGCAGAGCCGGACTTAAAAATGCTCAGCGAGCTGGACATTGAACAAATGAACCACTCCCCAAGGCTCCCAGCACTATGGACACCGGGGTCTGAGGCACGGCTTAGACTAAGCTCTGCTATGAGGGACAAATCCATGCAACAGTCACAAAAACTTGAGTTTACTCCCACAGAAGATGACCTGAGTTATGTCAGATTGTAAAATGCAACCCAGCTACACTGCGTCCCTGGAAACAGCTGACTTCTGGCAGCCTCCACAGCGCGGCATTTATGAGCGCTTGCTATGTGCAGGTTGCTGTGCAAGAAGCTTCCAGAGAGGGATCTGGTCCACCCATCACAGCAACCCTAGGGGGTCAGGTCTGATTACTGTCTCCCCTGCACAGAGGAAACTGAGGACAGAAGCTTGCTAACAGCTACCCAGTCACTAAGTGGACTCCAGGTTTGATTCAAGAGGCCCTGAGTTGCCACCCTAGGAACCACAAAGAAACATGTTTGGGTCTTTATGAATCAACATGAGGAAAAGCGTCAAGTTAAAAGGGAAAGTGCCGAAATGTACACAGGATGCAATTCCAACCTTGCTTTTACAGAACAAAGGCACGTGTGTGTGCCTGTTTGTATGGACATGGCTACACTTCATTTTTTATTCTTACACATATTTTTTGAGATAAGGTCTTGCTCTGGAGTGCAGTGGTGCAAGCACAGATCACTGCAGCCTCGACCTCCCAGGGTCAAGAGATCCTCCTGCCTCAGCCTCCCAAGTAGCTGGGACTACAAATACGTGCCACCACGCCCAGTTAATCTTTTGTAGAAGCAGAGCCTCGCTATGTTGCCTGGGCTGGTCTTGAACTGCTGGCCTCAAGTGATCCTCCAGCCTCTGCCTCTCAAAGTGCTGGGATTCCCAGCATGAGCCACCGCGCCCAGGGAGTTACACTTTACACAGGACTCTGCTGTCTCACATCTTCTTTTCAACTGATAGTATGCTTCATTTGTAATTACAAAATATTCCTTTCCAAATTTTTACGAAAAGGGGTTTGAGGGTTGCTGCCCTTAGTTGCTCTTGTACTGGTTTTTCCCACTTTCTGTCATACTGAGTATCTAGAGTCTCTGGAAAAACACTCCTAATGACAGTAAAACACTCCACCCTATGAACAGTCCATTTTCTTAACTCTCTCCAGTGTGGAACACTGGGGTGTTTCCAGCGTTTCTCCTTGTGCATAGCAGGTCTGACACCTGTGTCTCAGCTCCTGGCTCTCCTGAGCCAGGTTCCCAGAAGAGGATCACCCCGTCTGATGGGAGGCGTTTCCAGGCACAGGAGCAGGCGGTGCCAGGCTGCTCCCCAAAGGCCTTGCTGACCACTCCGCTCCGCCCTGCCCCACCCCGCCCTGCAGGAGCCGCCTCTCCCATTCCCCGCAGCAGGTGCAGGCGGCGCTCACCTTCCAGGTGCCGGCGCTGGTGGTCTAGCATGACGTCCTTGCGGTAGAACATCTTGCTGCAGACCTCACAGGCAAACTTCTTGTCACCGTGCTTTTTCTTGTGCTTGGAGAGGTTGCTGTTGGTGGAGAAGAATCTGAAACACATCTCACATTGGAACGTCTTGTCATCTGTCCAGAGAGCAAACAAACACAACGATTTTAAGGAAAATAACATCTCAGGCAGGCACGCATGTGTGGCCTGAACGACGTCAACAAAGCGCAGGTGACGGGCATGAGAGTCAAGGGATGCATGGCCTGGAATAAAACAGCACCTGCGGGTCACACACTGTCTACCCCAGGAACACACGATGCAGAAACGGGAACCTCAGTGTTTGAAAAGCAGACACGGAGCTCACCTTTCATCACCAGGCAACGCCGGCCACCTCCCTGCCAGGCCACCCTGTCCCACAGCGCCTGGGAATGGGGACTCCACTCCTGCCAGGAAACCTGCCCAGTCCAAAGCTTCCACTGGGCCTGCACCCGCCATCCAGCATGATCAACTCACAGACAGAATGACCTGCCTGCTAATCACCCAACCAACATGGCCGCCCCTGCCCCCGGGATCCCTGGCGTGGGCCACTCCCAAACTCCTTCCCCGTGGGCGGGCATCCATGTGCCCATAGCCCCCGCCTCTTCAGCCCCAGATCCTCTTCAGTACAAACGCAATCACATACCACACAAATACAAACACACTCAACACACCACACACACACCCATGCCTCACACAAATACACAATCACACACACCACATACACACACACACTCCACACAAATACACACTCACTGAACACATCTAAACACACATGCCCCACACACACCACAAATGCACACTCAACACACCACACACACCCATGCCTCACACAAATACACAATCACACACACCACATACACACCACACAAACACATGCCCCACACAAATACACACTCATCTAAACACACATGCCCCACAATCACACATCACAAATACACTCAACACACCACACACACACGCCCCACACAAATACACATACACACACCACACATACGCCCCACACAAATACACACTCAACACATCTAAACACATGCCCCCACACACAATCACACATCACAAATACAAACACACTCAACACACCACACACACGCCCCACACAAATACACATACACCACACACGCCCCACACAAATACACACTCACTGAACACATCTAAACACACAACATGCCCCCCCCACACAAATACAAACACACTCAACACACCACACCCACCCATGTCCCACACATACACACTCATCACATCTAAACTCACACACATGCCCCACACATACAATCACACATCACAAATACAAACACACTCAACACACCACACACATGCCCCACACAAATATACACACATACCACATTACACACCCCACACAAATACACATACAATACCACATCTAAACACACACATGCCCCACACACAATCACACACCACACAAATACACATTCAAAATACATCACACACAAATATACTCCACACAAATACACAACACACACCACACGCTCCACAAATACACACACACACTCAACACACACCACATACAAATACAAATATCCCACACAAACATAATCACACACTATGTGAATACACACCCAACACACATCACAAACATGCACATGCCCCACACAAATACACACACACACCATCACATACCACACAAATACACTCAACACACCGCACAAAAACACACCCCACACAAATACACAATCACACAACATACAAATACACATTCAACACAAACCACATGCACTCAACACACCACACACACAAGCCCCACACAAATACAGAATTACACCACATACATACACATTCAATGCATCACACACATATAATCATGCAGAACACAAATATACTCAACATACACCACACACACCCCACATACACATTCAACACACACCACATTCACTATCACACACCACACAAATACACACACTCAATACACACCACATACGAATACACATTTAACACATACCACACATACACCCCAAATACATACATACCACACATATATACATTCAACACACCACACACACAAGCCCCAAATGCACAATTACACCACATACACATTCAACATACCCCACACAATCACACACCACACAGATACACTCAACATACACCACACACACACCCCATGTTCAACACATACCACACAATCACACACGACACAAATACACACATTCAATTCATACCACACACAAATACACATTCAATACATACCACACACATACCCCACATACAAACACATTCACACTGTCACATACCAAATAGACACACAATACACACCACATACAAGTACACATTCAAAACATACCACACACAAACCCCAAATACACACACCACACAAATACACACTCGACACACCACACACAAATGCACAATTATACCACATACACATTCAACACACTACATATCACATACCACATAGATGCACTCAACATACACCCACACCCCACATACACATTCAACACACACCACATACACTATCACACAGCACACAAATACACACTCAATAAACACCACACACAAATACACATTCAACACATACACCCCAAATACACAATCACACACCTCACAAATACAATCAATACACACCACATAAACATACACTCAACACACACCACATACACATACTCAACACACCACATAAATATATAGTCATACAAAATACACTCACACATTTAACACACCACCACACACATTTTCAACATACACCACACACACACCACACAAAAATACACATTCAACACATACCCCACACAAATACACACACACGTTCAACATACCCCAACACAAATACACATATTCATTCAACACAAACCACACACACAATCACACACCACACACTCAACACACACTACACACATGCTCCACACAAATACACAACACACACCACCTACACACACACATGCTCCACACAACACATATACCATACACACATCACGCATTCAACACAACCCACACACGAATACACACACAACACCTACACTCTCAGCACACACCACACAAATACACACACCACACACAAGTACATATACTTTCACATACCACACACATCACATACCACACACAGCACATACAAATACACACTGAACACATACACAATACACACACCACACTGAACACATACCACATACACATTACACACACCACACAAAATGCACACCACACATGAATACACACAAATCACACAGGATACATACACTTAACACACATGCCACAAAAATACACCACACATCTCATATTCAACACATACACACACACAAACACACACACACTCAACACATTCATACCACAAAAACACACATCACACAAATACATCCACACACCACACAAATACATACACCCACACACCACAAAAATACACAGCCACACACACTCTACAAAGATTCTAGAAACACCCACATCCTGCATCCCAGACCTCATCTCCAGCCCCTCCTGGAAGGTAGCCAATCAAACTGTGGTTTCTGCTCCACCCAGGACGCTGACAGTCCCCCAGTGTCATCTGTCCCATGATTCTTGCCCAGGCACACAAGGGCCCTAACTGCCCACCCCACTACCACCCTGCAGCCTCAGCCCCAGGTCCCTTCCACCTTCCCTCATCCGTCAGATGCCTCAGCGGTTGAGGGTGACCCTGGGACCTAGCAGAGCTGTGTTTTTTTCCCCGTGAGGCCAACGCAGGAGTACATGACAGCCAGGTGACCCAGGAGCAGGGCCCTAGAACAGACTGCGTTTCTGGTCCCCTAGGCTCTCCCCAATGGATCAGCTCCCAGGCTCAGCAAATGTGTGCCAAATATACAATTCTCCAAACCTGCATCCAAAGCTGCCATTTGTACGATCCAGCTGCCCTGTGCCTCTCCCTCTCTGCTGCCCGAAGGAGCTGCCACAGAGTGGCTGAGGGTCCCACTGCCTAGGGCTTCCTTGCCTCAGCAACTGGGACGGATCTCTTTGTTGTGGGCTACCCTGCACTCTGGGATGTTGAGCAGACACCGGGCCTCCACCCAGTAGGTGCCAGGAGCACCCCTCTCCACCAAGGCATCTCCAGACATGGTGCCAACGTGCCCTGGGGCAAACCCCCACTCCCGCAACAGGTTGAGATTCACTGGCCAGGGCCTCCACAGGTGTCTGGCTTCACTCAGGTGATCGCAATGTACAGCCCAGGTGGGGAGCAAGGGAAGCAGACAGCCTCCCCGGAAAGTCAGCTGCCTTCATCTCTTCCCATCTGGGGATGGACAAGGCATGGTCATCTGCTCAAACACTCAGCCACTCTGAGGGCCCAGGGGAAGACAAGATGCAGTGGTGGGGAGGGGACGGTGCCCTCCCACAGCTGCAACCATGGGAGGACAGTGGGAGGTGGCCTCTGCCAGGGCAGGCAAGGGCTGAACAGAGCAGAGGCGTCCCTGTGCCAGGCTCCGTCGCCCACATCTCTCCCCACCCACAGCATGACCTCAGCCCAGAGCCATCCTCACCTGGGCCATAAGAAGGGCACTGTGATGGACGCTGTGCTGAGTCCCAGCCTAACCCGCTGCTCGCCTTCCTTCTATAAAGTGAATCATTACCCACACACCACTGCCCTGTTTCGTTTTGGTTTAAGATTTGCTGGGCTCTGTCCACATCCACACAACCACCTGGGAAGTGTCCTTCACACACTGTGTCTGTGGTGTGTGCTTGCGGTGCTGACATTTTCACAATCACTTCAATGGCTGCCTGATTTTCCGTCCAGTTCACTATTAACAACAAAGTTTGCTATTTTTGATGCTGGGGATAATTTAGTGATGCAATCTTTAGTGATGCAGATTTCTTCTTCTGTCAAATCTCTTGATTGTAAATTCTTAGGAATGGAACCACTGCAGCCAAGGGCTTTGTGAAAGGCCATACCTTTCCAGTGTTGTTACATCAAACCGCCACACTCCCCCTCAACCCACACCTGCTCAACAGCACAGGTGAGCTTCTTTCCTGCGGTGAGCCTTCCTCCCAGACAGGCGCTACACAGCACAGGTGAGCCTCCCTCCCAGACAGGTGCCAAACAGCACAGGTGAGCCTCGCTCCCAGACAGGCGCCAAACAGCACAGGTGAGCCTCCCTCCCAGACAGATGCCAAACAGCACAGGTGAGCCTCCCTCCCAGACGGGCACTAAACAGCACAGGTAAGCCTCCCCCGCAGACAGGCACTAAATAGCCAAGGTGAGCCTCCCTCCCAGACAGGCGCTACACAGCACAGGTGAGCCTCCCTCCCAGAC
>CM052665.1:54999103-55063456 GCA_028533165.1 Leontopithecus rosalia
CAGCACCCCTCCTGCCCGTCACAGTCAGCACCCCTCCTGCCCGTCACAGTCAGCACCCCTCCTGCCCGTCACAGGCAGCACCCCTCCTGCCCGTCACAGGCAGCACCCCTCCTGCCCGTCACAGGCAGCACCCCTCCCGCCCATCACAGGCGGCACCCCTCCCACTTCGAAGTGCCTGCCACTGGTCTCCATTGGGTCCCGGGTGTGCTCTGCACAAACAGGGCACTCCTAGAAAACACCGCCGCCACTCTGCTGTCTGTGTCTTGGTGAAAAACCCAAAATGCTTCTCACCAAGCAGAGGGCAAAATGACACGTTCATCAATTCACTGAAGCCAAGAGGAGCAGGGTGTCTCAGGAACATGCGACCAGGTAGCTCAAGTCTGCCAGTGCCGGCACGGTGGCTGTCCGGTCACTCCTCACAGCTGCACTGCCGGGAACCCGCCAGGCCTGGGGCCTCTGAGCATGGTCCACGTGTGACAAAGGCCACCAACTGTTTCCATGCGATCCCCCCCCAGTTTATTTGACTCGTGTCTTTCTTCACTACACATTGGCCTCGTAAGAGGCTTGTGGAAAAATCAGCTCCCTAAGAGAAGAAAGGGAAAGCTCCCGGAGCACTGCAGAAGCTGGAAAGACGTGCAATGCTTTCTCCGCCACCTTAAATCCCTATGTCAACCTGAGCAGGTAAAAGTGTTCTGAGGCCAGGCGCGGTGGCTCACGCAGGTAAACAAAGTAGTTTGGAGCACTGAGGCAGACGGGTCACTTGAGCCCAGGACTTTAGCCAGCCTGGGCAACATGGTGAAAACCCTGTCTCTAAAAGATACCCAAAAATTCGCTGGGCGCGGTGGCACATGTCTGTGGTCCCAGCTACTCGGGAGGCTGAGGTGGGAGGATCGCTTAAGCCTACGAGGTCAAGGCTGCAGTGAGCCATGATCGTGCCACTGCACTCCAGCCTGGACAGCAGAGCCAACCCTTGTCTAAAGAAAGAAGAAAATGTCTTCGGATAAAGACACAGTGGAAACGGGTGTTAAGTAGGGACAGCAAAGGCAAGACTGCACAAGAGATGCCGGGGCTGGCTCCTGGCCCCTGCCAGCGCTCCAGAGTCAAGACACCCAGCAGAAATGCAACGTCCTCGGCTAGGAGGAATGAGGAGAGGGGCCTGCCGGGCTCGGGGGTGGGGAGCGGGGCTGCCCAGAAGCTTCAAACCCTGAGAGAGCCTTGGTTCTGGCGACTACACTGTGGGGCAATGGGGCAGACAGGACAAAGCTCGGGACATCCCAGCACCGCAGACAGGTGACAGTGTGAGTCAGAGGCAGCTCGACACAGAACTCCCCACACCTCCTCCTTACCATTAAGGAGCTGCAGCTCCAGGAAGGTAGCAGAACACACTTTACACGCCCACTGGCTGGGCTCCAACTCCATGGGGGCGCTGTTTTCTGGGGTGCCTGCAGCTTCAAAAGACATGAGAGGAGAAAAAGGTGACCCCCAAGCAGCTCATTCGGAGAAGAGGTGTGTGCTGGGAGACAGGGATGACAGTGATGACAGCAGCTGACAGGCCCGTGATCACTCCACACGACAGACACCGTTTTCAGAGCCTTACACACGTGGCTGATTCGGTCCTGTGACTGTCCCCTTTTCACAGATGAGGCAACTGAGCAGAGCCACACCTGCTGCAGGGTCACCAGTCACAGAACTGTGAACTCCTCCAAGAAGCCAGTCCAGGGGACCAGGATCGTCCCTTCTATGACTTCACGAGGTAAGTGCCTCCTAAAGAGCCAAGCGTAATTCCTCAGCCTCTCACCGGCTCACAGATTAAGAGACAATGGAACCCAAGCAGCCAGGCAGTGGCGCCCGCCTGGCGCTGTCCAGCAGAGCTTTCTGCGGATGAGAGCTGGGCGCCAGAGCTGCTATCCAGCCAGGCTGTCAGGAACCAGATGTGGCTTGTGTCCCAGGAAACAAGGATTTAATCTTACTAAATTTGAACTTAAACAGGCACCTGAGGCAGGTGGCCACTATCCCAGGCAGCACCTCTGTCCCTCGGCCCACACTGCACAGGAACCTGGGGAGAGAGAGCTAAGCTGAGGGGACATGGCATGGGGGGTACACCTGGCCATAAAGAGAACTACAGGCACCTTTTAACAAAAACGTCACTGATGCTCTTGTGCAACCTAAAATTGAGGAGGGGGTGTTAAGCAAGTGTGCCATGATCTGGCCCAGCCCAGTGTCTCCACACCTCGTCTGGCAGCCCCTGTGGGCCGGCCCAGGCCAGGACCCCTGCCTATCACTTCCACTCCAATCACACAGCCTGCACTGAAGCTCATCACCCACTGCCAACTCCAGGGGCCACCCACAGACACAAACTCCTGGGTCTTTAAAAAAAACCAAAACCACAACTGTACATGCATTTGGCGCCAGGAAAAAACACGGATCTTTTCATATCCAAAACGAGCACTAAGGGTGTAATGAATGGAAGATGAAGATACAGATTATCACTGTAACTGTTTGCATCCACGCTGAGTTTTCATAAGACAACAAGAGAGAGGTATAAATGCAATATGAAATTTTCTGGGGCCGGGCGCGGTGGCTCAAGCCTGTAATCCCAGCACTTTGGGAGGCCGAGGCGGGTGGATCATGAGGTCAAGAGATCGAGACCATCCTGGTCAACATGGTGAAACCCCGTCTCTACTAAAAATACAAAAAAATTAGCTGGGCATGGTGGCGCGCGCCTGTAGTCCCAGCAACTCGGGAGGCTGAGGCAGGAGAATTGCCTGAACCCAGGAGGCAGAGGTTGCGGTGGGCCAAGATCGCGCCATTGCACTCCAGCCTGGGTAACAAGAGCGAAACTCCATCTCAAAAAAAAAAAAGAAATTTTCTGTCATACTAAAAATAAAGAAAAAGCAGAAAGAGTGTGGTAGGCCACCATGCCAGCAGGGAATTTTTCTGGGACACCTCGTCCCCACCAGCTCTGTTCCCTTTTATACTTGCTGAGAATCTCCTGCTTGAAGAATCCCAAAAGATCGAGGACAAATGGAAATCAGAGCCAAACCCCCACTTCTCACTCGCCTTCCCAAACACACACAGGTTCCAAAGAGAAAAACAGTCGCATGTCAGTCTCAGAAAAAGAGGACGAGGAGCCAGGTTACCAGAGGCCACCACCTCTGAACAGGGGAGTTTCTACTAATCCATGTGGGCCGCTGTCCCCAGCAATAAGGCCCCCGCACCCCCAGAGGGCCAGTTCCCTTCAGCTTGGCATTCTGCTGCTAAGTACAAGGACTAGAAAAACTTGTCATGGTGACTGTCTGCTCATCAAGAGAAGAACTCAGGATTTTCCAAATATTCATTGTAAAAGATAAAGAGTTCTTAGGAAAAAATATTAGTCAACAGTCAGAAGGCAACTCTTACTGCCAATCACTTAAATATCCAACAAAAGAGAAGTATCCGCCGGGCGCGGTGTCTCAAGCCTGTAATCCCAGCACTTTGGGAGGCTGAGGCGGGTGGATCACGAGGTCAAGAGATCAAGACCAGCCTGGTCAACATGGTGAAACCCCGTCTCTACTAAAGATACAAAAAATTAGCTGGGCATGGTGGCCTGTGCCTGTAATCCCAGCTACTTGGGAGGCTGAGGCAGGAGAATTGCCTGAACCCAGGAGGCGAAGGTTGCGGTGAGCCGAGATCGCGCCATTGCACTCCAGCCTGGGTAACAAGAGTGAAACTCCATCTCAAAAAAAAAAAAAAAAAAAAAAAAGATAAGTATCTCAGCAAAATCTAACATGATGCAGCTTTAAAGTGACGCCAGAGATAGTAATAGTAGGGAAAAGGCTTAAGATGTGGTGACCCAGACTGTGCTCACAAAGAAAAGCAAGCAGTAAGATGGGAGGCGCAGCTGGAGCTCTGCTATGCAGAATTTTAAAACAAGGGACAGCAAGGCTACAGCACAGAAAGCAGCCTGGTGTTCCAGCGGGGGGCTGACCGCAGGGCGGCATGAGACAACTTCCTGGATGAAGTCCTATAACTCAGCTTCGATGGAGCTTAGACAACTGCAGACACCCAGAAGTCTCTAAACCGGCCAGGAGTGGTGGCTCAAGCCTGTTAAGCCCAGCTTCTTGGGAGGCTGAGGCACAAGAATTTCTTGAACTCAATAGGTGGAGGTTGCAGTGAGCCAAGATCACACCACCACACTCCAGCCTGGGTGACAGACCCAGACTCTGTCTCAAAAAAGTAAATAAATAAGTGTCTGAGCTGAGTCTTACTGCATGTAAACTATATGTCATCAGTGCTGGTTTTTAAAATAATACAGGGGCCAGTCCGGTGGTTCACGCCTATAATCCCAAGACTTTGGGAGGCTGAGGCAGGTGGATCACTTCAGGTCAGGAGTTTAACACCAGCCTGGCTAACAGGGTGAAACCCCATTTCTACTAAAAATACAAAAATCAGCTGGACGTGATGGTACATGCCTGTAATCCTAGCTACTTGGGAGGCTGAGGCAAGAGAATTGCTTGAACTGGGAGGTGGAGGTCTCAGTGAGCTGAGATCAGGCTACCACATTCCAGAGAGCCACAGAGCAAGACTCTGTCTCAAAAAAAAATAAATTAAATTAAAAATAAAAAATACGCGAAAATGCTCATCAAATGGCAACGGCTGAGTTAGAACAGTGATGCTATATGCGCCTCTACAGTTTCCCCAAGTCACAGAACTTCTTTCTATTTTACTCTTTTCATAGAAAGACGACTTGGAAAATTTTCTCTTTGGAACCCACGTGTGTTTGAGAAGGTAAGAAATGGGGCTCTGGCTCTCATTTCCGTTTGTCCACGATCTTGTGGAATTCTTCAAGCAGCGGATTCTCAGAGAGCAAGTGTAAAAGGGATCAGAGGCTGGTGGAGACGGATGTGTCATAACCACACTTTGCTGGCACGGTGCCCCCACCACACTCTTTCTGGGCCCCACGCTGTCTCCCATGAAGATCCCGGATGCTTCTTGGGCTGCCCTCTCCATCTGTGAGCAGGTTCAGGTTTGTGTAAAGAAAGAAAATCAATCATAATGTGAGCTCAAGAAAAAGATAAGGCCAGGCATAGTGGTCCATGCCTAGAATCCCAGCACTTCGGGAGGTGGGAGGATTGCTTGCATACAGGAGTTCAAGACCAGCCTAGGCAACCTAATAAGACCCATCTCTACTAAAAATAAAAATAAAAAAAAAATAGCTGGGTGTGGTGGCACACACCTGTAGTCCCAGCTACTAGGGAGGCTGAGGTGGGAAGATCACTTGAGCCCGGCGTGTGGCTGCAGTGAGCCACGATCATGCCACTGCACTACAGCCTGGGTGACAGTGTCAGACCCTATCTCAAAAAACAACAAAAAAAGAAAAAGAGCTAACTGGAAAAGCAAACCCACTACCAGAAAAAAACAATAAGTAACTTTTAAAGGGATGTGTTACTGCTCCTTCAGTACAAAACCAAACTTTTCTCTGTGTTTAGAAGACAGCTCCATTGATCTGCAAATTGACTGATTTCTACACAAAGATGCATGTTTAGAGCAAATGAAAGAAGAAACAGAATTAAGTCAGTAAGTCTTAGGAGCTCTGCTGCTCACCAACAAAGACTGGGCCACCACACTGAGTGATTTACAGGAAGACGGTTGCTGGGTCCATCGGCCGCCGGTACGGTTCTAGGAGCACACCCACGGCCCTGGAAGCCACTCACATCACTCTGCCTACACTCACTGGGCCAGAGGTGTGACAATGTCTCAAAAGGCTCCTGTCCTCCCACCACGAAGCAGCATTCTCTCTGGGCGCGTTGCTGAACAGGAGTGGAATTACAGTTACCCCAGGAACTCCAGGCCTTCACAGTCTAAACAGTGAGAGCTATGCAAGGGGCCAGCTTTCTGGATGCTTCTGGCCTCTCTTCGAAGGTCTTGTCACCTATCAAGATACTCATTTCTGAGAGGCGGGCAGCGTGGGGCTCCAGTGCATAGCTTCAGCCTGGTGAGGTGCTCGAGCGCCACTCAGACTCTGCTTGGACCTGGGTGCACTGGGTGGGCAGGGCTTTAGAAGCACTGCTGTGCCTGGAGAGGGACCCCAGGGGGCTCAGGGAGGAGGGGCTCCAGGGAAGAAGGAGCCAGGTAGGTGGCAAAGGGTGAGAGGCAGTGTGTATTGGGGGAGGTGCGCTGACGTGGCTGCTGGGTTGCTGCTTGAACAGCCAGCAGGTGGAGCCAGGGACAGTCCACCAGGGCAGCCGGGGCCACTTGGAGGACCAAGCGGAGCTCAACAGGGGCTCTCCTGGGAAGGGAAGGAAAGGAGGAACCCAACCAACCTGGGGGTGGATAGGAATCGTGACGTTCACGACTTCTCTAGAAATAACTGCCAGCCGTCCCCGAGCGCAAGGGACCATCCTAAAAAGCATTTCTGAAATCTAAGAGGAACCAAGTTGTTTGTTTATTCCCCCATTAAAAACCTTGTTTAGGGTTACGCTGTGCTCAGGTGATCATACGTTCCCATTCATGCGGACCATCCTGGTAGAATGATTAAAAGTCCCCTTTTGCTCCCAGAGGTTTTAGGGAGGAATGGGAATTGCCCTAGAAACCCTGGAATCAGGAGGTGACTCTACTGAACAACACAGTCCCAGGCTGCTTCATTTAAATCTATTGTTTCGAACTTAGCTCCAGACCGAAGGGTCCCCAGCAGGTAAAGTGAGTCCAAAACACCTGTAGTTTCAGTAAGAGGGGACAGCATTTGCTTTGACCTCAGCCTTGAGAGTGGGGAGGTCAAGGATACACCACCCAGGATACAAACTGACCGGGGGTAAACGGCCAAGGCCAGCATCTCAGAACCCCACCCCCAGCGTGGCTGCAGTCTGGGCTGGCCGTGGGCACACGCGCTGCCAGCTGCCTAGGCCTTCAGGAATTCCAGACACAGGTCCCGATGATCACAGTTCCTTGGGCTCTGCTTGGAGAGCTCGGGCTCGCAGGACTTGGAAATGGCCCCTGACCCAGCAGGTGCTGCCATGGGGGCCTCTCTGATGCCAAGCCAGGCCAGGCCAGGTATCTGGTTTTGGCAAAGCCAAGAGGGTGGGGCTAGGAGCAGCTGGGTGAAGAGCAGTGGGCTTCTCCAAGTTCTTTTTGTCCCTTTCACTCTTAAAGAACTCCCCCCAAAGCCACAGTCTTTTTCTGCAAACATATCTGTGAAGGATGCGAAGCCCCGAGTATACTTAGCTGCCTTTACCATCCTGGCAGAAGTGGACGCCGCCACCCCTGCGGGCCCTGCAGAGAGCTGCCCCTCCCAACTCCCCGCTGACACTCCCCGGCAGCATCCCCAGTGGCTCCTCTCCACCCAGCCCTCACAGGGCCCATAATGGGTTCAACAGTGGCTCCCCAAAATTCACACCCACCTACAGCCCTTAAGAGAGGATCCTTGCAGATGGCATCAAGTTAAAATGAGGTCATGCTGGAATGGGGAGGCCTAAATCCAATGACTGGTGGCCTTATATAGAGAGGACACAGAGACATGGGGGAGAAGACAGGCAGAGGCTGGAGTCACACAGCCACAAGCCAAGGGACACAAAAGCCTGCTGTGCCAGCCGCCACCAGAGGCTGCGGAGAGGCCCGGGACAGAGTCTCCCTTCAGGTGTCCAGAAGGAACCAGTCCTGCTGACACCTTGACACATTTCTGACCTGAAAGCCACTGGGGTTGGTGGTGATTTACGAGGGCAGCACAGCGCCGGGACACTCCGATGCAACGCCAGGACACTCTCATGTGGTGCTGGGACGCTCCCATGCAGCCCAGAGACACTCCCACGAGACACTCCCATGCGGCAGGGACACTCGCACACAGCGCGGGGACTCTCCCACGAGACACTCCCACGCGGCCCAGGGACACTCACACACAGCCCATTACAGACTCCTCCCTCACTCTGATTTATCTGCCCAACTGGGATTAGGGACAAGCAGGTGCATTTACAAAGCTTCAGTCATACTGAGGAACAGGACAGATAAAAACCTTCCAAATCTGTGAGGAATCCTACACTGTGGAGCTACTATTTTGGATTACACTGCATTTAAGGAAACAGGGTCATGTGAGAATCAGGTCATTTGTGTGGGGGGTGGGGAGAGTCAATATCTATTTCTCCCCCTTGAGCAAGGATCTTCACAGCAACCACAGATAATGTGTGCTCCTAGGTAGTGTTAGCTTCTGCCATACAAAATTGATGTTTTGCAGGTCGGAAGGCATCAAGTATCAGGAAGTTCATACGGTTTCTTCAGGTTTTATGAGGAGGATCTACGCCAAAAAGACCCACAACACGGATGAGAAAGATTGAAAGTTCAGCAGGCCCACTTGGGGAAAGTGGTGTCCCGACCCCGGGTTAGCAGGACAGGCACTGTGATCTGCTTTTCCAAAGGAATGCCGGATGTCGGCAGATCATTCACATATGTCCACTAGGGCTTTCTTTGAACATGTGCACACACGCACACAGATGCGCACATGTACATGCACACACACACAGATACGCACATGTACACACACACAGACATATGCACATGTGTGCACACACATACATGCACACACACAGATGCACATGTAGGTGCACACACAGGTACGCACATGCACACAGATACGCACATGTACACACACAGAGATACACACATGCACACACAGATACACACGTGCACGCACACACACGCGCACACACAGATACGCACATGCGCACAGATACGCACGTGCGCGCACACATACAGATACACACGTGCACACACACACACTCCCCCGAAATCTAGGAGGAGGCACTGCACAGTGAGCAGCAGCACTGGAGCCAGAGGCCAGGGACCAATCCTGATTTCTTCATCTACTTCACTGTGACCTGGGCTCAGTTCCTTCACCTCTCTGTGCTCTGTCTCCTCTGTCCAGAGACAGGGTGAGTACCCCCACCTCATGGGATCAGGAGGATAAGTCACAGGACGTAGCCCTGAGGGCAGAGCTCAGTAGTCACGCACCACATAACGACAGTGGTCCCAGAAGATCACAATGCAGTACTTTGCCTGTGTCACCTGGTCTGTGTTTACACAGCCAAATACCATGTGTTAAGGGGCCACTGCATGCTGGACAGGCACAGGCTGGACAGGCTGGCAGCCTAGAACCGCAAGCTACACCGTACGGCCTGGGTGCCTAGCGGGCCATGCCATCGTGAGAGTGCGCTCTACGGTGCTCCAATAACAAAGACATCGCCCCAGGACACATTTCTCAGATGCATCTCTGCCTGAGTGTGTCAGCTTGTGTTACATCCGCATGCCCAAACTCACCAAGACAGACCTGACTCTCTGCCCCCAACTCTCTGCATCCCAGCAGCTGGCCCCACACAACCCACCTCATCAGCATGGGGTCAGCACAGAGCCAGGGGGCCATAACCCCTCGGCAAGGCATGAGGGAAGGCGGGCCCAGGACCAGGGGCCGCCACGTACCGTGGGCGCTAGAGCAGGCCTGCTTCAGCATGGGCTTGTCCATCTTCTTGGCATAGAAGGCCGCGTACCACACGCGCAGCTCGGTGCCCGGGGGGATGTCCCTGGAGGTGGTAAAGTACACGTCGCTGCCGTGCTGGTAGGCTGTCAGGTTCTGGTGCTCGGCCTCCGCCGCCGGCCGCACCAGCATCATCCAGTTGCAGTCATCCTCGTTGGAGGTGTCGAAGCACACGGGGTGTCCGTCCTTCTGGAACACCTGAGGGTGAGTCGGCCCATGAAGAAGCCAGGGACATGGCAGATTGCCCATCTGCGTGTCAGCATATGGGGGGCGGGTGCTGAGGAACCCATCTACACAGTGACATGTGGGCCAGAAGGGCTCCCGTACAGGATGCTGAGGTGGGAGGGTCACAGGTAGACCATGTGGCTTCAAGAGGTCAGATTAGTCACAGGCAAAAGGAAGCAGCAGACACAGCCAATGGGCCCATGTGTCACTGGGACACCTGAGTGTGACGAACGGCCCAGGTGCAGAGCTCAAGTTCTAATCAGTATCTAGTGGGCATGGGGACATCGAAGTTGTAGTCCTAGTGCAGGTGGGCTTTCAGTGGACACCTGAGCTCCGCTCCTAGTCCAGGGTGTCATGGGTACACCTAGGCTCCACAGACAGCCCACTGGGAACTGGACACTAAGTTCTACTCCCAGATCTGCCACAGGCATGCTGGGTTTCTCAGGCTTTACCAGCTGCCTCCTTGGCTATAAAGGAGCACTATTTCTTTATGGATTAAATGCAGGCAGACAGTAGGGAGAGAAACTTACTATTTTGAGGTTCAGATCAACCACCCGAGTATAAGAGGGTTTTGTTCCTTATTTTCTGAATGCCATGATCTCTCCCTCACTGCGGGAGGACAGCTCTCCCCTCTCCCAAGCTTTTCCCAGAGAGGGCTCTCTAAGGACTGAGCCCTTGGAAGCGAGAGGCAGGGGTGGGGGACAGTCATCCACTTAATGACCCCCAGTTGCTGAGGAAGGCGTGCTCCCAGCTGGCAGCACCCTCACTCTGGTGGGCATATGGGAGCTGAACACTGGAGCATGCACTGAGAACAACCCAGTGCCAGGCGGTGACCTTCAGAATCGAGTAGCTGAAAGACCACCAAATGGGCACAACAGACTTCTTTAAAGGGGCCTGGCCCCAACCTTGCACCCACACCAACTGTGTACATCAGCCAGACAGGTGCTGCAAAGGACAGGCAGGTAGCTGACGGCCTTTCAGAGGCTGGTTTAGGCACCACTACGTATTTCTTCAACTTAAAACTTCCCTTCTTTCCCTTCCTTCCTTCTCCTCCCTCCCTCCCTCCCTTCCTTCTTTCTTTCTCTTTGTAAACAAATAAAGTGTCTTTCCCTTTTTTCCCTTTTTGCTGAAATCTGCCTTCCAAGATCAGCTTTCAAAGGAGTTCCAAAAACCCAAGCTTGTTGACTCCCGCTGCCTGTCCTAAAACAAGCAGATCCCTTCTAAGGGTCCCTAAGAAAAGTTTGCTGACTGGCAACCCGTTCCGCCTTTGTTTATTTCACAGATATTTCTGAAGACTGGCTGGCTTGGGGTACGACACTGAGGGCAGGCAGGGGAACGGTAAAAACCCACCTCGCCTGGCCTCACAGGCCTTCCGGGGGGCTCATTTTTTAAGTATTCCAGAGCCTGCCTTGCAATTTACATACATTTTAGTTTTCTTAAATTCACATAAAAGTAGAGAGCCACTGTCTTCTCTCACTCAGTGTGATGTGCTTTTCAGAGCTGCCAAACTTCGTATTATGCCCAATATCTCACCACTGCCTCAACAAACACCTTCCCTTTGAAAGAGTTTTGCAAACTATCAAGTGCTGTGCACAGGCGTAGAAATGACCAGAGTGACGCATTCCCACAAGATGCGGCCTCATAAAGCCTGTGACAACAAGGGAAGGTGCGGGGCAGCTGGAGCCGGTGTTCGGGGTTTCTCCTTCACATGTTTTAAACATACTCTTTAATGTTTTGCAAAACTGAAAATTACAAAATACAGCCAGGCACAGCGACTCCCAGCACTTTGGCAAGCTGAGGCAGGTGGATCACCTGAGGTCAGGAGTTTGACACCTGCCTGGACAACATGGTGAAACCCCCTCTCTACCAAAAATACAAAAAGTAGCGGGGCGTGGTGGCACTTGTAATCCCAGCTACCCGGGAGGCTGAGGCAGGAGAATCGCTTGAACCAGGAAGGCAGAAGTTGCAGTGAGCCGAGATCGCACCACTGCACTCCAGTCTGGGCAACAAGAGCAAATGTCCATCTCAAAAAAAAAAAAAAAAGAGAAAAACAAAAAGAAAATGACAAAATACTAACTTAATATTGATGCCCTTGTAATATAAAAACAAACCTTTTCTTGGAAACTAAGCAGACCTACAATATTTAGAGCTGTTTTCAAGGCATTTCTAAATCATGGAAACTCAGTAGTTCCTTCTCCCCATTCCCACACAGGAAGACCATCAACACCCAGCTCTTCAGCTCCCGTCTGGCAACGGCCTTTACCTTCAGGGGAAACGCGGACTCCTTTTCCCATTTGGCGACCCTCCTGGACTCAAAGGGACCAAACTGTGTCCGCTTGACGAGCTGAGTGACGGCGAACACCCCCTCAGCTCCGTCTTCCAGCCGTCTGATCTCCAAGTTGGGAGGAAGGGATGACCTGGAAATGGAATGAAGAGCGCTCACACCGGGACCTACGTGTTAACACAACCTAAGAGCTCGCTCTCACTGACCGCCAGGGCCTTCTGAAATGGAATTCTCCAGGTGATAAAATAGAAGCCTTCCAGGCCACGGGCAGTGGGAGGATCGCATAAGACCAGGAGTTTGAGACCAGCCTGGGCAACGTGGTAAAACCCTGTGTCTACAAAATGTACAAAAAATTAGCTGGGCATGGTGGTGCACGCCTGTAGTCCCAGCTACTCTAGAGGCTGAGGCGGGAGGATCACTTGAGCCCAGGAGTTGAGCTGAGACTGGGCCACTGCACTGTAGCCTGAGTGACAGCGCAGGACCCTGTCTCAAAGAAAAAAACCGAAACAAAACGCAGGAGCCTTCCTAATAGGTGCCGAATGAGGAAGACGCCCTCGGGCTGTGGCAATGGAGCACACGAGGCCGACCACAAGGCCCTGGTGAGAGTCACCCAGAGCACGCCACAGTGGGGCTGGTTACCGAAGGGCGGGTTAACCCCCCCCGGGAAAGACAGTGCCAACAGGTGCCTCCCTGGTGGGGCTGCTATGAGACAGAACAGGGTCAGACTGGTGTGGGGTCCAGCGATGGAGGGCGGACCACAGGGAACTTGCTGCTGAGGAGCTGCGTGGAGAGCACCCCGAGAAAGACGCCAGTGCCACGGGCGTCCTAAACACCAAAAAGGGTTTCCAGCCAAGTGGAGCGGGTCAGTTTCACTGAGGAGGTAACCTCTTAAACTGAAGTGGAAGAATGGCAGGGACGGGGTCTGGGGAGGAAGGTAGAGGAGCTGGGACGAGCCCAGGACATGTCCAGGACAGACGCGGGCATGGGGTGCCCAGCACACAGGCCCCTCGGACAGAGGAGGGCATGGGGTGCCCAGCGCACAGGCGCCTCAGAGGCGGGCATGGGGTGCCCAGCGCACAGGCCCCTCGGACAGACACGGGCATGGGGTGCCCAGCGCACAGGCCCCTCGGACAGAGGCGGGCATGGGGTGCCCAGCGCACAGGCCCCTCGGACAGAGGCGGGCATGGGGTGCCCAGTGCACAGGCCTCTCGGACAGAGGCGGGCATGGGGTGCCTAGCACACAGGCCCCTCGGACAGAGGCGGGCATGGGGTGCCCAGCACACAGGCCCCTCAGAGAGAGGCGGGCATGGGGTGCCCAGTGCACAGGACCCTTGGACAGAGGCGGGCATGGGGTGCCCAGCGCACAGGTCCCTCGGACAGAGGAGGGCATGGGGTACCCAGCGCACAGGTCCCTCGGACAGAGGCGAGCATGGGGTGCCCACTGCACAGGCCCCTCAGACTGAGGCGGGCATGGGGTGCCCAGTGCACAGGCCCCTCAGACTGAGGCGGGCATGGGGTGCCCAGCGCACAGGCCCCATCGGACAGAGGAGGGCATGGGGTGCCCAGCACACAGGTCCCTCGGACAGAGGCGGGCATGGGCTACCCAGAGCACAGGCCCCTCGGACAGAGGCAGGCATGGGGTGCCCAGCGCACAGAACTCTCGGACAGAGGAGGGCATGGAGTGCCCAGCACACAGGCCCCTTGGACTGAGGTGGGCATGGGGTGCCCAGCACACAGGCCCCTCGGACTGAGGCGGGCATGGGGTGCCCAGCGCACAGGCCCCTCGGACAGAGGAGGGAATGGGTTGCCCAGCACACAGGCCCCTCAGGGTGGGCAGGAGGCCACTGAGATGAGAATCCAGCACACAGGGCCTGACTTCAGACCAGGGGTTTCAGCTGAATATTCATGGGCGACAGGCAGCCCCTGAGCTTCCGGGGAAGAGGGGAGGATGCGCTCTCTACTTGAGGTCAAAACATTAATCTCTGAGTCACACTAAGAAAAAAATAAACGACAGGTGTCGAGGACAGTTGGGAGGCTCCTGGAAACAGTCCTGAAGAGATGGCGACCACCTTCGCAGCAGCAACACACACCAGGTACTGCCACCTACGACGCCACGGCCACCGCACGGGAGCCAGCATTCTCTCCCCTTTACAGAGGCCACCGAGGAACGGAGAGCACCTTGTCCAAGCCCACCTGCCCTGGACTGCCCTAGGCACAGCCCCCCACGGGTGAGGGTGGAACGGCAGAGCAGCTGCTGCCCACTGAGCCAACAGGCCTGCAGGGGCTGCTTCCGGAAGCTGCTGTGCTGTGGGTCAGCCCTGTGCCTGTCCTCATGACCCCGCATGCCCTCCCGCCTGAGTGTGCATGTGTCCGCTGGCAGGCCGAGACCTGGAATGCACAGAGAAGCCAACAAGCAGACCTCAGCTTGACTGCTGGTGCTCGGCACATCGACCACCTGGGCCAGTCCATTCTCCTGCAGCGTCCACATTGAGTCAGGAACAGCTGGGCTCCTAAGAACCCGGAAGTGGATCAGAGAAACTCACTCTGGAGCTTTGAAGCATGTGTTTTGGTGCATCCCAGCAGAGAGGCTGCTCAGTTCACGGTGGGAGGGAAATCGCTGGCACTCACTCGGAGTGCCTCTGTTCTCCCTCGCGTTCCTTCCTCCCTGCCTGCAGACACGAAAGCCGCTATGCTCCTGCCGAGTCACAGCTGGCATAATGACAGGCCCGGGACCATGGAAGCAGCTCACGGCGGTCACTCACCTTGCCCTGCTTAACACAAAGGAGTCTTTGACCATGACCACTGGGCCCAGCTCGGGACATTCGGAGTCGTGGTACTGGCTGCAGTCTTCACACCCTGCAAGCAGACATCCGAGCATCAGAGCACCCAGGGAGGAGACACCCGAACACAAAGCTGGGAAATGGGGACCCCGGCCCTGTGAGGGTGACCTAGAGCCGAAGATGCATGCCAACACTGCAAAGACAAGCAAGGGAGGGGGCATCGGATGGCACGAGGCCTGTGTCCCCAAGGCATCCATCGGCACTCACGCACACATGAGGAGCGCAAACACGGGACACGCGCCCAGGGAAAGCTCCAGCTCCGCCACACACCTCAAATCAAGCACGGTCACCCCACGGTGACACAAAGCAAGACCCTCCCCAAAGAATGAGCATAAGTGAAAACAGCCAATGTTAATGGATTCGTGATAAATCGAATGCACTTCCCTCCTGCTTAGCCCTGGATTACTTTTCTGGACCATGTGCTACCCCCTGCAATGTGCCCTCTGCCAGCAGTTCCGAGAAAGGGGATCCTGTTAAAACCACACCCCTATAGTGCACTGCTCATGAAATAAATCATATTTCACAGGGAAATTGTAAATCCATAGCTTTTCTATATTATAAAAACCAAATGTGGATGTGGCTTTGCCCAGACAGCAAGTGCCATGCCCGTGTGGTGCTATGACATAGGGCTGGTCTCGAACAGGTCCATGGGTCACTTACAGATGAACATGATCTCTTCACTCCCATCTTCAGCCATCGCTGACACCTGTCAGGACACAAGAGAGTCTCATTAATGACAAGCTCTTACCAAAATCATTTTTTTCTTTGAGATTGAGCTCCCTCTGTCACCCAGGCTGGAGTGCAATGGAACAATCTCGGCTCATTGCAACCTCTGCCTCCCAAGTTCAAGGGATTCTCCTTCCTCAGCCTCCCAGGTAGCTGGGACTCCAGGTGCCCGCGACTATACCCAGCCAATTTTTGTATTTTCAGTAGAGACAGGGTTTCACCATACTGGGCAAGCTGGTCTCGAGCTCCTGGCCTCCAGTGATTCACCTACCTGGGCCTCCCAAGGTGCTGGCATTACAGGTGGGAGCCACTGTGCCCAGCCTCTTACCAAAATAATGCTTAAGACAACTCGTACCAAGGCCTCCTCCAGCTGGTGTAGGGCAATTACATGGTACTTTACAGAGAGGACACAGTGAGGTCTCCTCTTATTATGGGACAGGGCTGGGGTCACTGAAACACCTTCTCACCTCAAATAATACTATTTATAATAAAAGCAATGAATTTGAGTGGCCTCATAAACTCAGACTTTCACCTTTTCATATTAGCCATCAATTTCCATTTTAAAAACAAATATATCAGCTTTTTTGGAGACAGGGTCTTGCTCTGCCTCCCAGGCTGGAGTGCAGTGGTGTGATCACGGCTCACTACAGCCTCTGCCTGCTGGGTTCAAGCAACCCTCCTGCCTCAGCCTCCCAAGTAGCTGGGTCTATGGATGCAGGCCACTACATCCCGCTAATTTTTTGTAGAGACAGGGTGTCCCTATAGCTCCAGCTGGTCCCAAACTTCTGGGCTCAACTGATCCTCCAACCTCAGTCTTCCAAAGTGCTGGGATTATAGCATAAGCCATCGTGCCTGCCCGTGTCACCACTTTAAAAAGCCAGCTGTCACTTTTTTTCCCTTTACTCACTGAGCCGTGACTTCCTCAAGGGCAGGTATGTCTAATGCAACCTTTTCTCTTCAGCTCCTAACACAGGCCTGGTGCCCCGTACACACTCATTTCTCTGGGGACTAAATCAACACGTGGCATTGTGGAGGACTCTCGCGCTCCCACATAAGCTGTTATCAGATCCAGCAAACACTTGCACATCGGGTAGCTGAGCACAAAGTGACACCCCCACCACACACACATTATCAGGGTGATCTAGACGCCATTCATTCTGGGGCTTCACATTCCTGGGCTGTAAAATGGAAATAAAAACATCCACCTCATGCAGTTTGGGGAAAATAAAGTGAGACACACACAGTATGTACTACCAAATAATCATTCCTCCTCTGCCCACCCCCATCCCCAATTGTGCCCACCAGCACTTCCTTCTTGCATCCTGCTTCTCTGATGCCCGCTGCTGGGTGGTTTAGGGAAGCATGCACGCTGGCACTTCCTGAATGCTGATTCCAACACGCTCTCCACCCAGCTCATCCCCAGCAGCTTGCAGGGTGAAAAGCAGACCATGCAAAGCCTCTATGGAAACTCAGTCACTGAACACGCATGTGTGAGAGCAGTGTGGGGTTGAAAACTTCAAGTTAGGAAAGTGAGTTAGCTATAAGGAAGTGAGGCAGAGGACAGAGAGTGCCAGTTTGCCCTTAAGATGCCAGAAATAACCAGGGTGAAATTTTCTCCCAAAACAGCAGTGTATCTTCTTCTCCTGGGAGCACACATTTATGTTCAAAGGCGTCTCGTGCCTCCCTGGCAAGTCTCACTCAGTTTCACAGCAGCATTCTGCCTTGCCTGCCCCAGTTCCTGTGGATAAGCACCTCTGCGTGAATAGGAACCAGTCCGGGATGGGGTTCAGCTGGGCCGTGAATGGAGATGAAGAGGAACAAAGGGCAGAAGAAACGCTGGGTCGGGTGGGGGGCACGCTTTCATGAGTTGCTGCTGTGCTACTGGACGTCTAGGACCTGTGTGCCCCTGCAGGAACCCATACCACTCACAGTCCAGAGCTCAGGCAATGGGAACGGCAGACCTTAAGAGGCGACCCACACTGTGGTCAGATCACCGCAGAAAACAGAGTGCCAACAAAGTGACTGGAATCGGAGTGGGGGGATGGAGGGAAGTCATCCTGGCCTTGCTTACCAGGAAGGCTGGGTGAATCCCGAGGCCTGGAGTGGCTGCCTCTCCCGGGGGCAGACCCTGCCTCTGGCCTGCACCTCTCACAGACTGCCCACACCTCCAGGTGCCCCCAAAGAAGGTCCCCTCTGAGTGGAGCTACTGGGAGAGGAAACCCAGAAACGAGGGGCGGGGGGAGCAGGAGAGCGGGGTTTCAGCCTCCTGTGCTCACTCTGATTGTATGTAAACGTCTGAGTCCTGGCAATAAGGGTCCTGATCGATCAGCAGCATCTGGTCCCCAGAATGTGGCCTCTCTAAAACCACTCCTCAAGGCTCAGTATCAGAGACCACAGCCACCCTGGGCTGCAGATCAGGCCTGAGTAATGGAGCATCTTCAAAGTCTTTGCTGTCTTGACAAAAATCCCTTTAACACTCAGAGAGTGTCTTTATAGAGGGAAGTGTGGTCTCCAGACCTCTAAGGCACGCAAGACATCCCAGAATAAGGCACTCAGGAAGTAGGAGAGGAAAAAAGAGCTCAAAGTTCGAGATACCAGCCAGGCGCAGGGCTCACACCTGTAATCCCAGCACTTTGAGAGGCGGGGGCAGGTGGACCACCTCAGGTCAGGAGTTCAAGAACTGCCTGGACAACATGGTGAAACCCCATCTCTACTAAAAGTACAAAAACAAGCCAGGCATGGCGTGTGCCCATAATCCCAGCTACATGGAAGGCTGAGGCAGGAGAATCGCTTGAAACCGGGAGGCGGAGGTTGCAGTGAGCTGAGATTGTGCCACTGCACCCCAGCCTGGGCGACCAAGTGAGACTTCATCTCAAAAAAAAAAAAAAGTGCAAGATCCCCCTAGCTTAACCTCCAGTCCTGGGAAGACCTACCTTACATCAGTGATTTCAATATGAGGTCCCTGGATCAGGAACCAGCAGTGACAGCATCGCTTGGGAGCATCTCAGAAGTGCAATCCTTGCCCCCCACCGGCAGACCTGCCGAATCAGGCTCTGCCAAGGGCCCCGCATGCTGCTGGCAAAGCCCTCTGGGAGGTTCCGTGCAGCCCAAGTCTGAGAACCACTACTTTGCCTGAAATCTCTTTAAAATGTATACGTCTACTATGACAAAAACTAAGCACAGCTGCTGTCACAGGAAGACCACGGCAATAACATCAGGAAACCCAACTGATCACAAATGTCAGGTCAGCTCAGCCCAGGACCATCTGCACCTAACCTGGTGGTAAACGGGAAATGAGGGGTGACTGCAGGCAAATGTTCCCTTCACGGAACGCTCAGTGAAGATGACTGCTAAAAACAACTTAGAAAAAGAAGCCTGAAGCCAGAGACTCAGTCTACCTGACTTCAAACTTAATTATCAAGCTACCGTAATGAAAACTTTGATACTGGTGAGACGGTGGACAGAGATCAGTGGAACAGAACAGACAACCCAGAAACAGACCTAAACAAACACTCCCAAGGCTTTCTCTTTTTTTTGAGACAGAGTCTTACTCTGTCACCAGGCTGGAGTGCAGTGGCATGATCTCGGCTCACTGGAACTTCCACCTCCTAGCTTCAAGTGATTCTCCGGCCTTAGCCTCCCGAGTAGCTGGGACTACAGGCGCATGCCACCATGCCAGACTAATTTCGTATTTTTAGTAGAGATGGGGTTTCACCATGTTGGCCAGGATGGTCTCAATCTCTTGACCTCGTGATCTGCTCACCTCGGCCTCCCCAAGTGCTGGGATTACAGGAGTGAGCCACCGCACCCAGCCTGCATTTTTTACAAAGACAAAGAAATCCAAGTGAGGAAGGGCAGCCATTTCAACAGACAGTACTGGAGCAACTGGGCACCCACAGGGAAAAAATAAACCATAACCTCATAACTCATTAGCAAATTAACTCAAAATGGATCATAGCCTGAACACATGAAATACCAAATAATCATAGAACTTAGAAAAACAGAGAAAATCTGTGGGCTCCAGGGCTAGCCACAGTTTTAAACTTGTCACCAAAACCCCAACCTATAAAAGGAAAACCATTTGCATCTTCATTCAAAAGGCAGCAGCCGACCCAAAAACCAGCATGTCAAAAGTAAACCTCTGGGCTGTCCTGGCTTCCCTGACGATGTCACTCTGCCCCCACCTCCTCCATCCTGGGACATGTTTGTCAGAGAGACCTGGAACCCCAGGACCTCTCTAGCCTCCTCCTCACACCCGCCATCACACCCACTCCACCTGCAGCCCCCGTTACTACCTCCCTTTCTCCACCTGTAAGGCTGCAAGGGTCTCCAGATAACTCTTCCTCCTCTGCCCAGGCCACCAACCCATTTTCCACATAGCAGAGAACATAAATCCAATCACATCGCTTGCCAGCCTCAAGTGTCATCGGCTTCCCGCTGTCCCAGGAACTAAACCCGAACTCCTGCACATGACCAGGCCCTGCCTTTCTTGGCAGCCTTCTCACCGCCCGTCACCCACCCCCCTCCAGCCACACGTCCAGGAACTGCCAAGCTGGGTCCTGCTTCCGGGCCTTTGCATGTGCTCGCCCCCTGCCTGGAACCCACTCCAGCCCTCTCTGCAAAGCCTGCTCACTCCTCAGTCTTAGCTTAATGTCACTTCTTGGGGCAGGGGTGTCTCCCTGATCCAAAGTGCGGGGCACTTTCTAAAAGCGCTGTGATTTCCTCTGCAGCTGTCACCATGTAGCCATGGCTGTGTGTTACTGATCTCATGTCTCTCCCACCACACTTCAAGGGCCAAGAGGGCAAGACCTGTGGCGACCTTCACAGGGGAATACACTTGGACCCAGCGGGCGCGGTGGCTCACGCCTGTAATCCCAGCACCTTGGGAGGCCAAGGCAGGTAGATCGTGAGGTCAAGAGATTGAGACCATCCTGGCCGATATGGGGAAACCCCATCTCTACTACAAATACAAAAATTAGCTGGGCGCAGTAGTGCATGCCTGTAATCCCAGGTACTCAGGAGGGCAAGGCAGGAGAATCGCTTGAACCTGGGAGGTGGAGGTGGCAGTGAGCTGAGATCGTGCCACTGCACTCCAGCCTGGGCAAGAGTGAGACTGTCTCAAAAAAAAAAAAAACTTGGACATTCGTTGGCACTGGCACATGGGACAGACTGATATCTGATAAGATAATCAGCCACTTCCTGGTGCACCCTCAACACATCCCAGGCACGGCCACATCCCTTCGGTCCACCACGGAGGTCCCACCAAGGGACAGAGCCCTAATCTCACCCTCCTAGACAGCTTCCTCCCTTCACTTACTCTCACCTCCTCTGTGACCCCCCCAAAAAAGTTGACTCTTCCCAAACCACTATCTCAGCTGTCATATAATGTCATGCACCCGGTCTGTTTTTTCTACTAGATTTATTTTCTTTCATTTTATTTTGAGACAGGGTTTTGCTCTGTCACCCAAGCTGGAATATAATGGTACCATCACAGCTCACTATAGCTTCAAACTCATGGCCTCCAGCGATCCTCCAGCATCAGCCTCTCAAGTAGCTGGGGCTAAAGACACACACCACCTCGCCCAGCCAATTTTTAAATTTTTTGTAGAGAGTTGATCTCACTATGTTGGCCAGGCTGGTCTCAAACGCCTGGCCTCAGTGATCCTCCTGCTTCAGCCTCCCACTTGGGATTACAGGTATGAGCCGCCACGCCCAGCCTCTACTAGATCTTTAAGCATGAAAGACGGAAGCTTAAAACTGATTTTTCCACCCATTCCCTCTGTTCAGTTCTTATGTACTTGGTGTGTAGCACCCTATGTACGGGACGGCCCTGATAAATCTCATGGCCTGACGCCTTCTTCACCTCCAGATAATTGAGAGTGCCTGGAAAGTTCCAATGCTTTGTTTGCACACGTTATGCCAAGGAAGTTCAAAAGTTTGGTTAGATTAGCACTAATATCTGAAGACAAATTTTAATGTTTCACATAAAAATGATTTTAAACTTTTATATCATTTTTTCAATATTTACAGGTGCTAGGTGCAAGGTTCCAATGCTACCACAACGGCCTGCGCGTGGCCTCTGACATCCCCGGCCCACAGCAGGAGGCGGCCTCGGCCTGGGGTCTTTCTCCTTAGCGCCTCCAGGGACCGCCCTGGTCTGCTTTGGCCAGGCCGCTGCCTTCCCTGCACTTGACACTAAGCCTGGTATGGGTTTCCAGCTTCATGTACTTGCAAGAACCTTCAAACGAAGCCTGTGCTGCTGGAGAAATCCTGCAAGTCAACCACGCCGTTCTTGGAATCTGCAGCTTTTCAGGAAACTGCCTGGCACCGCAAGAACGCCTTATCAGCTCAACGAAAACAGCATCCACTTCCTGTCCAGATATGCGTGGGGCGCCTGCCATGGCCGCGCGGTGTTGAAGGGCTGCTCAGCTGGGGCAGCAGAACAAACACAAAGCTTCTCCCCTTCCACACAGGCCACATAACAGAGGATGTGACCTGGGGCCTGCACGGGGAAACGGGAGAGGGCCAGTGGAACCCAGATCTGGACCCCCTGACTTCTGGGGAGAAGCCAGCAGAATTCCTCTGCTCCCTGGGGAGACCCTACTCGATCACTTCTCAGTGCAGAACGGGAAGGGCTAGAACAAGGAATGTGAACTTTCTGTTGTTACCAGACGGCTGTGCCCCGCCAGGTTCAACCACAACCTGCTCACCTGGGAGGGTAACCTCCCCAGGCAGGGGCGGAGGGAGCGGGACGCCTTTCTGAGCTGAGCTCCGAGATGTGGGGAGATGCCCGATCCCCTCAGCTCAGAAAGCACAGAAACCTCACTGACAGCTGCGTTTTGCACAGATGTTCTGTTCACACAGAGGGAGCGTGCAGAAGGCAGCGCTGAGGGGCCTCCGCTGCGTCCGCAGCCACACCCCTCAACACTGAAGAGTTAAGACAAAACTCCTTCCCACTCTAGTGCTGACCATCTCCGTTCACAGTCTTCCCCAGGGCTGGGGCAGATTTTCCTGTTCCCCCAGGAAAAGTCTCATGCAAAGGGTCCTGAAAGCAGTGGAAGGAAGCAAGCTGAGGCTCTACACACTTGAGCAGAACAGGTGAAACAGAAATGTTTAAGAGACAGGGTCTCACTGTTGCCCAGGCTGGAGCGCAGCGGGTTTTCACTGGCCTGAACATAGCACTAAGGCCCCCAACTCCTGGGCGCAAGCGAGCCTTCTGCCGCAGCCTCCCGCAGAGCTGGGAGTAATGGCATGGGCCATTGTGCCTAGCTTGAAAAGTAGTTTAAAGATTATTTACTAACGTGATCTGCAAAGGCTGAGCAGGTTTAGAAAAAGCTGGTTTTGAAATATTGGGAAATGAAAGCTTCACGATTTTAAAAGACAAATGTTTGGAGATAATGTTCTCCATCTCTACAATTTTGTCATTTCAAAAATGTTGTATAGGCCGGGTGTGGTGGCTCACACCTGTAATTCCAGCACTTTGGGAGGCCAAGGCAGGTGAATCACCTGAGATCAGGAGTTCAAGACCAGCTTGGCCAACATGGCAAAACCCTGTATATACTGAATATACAAAAATTATCCGGGCGTGGTGGCAGGTGCCTGTAATCCCAGCTACTCGAGAGGCTGAGACAGGAGAATCAATTGAACCTGGGAGGCAGAGGTTGCAGTGAGCCAAGATTGTGCCACCACACTCCAGCCTTGGTGACAGAGCGAGACTGTCTCAAAAAAAAAAAAGTCATATAAACGACATAGCCTGTGACTTCTGAGATTGGCTTTTTCTAATTCAAGTAACACCCTGGAGATCCCTCCAGGGAGCCGCCTCTATCACAAGCTCATTCCTTTCCATTGCTGAATAATATTCCGTGGCTCGGGTGCATTGCCATTTGTTTAGCAATTCACTCACATAGAAGGACACCTGGGTTTTCTCTCCACATGGAGTTGTTACAAATAAAGCTGTCAGGAGCAATCGTGTAGAGGTTTTTTTGTACTAAGTTTTCATTTCTCTGAGATAAACACCCAAGGGTGCAATGACTGGGTCATCTGTCAGGAGGATGCTTCGGTTTTAATAAACTGACAGGCTGTTTTCGGGAGAGGCTGTAGCACTCTGCACTCCCACCAGCGATGCGGGAGACAGTTTCTCAGCAGCCTCAGCAGTCTCTGCTGGTGCCACTCCGGAGACGTGAAGTGGTGTCTCCTTGTGGTTTAATTTGCATTTCCCTAGTGGCCAACGACGCTGAGTACCTTGTCATGTGCTTCTGGCCACATGTACTAATAAATCCTCTTCAGCAAGAGGTGGTTTTTCATGTCTTTTGCCAATTTCTGTGTTTTTTGAGACGGAGTCTCGCTCTGCCACCCAGCCTGGAGCGCGGTGGCGCAATCTCGGCTCGCTGCAACCTTCGCCTCCTGGGTTCAAGTGCGTCTCCTGCCTCAGCCTCCCAAGTAGCTGGGACTACAGGCGCACGCCACCATGCCCAGCTAATTCTTGTATTTTTGACAGAGATGGGGTTTCACCATGTTGGCCAGGATGGTCTCGATCTCTTGACCTCGTGATCCACCCGCATCGGTTTCTCAAAGTGCTGGGGTGACAGGCGTGAGCCACCGCGCCTGGCCCTTCTGCCCATTTTCTAGTTGGACTGACAGGGTTACGTTACTGATGTGTATGAGAGTCCTAATCTGTATATATAGATGCTTTGTCACGAGTGGTTTGCAAGTATTTTCTCCCTGTCTGGGGTTTGTCTTTTCATCCCTCCTACTCGCAGTGTTAGGGTCTTCTGCAGAGCGATGGTTTTTAACTTTGTTGACGCCTAACGGACTGACTTTCCCGTTCACAGACTCTGCTCTGGTATCGCATCTAACACGTCTCTTCACCAAGGAAGGTTCCAAAGACTTCCTCCTATGTGTCCCCAGGCTGGAGTGCAGCGGCATGATCTCGGCTCACTGCAACCTCTACCTCCAGGGCTCAAGCGCTCTCCCGCCTCAGGCTCCTGAGTTGCTGGGACTGTAGGCACACATCACCATGTCTGGCTATTTTTATTATTATTTCTTTGTAGAGATGGGGGTCTCACTATGTTGCCAAGGCCGGTCTTGAACTCCTGGGCTCAAGACATTTATGCACCTTGGCCTCCCAAGTGCTGGGATTATAGGCGTGAGCCACCATGCCCAGCTAGAAAAGTCTTGTAATTGTACATCTTACATTTAAATCTGTATCCAATCTGAAATGGTTTTTGTATATGCTGAGAGGCTGAGCTAAGGTCCACCTTTTTGCCTACTGTGCCCCATGGCCTCGGCACTGCTGAGTGGCTCCTGCGCCTCTGTCCAAGCCAGGTGCCCACGCTTATGTGAGTCTATGCCTGGGGCTCCCTGCTAGCCCGCTGACCTCTCCAGCAGCGCTGCGCTCGGCGGAGGTCAACCAATGCAGTCTTGGTGACTGTAACATCATAGCAAGTCTCAAAGCTGGCAGAAGCGCTCCTCCCACTTTATCCTCCTTTTGTAAAATTGCTCCAGTCATTCTATTCCAATTCCTTTACCTTTCCATAGAAACTTTAGAATAATCTTGTTTTACGCCATAAAAATTCTTGCTACGATTCACAATATGTAATTTTAGTAACATTTTATTAATCTAGTAAATCCAAAATACAATGTCGACATTAATAAAAATATTTTTTAAATATATAAAAAAGTATTAGGGAACTTTTTCACACTAAGCTTAGCAACCCAGTGTGGATTGTACCCTAACCACGTATCTTAATTCGGACCAGACACGTCTCAAGCGCTCAGAAGCCAGCCCTGGTCTCGAGGCTCAGGGAATGCTTATGGAAGCAGGGGGAGCATCTTTCCCCTGGGCATGTGCCCTCGTCACAGTATCAAAAGCACTAAGGGAAAACTCACTAAAGGGATTTTCAAAAATATGTGCCGCAGAACCATCCTGAAAGCCGCTGTGGGGCCGTCAGGGCCTGTGGGCACAGGGAGAGGGGCTCTGGCTAAGTCAGTCTGCGAAACCCTACACATTCCCACTCTGGAATCACGACACACACTGGAGGAGAGGCCCCAAGAAGTACCACAACAACAATCTCTGTTGAGATTTTTTTTGAGACAGTCTCACTTTGTCACCCAGGCTAGAGTGCGGTGGCGCGATCTCGGCTCACTGCAACCTCCACCTCCCAGATTCAAGCAATTCTCCTGCCTCAGCCTCCAAAGTAGCTGGGACTACAGACACCCACCACCACACCCGGCTAATCTGTGTGTATTTAGTAGAGATGGGGTTTCACCATGTTGGCCAGGAGAGTCTCCATCTCTTGACTGGATCTCTAGGTCTGCACACCTAGGCCTCCCAAAGTGCTGGGATTACAGTCCTGAGCTACCGCCTCCAGCTGAGACGTGTTCTGTCCAGCAGGTTCCCAAGTTTATTTAGGCAAAGAGCACCTTTTGCACATAGTGCTGAATGTGCTAAAAAAGGATAGTCCACACTGCAAACTCCGGGGTCGGCAGAGGGGCAGGGCCTGACTTTGCTCCAAGAGGGCTAGATGCCAGGCCCAGGGTGTGAGTCCACCTCTGCTGTTTACCAGATGAGAGAAACCTCAGTGAGTCATAGCCCCTCCATGGGCCTCAGTGTCCTCATGATAAAACGGGGGGCCTAGGACTCACCAAGTGCCTTTCAGCTGGCACAACTTCCACATTTCAGCTCACTGTTACCATCTCCTAAAATAAGGATAAAACACAGATACGGATGGGTAGACAGAGATTTTTAACCCAGCTGCCAAGGTTGTGATGAAATGGCATAATATAGCAACCACTCCTCACTGCCTGCTACCCAGCAGTTAAAATGCATGCATTCTATAAGCTGGTGGTAACTCCCTTTCTAATCTCATTTCCCATTAACTACAATGCTTTCTTCCAGCCTCATCCAGGTGTCCCACATGTCCCAGGAGTGTTTGGGGGACCGTCCTTGGCCGTGCATTCCTCCCACAGGACCTCCTCGCCTCCCGCACTACCCCGACTCCGCCTGGGGTCGCCCTCCCGGTCACTGTCCCTCTCGAGTAGCAGCTGCCATTATTAAAGCCACAGGCTGTCCCTGTCTGGGCTCAGACCCTTCCTCCCCTACTGCAGTAATCCTACAGGAAGCAGGGCAGGATTCCAGCTGCAGGCAACGGCACACCAGACGGAGACCCGGCAGGACCTGGCAGGGCTCAGTGGCTCCGTGTCGGACACCTCACTGCCCAGAGATGTGTCTAAGAGCCGCTCACTGACCCTCTGGTTCTCAATCTGGGAACTATAGGCCCACAGTGGGTCTCGAAAGTAGACACGAAGAGCCAAGTGTCCCTCTCCACATGTCCTGAAACATGACAGACACAAACAGGGGTCCTCTGCCATTACCACTGATGGCCAACCAGCAGCCTCCTTCCCTGGGACGGCTGCCATTCCCCCAGACTGTAGCACCTCGCCAGCACCCAGGCTCAAGACATGGGCACACAAGGGGTGCTCTGACAGGCTCTGCTGAGTGCAGCCTCTCCTGCGGCCAGCCGGCCTCCACCTGCACAGCCGCACACCTATGTACCAGGACCCTCCTAGGCCTAGCCTCGCCCACAGGAAAGAAAGGCCCCAGGACACAATGGAACATCGGGCCTTTTTATTTCCAAGTCTTTATGTCTTCTCTAAAACAATGTTTATTCTATACAAAGCAAAGAGCTATTACATAACTATGAATAGTTCAAGGTTTTCTTAGACGATTTCTTTTACGATTTATCTTCTTTTCTCACTTTTTTTTTTTTTTTGAGACGGAGTTTCACTTGTTACCCAGGCCGGAGTGCAATGGCGCGATCTCGGCTCACCGCAACCTCCGCCTCCTGGGTTCAGGCAATTCTCCTGCCTCAGCCTCCTGAGTAGCTGGGATTACAGGCACGCGCCACCATGCCCAGCTGATTTTTGTATTTTTTATTTTAGTAGATTTTAGCTGATTTTAGTAGAGATGGGGTTTCACCATGTTGACCAGGATGGTCTCGATCTCTTGACCTCGTGATCCACCCACCACGGCCCCTCAAAGTGCTGGGATTACAGGCGTGAGCCACCACTTTTCTCACTTTCTAAACCTCTTGGATTCATCAAAATGCTACCTATGCCGGGCGTGGTGGCTTTCGCCTGTAATCCCAGCACTTTGTGAGGCCGAGGCAGGCAGATCACCCAAGGTCGGGAGTTTGAGGTCAGCCTGACCAACATGGTGAAACCCCGACTTTTCTAAAAATACAGAAATTAGCCTGGCGTAGTGGTAGGTGCCTGTAATCCCAGCTAGTTGGGAGGCTGAGGCAAGAGAATCACATGAGCCAGGGAGGCAGAGGTCACAATGAGTAGAGATCATACCATTACACTCCAGCCTGGGTGACGGTGAGACTCTGTCTCAAAAAAAAAAAGTTATCTATATAAATACCTTTAAAAAAAACAAAAAGTGCCCCTTCTCCACTCCCCCATTTTCTATCCCATTCTCCAGGGAGGCCATTCGAGCCTCTGTCTTTCTGCTACATCTGCTTCTACAACTCAAGGGTTGGCTTTCTTAGAGTCTCTTCCCCTCCCCTCATTTCCCAATATGATTATAGTTAAATCGATGCATATATTATGACTCTGAAGATATTACTGGCTTCCTTAACAAGTTCATTATGAATACGTTTTCTTAAAAAATAAAATTAATAATGAACTTAAACAAGTTCATCAATAACTTTAAAGTTAATTGATTTGTTATTTTTACTTAGGCTTTATTTTTTGTAGTTTTAATTTTTTTCACACATAATCGATTGTACCTATTTATGGAGTACAAACCGATGCTTATAATGGACAGATCAGGGAATAAGCATATCAATCATCGCAAACCGGTATCACCTCTTTGTGTCAGAAACGTTCAGTATGCTGTGCATATGTTTTGCTTCCTACTGTTGTGTGGGGCAGGGGCGGAGGTCAGGGGGCAGGAGTGCCAAGGAGAGGGCAAAGGGCACACTGCTGGGCACGCTGAACCACGGATTCGGCCGGACGAAAGCACTGTATTTAGTGAGTAGTAAGATTAGAAAGAAAGGGCGTTACAGTCGGTTTCTAGAACTGTTAGGTGGCTTCCTGTGCTTGAGGCCTTTTTTTTTTTTGAGATGGAGTTTTGCTCTCATCACCCAGGCTGGAGTGAAGTAGTGAGATCAGGTTCAAGCAATTCCCTGCCTCAGCCTCCCGAGCAGCTGGTACTACAGGCGGCCGCCACCACGCCTGGCTCAGCCTCCCGAGCAGCTGGTACTACAGGCAGCCGGCACCACGCCCGGCTAATTTTTATAAATTTAGTATGGACAGGGTTTCACCATCGTGGCCAGGCTGGTCTTGAACTCTGACCTCGTGATCCACCCGCCTCAGTCTCCCAAAGTGCTGGGATGACAGGCGTAAGCCACCGCGCCCGGCCCACATGGCTTTTGTCTTTGCTGTCTGTGTGCAGTTTCGCGTGCTGCATGTGCACAGGCCGTTGCTGGTGGTGGTGGGAGGGAAGGCACCATGGCCACATCTTCCCCACCCTGCGATGGCTTCTCCTTACCGTTTTTCACCGGCTCAGACCGATGAGCTGGCCCAGGGGTTCCGCTGTGCTTCCTAGCACTCCCCTCCTTGTCCCATGCCCTCGAGGTCTACACAAGCTGCATCCTGGGCTGCCCCTTCCCCATCGCCCTTGGGCCCGGCTCCTTCTCCTGCAGGTGGCACTGTTTCCTGATCCTCACTGCTGCCTTGGTTTACCCCCTGCCTCTGGAAAGAGCATTTTCCCGTAGTTTCCGTAGGAGGGCACATGGGGGTGTATCTTGTGGGAGGATGTGTCATGTCTGTGAATGTTCTTATTCCACCCCCACACCTCGATTGGGCTGCCTGGGTACACAGTCACTGGTCACTGTCACTCCAAATGCCCAGTGTCCAACGAAGGACTCCATGGTCCATCAGCTCCCAGCGTCGTGGCTGATGCGCCTGTATCTTTCCTTCCCGCAAAGCTCTTCTGTGCCGCTCTCTACCTCCAGAATCTTTCGGAAGTTTTGCTCTAGCTCCTGCGATCTGAAATTCCACGACCTGCTTTGATGCTGCCACCGACTGGGCCTTCATCCCGGCAGCACGTCCTCAGCCCCGCCATTTGCTTGTACTGTTTACGATTTCTTCTCTGTTCCCACCTGCTGAACTCACTTTCATCAGCGATTATATCCATAGTTCTCATTTTCACATCTGGTTCTGTAAGAGGGAGAGAAACGTGTGCACTCTACCATCCTAAAACGGAACCAGTGCTGGGCACGGTGGCTTACACCTCTAATCCCAGCAGTCTGGGAGGCTGAGGTGGGAGGATCACTGAAGCCCAGGAATTTGAGACCAGCTTGAAACATGGAGAAACCCCATCTCCACAAAAAACACGAAAATTAACCGGGCATGGTGGCACACACCCGTAGTCCCAGCCACTCGGGAGACCGAGGTGGGGAGGCTGCCTGAACTCAGGAGGTAGAAGCCACAGTGAGCTGAGACGGAGATCACACCACTGCCCTCCAGCCTACGTGATGACGCAAGACTCTGTCACAAAAAAAAAAAAGCAAACCGAGACAGTATAGACTCTACCACACTGATGGGTGCTCTAACACAGTCCTCCCATCCTGTGTTTGCTTAACAAAAAAGGTGGGAGGACTGATTCCTACTTAATGGTAAGGCTTGAGTGACCCTAAAGGGCTTGGATGGTGGAGGGCTGTGAGTGCTGGCTTAGCATATTTTAAAAAGCACGTATTCTCAGCATGAGGTCAGGGAGAGCACCACAGAGGGATGAGAGGAGGCAGAGAGTAAAGCCTGGAGAAGTCAGATGTGCTGGGGACAGGAGCCCAGGGAGACGCGGAATCCAGACGACAGGACCTCCTGCCAGTCAGAGCAGAGGCGGCTGCGCAGAACAAGGACCCTGTTAACCTCTTGCCTAGCGAGGCGCTACAACAGCATTTACGGTTTTGGTCGAAGTAAAAGGCAAACCTACTACAACTGACTACCATATACGTGTGTGTGTGTGTGTGTGTGTGTGTGTGTGTGTGTGTGTGTGTGTGCGCGCGCGCAGAAACTTACACAAGGCCAGAGGCCCAGAGGGTTCTGGGACACCTGGAACACCCCTTCTCCAAAGCAGACTCTTGGTCCAGTGAGTGGGAAGTTACAGTCCAACCACATTTACATCCCGCAGGCCCAACCCACACCAGGAATGAAGGACCCCGACTGACCCTAGCTTGCCTGGAGCCACACCATTCAGTCAGGGTTTACTGACAATGCTTGTAATAGGTCAACGCTCAGAGCTGTCCGGTGGAGACCCAAACCATGGTGAACAAGGGGACCAGTCAGAGGGAGCCAGGAACAGATGGTGCATCTCAGGCCAGTGAGAAAGTCAGGCTCCAGCCGTCCGTGCTCATCAGACCCCACGGGCTTGGAGGACTCCAGGCCAGGGCGCAGATCTCAGCTTCTCCTGCTCTGAGTAAGATTCATGTAGGATGAGTGGCTTCAGCAGGACCCCGCCCAGTCCAAGCTCCTCCACATCCTAAGTCATCCTTACTGCCTCCTCTGGAAACCCCTTCTGCCCTGGAGAGTCCCTCTCCTACATGCTCCTGCCCAAGCCCCTTTGCTGTCTGCACCTCCCCTCCAGGGCCTCCACAGGGGGGTACCCCAAGCTGGCTACCTGGACCTCCTTCCCTCTGAATGTAGCACTTCCCCCAACCCCCAACTCCCAAGCCAGCCTCCTGGCAGCGCCTCGCCCTCCCCAGGCCCCAGAGGCAGCTTCACCTGACGCCTGGAACCAGGAGCGGCCGGCCAGGCTCTTTGAGTTTTGCCAGTATCCCCACAAAAGTGTTTCCTAAAACATTACTCCCTGCATTTAGGTTGACAGCATAAACCGTTCATCCCTGTTTTAAGCAGCCACAAGGGACAACATTTCCAGCAAACTGCAAATACTGACTTCATATAAAACCCGGTCACTCTTGTAAACATACCTATCAGAATCTAGGCACGACAACGTGACAGCCACGGCCATCTATTTATGATGGACATGAGCGGGCTCTTCTTTAAGGGCCAGAAAGTGTCCCCTTCTTCCTCCAGGAATTCTTATTTCTGTTACTACAAAATGCAAACGTGGCGTCTATATTCGTGCTTGAAATTACTCTATTGATTCCCCACTGTAACTTTTTGCAACACAAACATGCATAGAAATTGAATTTGTCTTGATTTTCTACAACCACAGGGTTGTGCTAACCTCTCCTGGATTGAACTGTCATTGCAGTACAGTCACGCGTGCTCCGTGGTGGTGACCGTCACCGCAGTACGGTCACGCGCGCTCCGTGGTGGTGACCGTCACCGCAGTACTGTCACGCGCGCTCCGTGGTGGTGACCGTCACCGCAGTACAGTCACGTGTGCTCCGTGGTGGTGACCGTCACCGCAGTACAGTCACGTGTGCTCCGTGGTGGTGATACACTCTGAGAAATACATTGCTGTGCGATTCTGTAGTTGTGCAAACACGACAGTGTGCATACACAACCCTAGATGGGACAGCCTGCTACACACCTAGGCTACGAACCTGTACAGCACCTGACTATACATGATACTGTAGGCACCTGTAACATTACAGTATGTTTATCTGAACATATCTCAACATGGAAAAGGTGCAGTAAAAACACGGTACCGCGATCTTAGGGACCAGCATCATGTAAGTGGTCCACCTCGAACAAAATCTCCTTATGTGGTGAGACTTCAACTGAAACGCCACCAATCAAAACAGGAGCGGTCTGCGCTTTGACAAACGTCATCTAACATAAAAGCTGCGTTTCATTCAAGAGAAAGAGTTCCACCCCCAATCAGTTCACATATGGACAAATGCTCACCTCTGTCCCTATTCCTCTTTCTAGAAATGGGAGCACAGAGAAGCCAGTTCCAGAAATAAGGAGATGGGAGCAGAAGAGGTTTGGTCACAGCAGAGACCCCCCGTGCCACATCCTCTCGAGTTCCAAGTCCGAATTCATCAAAGATCAACTTGCCATCAACGATCACCATGAATGCCGCTGGCAGAGGCTCCCGCGTACTACAGGCCTGTGGCCCAAGGGGAGCCACTCACTCCCCAACACCCTCACATCTGCTGGGACCCCATGGTTCCCATACCCCTGGGTCCACGGCTACAAGAGGGACCTTTCCTTAGGAGGAGCCTTTTGAGGAGTGGACGTGGGCCCAGGGCAGGGGCTTCTCACACTCTGAGACGCAGTTTGAAGATGTCTGGTCTACAGGGCCCCTGAGTCCCTCTAGTCACCTCCACACCCAGGACACAGCCATCACCTGCACTTCAGTAAACAGCAACTCTACTCACCCACCACGTATTTCCCAGCAGGCCTGCCTGGCTCTGGAGCTGGCTCTGTGCTGCCCTATCTCTCCTTCTGCATCCAAGCTATGCGGAGTGGAAACAGGCTGGGCCTGGATTCCTGTGAAGCCAGCTCCATCCCACCACTGCTCAAAGTCCCTCAGTGGCATCTCCACCACTGTTCTGCCCCACCACTGCTCAAAGGCCCTCAGCGGCATCCACAAGGCACTCGGAATAAAATCTCTGCTGGGTGCCTACCCCCTGCTGCCCCGCCTGCATGGCCACACTGGTCTGTCCCATCCTGGGCTCATCCCACCCCAGGGCCTTTGCACTTGCCACCATCTGCCTGGTAGGGCAGGCACCACCCTGCCCAGTTCCACCAGAGGCTCCCTCACAGCACTGGTCTGCGCTGTGGCCCCTCCTCACATGGCCCCTTCTGGTCCCACCCCCAAGCGCCCCATCCCTGGCCTGACACCTGCCTGCCCCCCTTCCTTTCTTCATGCTCTTCCCACCGCCCTGACAGTTTATGATTTTCTGTCTACACCACCTCCCCCGCTTCCCCCCCACCAGAACATCAGGTCCACCAGGTGTTAGGTGCAGCCCTCTCACCTGTCCACTACAGCCTGGGGCATGTAACAGGTGTTCAACAAACGCTGGTGGGAAGAATGAACGAACGGCCGAATGAATGAATATCTACACACACTAGCACTGTGAGGTGAGGGGAGCTGAGCAGGGCCATTCACCCTTTGCAAATGAGGAACTGAGTCTGAGAAAGCATTTAGGTCTCTGCTCGCCATCCCAGCCTCTGAGCACACAGGTGGAAGACACGGTTGCCTTAAATCTCCCTTCACTGCAAGATGGCAGGACTGTTCTTTCCTCGCCCGCTGCACAGATAATGACATCAAAAATGGTATGAGAGCCACATCCTAAGTGAACGGAGTTCTTTGCCGAATACAGTCATTCTAAGACAGGCTAGCAGCCTTCCGACTACAGTTGATTATTATATTTATTTATTTGTCTTCTGGAGAAATAATCACCCCGCCTGCTTCCAAAATGGGACATACTGGTTTATGCCTTGCCGGCCACTTTGCTGCAAAAAGTTTGAATCACAGATGTAAGAAGAAAACCAAACTATAAAAAAATTGTTATTTTTTTCTTTTGAAAATCTGAATTACAGAGCTAGTACTTCTTAATCTTTCACCATGAGGCAGCGATGTCGGGAAATCTGGGGAAGGAGTGAAGCAGTGAACACGTGAAACGTGAAAACGTCCGAGCTTGAAACAATAAGGTAGCGGCGTGTGCGACGGGTGGGGCACCTGCCTTTCCAAAAGCGTTTACACCACTGCATTCTCGCAGGACTGTCACTGTACCTTTTAGAGCTCATCACGAAACCACTGGTGCCTTTACATGTCATCCTTAAGGACACCTTCAGGAACCAAACTGGGTTCTCCAAATTCACTTGAGTCTGGCTTAAGCCAATGTAGTTTTTCCTTTTTAAACAAGGCTGGCAGCTTTAAATACACACATAGGTCCACGTGTCTCCGATCACACACTTGTCTCTACCGTTTTAAACTCTCTCTGGGAGCTTGGGGTTGAGGGGCAATTTCTGAGCATTTGTGGGGAAAAACCCATCCAGTACCTGACGGGCTTACGGCAGGCAAATGGGCGATAACTCTGACCACCAGGTCGTGGCATTTACTTCCATGAGTTTTCACTCCCGTCTTCTCAAGGCCGACCCCTGCGTGAACACCTCCCGTCTCGCCTGAGGCCGCACGTGGCCCCCGTCCCCACCTGTCCGCGCGAGGCGGGCCTCACCCGGGCGGCGGGCGCGCCCAGTCCCCGCACGGCCACCCACCCCGGGCAGGCGCGCGTCACCCGTCCACCCACCTCGCTACCTTCTCTCTGCCACCAAAAGGCTTACGAAAATAAGGCGCAGGGGGCCTGGGGACCCCATCACCCAGACTCAGCTTCTCTAAACGAGGGGGTGGGGTCCAGGGACCCTCCCGTGAGCCCCGCACGGGCTGTTCCCGAGGGCGGGGACAGCGACACCCCCGAGGCCCTCGGCGACGAAGCCGCCCGGGGACCCGGGCCGCGGGGCCACGGGCCGGGGGCGGCGGAGACCCCGCGCCGCGCCCACGGGCGAACGCGGCCCGGCAGCTCCGCGGCTCCACGCTGGGCATGGCCGCGGGCGGGCGGGGGGCGCAAGGCCGGGGGCGGGGGCGCTGGGCCCAGCCAGGAGCGCCCGCGGCGGCGGGACCCGGCGGGCGGGCGGCGCGCAGGGCGATCCCGGAGCGGCTCCGGGAAATCCAGCCGGGTTTTGACTCCGATCGCCAACGGTGCCCGCAGCCGGCGAATGTAACAAAGAACAGTCGGCATGGCGGCTGGACCGGGGCGGCGCGCGGCGGCCGGGCGCGGGGGGCGGGGGGCGCCAGGTCCGGGGCGCGCCGGGGCTCGCGGGGGCGGCCGGCGTGGGCCAGGACGGGCGGGTCGCGCGCCAGGGCGGGCGGCAGGCGCGGGGCCCAGAGCTTTACCTGCCTTTGGAATGTGCAGAGCGGGATCGGATCCGGACTCCGGGTTGCGATCCGCTCCGGAAACTGCGCAGCACCGGAAGCCGGGGGGCGGTGGCAGGGCATGGCGGGACTTGTAGTTTGCCTCCGGGCGCGGGGGGCGCCGGCGAGACGGGGGCGCGCGCGAGACGGGGGCGCGGCTGGCGAGGCCTGCGGGTGGGCCTGCGGGACGTGCGCGGCGTGGACGGGGCAGTGGGCGCTCGCGGGGCGGGTCTGGCCGCAGGGATTCCGCGCGCGGCCCCCTCCCACGTGGCACGGGCCCGCCGCCCACGCGCGCGTGCAGCCCCCCTCCGTCTCTCCTCCGACGCGTTTCTTGCGGGGTTGGGCAGTGGTGGCGGTGGGTGGGGTCGAGTTTTTCTCCGGAGCCGGCCTGGGACTGGCCCCACTCACGGTGGCCTCTGGATTTGGCCGGCGGGGTGCGCTTTGGGACACCAGGTCTGTGCCCGCGAGGGGCCGGCGAGCACCAGGCCCGCCGCGGGCCTGGCTCTAGGTCCTTCCCCGAGGGCCTGTGTGGCCTCTTGACCCCCTCCGCCTAGTGTGTGCGCCATCGCAAAACGCTGACACGGAGCGAGGGAACGTTCGCCTTAGTCCTGGCCGCCCGCATTCGGAGGGGCAGACTGCCTGTCCATTGCTGCCTGGCAAAAAACCTCTATTCAGAAAGACAAGTCATGAACGGGGCAACGATTTTAAATTGGTTCTACAAAAGGGCTCCTTTCCCTCTGGTATGTGAGGCTCTTAGGAATCAGTACATTTATAAATATGTATGTAGAAACACGAGCAAAGCATATGGATGGACAGTTCGTAGGAAATTCGATGGTTCTTAAGTATATGAGAAGCTATTCAACTACGCCGTAATTAAGAGAGTCACCGTAAAATCATTTTTATTAGATTAGCAAAGATTTTTTAAAACTTTAATACAGCCTGGACAACATAGCCAGGCCCTGTCTCTAAAAACCTTAGCTGGGCCGAGCGCGGTGGCTCACGCCTGTAATCCCAGCACTTTGGGAGGCCGAGGCACGTGGAACACGAGGTCAAGAGATCGAGACCATCCTGGTGAATGTAGAGAACTGGTGAAACCTGTCTCTACTAAAAATACAAAAAATTAGCCGGGCATGGTGGAGCGTGCCTGTAATCCCAGCTACTCGGGAGGCTGAAGCAGGAGAATTGCCTGAACCCAGGAGGCGGAGGTTGCGGTGAGCCGAGATTGCGCCATTGCACTCCAGCCTGGGTAACAAGAGCGAAACCCCGTCTCAAAAAAAAATAATAACCTTAGCTGGGCTTAGTGGCACGTGCCCATAGTCTCAGCTACTCAGGAGGCTGGGACAGGAGAGTCATTTGAGTCTCACAGTTTGCAGTGAGCTGTGATCGTGCCACTGCGCTCCAGCCTGAGCAACAAAACCAGCAGGACCTTGTCTCAAAAAAAAGCTTAAATTTTGAAGAAACTAGAGAAACAAGCTCTCTCCTTTGCTGGTAGGAGAATAAATTAGTATAGCTTCCATTCAGATAATTTGTGGATATCCATAGAAATTCTAAATGCACATAGCCTTTGACTCACATGCAGGATTGATGCCAGAGACGGACTTGCTGGCATGAATGTTAGATGTATAAGGTTAGTCATAGGCACGTGCCATCCCATGGGAAGTATTGCACCTGGGCACATCCATAGGGTGCAGGGCCGGGCAGCCAGAGACAGAGTAAGCAAGTGTTGCTCTGTTAAGGCTGGGTTCTCTGCCCGGCCCAGCATTCTGCAGTGGCTTCTGTGTTGCCCTATGCCAGGCCGTCGGTTGGCTCCCCAGACCTTTCTGGAGCCTCCCCCATGTCCACCGTCTCCCTGCTTGTCCCCACCTGGGACATCACGCCTCCCTCCAGCCTCCTGTCCCTCAAGCCTGTTCCCAAGGCCTTCCACGCTCCGTCTTCAAACACTTCCCAGGCTTTCCACAACCATCTCTGTATTCAGGTCTCTGCCCAGCTCCACTCCCACTACCATCAGGACAGCGAATGGACGCTCCCTCTACACACACCTCTGGTGACATCACTCACAGTTCCAAAATGGCCAGGTTACTGGTTCTCTGGGCCTCCGCACATGGAATAGTCCTCAGTATACGTGTTTATAGAGAAAAGCGTTGGGTCCACGCCAAGTGCTAATAACTGAAAGTAAACAAAAGACTTGACCCACCCTAAGCCGTTTCTCCTAATTCTACATACGGCCCAGGGTTGGAATTCACTTACTTGACAATCATCACGTCTTCAAGAGGGTTCTGAATGTGTCCACTATAATCCTTCAGTACAGTCTAGAAATAATACCTCTCAAGGCAGATTCATCTCCAAAATTTTAATTAAAAAAAAAAAAGGTTTGTTGCTTAAGGTGTCAAATTTTCATTATTAACAACTAATTCGGCCAGGCAAGGTGGCTCATGCCAGTAATCCCAGCACTTTGGGAGGCTAAGGTGGGCGGATCACCTGAGGTCAGGAGTTCGAGACCAGCCTGGCCAACATGGTGAAACCCCGTCTCTACTAAAAATACAAATATTAGTCAGGCATGGTGGTGGGCACCTGCAGTCCCAGCTATTCAAGGATGCTGAAATGGTAGAATCCCTTGAGCCTGAAAGGCGGAGGCTGCAGTGAGCTGAGGTCATGCCACTGCACTCCAGCCTCTGGGCAACAGAGTGAGACTCCATCTCAAAAAAAAAAAAAAAAAAAAGAAGAAGAAGAAAGAAAAAAACAAATGCAAGATACAACTTTGAATAATGTGCAGAAAAAAAAGAAAAACATCTATAAAGGTTGTTACTGGGGAAAATGGGACCTCTGAACGTGAACTATGATCCTGGATGTATTACCTCAGTGTTAAATTGATACTGTGTGAATTACAGCACTGTTAAATTTCCCAAGGGAGATCGCTGTAGTCAAAGTATGATAGCCAGGGCCAGTCATTGTTCTCAGAAAAGCACTCTGAAGGATTGAGGGTGAAACAGGATATCTGCAAACACTACAGATAGAGACCGAGAGAGAGCAGTGGCAAAACTGCTGAATCTATAGGGGTTATTCTGTAGGTTTGAAAAAAAATAGTTTGAGCCGGGCGCGGTGGCTCAAGCCTGTAATCCCAGCACTTTGGGAGGCCGAGGCGGGTGGATCACGAGGTCAACAGATCGAGACCATCCTGGTCAACATAGTGAAACCCCGTCTCTACTAAAGATACAAAAAAAATTAGCTGGGCATGGTGGCGCATGCCTGTAATCACAGCTACTTGGGAGGCTGAGGCAGGAGAATTGCCTGAACCCAGGAGGCGGAGGTTGCGGTGAGCCGAGATCGGGCCATTGCACTCCAGCCTGGGTAAGGAGTGAAACTCCGTCTCAAAAAAAAAAAAAAAAAGAAAGAAAAAAAATAGTTTGAAATTTAAAAACCAACAGACAAGAGATTCCACAGCTATCAGTGAATTTCCTTGTGAATACATTTCTTCCTGCGCAGACACTAGATGGGATTAAGATGTAATTAATCAGTGAGGGCTACGCCCACAGCCTGTGGATGGCCTGCAGGCCTTACATCAGTACTTCTCCAGTTAGCATGTCTCCTCGGCTGTGGTTTTCTTCCAATTTAAATACAAACCTACTCCTATGTAAACCCTGATAGACATCCTTAATCACTTCTCCAGCTACCTCCAGCTTTTTTTTTTTTTAAGACGGAGTTTCACTCTTGTTACCCAGGCTGGAGTGCAATGGCGTGATCTCGGCTCACCGCAACCTCCGCCTCCTGGGTTCAGGCAATTCCCCTGCCTCAGCCTCCTGAGTAGCTGGGATTATAGGCACGCACCACCATGCCCAGCTAAGTTTTTGTATTTTTAGTAGAGACAGGGTTTCACCATGCTGACCAGGATGGTCTCGATCTCTTGACCTCGTGATCCACCCGCCTCGGCCTCCCAAAGTGCTGGGATTACAGGCTTTAGCCACCGCGCCCGGCCTCTCCAGCTTTTAATTTTAAAAAAATTGGCTGATTTTCCTCATAGAGGGAAGTCTGATCATCAGCAAATAAGTTAATTCCCACTAAGTGTGAAACATTGACTCTCACTTTATGCTATTCTCACCCACAACAGGCAGAATTAAAGTTCAGAAAAGACCATATATCCTTGAAGAGTAACCACTGGCCTTATTCACTGGCATGGGCCTTATGGTGCAGTCAGTCACAAGCTCCACATCTGCTCACATACTCACAAATTACGGGATGGTATATCTGGACTATTTAGTAGATGTTCATTGTAGGAGTATGTAGATGTTCCACGGAGTGCTGTTATGTGGCTTGAGCCTGGGCCCTGCTTCTGACCTCCTCAGTGATTTCTCCCAGTTCCAGGGAAGGAGACCAGCCTTTTCCTCATGGTAGTCTGGGGGGTTTTAAACATTTGTTTAACTCAACAAATGAAATGGATCATGTTCCTGACACTGCTACACCAGTTTTTTTATATATAAAATTATTAAAAATGTTTGGCCAGGCGTGGTGGTTCATGCCTGCAATCCCAGCACTTTGGGCGGCCAAGGAAGGTGGATCACTTGAGGTCAGGAGTTCGAGACCAGCCTGGCCAACATGGTGAAACCGCGCCTCTACCAAAAATAGGAAAATTAGCTGAATGCAGTGGCAGGCGCCTGTAGTGCCAGCTTCTTGAGAGGCTGAGGAAGGAGAATCGTTTGAACTCAGGAGGCAAAGTTTGCAGTGAGCCAAGATCGTGCCATTGCCCTCCAGCCTGAGTGACCACGCCCAGTCTCTCTTTCATACAAAGCTGTGCTTGCTACCCAGCTAGGCTATAAAGTAATAAATCCCCTGGACTCAGTCCAGTGCTCTACCTGGTCCAGCAATGATGATCACCTGCTGATAACCCTTCTGTGAAGGTGCCCAAGGTCCCTGCACATCAAACTTTATCAGTGACTTTAATGTAGATATATAAATACATAGGCAACTAGCTTTGAATGCCTGTCACAGCAATGTGTGACTCACAGTTTCCACTGTGGACAGTCACAGTGTGGAGCTGGGGAAGGTCAGTGGAGGAAAGCTGATGTTTCGAGGTCACCATTGTGAAGGAGGGTGTGGCCTCCGCAGCTCTCTCTCCAGGGGGATCACTGTGCTGTGTCAGCCATCCCGGTGTCTGGCCCCCTTTGGTGAGTGAGCTGCATTTTAAAAATAAACCTTATTAACATAGACACGCATCACCCTGTCTTTGTAGGGGTGCTAAGGTCAAAACGGCATGTGGCCATCCGCTCCAGTGGCCGCTCTGTCCCCGGCACCGGGTCCTGGGTGAGGGCGTGAGGTAGATGGAAGCAAAGCTGTGTCTGTGCTCAGGTTAGGGTCATCACCTGAGCGTCTTCCTTGCTCTGCTAGGTGGGCAGTGACTGCACGAAGCCCCAGGGGATACAGGAAATGAGAGCAACGCCACACGGTGAAGCTGGAGAGCCGCAGGCCTGAGCCACTGCAAGCATGGCACTGCCGCACTCATGGGGGAGCTCCTTCTTGGAGAAGGCAGGCCTTGAGTTGGGTTAGACCATTCGAAGAGCAAGTGTGAACTGCTGGGCACAAGGACACATGCCCCAGAAGGACCGAGGGTGGTTGAGCTGGCTTAATCTGGGCAGTGTAGAACACACTGGCAAGAGCACAGCGCTCACCTGAAGGTGATCAGCTTTAGAAAGTTGGTAAATTAGGAAAAGCTTGGCCTCCAGCCACTCACTCCAGCCTCCTCCTCCTGGAGCATCAGCACAAAGTGGGTCCCACTGGCCACACGGAGGAAGCAACAGTTGAATCACTGGGGCCGGAACCACTTCTAATTCCTACAAGAGGCGCTGCCATCATCACCTTGTCGTGCCCAATAAATGGAGCAGAAGACCTGGAACCCAGCTGGGAAGCATTAGGCTCCCTCTGAGGGTCTACATGTGTCTAGCGGGTGGGCAGGGCAGCCGAGAGGAAGGATCCGGGGCATGGGGGCAGGAGGCTGGGCCTGTCTAGTAGCTTCCTCCAGGACCCCAGTTATCTATGTGCTCTGGTGTCTGGGCACTGCAGGGGAAATGAAGGCTGATGGGGACCACAGGAACCAGTGACCACAAAGGAGGCAAGATGCCTGCATGGGGTCCAGCAAGTCACGTCTGTGACTGCCGACTCCACTGCCTCCACCCCAGAACCCCTGTGAGCCCCATGCACGTGCAGACACCATTGCACCTGTGGCTGAACCAGGTACCAGTCCCCCTCTGCATGCACGTGGGCCACACCCCGGGGTGCAGAATGGACAACAACGTCCTAGGATGGAAGAACGCTTCCCCCACCCCAGGGGAGGTCCCTGTGCACTGCGTGGGGGCATGGCTGCCCTTCACAGGGACCACCTGACATGCACCCTCGTGTGGGCTTCGTACTCCCATTCCACTCCCTCGGCCGGACCTCGGCACTCCGTTGGCACTTCCCAGGTGTGTCACCCTCGGGCCACCGCATACTGGGCTCTGCAGCTGGGGGAGCCCAGGACGAGTCCCTGAAGTGTAGCATCTACAATTCACCCTGACCCAAGGGTCACTGGAAACACTGTCTCCCAGACTGGAGTGCAATGGTGAGATCTCGCTCACTGCAACCTCCATCTCCTGGCTTTAAGTAATTCTCTTGCCTCAACCTCCCAAGTAGCTGGAATCATAGGTGAGTGCCACCACACCTGGATAATTTTTATATTTTAAGTAGAAACAGGGTTTCACCATGTTGGCCAGGCTGGTTTCAAACTCCTGACCTCAGGTGATCCACCCAGCTCAGCCTCCCAAAGTGCTGGGATTACAGGTGTGAGCCACCGTGCCCAGCCTGCCTCTTCTTTGATGTTACTGACTGTGATGGTTGGTCACCTGCAGTGATCTGATGAAGGGGACGGTAAGAGAAGACCTGGGGCATCCAGGACCCAACAGGACTCAGGAAAAACAACCCAGCCTGTAGTGTTCCGTGTGCACATCTATTTATTTCAAAGATTGTTTGTGTTCCAGCCACATCTTCTCCAAAGGAGCCCACCCAGCCTGTGCACAGGCGAGGTGCAGGGCCATCTCCGGTGTTTAAAGTGCTACTGAGGGCTACAATCATTGTCACGAAAGCTCATCACTGCACTCCGGCGTCAGGCCAAACCTTTCTGCGGACCTGGAAAACCTGCCATTTTCTTCTTTTGAAAATGCAGTTTTGACATAACATTGGTAAACAGCAAACCAGAAGCCTAAATGAGGCGTGGTGCATTACTGCCCCGCTGCTGGCTGAGGGAACGGGCAGTGGGCTGTGTTCGAATGCAAACGGTCATGGGCCCAAGGTAACCTGAGTTTGCCCTGCAAAACCTGAGGATTCCGCAGGGGCCTTGCCCTGTGCAGGATGCTTTGGTCATCGTGTCTGGGTCAGTATGGGGCAGTGAGGAGAGGGCCTGGCAGCAGGGTTTATGCCAGTCCGGAGGTCTTTTTCCATCTGACAGAGATAAATGTCCTGATTTCCACCGTCCGCCAATTTGTACTTGGAGGTTTCCAGATTAACAGTAGTGAAACTATTACCCAGGAAACACCAGCCTTTGGTGGCCAGCAATGTCAATTATCTTCCCCTCTCTGCTCAAAGAAACTCTGCAACTCTCATCTATAGATGTGGCCAGTAAAGCCCAAGCGAAAATCTAAATGGGCACCAATTTGTTACTGAGTGGCAGCTGGTCGAGTAGCTGCCATAAGGGATCAGGGCTGGTTTTGAACTGAGACTTGAAACTTGGTTAAAATAAAGTGCTCTGTCAAAACTCTCATAGCAGGTTTTCAACTGGAACAAGGAGATGGCTACTTTTGTTATTGCTACAATACACACGTGTGTGCAGACACACACACCACACACACACTTAAAGCTCCATTTCATTCCTCCACAAAGAACAGACACCTCCTTGAACAAAGCAAACTGGGAAGGGTTGCCAGCTCCTTAAAACCAACGTAAGCACCCAGTTCCAGGGATACAGACACAATTAATCTTAGTGTTCACCAGGAATCGCTTGTAAAACCCCACTCGACAAAACTTTCATCCAGGCAAACACCAAAAACAAAAGCCCGCAAGCCACAGAAGCTTGTAGAAGAGGTGAGGCGATAAAGGTGACTTACACATCAGCATTTTCCGTATTTGGTGGATCATCTTCATTGACCTTTAACCTTCACATTTACTTTACCATAAATACCCTACACCGTGGCAAAACAAACCTGGATAAAATAGCTTGGAAAAGAAACATTCACAGTATCAACAGAGCCCGTTCTGCACGGTGCTATCCTGAAGCTTGCCTATGTGTTCCCTTCATGGCTTCATCAACTCCCTGCTACGCTGCTGTTTTCTGTGACTTCAGAAAAGGCCACTGGATGGAGACCACGTGAGTATGGAGACCACGTGAGCGTATCTATGGGAAGCAGAGCCCCAGACCTAGGTATCGGCAGTAAGCAGTGCTCATGGGATTCATCTGGAAAGGGGATGGTTAAAGACTTTTTTGAGTGGGGCAAGAAGGCTTAATCGAAAATTCTGGGCCTGGTGCGGTGGCTCATGCCTATAATCCCAGCGCTTTTGGAGGCCGAGGTGGGTGGATCACCTGGGGTCAGGAGTGTGAGACCAGCCTAACCAACTTGGTGAAACTCCATCTCTACTAAATACAAATAAATTAGCCAGGTGTGGTGGCGCAGGCCTGTAATCCCAGCTACTTGGGAGGCTGAGGCAGGGAATCGCTTAAACCTGGGAGGTTGCAGTGAGCCACCACTGCACTCAAGCCTGGGCAACAGAGTGAAAGACCGTCTCCAAAAACAAATTTTTTTAATAAAAAAAGCTTCTGATATCCTCGCACTTGAATAGAGTGCACCTGAATTCCAAAATCAAACAAAAGAACAATTAAAAACTTCTCATCAGTGTCTGGAATTCTGACACATAATCACTTAATATCCTGTTGGAATTCTTCTGTCTCGGGCTCTTTTTACCATGTGGCCAAGAGCAGTAAAACCTCAAGTAAAAATCTATCCCAAAAGACTAGCAGTGGTGCCTGACTCTGGGGACAGAAACTGGGTAGTGTTCATGTATTTTGCAACTCCAAGTGCTTTTTTTAAAAAAACCATCATTAAAATTGGAATAGAATTTTTAAAAACAAAGCAGGTTGTAAAATCATTTTAAAGTCACTCAATTCCTGGAACACCTAAGACGTATGTCATGTGCATCTTAAAGTGAAATTCCTAATGTAGTGTTCTAATCTCTCCCCTAAAAAAGAAGAAAAAATCCTGTAATTTTGGTCTTTATATAGGTTTCTACTCACCAGAGGCTCTGTGACCTCTGAAATATTTAGTGTGTAAGAGTTAAAGAACGCCTATGGAAGGAAGCTCGCCCAGCTCCGTCTCCAGGACAGAAGTCAAGTGTTCATAACAGCCTTTTACCTCTCTTTGGAGAAAAGTGAATCACATTAAACTGTCAAAAGCACTTCACCGCAATGATGGCTGCTCATTCACCAGCACGTCTGCGGGAAGTGGCACATTCAGAAGGAGCAGACCAAAGTGAAAAACTGAATGAAGTGTCGTGGAAAGGCAGCTGAGGAGGAAAGCGACTGGAATGATACCTGGGGATATTAAAACGCTGTGCCGGGTTCATCACGCGTTCCACCAAAACAAACCCAAACAAGGGCACCCCAAATTATGTCCACGAGGACTGCTGACAGCGAAATTCTGAAGCACTCGTAGAAGGAGTTTCCTGCAAGTTTGGCCCATTTAAACTTCCATTCCTAAGACTGACACCTGAGACACAAAATAATTTCCTCTACTGTCCTAGAAGGACTTTGCTTTGGCTCCTGGCAGCTTTTGGCAAACTCCATGTCTGTGTTTGGTTACTGTGTTCTACCAGCCGTGCCTGCTATGCTCGTTTAGCAAGTGTGACAGGCGGGGAAAAAAAAACCTGGCTGTCCACTGCTCCACTAGTATTATTAGAGCTTTTAACATGATAGAGAAAAATGTCAAAACCATGTGAGAATATATTATCTTCCACTTGCAAGTAGACTCAAAGTAAACTTAGAAAAGTGTGCAGCATACGATGCATAGGATATAGTGTTCGAGTTCTATGGCTAATCAGAGGCAGATGTCTTCCTACATTTGCAACTGCATTCCCATCACAATTTCTCTATAAAAATCCTGCCTATGTTCCACTTCCCTGTACTCAGGGCCAGCCACCTGTTAGTCCAAGCAGCAGATGAGGAGAGGTGACCCACTCATTCCATTCACAGTGACAGCACAGAAGGGCACCTCCTTTTTGTGACATGGTCCAGGCATGGGCCCAAAACAGCACGTTAGTGTGTAGAATAGGTAAACTGAGTCCCTCAAAGCTGCCCTCCACAATCCATTACAGTGTATTCTTTCTCTTATAATGTTAATCTCCTTCTTATATTTAGCCCTGACTCTTAGCTTTGAGCACGGCCCAAGCTCTGGAGCTGTCAAGTCTCATTTGGCAACTGGTGGCAAGTTAGGCTTTTTCGCCCTCTTTGGGGAAAGCCTCCTGGCTGGAGACTCAGATTTTGTTTTCCCTTTAAAAGACTAGATGGTTGGAAGAAACCCAGCAAGACAAGCGGGGCATCTGGACGTCTGGTGGACACGCTCGCTGTGTCCTGGTGAGGGCAGTAACACGGGTGCAGGTCTTCTGACTTGGCAGTGGTGACCTCAGCCCCTATGTGCAGGGCTCCACGGGGGCACCGTTCATGGTGTTCTTGTTTCTGTGCCTGGAGAGCAGCTTCTTGTTCAGGATCTTGGTGATGGTGACCCCTTTCCTCCGGGAACCCTCTGGCTGCTCCAGGAACACAAGGTCATTGTGTGACTGACTCATGCCCGGGTCTTTCTGTTGATGCCGCCGGCGGAAGAACAGCTTTGCACCTTTCCTTAGAATTCCTCCTGGAAGAGGGAAGCACAGGGGCTGGTCAAGTGGGCAGGGGCTGAGAGGCTGAATAACTGGTCCAATGGGACAAGGGAAAAAGCAGGCCCGAATGCCTTTAGTGAAGAGCTGGTTTCCTACCTCAACGTGCTGTCACTGCCTGCAGGAGAACAACTGGAAAGTGGCTTGTAGGAAACTAGTTTTCAACAGGAAATGGAAAGGTTATAATCGCAGAAGCAGTGAGCTTGGACTGTCACTCGGCATCCATTTCCAGGTATTTATATTCCTAATTTTTCTTTTTTTCTTTTCTTTTTTTTGAGACAGAGTCTTGCTGTCGCACAGGCTGGAGTGCGGTGGCGCAATCCTGGCTCACTGCAACCTCCACCTCCCAGGTTCAAGAGATTCTCCCGCCTTAGCCTCCTGAGTAGCTGGGATTACAGGTGCCTGCCACCACGCCCAGGTATTTTTTTGGATTTTTAGTACAGACGGGGTTTCACCATGTTGGTCAGGCTGGTCTCAAACTCCTGAGCTCAGGTGATCCACCCGCCTCAGCCTCCCAAAGTGCTGGGAGCTGGAATTACAGGCATGAGCCACCACGCTTGGCCTCTATCCCTGATTTTTTATCAGACCAAATGGAGGCAGACAGTTGTTGCCTCGGTTGGGACACGAAAGACACCTGGGTCCCCTCTGTGCCACCCACGTCCCTTCATTGAAAGGTAAGTGGGAAAGCAGTACCGAGCCCAGAAAGGAGGGTCACACTCATAAAACCCAACTAAGGATCCTGAGAACAACGGTACTCGCTTTCTTAGGAGCGTTAAATAATATGTCCTCTTTTGGGAATAATGCTTTATTAAAAAACCATTCCAGATCCTGTCATATCTATTAGGCTCTGCCATCTGAAGTTGGTTACTTGGGTATTTTTGGCCTGCAAAATCTCAGTTTTGTGTGACCTGTTTCTAGACAGATACAGATATCTACATCCAGTTACTTATCTGGATGAGATATCCGTCAGGTGGTGCAATAGGAACAGAATAAAATTAGCAGCAGCAGCAACAATAATTTCAACAGCTATGATTCCTTAGAGCTCAAATGCAAGCTAATGTAGGGGTGCAGGAGCCCACTAATTTGCTTTTTCACAAATGAGCTGAACATCCTGTTAACCAAGGCTGGCAAGGTCACAGGAGTCAGCATCTGAGGCCAGCCCATGAAATTCATTACCATTTGCATGTAGGTGGTAATGACTTTGAAAGACAGGTCTGATCATCCTGAAGAGGAGCTTTATACTTAAGGTGATAATTTATTCCCTTTGTGATAGGCACATCCAATAAACATTTCAATAGCCTTGACATATACAAACTGCCACCCATGTTGAGGAGGTTAGAGGAGGGCATGAAGAATATCCGTTCCCTCTTCTAAATGAAATGCACACCAGCAACGGTGGCCCCTGCGGGCAGCTGAAGCCTGACCTAGACCCACCGAGGACTCTGTACCATCAAAGCCTACTATGCAGAAAGCAGCATGTGCCCCTGAGCGTGGCTTCAGGCATGAACTTCTATGTCCTATCTGCTCTGCCCAGGTTATAGGACAGAAGCTGGGACAGTGAAGAGCCGAAACAGGCTGAATTTCATTTGACCAAGAGGCCATAATTTTTTAAAAACTTTACTCTCTTGATACAACCACTTTTTATGACGTATCATTTGGACACGTTTTACAGTGATCTGGAGTTGGGAGCCTGTGCACAGGGGCTTCAGAGACTGCCGGAAAAGGAATCAAACAGGAGGGTAAGTGGGATAAACATGTAAATGCGTCACTCTTGTCTGCAGGCTTAATGGCTACACCTGTGGGACATCAGTGTCAGCTCCTGGAGTGACTCACGTCCCTGAAAAATGTGGCACATTATGAAAAACCACCTGAGGCAGGGCGTGTTCCAACGGCTGAAGAATGACCCCCAGCTGGACATGACTTTGCAGTTTGGCCAGTGGGGCTGGTGCAGTGGTGCCGAGGTGGCTAACTGCCTAGGATATCAGAGGCACCTGCTGGGGAAATGCCCTGGGTACAGTGATGGGGCTCGCGGGCAGAGGAACCCCAGCTGTCAGGGGGCTCTGAGCCAACCAGGTGACCTAGGTTTGGGGGATGAGGGGGGCCCTCGGTGGCATTTCTGATCTATAAGCACCTGCCTTGAAGCTCTGCTTCAGGTTGATCATGGAGGCCGTGAAGGGCATATGGACATGGGCTCTCAGGTGGGACAGGGGAGAGGAAGGGGTGGATCCATCAGGTTCACCTGGACTGCTCCAATGTCACCCCCTTCACTTCCCGGGGGAAATGGTGGCCTGGGGGAGGGACCACTAACCCATCCTCAGGTCAATCGCAGGCCCAAGGACTCAGACCTTCCGGCAGTAAGAGGTTCTCTCCTGGTTCATCTCCAAAGTCCATTTCACAGGCGTCCCTGCACTGAATCTGGCCTGGGGTCTGGGGCCAGGCCTGAGGTATGAGCAAGGACAATGGTAGGGGCTGAACGTTGTTCCCCAACCTCACCCAGATTCATATGTTTTAGTCCTAACCCCCAGTATTCACAGCATGTGACCTTATTTGGAGACGGGGTCTTTGGGAAGTCACAAGGTTAAACGAGATCACTGGAGTGGCCCCGATCCAACATGCCTGCTGTCCTAGCAAAAGGGAAAAGTCAGAAACAGAGGCAGACACACAGGGGAGGACACAGTGAAGAGTCACAGGAAGGATGCCACGTGAAGATGAAGGCAGAGTGCAGGGCGATGCTTCTACAAGCCAAGGAGTGCTAGAGGTTGTCAGCAGCCGTCAGGAGCTGGAGAGGCTCAGAAGGGGCCGGCCCTGCCAGCACCACCAGCTCAGACTTCCAGCCTCCAGAACTGGGAGAGAATTGGCTCCTGGTGTTGAAAACACCATTTGTGGTGCTGTGATCCAACCCTGGTGGGGGTGGAGAGGTGACATGCATTGGGCTCAAGGATCCATGAATGCCCACCAGGTCTTCCTGTTCAGTCCTTAGAAGCCAGGCAGCCACGTGGAGGAGAGGACAGTGGAGCAGCATCCTCAGCCCCGAGCCCTTGAATCAGCTGGCCTCTATGAACTACAGGTGCACAGACCCTTTCTGGAGAACCTGACATGATGAGGGTCCAGGGACACAGAGCATGAGCATTTTTCAAAAGATCCCAGGTCTTTCAAACGTGCAGCTGGGGTTTCAAACCCACTGCTAGCTGGGGTCCGGCCAAAATGCCACCAGTGCTTAGAGCACGTGGAGGCCACAGCGAGCAACACAGGGCAGGCCAGGGCCGGGGACACAGGCCACGTGCCTGCTTCCCTGTGTGGCACTGCTCATGCTTCTTCACGCTTCACTCTGGGGGCCTGCAGACCCCAGGGCTATGCCAGGAGAAGCTGATGAAGCCCACCCTCAGGCCCCGAGCCACGCCAGAGAAGCATGGTGTGCCCAGGTTAAGAGGGAAGTGGGGTGAGGAGATGAGCAGGGCACAGCTGTGTCCACAAGACTTCGGGACAGGAATATAAGCCTGGCATGGTGGCTCATGCCTGGAATGCCAGCACTTCGGCAGGCATTCCAGGTTGGGAGAATCCCTTGAGCCCAGGAATTTGAGACAAGCCTGGGCAGCACAGCAAGACCCCATCTCTAATTAAAAAGAAAATTAAAATTTTTATTTTAAAAAATAAATAAAATGGGATATGCACATTTTCAAGCAGTTAATATAACTCATGCAAGTGAAACTGTACTACCAGTGCCTAAACTGAGAGGGGAGGCAACTGCTTGAGCTCCAGAGTTTGGGACGGCAGCGAGCTATCATCTAGCCACTGCTCTCCAGCGTGGGTTACAGAACGAGACTCTGGCTCTCAAAAAAAAAAAAATTTAAAAACTGCCTAAAATTCTAATTATTGACCTACTAAGATGGAATTCCAAGGACTGCAGCCTGCCTGTAAAAAGATGCTGGACAAGAAAGAGCTGCACGGGACGTCTGTTTGCAGCGTCACTACCGGCTCTAGTCTGTGTCTGTCCACACCCTAAGGGACTCACTGGTTTTACTGGCAGATACCTGACCCAGGGAGCCCTGCGCCTGCTTCCATGGGCCACACCCCACCCCAAGGGGCTGATAACAAGGTTATTTTCTGTTCTTCCATCTTCACTCACGCTCTCCAGAGCACGATGGCTGTTTTGTTAAATTTCTTTTTTCTTTTTTTTTTTGAGATGGAGTCTCGCCGTGTTGCCAGGTTGGAGTGCAGTGGCGTGATTACGGCTCACTGCAACCTCCACCTCCCGGGCTCAAGCGACTTTTCTGCTTCAGCCTCCAGCGCAGCTGGGATTACAGGCGCACATCACCCACCACACCCGGCTAATTTTTGCATTTTTAGTAGAGACGGGGTTTCACCATATTGGCCAGGCTGGTCTCCAATTCCTAACCTTGTGATCCACTCGCCTCGTCCTCCCGAAGTGCTGGGATTACAGGCGTGAGCCACCGTGCCCGGCCTGTTCTGTTAAATTTCATAGTCCAACATCAGTGCCAGAAACCAGATTATGTCGTATGTGTCCAGGTGCAAATCTTCCCGAAATCATTTTCGTGACTTGCACACTTTCTCTAGCCTAATGATTTGTCAGGGCTTCTGGGGGACGGCATCAACTTCTCCTATGGAGGATGGTCATGTGGGGGTGGGGACTGAGGTCTGCAGTTCTGGAGACTGGTCTCTCGGTTATACCCCAGCCACCCCTGAGGAAGGGGGCCTGATTCCTACCATTTGTAGGGTTGCTTCTCGTCACTGTTTTCCCACCTATGGGATTTTAAAACAGATTCCTCAATTCGCTATTTATGTCTGCTGGACTCTGTAGGGACAGTTGAGGAAGCTGAGGTTTGGAGAGGCAGTGGTCTGGGGTCATACGCTGACGGGGGCAGGCGTGTAACCCTAGGCTTTCTGGCTCTGAAGTCCATGTTCTCAGGACCCGCTCTTCTGTGCTGCTCAGGACAGTGACTGAGAAGTGGCCAGCCAAGTGTCTGGAGAAATGGGCACATCTGTGGTCCCTGGGGAGGAGCCTACAGAGAGGGTGGATACATCAAAGCCCCTGGGGTCTCACGGAGCAACGCCCCTTATCCAGCAAGGACTCAGGATTCCCAGAACGAGCTGCAGAGGCAGAGGCAGGCAGGGGCAGGGGGAGGAGGGTATCTCAGCCACGCACTCACCTCAGGCAGCGTGTGACTCATCAGCCATGAAGGACCACCACGCGGACAGAGGTCAATCCATTCCCTTTCTCAAGAGCAACTGGAAAGCCTGTCTCGACTTGGAAGCAGACTGTCCTACTACCTTTGGGGTAAATGTTGCAGGAAGAACACGAGCCCCGATTTGCCACTGCACACTAAACAGCCGGCCACAGTGGTTGTGAGGGTCGGAGCCGACACGGGGGCACGCTCCTGTCTCCTGGGCAGTGACCCCATATGGAATGTACTTGTCTGCCCACCTCGACGAGCAACGCCTGTGAGGTGTTGCTGTGTCAACCTCGCCGCAGCCCCCGGAGATGCAACAGAACAGGAACTGAGTGCGGTGTGGCTGGGAGGGCACTGTGCAGACGTGGGAACAACTCCACCAGCAGACTTGGTAAAGAAGATTGTCCTGGAGAATGTGGGTGGGCCCATCAGCTGAAGGCCCTAAGAGCAAACACTGGTTTTCCAAGGAGGAGGAAATTCTGCCTCTAGACTGAAGCATCAGCTCTTGCTGTGGTCTCTAGCCTGCCGCCTGCCCTGCAGATTTCAGACCTGTCAGCCCCCACAGTCACATGAGTCAGTTCCTTAAATATGTGACCTAAGGCTTCTGCTTCCCTGGAAGACCCTGACTGACCCTGACTGATGGGAGGGTATGCTGCACTTGACTTTGGGCCCGCAGAACCTGATGCCCTTTGCTGACAGTGAGGTTCACGCCACAGGCAAGAATAGCCGGGCCCATGTTGATTTCATGAAGCCTGTCTACCTGACTCTGGGCTCCCTTCTCTACGCCAACAGCAAGAAGCAAGATTTGGACCTCACCCACAACCTTCAAGATTCCTCAAGACAATCTGGGGAGAATTGATGTGAAATTTGAGGCAAGTAACCAAGATTTTAAATGGGGGACAGGGAGAAGAAAACTCTCCCTGGTTCTTGCAAGGTTTAAAACACAAATCACAAGGAAGGCTGAAGCAGAAACAAATGCATGAAAGAATTTTAACATAATTAATCTAAATTATAGCTCTAATGTCATAAATATTTCCACATTTATTCCTGTTTGTCTCTACAGAGTCTAACAGATATAAATAGCTAACTGAAGCATCTGTCTTAATATCCAGCAGATACGAAAACAATGACCAGAAAAAAAAAATTGTCTTTGGCTTCCCAAGTACAGCTTCAGATTTCAACTGGAACCACAGATGGGCCATTAATAGACACGACTACTTTTTAGATCTGGAGGAGGACGAAGGGAACCAGCCTCTTCCTGTGGGGTCACAGTGAGGTTGCTTGGTCCCATCAGGCATCAGAGCGAGCACCCTCACCCAAGAGGTGCTGCACAACCTCGGCCAGAGCACTTCCAGGAGGAGCGTGGGGAACTAGCAACCTAGGAAGGAAAAGGCGGAGGGGGAGGAAACTCAAGGCAGGCAGGTCGGCTGGCTGCTGAGCTACAGGCTGCACTCCTAGAGCGGCTACATGTCATTGAAAAAAATAAGACGAAAATAACTTACTGTGCAGGCAATTAATTCTGGTTGGCATAGCGATCCTCTTAAGTTAAGGGGAACGAGCAGGAGATGAAGAGAAGAGGCAGAATTATACAAGAGCAACATCAGAGTGGACGTGGTAAGGGCTGTGAGCCACCTAATCACACACACACGGGAAGTCACTGTGCAGGACACCTGGTGAGCCCTCTAATCACACGCACGAGAGGTCACTGTGTGGGACACCTAGTGAGCCGTCTAATCACACGCACACGAGAGGTCACTGTGTGGGACACCTGGTGAGCCCTCTAATCACACGCACATGAGAGGTCACTGTGTGGGACACCTGGTGAGCCCTCTAATCACACGCAAACGAGAGGTTACTGTGCGGGATATCTGGTGAGCCCTCTAATCACATGCACACGGGAAGTCACCGAGCGGGATATTTGGTGAGCCCTCTAATCACACGCAAAGGAGAGGTCACTGTGCGGGACATTTGGTGAGCCGTCTAATCACACGCACATGGGAAGTCACTGTGCGGGACATCTGGTGAGCCGTCTACACCACACGTGCGCTCAGGAAGTCACCATGCAGGACATTTGGTGACTAGTCTAAATCACACGCACATGAGAGGTCACTGTGCGGGACATTTGGTGAGCCCTCTAATCACGCACACGAGAGGTCACTGTGTGGAACATCTGGTGAGCCGTCTAATCACACGCACACGAGAGGTCACTGTGTGGGACATCTGGTGAGCTGTCTACGCCACACGTGCACTCAGGAAGTCACCGTGCGGGACATCTGGTGAGCCATCTAATCACACGCACATGAGCAGTCACTGTGCGGGACATTTGGTGAGCCGTCTAATCACACGCACACGAGAGGTCACTGTGTGGGACATCTGGTGAGCCGTCTACACCACACGTGCACTCAGGAAGTCACCGTGCGGGACATTTGATGACCCATGTAATCAAACATGCACAGGAAGTCACTGTGCTGGACAAGGTTTTCTACTGTTCAGTTCGATGTTTTTCCCCAAAACCTGCCTTGAAACTGTTTTCCTTTCTTGCAGTAACACACCTGTAATTCACCCTCTTGGCCATTTCTGCCTACACAGTCCAGCGGTGCTGAGTACTACAGCGGTGGCCAGCTTCACTGATCTTTCTGCAAACTCAAAGTAGATCCGAATCTGGGGACTACACTTCCTGCGTTGGCTGCAGCATCACAGTATGTACATCTCCAACCGGCAGAACCTCCCTGAGGGTTCCCAATACACAGGCACTCTCAGAAACCTAATACAAACTCCTTACTCAGACAGAAGACACGGACGGTTCTTAAACAAAGCAACACAAAAAAACCTTTAGTTTTTTAAAAAGACACCCTCTATTACCAGTTTTGAGAAATGTTTGGTCGAAAAATGAAAATTATTTGGCACCCATAACACAGAATCTCTCAGACTGTAACAACATCTCACAGAGACGCTAAGTATAAGTCTCTTAAAAAACACGGGAAGGAAAAATTTAAAACCGCGGTCAAGTAAGTCCTGTTAAAAAACTGTGAGTCAATGCAGTACAGCCGCAGGAGTGAGACTCACTGCACAGCTGAGCCTCTCTGCTGCCTTCCCAAAACCCGAGCCTCAGGGAGCTCCGAGCAGGTGATGCGGGCGGCCAGCCCCAGCCTCTGGCACACCTGCCTAACACCCAGTCCTGAAACAGTTGGAGGACCCCTCATCTACCTGGCCTGTGAAGGGAAAGGAGCAGGGTGGCTGACACAGCAAGGATGGAAACCCAGGGAAAGGCCTCGCCAGGAGAGAAAGTAGACAGAGGAAGGAGGAAGGGCCAGGCGAAGGAACACAGATCTTGGCACGAGTGGGGTGAGCGAGGCCAGACATTTCAGAAGGAATGAGGAGGGCAGATGTGGGGCTGGGTACTGCCAGGACAAGAGGAAATGGGCCACTGAGTCAGGGAAGGGAGAGGAAGAGACACCCCACCCTGCACCCTTGTGGGTCCTGCCTCGCCCAGCACTCACTGTCTCCAAGACAAAGAACAGGCCTTGGGTGTGTGGGTCAGGTGACCAGGTCACCTTTGACATAACCCAAGCCAAGGCCTCTTAACAGGAGCACAGGAGCCTGTCACAGAGGCCAGTGTGCAGCTTACGGCGCCCAAGTGCTCTGTGGATGGGGGCCCATGCAGAAAGCACCCCAAGGCCAGGCACTGGGCAAATGGAGGCCGAGGGGTCTGACATTCCACCCAGGGATTTCCTCCTTCTCCCTTTCCTCTCCTGACTTTCATTTTCCCCACATCTATCCTGACTATGCACTGGCAAGGAGGGTGGCCACGGTGTGCCATGGCTGGGGACACAAAGCCAGGACAGGGAGAGAGGGGAGGAGGACAGACACAGAGAGTCCAGCCCACAGCAGGCTGCCAGATTTGGCACCAGGGACACTTGGGACCAGAGCGGCCTGCACTTTGAGGCTGCCTTGTGGGGGTGTGTCCTGTGCCAGGCAGGGTGTTGCGTGACATCCCTGGCCTCCATTCACTAGACGCCAGCTACACCCCAGACTCCCAGTTGTGACAACTGAAGTTATTCGCTGCCAATATTCCCTGGGGGAAAAGTGCTGGTTTGAGAACCAGTGGTGTGTGGCATCAAGAACAGAGGGCAAGAGAGGCAGCGACAGTACCGCTTACCACCGTGCCCCAGGAGCCCCTGAGATTTCCCAACAGACAGTCTTAGGACATCTTGAGATTTCTGCTGAGAGCCTTGGAGCCCACACAGGGGCCAGAGCCAGGAGTTAACGCGGAGTTTCACCTGAGCTCATGGCTTGGCTCTGGTGCCTGCCTCGCCCCCAGTCCTGTCTTCTGCACTGAGATGTCCTTTTGCCCCCTGAATGGTGGAGTCAGGCGGGCGCAGGCAGTGGACATGCTTCTTTCTGATGGAGGAGGACGGAGGCTCGGTGAGTCTCACATCTGGAACCGACTCCAAGCTCATGGACTACATGCCCTTAGCAAATATATCCAGGTTACTCACACCAAGGCGCTGTCTCGGCAAATCTGCACACGCTTAAGGAATGTCTAGCTTTAAAGGCCTGACTCAGGGCTGATGGAAATAATCAGCACTAATGAAAGGCTCACCTCCTCACCACCCACCCACACACTAAGTTAATCGATTCATGATTCCCGGGACTTCTCTCCCTGTAGAGTCTCCTAGAGTCAGGCGGTGAGGTCTGGTTTGTTTTAGGTGCAGGGTAGAGTCAGAGAGGCCCAAATCCACAGTGGAAGGAGCCCAGGCTCTGCCTGGCTTTGCTCTGAGTCTCTGTGGCGCCTTCATAGTGTAGGGCTCTTGGTGACCCCTGGGGAAGCCAGGAGGAGCGAGCCCAGACTGAGGAGGGGGCCTCTAGGCAGGGACACACGCTGGCCCCAAATGCAGAGAGGACCCAGACTCTCACACAGAAGGACCTGCAGACATTCCTATGGGCTCAACCATTCAGCATGGGGTGAGGGTGGTGGGGCAGGGGGTGAGGTTCGGAGGGAGCTTGTAGGGGACAAAGGAAAGGAAAGCAGATGACTTCGGCTTGGAAACCAGGATGAGCTAGAAGCCACCAAGTGGGGGGCCCAGGGTTGGGGGCTCGGGCGCAGGTACCTTTATGCTTTTTGGCGGCACCCAGCTCCGAGACACTCACGGAGCTCTCTGACAGCTCATCACCGTCGGGGTCCAGCAGGGCCGGGCCGCTCCAGGCCGCAGCCTGGGGCTCCTTCTCCAAGTCCCAGGAGTCCAGCTCGTCATCCTGGGGATTGCGGGCAGAGGGTGCCTGGGCTGACTCGGCTTCCTCAGCTTCCTCGGGCGGGGCAGAGGCTGCAGCCGCCTCCGGATGGGACGGGGTATCCTCCTGGTGGGCGCTGTCCACGGAGGCTGCATAGTCCTGCATCAGGGCAGCATCGTGGTCCTGGGACAGTGAGGTCTGTCAGGGCGGTGAGGAAGACAAGGGTCACGTGAAAGGAAGGGAGGGTTTCAGAACACCTGAAAAGCGCCCTCCAAACATTCTGACAGCTGATTTCAAAGTCTCAGAAGACACCGCAGCGGGCCTCGGAGAGGGCACTCACACATTATGGCCATTGCTTGTGATTGGGCTACAAGTGGCCTCCCTTACGTCCGGGACCACAGCCCCTGGGCAGCTGCGGGTGGCCCCCGGGACTCAGAGGTTAACCCTCTTCCTCCCACAGATGGGCTAGTGCTGGGAGCACTTGTGGCATCCGCGGACACCAGACGTGAGAGAGACCCCGTCCTTCAAAGCCCACAACAGCACAAAGGAGGTGGCCGGGGCATTTCGGGTTTGGTTCTGCTTGTTCCTATGCTGGTTTATGTTACCTGCAAGTCAAAATTCACCAGAGCATCCTTTCAAAAATTTTATTTTGTGTAAAAATATTTCAGCACTAAATTAACCTCCGAGAGTCGGGCTAGCTCTTCCTTGGAGCGGGGGAAGTTTGGGAAGGAGGGCATAAAGGCTTCCTGGGGGCCAGTCATGCTGTTCTTTGGGTAGGTGGCAGTGACACAGGTGTTTGCTTAGGGACAATGGTGCTGCTCTGACTTAAGTGCCAGCCTGTCATCTGAGCACCAACAAAAACAATCACTGCAGTGGACTCAGAACATTACATACTAAGATCCAGGAGTTCCTCATGACTTTTAAATACAATCTCAGAAGACGTATAGGGAGATGACCATGAGTCTTGCCCTTACGTGCTCATTCATTCCTCCAAGACTGAAGAAAACCCAACTATGGGGCCCTGGACTTGCAGAGAGGCCATGGGTCCCCTGCTGAGGCCCCTGGAGGTGTGCTCAGGAAGCCCCAAAAACATCACCCATCTGCCTCAGGGACGTGGGGCAAGGCCACCCTCTGGGTGCAATGGCAAGGCTGATGACTCATCTCTGGCATCCCCAAGGTCCTGTCCTGGCCCATCTTCTAGCCACTGAGGAATTCATCCTCTGCGTGTGCCCTCTGGCCCATGTTCCCATTCACTCTTTTGCCCCAAATTCTTCCTCATCCCCCCTACTCCAAACCAAAATCTCCCAACCCTCTCGCCAAGTGTTCATTTGGAAATGCCAAAAAGGAGTAAGGGCTGGGAGCAGCGGCTCATGCCCATCATCCCAACACTTTGGAAGGCAGAGGCAGACAGATCACTTGAGCCCAGGAGTTCAAGACCAGCCCGGGCAATGTGGTGAAACCCCGTCTCCACCCAAAATACAAAAATTAGCCAGTCTTAAAACAAATAAATAAATAGATAAAAATTTTAGAAATTAAAAAAATTAAGAAAACGAGTACAGATCTGTAACATGGCCTTTCACCCGAGGGCTGGCCTCTCTGCAGCCTGGACCACACACCCGCCGCCACCTGCTGAGCAGACATCACAGAGCGGGAGAAGGCGAAGCAAAGGGGTGTGATGTCCATGCGGGACACACTACAGTCTTCGTTTCTGTGATCACAAAAGAATAAACATTCAGCTCAAAAAAGTTAAAGGCTTTGGAAACGCGTCACGTGTAAAGTGAACGTTCCCGTGACTGGGTGCTGACGAGGGTAGAGGTGCTGCACCAAGGGGCATCTTACGTCATGTTCCTCTCTTTCTAGAACTTTCCTTTAAGTGATTCACCAGCCTCTCAACGCGTAAGGCATCCCTGATTACAAACTCTCGAGTCTCGCTGGTGAACAGATAAACTGTGTAAACACAACACCACGCCTGACTCCTTTGTTGAGTGAGGAACATAATTTGACATTTGCAAATGGAACTCTGTGCACGTTTCAAAGTTCCTGAAAGCGGGGAGGAGCAGCAGGTCACTGACGGATGCAAACACCTCCCCGGCCACCACGACAGTACCTTGGAGACCCCCGATATGATAATAGTGCTCTTCTTCCGTGGCGACTTGAGTTTCAGCTTTGAAGATTCACTGAGTTGTCGAATGGCAACTTCAGCCACTGGATCCGAACCATCCAACACCAACAGTTCTGCCAGAGGGAAGGCAGTGTTAAAGTCATCAGCGAAAATTAAAAACTTCTATGGAAAACGGAAATGGTCGATGAGCAATGGTTAGCAGGCATTTTCTAAAAAGGGCCCAACAGTAAACCGTTTAGGTTGTAGGTAGTCTCGCAACAACTTCTCAATGCCACTTTTGTAGAGTGAAACCAGCTAGAGACCACAGGTAAATAAACGAGCATGGCTGGGTTTCAATAAAACTTTATTTACAAAAACAAGTGATGGGCCAGATTTTTCCCATGGGCCACAGTTTGCTGTTTGCTGACCCTTGGTCTACAGCTTGATTCCCTGGTGGTTACAAGATACTAAAGTGTCTGCTTAAGGTTCACCCATTTTATTTATTTAAGTTATACCTGAATAGAGTTGATGGAAAACGGCAAAAGCAAGCAAGCAAACAACAACCACAAATCTAACCCTCTGGAAGATTCTGAACTTTGAAAGGCTAGGTATTGACTCCTTTTCCCTCCCAAGGGCGGCTAAACACACAGAATACTAACTAGAGCTAGGAAGGGCCAGTTAATAAAAGCAGCTCCTTCCCCAGGTTAATAACAACACACACCAGCCAACATCAACAGAATGCTTACAACGACCCAGGTGCTGTTCAGAGAGCTGTGTGCACATTATCCTCCTCCACACCCCACGAGCAGGAACTGCCTTCCATCCCATTTGACCAGTGGGGAGGATGTCCATCAGCCAGGAGGCCCCAGGGCTGAGACGACCAGCAGGTCTCTCCGACTCAGAGCTCATGCTTATAACTTACACTGTCTTGCTCAGGTAAAGTCTAAATGACAAAGCTATCAAAGTAGCAGGATGGTAAAAGGAACTTCTCCCACCACAGTTTAGCCACAGCCTAAGGTTTAGAGATGCTATGTTTCCAAAGGGAGTCAAGAGAAGACCACAGTGGCCAAAAACCAGTGACAAGTGACCCTGGAAATAACAGATACTTGGTCTTCCTCCCTGGTTCCTAGCACAGAGAACAGAAAATCTCTCAGAATTCCACAGCCCCTGAGCTGAGGCATCTTTCTTACTCATCACGAGCCCCTGCTCCCCACCAGAGTGAATGCTCATGAGGATGGGCACTGGATGTCGGAGACCCCAGCCCTGTGGGAAGAAGGCTGGAGCTTTCTGCCCTCCTCTCACCTGTGGAGAAGGGAAAGGGGCTAGAGACTGAGTTCAGTTTACCAGTGGCCAATACGTGAATCAATCATGCCTACAGATCTACACACAGAAGCAACATAAAACCCCTAAATGGCAGGTTCAGGGAGCGTCCAGGCTGTGAACCAATGCAGGCATGTACCGAGGGAGCAGCGGCTCCATGGACACGAAGTTCCTAAGCTCAGGGCCCATCCAGACCGTGCCCCGTGCCCTCTTCATCTGGCTGTGCACTGGTGTGATAATAAACCCTAAACCCAAGTCAAGTGTTTCCCTGAGTTCTATGGGCCATTATAGCAAATAATGGAACCTGAGGAGGGTGCCATGGAAACCCCAGTGTGTAGCCAAGTGGGACAAAATGTGGGAACCTGGGGACCCACTATTTGGCCTGCCGTCTAAAGTGGGAGGATGGTTTTGTGGGGCTGAGCCTTTAACCTGTGGGATCTCAGCTAACTCCAGGTAGCGCCAGAATTGAATTAAACTGTAGACACCCAGTTGTCTCTGCAGAGAAACAGAAAATTGCCTGCCGTAGAGAATCCACACGTTGGTGTCCTGAGTGGTGTGAGTAGAGAACAGATTTCCGCTTAGCTACGGACCCACACTGAGAAGAGAGAATTGCTGAAGAAAGAAGCTGGGGAGGACTCCTTAGGAGAAAGCTGTGCTGTAGTTCCCAGAGCTGCCAAGGGAGAGGTGTCGGGAGCGCATCCTCACACCAAGCCCAATGCTTCTCTTCAGTCCCCCGAGAGTCCCGCCCAGGTGCTAAGGGCTGCAGCTACAGCACCTGGCTGCACCGTGGCGGGTGGGCCTGGGGCTGCTCCACGGTCCCAGAACCCACAGTGGGAACATCAGCCCGGGGCTTTTAAGACGGGACCCTGCAGCGTGGGCAGTGGGGGCACTGCTAGGGGAAGAAACTGAGGAAGGGGCATCAGGAGCAGTGGCCAATGCGTCGGAGGCTTTAGCACCACAGAGGCTCCATCTCAAATAAGTATTGGGCAAAATGAGGCTGGGCCCCCCTGGGCTGCATTCCCAGGAGCTGAGGCGTCCTGACTCACAGAGTGAGCTTGGAGGTGGGCACCAGACAGGCCATAAGGACCCTGCTGATGAAACAGGGTGCGGTAAAGCAGCCAGCCAAAACCAGACAAAAACCAGCCAAAACCAAGATGGCCGCAAAAGTGACCTCTGGCTGTCCTCACTGCTGATGATATGCGAATTATCACACACTAATCATCATATATTAGCATGCTGAAAGACACTCCCACAAGCACCAGGACAGTTTACAAATGCCATGGCAATGGCAAGAAGTTACCTCACATGGTCTGAAAAGGAGAGGAACACTCAGTTCTGAGAAATCCCCACCGCTTTGCTAGAAAACTCATTAATAATCCACCCCTTGATTAGCATATGGTCAAGAAATCACCATAAAGATAACCAATCCGCAGCCCTCAGGGCTCTCTGCCTACAGAGCAGCCACTCTTTTACCCCTTTACTTTCTTAAAACTTGCTTTCACTTGACTCTGTGGGCTCGCCCTGAATTCTTTCTTGCACGAGATCCAAGGACCCTCTCTTGGGGTCTAGATCAAGACCCTCTTCCAGGAACAAAAGGAGGGGCAGGGCCTGTGCCCGAGAATTGCAGGTGGGGGACCGGGGTATCCACAAAACCACGAAACCTCCCACGAGGGAAGGAGGCAGTCGCAAACTTTCGCCAGGCAGAGAGAATACAAAAGCATGTGAAGACGGAGCCCCTCCAGGGAGAACGTCCCACCTCCCTGACCACCCACCTCCCCGGCTGTTGACCTTGGCAAGGCCTGACACAGGACTCAGCGAATGGGGGAGAGCTGGGCAAGAAGGAACACCCATTGCCCCTCAGAGCAGGCCACTAGGGGCGAAGAGGAAGCACAGCCCACATCCAGGCCGCGCGGTGACTTAATGCGGCGGTAAGACACCTCTCAAAGACGTCCCTTACCTGAAGGTGACCACAGAAACAGGACATTTGCATTTCCCATTGGTAGTGACCATCTCCTAGCAGAAGGGAAACTACCAAGCGGGTTTAAGCAGAAAGCAGGAAACAAACCTCCAGTGACCGTGATGACGATGTCCCCAGCCCTGCTTATTTGATATTAATTTAGCCAGTGTGTGTGCGAGAGAAAATACACCGATGAGAAATTTTAAAATGTAAAGTCTCAGCTGGCTTCTTACTTTGTTAAAGCGTTCCCTAAAACGTAGCAGGAATATGAATGCCACTCCTGGTCTTTGATCAACTGGAGTTCCCTTTTCTCCCTCCTTCTTCACTCACCATTCAACAACAAAACCAAACCAAACTGAAACTTTTTCTTAGAGAAAACTAAAGGGGGGTCTCGCTCTGTCGCCCAGGCTGGAGTGCACTGGTGCAATCTTGGCTCACTGCAATCTCCACCTCCCCGGCTCAAGCAATTCTCCCGCCTCAGCCTCCCGGGTAGCTGGGATTACAGACATGTGCCACCACACCAGGCAATTTTTATGTTTTTAGCAGAGATGGGGTTGCACCATGTTGGCCAGGCTGGTGTCGAATTCCTGACCTCAAGTGATCAACCTGCCTCTGCCTCCCAAAGTGCTGGGATTACAGGTATGAGCCACCGAGCCTGGCCCAAAAAAACTTTTTCCAAACTCTGAAAGCAAAATACTTACTTCATATCGGAACAGCTTGAAAGGCCCAAAGGTGTAAGAGGGAGAGCGACATGGGCACGTCTCGGTTACCTGTGTCTGAGGAAGAGAGAGTTTTGCTGACGGGCGCACTGCGGCAGGAGATGGCCTGGACAGAGATGTCCTTCTCAATCACCTTCACCTTGACGGGGGTCTTCACCGGAGACTCTGCCAGAGGAAGACCCTGATTACAAAGCTGGCCCAGCGGCTGACTGGATCAGCAAGTACCGAAAAGTGAAAGGACACCCCTCACCGTAGTCTGGTGCGTGCAGCTGATAAAAGGCAAAGCTTAGCGAATGCTGTTTTGAGGGGAGGAGAGGCAGGAGTGGTGTCTGGAGTCCAGGTTGAAATTACATTTCAGAAACATTTGAACTAAGCCAGAACTTCTATTCTATTTTGCATCCCTGAACTGTGCCAGCTCATCTATTCTGGGAGAATAATGCTTTTGCACAAGCAGAGACGCAGTGTGATTTGAAGAAATAAAGCATACACTTCTACAGACGCTGTCTCCAAGTGGCTGTGGAGACAGGTAGAGAATTGAGCCGGATCTCACACCGCGGCCCGTCAAGCCTTCTTGGAAACGGTTTTTAACAGAACAAAGTCTATAAGGACCACTCACATTGAATTTTTTCAAGAAAAAAGTGTGTGCTGTCCCCACATACATGTAATAGAGTTCATGGGGTTTTTTGTTGTTTTGTTTTTAAGGTGTTTTGCTCTTGTTGTCCAGGCTTGAGTGCAATGGTGCGATCTTGGCCCACTGCAACCTCCACTTCCTGGATTCAAGCAATTCTCCTGCCTTAGCCTCCAGAATAGCCGAGACCACATGCATGCACCACCACACCTGGCTGATTTTGTATTTTTATTAGAGAGGGGGTTTCTCCATGTTGGTCAGGCTGGTCTCAAACTCCTGACCTCAGGTGATCCACCCTCCTCAGCTTCCCAAAGTGCTGGGATTATAGGCGTGAGCCGCCTCACCTGGCCCTATAACAGAGCTCTTAATTTAACTTAGTTGGAGTTATACCTAAGTGTAACTATTTATAATATCTAGATTTTAGCTTCAGAATATCCACGGGATTGAACCTTGTTTCAGCTCATTGCATATGTGTTTGACAGAATAGAAAGGTAACTGTCTGACAACAAAAAGCTGAGCACGAGCATGGCCAGTCATCACCCTTCCTGAGCTGTGAGACCTTCCTCACACTCAGCGCTGCAGGCTGTAGAACTCTGCAGCCCCGGAGGCAGGGCGGTTACAGGCAGGCGCTGCAGGCTGTAGAACTCTGCAGCCCCGGAGGCAGGGTGCTTACAGGCAGGCGCTGCAGGCTGTAGAACTCTGCAGCCCTGGAGGCAGGGCGGTTACAGGCAGGCGCTGCAGGCTATAGAACTCTGCAGCCCCGGAGGCAGGGCGGTTACAGGCAGGCACTGCAGGCTACAGAAC
>CM052665.1:55063956-55130452 GCA_028533165.1 Leontopithecus rosalia
GAGGCAGGGCGCTTACAGGCAGGCACTGCAGGCTGTAGAACTCTGCAGCCCCGGAGGCAGGGCAGTTACAGGCAGGCGAGACGCACAGGTCCTGGACTGCGCTCCTATTGACCCACCAGAGCTCAGCGGGGACGCCCTCCCCATGTCGACACGAGGCTTGGTCTTCACAGCGGTGACAGTAGTGACCACAGTCCCACAGGGCATCACTGTGCGGTCCTTTTCTATTTTTGCAGCAGGAACAGGGGGAGGGATGGGCGAGGATTTCAATTCACCAGGTTCCACGTAAGAAAACTGCAGAGAAGACATGTTAGTTGTTTCTTTTTTTTGAAAGAGTCTCGCTCTGTCGCCAGGGGCCAGGCTGGAGTGAAGTGGCGCAATCTCAGCTCACTGCAACCTCCGCCTCCCGGATTCAAGTGATCGTCCTGCCTCAGCCTCCTGAGTAGCTGGGACTACAGGAGCGCACCACCATGCCCAGCTAATTTTTGTTATTTTTTCAGTAGAGACAGGGTTTCACCATGTTGACCAGGATGGTCTCGATTTCTTGACCTCGTGATCTGCCCGCCTCGGCCTCCCAAAGTGCTGGGATTACAGGCTGAGCCTCCACGCCCAGCCTCCCACAGTGCTGGGATTATAGGCTGAGCCTCCGCGCCCAGCCATGGTACTTGTTTCTGGTTTTCTGGAACCTGTACAGGCTGATCAGCCATGTCACGCTGCCTTCTTTTGAAATAAGCGTAATTTTTTTCCCTTAAGGTCACTTATTTCCAATTAATCTTCCAATCTTCCCAGAATGGACAAGACCCCGCCTCACACTCAGCCAGCTCGACACATAATGATGGGAACAGAACAGAAGCTAGAGAACCAGGCAAAATTTTCAAAGGCCTTTTTGGGGTGGGCCCATAAACTGGCATCCTGAAAGGCTCTCTCCTCCAGCAGACAACTCCACCCTAGAGTGGACACAACGTGCTCTATGTGAGTCTAGACATTCATACGATGAAATAGCACCTCCTCTTAGTGCGGTCTCATATCACACGGAAGTGAAAGCGAGACTCTGGCAGACATAAGTCCTGGGATACGGGCTCCCAGCAGAACCCGGCCGTGGTGGAGAGCCTTGCCCTACCTCTGCCGTGACAGAGCCCAGCACCGAGCAGCCGCAGGCAGACCCGCTCGTCAGCACGAAACTCTGTGGTCCAGAAGGCTGCTTCTTAAATAAATCCAAAGGAACTGTCGCCGTCGCCAGCAGACCTGGAAAGACAGGACACAGGCAAGGGGGGCTGCTGATGTTTCCATGGGGTTCCGTGAGAACAAAGGGGTCCGCACACCCAGCAGCCAGAATGTGCCCCTCACGTGCATCCAGCACACTCGAAAGCACTCACATTTCAGAACGTTTTAAAAACATCAATGTCATAAAAGACAAAGAAAGGCTGTGGAAACGCTGCAGGATGGAGGATGCTAAAGCCACAGGACATTGAGGCAGCGTCCAGCCCTGGGCTGAAGTGGAGAGGCAGCTGCTCTGAAGGACATCATGGGGTCACCCAGGGACAAAAAAACTGGAAAATGGGCATAAATTAAAGAACTGCAGCAAAGTAAATTCAGGAAGCTGACAACTCTGCTGTGGACACAGAAGAGAATATCCCCATTCCTAGGAAAACACACACGAAGGAATCAAGACCCACGCAATTTACCCGCGAGGGGTGTGTGTGTGTAAAAAGAAAAGAGTGTGGCAGGGAGAGACCAAGCATGAGCACAAATAATAAAGGCAATTGGGCAAATGTTAAGGGTACGGGATTCTGAGTAAAGGTTATGTGGCTGTTCTTTGTATTGTTTTGGTAAAGCTTGAAATTTCATAGATGCATCAGGCTGGCTGGGATGAACCGTGAATGCGGCCAGCAGGAGTGGGGACCAGGAATGCTGGCTCAGAAGCTGGCTCCTCTCCAGGTAAACAGCGCCCCCAGGCTGTGCCGGTCCCTGACTTGGGAGCACTTCTCTCTCAGGAGTCCTAATTCATGGCATCCCCGTTTTCTCGGGACTCCAAAATCAAGGAAGTCGCCTCAGGATTCTTGCTGACAACTAGGGTTAATTGGGAGAAATAACGACCTTCTAACTTGAGGAGGTAACCAAATGACTTTACGGCTGGAGAAGCTGGCCAAGGACTTCCCAATTTTGGTATGTTTGTGGGGAGAGTTTTGAAATCTAAGAAAATATTTATATTTTTTTGCCGGGCGCGGTGGCTCAAGCCTGTAATCCCAGCACTTTGGGAGGCCGAGGCGGGTGGATCACGAGGTCAAGAGATCGAGAACATCCTGGTCAACACGGTGAAACCCCGTCTCTACTAAAAACACAAAAAAATTAGCTGGGCACGGTGGCGCGTGTCTATAATCCTAGCCACTCGGGAGGCTGAGGCAGGAGAATTGCCTGAACCCTGGAGGCGGAGGTTGCGGTGAGCCGAGATCGCGCCATCGCACTCCAGCCTGGGTAACGAGAGCGAAACTCCGTCTCAAAAAAAAAAAAAAAGAAAATATTTATATTTTTAAAAACCTAACAGATCTTGAAACTACTGATCTGTACACACGCACACATACAGGACCACGTTCATTTTAGGGTTTTAGTGATTTTCCCTCTAATTGTTGCTTTCTAGTGTCTAAATGGTATGTTCAATTTAAGCCTCTGAAGTTTATTTTATAGGAATACCCGATGAAACTCGTGCAGGCAGCGGAATAGGGATGAAAGAACCCTGGAGACAGATGGGGTGACCGTTGCACAGTGTGAATGTACTTACCGCCCCTGAACTGTGTACACAGAAATGGGTCAGATAATAACCTTTCTGTTGTTTATCTTACCACAGTTAAAAGGTTGTGTTTCGTTTTGTTTTCAAAAAAAGAAAAAAAAAGGTCTCTTGGGGCTAAGAAGGTTCAGAACTACTTCTCTACGCCAAGAATTGTTGCATAAAAGATGTTGATTTTTTTTCAAAAAATAAAACAAAAAATCCAGTTGAATATTTCCCCAAAATGCATGACCTTGTTAATAACTCAAATTGCCTTTCCACCAAACATTGCCGTGGGAAAACCGAAGTCACTTAGCGGAGGGGTCGGCTTCCTCTGCTGGGTCTCCCTCCGCCCCTTCCCGAGGCCCTGGTCAGGCCGGCGAGGACCTTTCCAGAGGGCAGGGCCTCCGTCCTCCTGCTCAACCCACCTTCCGAGGATCGCCCAGCCTCTGAAATCTGCAGGTATAACTCCTTCGACTTGGCATTCAACTCGCTTTGGAAGAGAAAAAAGTTATGAGTCCTAAAAAATGCAATGCTTCATTCTTTTTACAAAATACAGTGCTTTTTCTGACTATAGAAACATAAAAATGTCAATATTTAGCCAACTACTGAGACATGTAAGCCAAAAAAGGAAAAAGTATCTGCTGTTTCGTTTGGAAACAGCACTGGAGAGGTGGCCAGTGCAAGCTGAGGAACTGAACGTCATTTTTTAAAATTTTCACTAACTTAAATTTAAAGAGACACACGTGGCCAGTCATTGCCATACTGAAAGCACAGCTATATAATGACTCAAACACAAAATACAGAACATGAACCACCATCCTCCTCCTTCGGAACCTGTTTACTTTCATTAAAAAGAAAACAAACAAACAAAAAAGTAGAGAGGAAGTCTTGCTGTGTTGCTCAGGCTAGTCTCAAACTCCTGAGCTGAAGCCATCCTCCCACCTTGGCCTCCCAAAGTGCTGGCATTATGGTGTAAGCCACTGCAGCCAGACTGTAACCTACTCTTTTAACTGAAAACTCTGGGGATGTCTTTCTGGATAACTACAGAGCAGCATCATGTTTAACAAGTCTCTAGTATTTTTTTTTTTTTAAGATAGAGTTTCACTCTTGTTGCCCAGGCTGGGGTTCAATGGCGTGATTTTGGCTCACCACAACCTCCGCCTCCTGGGTTCAAGCAATTCTCCTGCCTTAGTCTCTGGAGTAGCTAGGATTACAGGCATGTACCAACATGCCTGGCTAATTTTGTATTTTTAGTATAGACGGGGTTTCTACATGTTGGTCAGGCTGGTCTCGAACTCCTGACTTCAGGTGATCCACCTGCCTCGGCCTCCCAAAGTGCTGGGATAACAGGGGTGAGCCACCACACCAGGCAGAGACGCACATTCTTATGCATCTATCTTTGCATGCCCAAGAGGCAGAGGTTGCAGTGAGCTGAGATTGTGCCAATGCATTCCAGCCTGGGCAACAAGAGCGAAACTCCATCTTCAAAAAAAAGAATGGGTATTAAATGTCACTGAATGTCTTCTGGCCATATGTAGAGATAATACGTTTATTTTCTCCTTTGATCTAGCAATATGATGAACACCATTAATAGATTTCCTTATGTGAAAGCACATTACATCCTTCCATCCCTGGTATGAACACTGCTGGCTGATTTTTCATGTGCTGCTACATTCTATTTGATAATATTTTATTCATGATTCTTACACCATTATTTATGCATGGCCTACATTTTTCTCTTTCTCTATGCTTTACTGTTTTATTTTTTGGAGATGGAGTCTCACTGTGCTGCCGAGGCTGAAGTGCAGTGGTGTAAGTTTGGCTCACTGCAACTTCTGAATCCCAGGCTTAAGCAATTCTCCTGCCTCAGCCTCCTGAGTACCTGTGATTACAGGTACTCATCATCATGTCTGGTACATGATGTACATCATGTACATTACAGGTACACCCGTCATCATGTCTGGCTAAATTTTGTATTTTCAGTAGAGACAGGGTTTCATTCACCATGTTGGCCAGGTTGGTCTCGAACTCCTGACCTTAAGTGATCCACCCACCTCAGCCTCCCAAAGTACTAGGATTACATGTGTGAGCTACTGCACCCAGCCTTTTTCTTTTTCTTTCTTTTTTTTTTTTTGAGACAGAGTATCTCTCTCTGTCACCCAGGCTAGAATGCAGTGACACAATCACAGCTCACTGCAGTCTTGCTCTCCCAGGCTCCAGAGATCCTCCTCCATCAGCCTCCCACGTAGCTAGGAGTACTATAGGCGAGTGCCACCAAACCCAGTTAATTTAAACAAAATTTTTAGTAGAGAAGAGGTCTTGCTTTGTTGCTCAGGCTGGTCTTAATTTCCTAGACTAAAGTGATCTTCCTGTCTCTGCCTCCCAAACAGCTGGGAGGCTAAAGTGATCCTCCTATCTCTGCCTCCCAAACAACTGGGAGGCTAAAGTGATCCTCCTGTCTCTGCCTCCCAAACAGCTGGGATTATAAGCATGAGCGCCCATGTCCAGCTCCTTTTTCTATTTTGTTAGGTTCTGGATTCAGTCAGAGGCACCCTCCCTTTCTGCCCTGAATGGTGTGTGTATCTCTAAGAGAACCAACATCAGCTCCCTCTCACAGGAGGAGAAACTGACTCTAAGAGCTGCTTTTAAAAACAAACTCAGGTTTGACCTCAAGCTATCTTTAAGATGTTTAAGACATCATTTGTTTTTTCTTTTATTTTGTTTTGTTTGAGATGCAGTCTCTCTCTGTCTCCAGGCTGGAGTGCAGCAGAACAATCTCAGCTCACTGCAATGCCCACCTCCTGGGTTCACGTGAGTCTCCTGCCTCAGCCCCCCAACAGCTGGGACTACAGGCGCATGCCACCACACCCAGCTAATTTCATATTTTTAGTAGAGACGGGGTTTCACTATGTTGGCCAGGACGGTCTAGATCTCTTGGCCTTGTGATCTGCCCAGCTCGGCCTCCCAAAGTGCTGGGATTACAGGTGTGAGCCACTGCACCCGCCCAACACCATTTATTTTTAACTTTTTTGGTTTAGTGTTTTGGCCTAAACGGTGCTGCAGAAAGATTTCAGGATTTGGCACTCCTGAACAGACACAGCGTGGACACGCAGGCCCATGATAACCCGGCCAGACTCACAAGGTGAATTCCTCTTCCCATGTGAGGTCCGTAGTGTTCTTCGTTAGGGTGCTGGAGAACCTCTGAAGAGGATCGTTCAGCTGCACGACACACACTGTGTCAATGTGGCCTGTCATTAAAGGAAGGACATCGTGTTGGTGTTTATTTTATTTTTTAAACTGCATGAAGCCATTGTATGCATAGAAAGAAAGGCTAAATTAAATGACTAAGGTTGAGGCTTACCCACTTCAGAGAGTGGGAATTCTTTCATTTGCCATTTTCAAACTCAGAGTGAAATAATTTTTCCCACATTTGATAATCAACAGCCCTGGGCTGACCCCAAGTGCCCGGCCCCCTCCGTCAGTGCGTTATCAACTTGAGGGAGTCAAAGCTCACCTGGCTATAGATACAGTGTTGGAATTACGTAAGAGTCGGAGGCCAGATCCTCACAGTCTGAATATTCAGAGCTTCAGTATCATTGGTGGCCAAATGTTTTGAGGGTTAAATAAGGTTTATGAATTTCGTCTGTTACGTACAAGGTACACAGGGACGGGAGGGCAAGGACAAAGAGGGTAATGGCAGGTAAGATGGTTCAGACTGTTTCGATTTCTTGAGTGTTGATGGTACTGGTGTGAGTCAGTTTTGTTGTGTTAGCGAGATGATACACAGGACTCCGGAGCCAGTTAGGAAAATAATTATGAGGGCAGAGTCATGGGCTCCCAGGGGGCCCTCCCCGAGAGGCAGCACCATTACTACCGAGGCCTGGTCCCCACCTTTAGATAAGACTAACAGCTTGCCAAAGCCTAAAGATCAATTCCTGCTGACTCCTGAATTGGGAGATTCCTCACGGAGCACCCCTTTCTCGCCTTGTACCAGACAGGTACTGCCGGGGTATTTGACCCGGGTGGTGGGACATGTCACTAGTGAACGGTTCTTTCTGCTTTGAGACAGCGCTTCTCCCTGCAGCACACGGTCCCAATACACTGTGGAATCAGTCATGGCAAGAGTGTGTGGCCCCTGGCCCCTGGCCCCCGCAGCAGGAGGGAGGAGCAGCCTACGCACATTCTCTACTGGGTTTTCACAGACACTCCTCAAGGGAGGCTCGGGCCCAGACGTGAGGACGTCCAGGAGAGGCAGGAATGTGGCCTGGCCTCAGGGTAGGTGCGTGTGGGAGCTGGGCCCCCAACCCTGGCCGACTGAGTCCAGGGAGCCCAGGCTGAGCCACTAAGCAGTACAGGCTTAAAGGGCAACACGTGGCACTTTCACTGAAAGAAATCCTCGACAGCTCGGCCCTGCGCAGTCTCGACTGCTAGATGTGGCCTGTTTGTGCTTTTGGAACTGGAAGAAGCCCCTTGCAGATAAAGGTCCCCGTTCACATGCTCAGGCAACACAATTCGCTCCTGTTCTTGGCAAAATGGAGTTGCAGTGTAAAGAGGTGCCCTGTCCCGAGTGACTCTGTGTCCAGGGCTCAGCAGTGATTCAGAACCACCCAGAAGGGGTTATCCGTTCTGTGTTGCTTGTCTTGGCTCCAACAGCAGCTGTGGCCTCCCAGTACCGGAGTCCTGAGTGTGGTCGAAGCCGCCTGATACATCAACTCCCCACTTCACCCACATTCTTTTTTTTTTTTGAGACGGAGTCCTGCCCTGTTGCCCAGGCTGGAGTGCAACGGCATGATCTTGGCTCACTGCAAACTCTGCCTCCCAAGTTTAAGTGACTCTACTGCCTCCTGAGTAGCTAAGATTACAGGCATATGCCAGCATGTCTGGCTAATGTTTTGTATCTTTAGTAGAGACAGGGTTTCACCATGTTGGCCAGGCCGGTTTTGAACTCCTAACCTTGTGATCCGCCCACCTCAGCCTCCCAAAGTGCTGGGATTACAGGTGTGAGCCACTGCACCCAGCCTCTTCACCCACTTTCTAAGAAAGCAGAAGCTGCACCTTGGTCAGGATGCTCAACACATACATATGGGTTCAATATTAAAAAAAAAAAAAAAAAGGAAAGAAAAGACAAAAAAGGATCACTCCAGACAAATGAAAAAGGCTAAACCAATTACAGTCCTTTCTCCCACAGGCCTTCACACATGCAGAGACAGGACCGGATTTTTAATCAGCTCTTGTTCCTGTTACATTTTCAGGTGTTTTCTGCAACAAAGGCAGGGCTCCCGCTGCGGCCCCGTGGGAGAATGCCACCAGAGAATCCAAGCCCCCAGGAGCCCACCTGGCAGCCCCCGACTCTGCTCAGGGGCAGAAACAGCCCCCTCCAGGAGGCAGGATCCCGTCGTCACCCACCTGAAGCATCGGGCTCACTGAGAAGGAAGGCGCGGATACTCCTCACCAGCAGCTTTAGGTCATGAGCCCTCGGAGGTTTGGGAGGACAGGATTCCTGAGCAATAGACGGAGCACACTCTAAGTTCTGAAAACATAAAGAGCACTTTATTTTTGGTCCTCGTGGGGAGACTGAGGACCAAGGAAGTAGCTGCTGGACTCCTGTTATGGGGGGCGGCAGGGGTGGGTATCTACAGGAAAGTCTGCACGGGCAGCTTGAGCTCCAGGCTCTGCTCTGAAACAATGTCCCTTCTCATGGGAAGGGAGGGAACCGATGAGCCACCATCATCCCCAGTGTGGAACATTTTCTATCCTAAACACAGCAAGCACAAGTAGCAACGTGTCCGGCTACAGACAGGGTTCCCGAACCTTACTGCAGGGGGAGATGTAGCTCGCTTTGCCATGAGTCTAAACTATCTGACCCGGGCAGGTGCTTAAGTGCATGGAGACCTCGTCTGCCGGCTGCGGGCGCCCACGGCTGCTGGCACAGGGCAGGACACCAGCCAGATGGGAACAGCCAGGGCCATCGCCCTCCACCCGTTTCCTGCCTCCACACAGAGTCCAACATCCACTCGAGGAATGGCTACACATCCCTTAGCACTGCACAGGTGAGGAGACAAAGGCAGCGGCAGCCGGGACCAGCTTCCATCACACCACATCCTCCAAAGGCACCAGGGAGTTTCCAACAGAAAGCACCCCAAATCTGGAAGAGCCCAGCTTCAAACCAGCATTTCCCAAACTGGGTTCCACCTGTCACCCACTGCCAAGAGTGTTGTTTTTTTCTTTTTTTTTTTTTTTTGAGATGGAGTCTTGCTCTGTTGTCTAGGCTGGAATGCAGTGATGCGATCTTGGTTCACTGCAACCTCTGCCTCCTGGGTTCAAGTGATTCTCCTGCCTCAGCCTCCTGAGTAGCTGGGATTACAGGTGCCTGCCACCATACCCAGTTAACTTTTTTTTCTGTATTTTTAGTAGAGATGCGGTTTCACCATATTGGCCAGACTGGTCCTGAACTGCCAACCTCAGGTGGTCCTCTCACCTCGGCCACCCAAAGTGCTGGGATCACAGGCATGAGCCACCACACCCAGCCAAAAGTGTTCTTTTAAAAGAAGCTCTGTTAGTTGCAAGCATTTGGGGACCCAGAAGGGCTTCTCAGAGGTCGTGCCAGCCCCCATGCTGTGAGAAGTTTTCAGGCAGAGACCCTGGGTGCTGATTTGACTGAGCACTTCTTGGGGGAAATGCTCGCTAACGTCTCAAGAGACACAGGTGTTCTTTCCCACCTAGAAAACACTGTTTTCTAGGCGCTTCCCAAATGTGAGCTGAGGGTGCTGGAGCCCAAGAAGGAATTGCTGATGTCCCTGAAATCCAAGGACATGAGCACTGGGGACAGAGCAATCTACCTGTCTGGGACGGAGATGAACCTTCCTTCAGTTGCTGAGGGTGATGGTCAACTGTATGTGTCAACTTGACTGGGCCATGGGGGGCCCAGATAGTTGGTTCAGCATGATTCTGGGTGTGACTGTGTGTTTCTGGATGAGATTAGCATTTGACTCAGCACCCCCAGTGACGCACATTTCCGTTCCTCATGTGGGTGGGCCTCATCCAGTCAGTTGAAGCCCAATGGAACAAAAAGCCTGAGTAAAAGGGAACTCCTCTTCTTCACTGCTTGAGCCGGGACAGGGTCTTGTCCTGCCTTCAGACTTGGCTGAAACCATGAGTCTTATAGGTCTTGAGCCCACTGGCCTTTGGAATGGAATGTACATCTGGCTTTTTTGGGTCTCAGGCCTTCAGACTCAAGCTAGAATTACCCCACTGACTCTCCTGGGGCTCCAGCTTGCCAAACACAGAGCTCAGGACTTAGCCTTCAAAATTATGTGAGCTGAGTACACACACACACACACACACACACGAATAGCCTTCAAAATTATGTCAGCTGATTATACACACACACACATACACACACACAGCCTTTAAAATTATGAGCCGAGTACACACACACACACATACACACACATGCATGCATAGCCTTCAAAATTACGTCAGCCGATTACACACACACACACACACACACACACAGCCTTCAAAATTATGTGAGCTGATTACATACACACACATTTCAAAATTATGTGAGCTTACACACACACAGAACCTTCAAAATTATGTGAGCTGCATACACACACACTTCAAAATTATGTGAGCTTACACACACACACACAGCCTTCAAAATTATGCGAGCTGCATACACCACACACACACACACACACTCCCATTGGTTCGGCTTCTCTAAAAAGTCCTGACCAATATTTTACATATATGTGTGTGTATGTATATATATATACATATATATATATACAATGCTTTTACAGAAATTTGTAGTTTATTTATCAAAATAGCATATATATGCTATTTTCTATATCTATATATGCTATTTTCTTTATCTATATATGCTATTATATATATATATATATAATAGCATATATATATATATATGCTATTTTGATAAATAAACTACAAATTTCTGTAAAAGCATGATTTAAGTTATGATTGTCTGGGTCCTATTATTTTTAAACTCTTGGATTCCAAAAACATATGACTATTTTATGAAGTTGCATACATTCTGATATTAAAGGTTTATTGCCATATTCGGAATAGTCACTTCTGATGTGAGATGAGCTACTGTGACAGAATTACTGAGAGGGTCAGCGCTGGGACTCTGCTCTCACCTCCCAAGAAGCATGGCCTGGTCCTCTCCATCTGGAGAGGCTGAGTGCCCCCAGACCTCAGGCCCCTGGGAAGCCCCCCAAGACATCCACACCCCTCCTGCTCTGCTCTGTTGGCTCAGCGCCCCTTCTGCATAGTGCAGGCCTTGGGAGGGTGATGACGCTTCCTTATACTCCTGTGACTCCCAGGGCCAGGGCTTAGCGCCAAACACTGCCATCAGCTGATATCTGTTCAATGAATCAAAGTCTTCAGACTCTACCCACTGACAGCTGGTGATGTTTGTCCTAATAAGAATGGCAGATCAAGGACCAGCATCACACAAGAGTTTATATTTTCAAACTGACTTCACTAAGAGCTAGATAATGAAGACTGCGTGTGTGTGTGTGTGTGTGTGTGTGTGTGTGTGTGTGTTGAGATGGAGTCTTGCACTGTCACCAGGCTGGAGTGCAGTGGCATGATCTCAGCTCACCGCAACCTCCACCTCCTGGGTTCAAGCGATTCTCCTGCCTCAGCCTCCCAAGTAGCTGGGACTACAGGCATGTGCCACCACGCCCAGCTAATTTTTGTACTTTATTAGAGATGGGGTTTCACCATTTTGGCCAAGATGGTCTCAATCTCCTGACCTGTGATCCACCAGCCTCGGCTTCCTAACGTGCTGGGATTACAGGTATGAGCCACTGTGCCCAGCCCCAAAATATATATTTTAAACTTCAGGGACTATAATTGCCTGTTTTACAGATTCATGATAAAAAAGATCAGCATATGACCGAGAGAACTCACCTTAAACAAAGGATTGCTGACGTGTTATTTAGCCCATTAGGTTGACCAGGGCAAATGCTCTGGATGAGAATTTAACCAGAAAAGTGAGTAGCACCCTAATCAGATGGTGCAGGAGGGCTCTAGAATGAGGGGGAAGGCAAGCGATATGGAAAAGGGGGTCGCACAGATGAGACTAGTCTCCTTTATCATCCGCTGACAAAGAACACAGACTTCCAAGAGGCAGCAGATACTGCAGGCAGGAGCAGGGCAGCAGGCAGGCTCCATCTCTTTCTATCCCACCCACTGGGCTCTGTTTGCTTCTGGGGCAATGTTCTCAATGCTGGCTGGTTTCCCAGGTACCTTAGTCCTGGAAGGATGAGGTTTCAGGATCTGAATGGACAGGGAAACGTCAGGTTTTCCTTTCACTACATGGAGCTTTGCAGCCCTGTGCTCCAAACGCAAACCCCACGCCCACCATCACTATCCCAGCAAGCACTCATACCATCTTGGCTCTACTAAGGGAGATGGAGGAACGCTGGAAAAGCACACAGATTCTCCAAGAGGGGCTGGCGTGGCCCCTAGTGGGGTTCAGAGGCACCCACAGCACCCAGATACATTTACCTGAGCTTCCTGTACATTCGTGGGCTTGGTGATCAGAAGCACTGATGGAGAGGCAGAACCAACCAAATGCTTCAAGAGGTCCTTCAGCGTGTCTGACACTGTGCGCGTCTCGGCCACCTGGTCCTGGGGAAAGAGGAGAAAGTCGACAGATGGACTTTGCAAGCCTGTTCCCTGCCCCCAACCTCACACCTTCAGAGGACTAAAAGCAAGCAACGCAGGAAGGAAATCACCTTCAGATTTTAGCTCTGTCTTTGCACAAACTGTGGAAAGGAAGGAGGCCCTACCCTTGGAAGCAGCCTTCGGACTCAGCCCAAGTTATGAGTACAGCGCCCTCACCGTGGGAGAGAGGACTGATCGTCAGACGTGGCGGAGCATCGAGGGGTTACCTACAGTGTCATTACTCTGGGCTGCAGGAGTGCTAAAATAATCCCCAGCCCATTAAATCCGCATCTGGAGTGGGGCAGGGAAAGCTTCAGGATTTTTTTAAGTGGTCAAGGGACTCCAGGTACAGCCCTGCATTCACCCATCAAAGCCATCTACCCCCCTCCACCCGAGGCCCTGCCAAGCCAAAGGGCCCATCCACATCCTGAGAGGCCCAAGCCAGCCTGAGAAGGGGTGGCTGGGGACAGGGGAGGAGGCCACCAACACCAACATGCACTCGGTTCCCCACCACAGACGGTCCTAACACACATGTGCTCTCACGCCAATGGAAGAATCATAAAACCGTACGGACTGACCTCCCCCAGTGCTTTGGGCTGGACAGTAATGGCCATTTCGGGCACACTCATGAAGGACCAGCTAATCTGGAGGTTCTCTCTCTTCTCTTTCAGGTGGAACTCCAGCTGTTAAAAAAAAAAGTTATTGGAGGGCTACTTTCCACCAAAGCCTTAATGTGCAGGTGTGTGTGCATGTGACTGTGTATGTGAGCATGTGTGTATGCATATGTGCATGTGTGTGCCAGTGTGCATGTGAGTATGCATACCTGTGAGTATATGTGTGCATGTGAACCTGCTCACTTATTCACTTATTATAGAAAACTGCTGAGCTTTCCACTTGGCATACTATGTGCTTTCAAAATGGAGAGCAGGACCTCAAACTCCCTTTACACATCCCCCTTCTGCCCCTTCCCTGGCCTCAATCTATCCCTCAAAGAGACGTCCACACTGGTGGCTGACAAGCAGATGTCCTCAAAGCCCTGCAGCCTTTTGAGCATGAATAGTTTGCTGTGCTTGGGTTTCTCCTGGGAGTACCCGCAAGGCATAAGGGAGAAAGGAGCTGGGGAAGGGCCCAGGGCGCCTCATTCCGACCCTGGACGTGGGCTGCCCTGCTCTGAAGATGCTGTGTGGAGTGCAATGGCATCTTTACTGTCTCTTGCCTGGGCCCCCACAGCAGCCTCTAACTGGACTCCAATCTCTAAGGATGGTTCAACCCATCCAGCCCATTTGGGAAACAGAACAGCGGCCCTCAAAGAGGTCCACACCCCAATCCCTGGAACTTGTGACTGGGACCTAACAGGGCACAGGAGACTTGACAGGTGCGATAGGGGAAGGACCTCAAGATGGGAGACGACCCTGGGCCCTTCAGATGAGCCCAGTGGAAACACTGAGTCCTGAAGAGTGGAGGAGAAGAGGAGCTGGTCATGTGGCGTGAGGACTGCGTGCCTCCCTGCTCGTGTGGAGGTGGAGGAAGGCACCCTGAGCAGAAAAGTCGGGTGCCTCAAGGAGCCGGAAATGGCCCTCTGCTGACAGCCAACAAGAAAATGGAGCTCAGTCCCATAATCCCACGGAATGAAATTCAACTAACAACCCAAAAGCAATGAACAGATGCCCCTGTGACCGCCGCTACGGCAGGCAGCCCGACAGCACCTTGAAGTGGGCCTGGCTGGACATCTGGTCTCCTTCCTGGTGGCTTCCCCAGTCTGTGCTGCCTGAAGCTGCGCATGGTCATTTGTATCTACAGCCACAGAAAGCTAATACTGCACCCTTCATTCTCCAGCCAGATGCTCTGTCCAAAGCGAAAATCCTAACTTTGCGAATCTCCACCCCCTCCCCCTCCTAAACAAAAGGAAGACTGACTTTCGATCATCTGAGCACAGGGACTCTCACCTCATGCGAGAAGCAGGGTAGGAGAAAAACGATGACTTCTACTTCATAACCATCTCCACCCTGCCTTCCTTGCCTGGTAATTCTAGGAAAAAGTTAGGTAATTCCAGGGGAAAAGTGCTCTTTAATGGCTTTGACACAGATGGCTGAGTCGATGGAGACCACTCTTGCATCTCCGGTCAGACGAACATCAGGGAAGTAGGAACACCTCCTGCCACCAGCATCAATTATTTACCAATCTCCAGCAGCTGCCTCTGCTCTGAGAGGCAACCCACATACCAGTTTCTGACTGCGTTAAGTGATCAAAGGTGTGACTGTGTTCCTTCTGTGCCAGCTGCTGAAAATGGCAGGAACACTTTGATATAATCAGCACAATGTCAGAAACGACACTTCTTCATTTGTGTTTGTGAGCCTGTCTGGACTCACTCAGTTCTAGAACGTGCATCAAAGCTTGGGTAAACATGACCCAGACTCTGAAGGCTACTTTCCAATCACATTGTCCAAATCATCTGCAGGATGCAGAAGAGCAGGAACACCTTGCAAGCCCACGATGCCAACTCTTCACCTCTTCCATTCTCTCAGAGGGAGTGCAGCTGGGGTGGGGCTGAGGAACTGGGGGGTGGATTTCAGAAAAAAGCCACTTAGGAAGTCAGTGCTGGCTATTGAAAACCACGCCTTTGTAGGAAAAGCACATGGGATGTCATCTTCCCTTGCGATTGGAAATTCTGCATGACTCGAGCTCATCCCCCAAATTAGGAGCCAAGTCCAAGGACACGGGGATGAAATAGGGCACTGGACTAGCAGTGACCCTTGAAACAGGCCCAGACATCTGTGATTTTTAAATACCAGCTAAACAGGAACTCCAGTGAATATTCTGCGGGACGTGAGGGACACACGGCTCAATGATGATTTGGGCACTGAAGTGTCACTGGCTTTACTATAATTACAGATCTGTAAGTCTCTCTCTATAAAATTGTAGAGATATGTATAATTACATATATACCTTTATTATTACGTCTATTGTTAAAACTGGAATAATGGTAATACTAATTTTTTAACTTATAAAAATAATAAGGGAGTTCTTTGAAAACTGACTTTGCCAAAAACTGAGAAGACCCCCACCCCAGCCTGGCTCAGCTGTGTTTCCAAGCTGCAGCCCAGCGCCGGGTTCGGAACCCGCCCCGCTTCTCATCTGTGATGCCGCTTGCCTTATCCTGTCCATCAACAACACCCCAACTTGTTCAAATGCCTGAGGACGCAACCTCTGAGTTTATTATCAATATGTATGTGTGTGTGTGTGTGTGTGTGTGTGTGTAGTGGATGTGTGTGGTGTGTAGTATATATGTGTGATCATTTCCTATATATAAAATACTCTATGGAAGCTTAGAGTTTGAAAATTATGACATGAGTGGGAATTAATTCAAACATGAATCGTTACAGCCCGGTAACTCACACCATGCTCACTCTTCACATTTCTGAGAACTGTGACTTGAACGGTTCTCATACACTGCAAACTCTACATGTCTTTACCTGTAAATGGAATGGGGAGAGTCGCACGTCATACAGCCGGCATCCAGCACCCGAGGCAGGCTTCTCACTGACCAAGAACTGAATGGCCTGGCCCACCACGTGACAGACCACCACCTAGAGGAGGCATAGGTAAGGGAGAAAACTGTATCCAACAGAAAAGGCAGCTGGGAGATGGCTTTTTTTTTTTTTTTTTTTTGAGACAGGGTCTTGCTTTGTCACCTAGCCTGGAGTGCACTGGCATGACCTCAGCTCACTGCAATCTCTGTTTCCCCAGCTCAGGTGATCTTCCTGAGTACCTGGGACTGCAGGTGTGTGCCCCCACACCCACCTAATTTTTGTATTTTTGAATTTTTTTTGTAAAGATGGGGTCTACCTATATTGCCCAGGCTGGTTTCAAACTCAAGCAATCTTCCCACCTTGGCCTTCCAAAGTGCTGGGATTGCAGGCATGAGCCACTGCACTCAGCTGCCACAGTCAATTTTTTTTTTTTTTTGAGACAAAGTCTCAGTCTGTCATCCAGGCTGGAGTAGTGCAATGGAGCGATCTCAGCTCGCTTGAACCTCCACCTCCCTGGCTCAACCAATTCTCCCACCTCAGCCTCCCAAGTAGCTGGAATTATAGGTGTGCGCCACCACACCCGGCTAATTTTTGTATTTTCAGTAGAGACGGGGTTTCACCATGTTGGCCAGGCTGGTCTCAAGCTCCTGACCTCAGGTGATCCACCTGCTTCAGCCTCCCAAAGTGCTGGGATTACAGGCGTGAGCCACCACACCCGGTCTAGGCATCTTTATATCAAAATAATCTGGACTTTCTACGTTAGCAAGGATACAAATTTAGAGTTGCAAAGTTGGATAAATATTCAGATTCATATCTTTTCTATAACATAGTAGTCTGAAAACTAGAAACAATATTTCAGATCTTTGCTACCTGATGAATTTCTTGGGAGCTAAACTCTGTCTTGTCCAAATCTAGTTATTAGGCGCTTTCCACATATAACAAAGTCTTTTTCTTTGAATATCACCTTGTTCTATTTCCCCACAACAGCTGATTTTTAATTCCCCAAATGTTTCCATATCCATATAGAGTCAAAGACATTAGCCATCTTCTTTTGCTAAAAATGAATATTAAAAAGAAAGTAAGCTATAGATGTTAGAAGTAAAAAAAAAAAAAGCTTTCTTAAATTACCCAGAACACAAGGGGTTGCTTCCACTTAAATAATTTCGACAGTATCATGGTTTTCAAAAAGGTGGGAGTAATTTGAAAAACAAAGTACCAGGCCGGGCATGGTGGCTTATGCCTGTAATCCCAGCACTTTGGGAGGCCAGGGCGGGCGGATCACCTGAGGTCAGGAGTTCAAGACCAGTCTGACCAACATGGAGAAATCCCATCTCCACTAAAAATACAAAATTAGCTGGGCATGGTAGCGCATGCCTGTAATCCCAGCTACTCCGGATGCTGAGGCAGGAGTTGCTTGAACCAGGAGGCGGAGGTTGCGGTGAGCCCAGATCGCACCATTGCACTCCAGCCTGGGTAACAAGAGTGAAATTGCGTCTCAAAAAAAAAAAAGTATCAAATAGTTATAAAATTATGCAGCCATACTAAATTATAAAATGAGCTCATTCAAGAACCTGTCAGACAGAAAAAGAAAATGACATCAGGAATACACCACACTGGTTTCCTGACATAAATCATACAATATTAAGAGGAGTGATTTTCAAGCTACTACAGCACAGAGAAAGATGTCGTTTCTGCCACAGATTCCTCTGCAGAATCTGATCCAGAACGAGAGGTCAGCAGACCTCCCTGCTCCCCTCTCGGTGGCAGAGGCCAAGTGGACACGTGTGGGATAATTACCAGGCCAGGTGCCAGGTGTCTGCCGTCTGGGAGGAGGGCAGGGGAGGCTAGGGGCACACTGGGCTGGACCATAAGGCAGGCACAAGGGGTGCCACAGGTGACCGGTATTTGGCCAAAAAGCAAAGCTATCAGGAGGCTGAGGGTAAGTCAGACTGACCCCTCATTCCCAAAAGAACCACTAACCCCCCTACAGGGAGTCACTGGACAGGAAGAGAACATTCTTTAATTCTCTGGTGGATTTATCATAATCTAAAATACCACATGGAAAGATTATCAAAATAATTACTCAGGGCCTGCTATTCCCCCAAGTTCAGGGCCAGGACATTCCCCTTTTCCTTTCTCATCTGCTGGCTCCTGGCCCCGGCCAAACCCTGGACCCAGCTCTTCCCACTGCTCGCCCACCCCACTGTGGAACAAAAGCGGAACCTGGGCTCCGAGGCCCCGGCAGTGGTCAACATCCAATGTCCGCCACCAAATAAATACCTCAGTGCCACAGAGCTAGAAACACAAAGTCCCGCCTTCTCTCAATATTGGCAGGAAGGCCTGAAATTCTCCTTTCCACCAGTTCTGACAACACTGTGTTCAGAAGACTGATTCACATGGTTAATTGCATATTTCTATCATCTCCAGAGTTCACAAAGGGCCAGAACAAAAAATGTTTGTATAAGAAATGTCATCTATTCATGTTAAAAATAAATGATCTATAAACAGTCCTCTTCAGAGGAGTGTGTTTTGATGCCAGATGAGTTACACACACACCAATGACATGACATTGAGAAAATTCCCTGTTCTTTGTCTCAACAGCCCACGCCTTTTACTGCTTAAAGTAAAAAAACATAATAAAAAATAAAAAAACCCGACACTGGCTCTGAGCACCGCATGCTTCCTTTGGAGCCTTCTATACCAAGCTAATCAGAACCCTACCAAGAAAACGGACAGCTCACTTAGTGCTGAAACCCAAGCAATAAAGAATTTCATCTCCCTTTGTATCCAGTTCTGCAGAAAGCTTCCCGCCACCATTCCCTGATACACAGAGAACCACACTTGCTCCAAAGCCAGTAAATAAATAAGTAAATAGATCAAAGGACTTTAAAACTTCTAGAACGCAGGACCGCAAGGCTCACGAGTAACCGCTCAAGCTGAACCACTAAAGTAGGTTAACACTACTTTCTGCTCTCGGACAGAATGCGCAATGTCTTTTCGTGGTGACACCCTGGCGCGCCTTCCCCAGCCCCAGGGCTTCCCTACCCTCTGAATAAATCTGGAGTGCAGACCAAGCCTTTCTTGGCCGCCCCTCAGAGTTCGGCTAGAAAAATTCTTTAAAGCAACAATCTTGGCCCAGCGCTTTGGGAGGCTGAGGCAGGAGGACTGCTTGAGTCTAGGAGTTCAAGCCTAGCCTGGGCAACACAGCAAGACCCCAACTCTGAAAAACAAAAATAAAAAAAGATACAAAAATTAGTCAGGCATGGTGATGTGCACCCGTCATCCCAGCTACTCAGAAGGGTAGGGTGAGAGAATCCCCTGAGCCAGGAGTTTGAGGCTGCAGGGAGCCGTGACTGTGCCACTGCACCGCAGCAGAAAGAAGTGGTCTGAACCTGCCTCACATTTTCACACGGCCAAACAAAACAGTGCTCTTGCTCCACTTGGAGGGCCAACCACCAGGGCCAGATCCTCTTCCAGGGCCAGTCCCTGCCTCTGCCACCCTCACAGATAATGCCCCATTTGCCAAATGGACGGGAACAAAATGAAGAGGAGATTGTAGAAACAAGTAATCTTCTGTTAGCGCATTAAGGTGTTATCCACGATGAGGATTAAATTCTCCCAGCCAGGCCAGCAGAGGCAAGGCCTCCACCGGCTCAGGGGCTCCGGACGTCACAGCAGAGCCAGGACCACCCGACACAGGTAAACAGCTCCTCCTCACTGCTTAGCCTTCCTCAGCGCCAGATGCCAAAGGTTAACATCAACTAAATACCCATGAGTGGGCAGAGGCCCTGACCTTCACCCTCGAGTCTCCCTACCCCAAACGGCCAGGGTCATGGGAGCCCCTTCCGAACTTTCCAAGTGAGCTCTTCGGGGAATCCCAGTTACACGGAACGGACAGACTGGGCCTCTGAAACAATTCGTACAGGATTTCGCAAAGTTAAACAGAAGCCATATCTAGCATGGGCGGCAGGGACAGTGAACCCCTCTGCGGACAGCGGTGAGAGCCCCCAGCCCCAGCGCAGAACCCACCAAGCCCAGGTCTGCATCTGCAGGAGCGAGCTCTCTTGATAACTACCAGCCATCCCCCCAACCTGCATTGCTTTTTTTGAGATTTTTTTTCCCCAAAACAACCAAAGACTGTTTACATAAAGCATTTCTAAATCAAGCAACAGAAGGGTGAATTTTGCATTCCAAATAAACATGTTCCTCTCTGTGTAAGCGACAGTGTTTTTTGGAGGGTGGGCTGTGTGTGGTAAGTCGGGGTCTCCACGTGGAAGGCCCAAGAGGGGACCCATGGTTGGCAGGTGAGGGTTTGGGTGGGGGGAGCCCCTGGGCAGCAGACGGAAGCATGACGTCACGGGAGGGGAAAGCCACCTGAAGGCTGAAGAGCAGGCTGCACCGGCAGGGCAGAGCGGGAAGCCTTCATTCACCTCCTCTGTGCTCCCTCCAGCCCCAGCACCTCGACCTCAGGCAGTCACGTACCTATGCAGCGCTTATCTGGAAACGATTCCTCTGTTTAGACTTGGAGCCAAACACAGCTACTCCAAGTGTGGCTATTGTTCCCCAACAAGAGAGCCCCTGAGTCTCCAGATCTCACTGTGCCCTTTCACTTCCCTTCACAATTAAGCTGCCACAGCTGCCTGGGCTCCTTCTTCTCTCAGAACACTCCAGAGAGCTGGAAATCATGTAATTACTTTTGTCTCCAAAGAAACTAGCAATGCTGAGAAAATGCATCCAAAGGTTTATGTAACTGAGTGTTTTTCACTTTCATCTCGCTACATAACACCCTGAGGAGAGAACTCCAAAGCAGATTCAAAGCAAAGAGGGTTCAGGACTCATGTGGATTTCCCGATCAGATGTGTCTCCCCACTCTGCAGTGGAGTCTCGCCTCGGTAAGTATTCTTCAAGACAGTATGAATTGGATATAAAATACTATTTCTACTCCAGAACTGGGACTCAATTTAAAAAGTAAAGTCCATTAGAGGTGAAGATTAACCAAACATCTACGACATTTAATCCTATCTGCCCACTAATTCAAAACAAACAGCTAAAGACGTATTTTTATTTATTTACTTTTGAGATGGAGTTTCATTCTGTCCCCTAAGCTAAGTGCAGTGGTGCGATCTCGGCTCACTGCAACCTCCACCTCCCAGATTCAAGCCATTCTCCTGTCTCGGCCTCTCCCAAGTAGCTGGGATTACAGGTGTTCCCACCACGCCTGGCTAAGTTTTGTATTTTTAGTAGAGACACAGTTTCACCATGTTGGCCAGGTTGGTCTCACACTGCTGACTTCAGGTGATCCACCCACCTCGGCCTCCCAAAATGCTGGGATTACAGGCGTGAGCCACCGTGCCTGGCTTGAGGATGTATTTTTTTTTTTTTTTTTTTTTGAGACGGAGTTTCGCTCTTGTTACCCAGGCTGGAGTGCAATGGCGCGATCTCGGCTCACCGCAACTTCCGCCTCCTGGGTTCAGGCAATTCTCCCGCCTCAGCCTCCCGAGTAGTTGGGATTACAGGCACGCGCCACCGGGCCCAGCTAATTTTTTGTATCTTTAGTAGAGACGGGGTTTCACTATGTTGACCAGGATGGTCTCGATCTGTTGACCTCGTGATCCACCCGCCTCGGCCTCCCAAAGTGCTGGGATTACAGGCTTGAGCCACCGCGCCCGGCCCGAGGATGTATTTTTAAGAGAAATTCTCACAGGGGACTGAGATGAAAAATGTTGGAAACAAGATGGCAGCCAACCCCAAGGCTGCTGTTTTACCTTCTCAGGGAGCCTCCACCCCATGGGAGCTCCAGCCTGACTCCAACCCCACCCCCAGCAACACTCTCCCTCCCTTTTCTTGTCAGATACTTTGAAGTAAACAAGGCAGCCTTTCAGTCATATTGCACAGCACGGTTAACGCGGGCATTCTGCAGCTTCAAGATCTGCTTGTCAACATGTTGTCTTTCATCGGGTTTATATTAAAAGACATAAACAAGAAGTGGGTCTTCTCCTCGCTGGCAGCCAGTGCTTCCTGACGGGCCAGGCCACTCAGCCACACAGGCCTCCTACACCCCGTGCTCTACATTCCGACCAAGCAACACAACCCCAGTGCCACCATAGTCTCACTGCCTCCTCCAGGCTGGAGTCAGGCTGTGCCTGCAGGCTGACTTGGCCCAGAATTCTACACACCATCATCCAGACGAACAGGTGGCGTCATGGGAGTCCCATTCAGGGGCGGCACCTGCCCTGGATCTCAGAGGGCGGGGTCTCTGATGAGGAACCGCTCCTGCCTACCCTAGGAAAGACCCTCATTCAAAACAATTTCACAACCTGTTAGCATTTTAGCATAAATTCCAGGTTAATGAAATATCTGGAATTTCAAGTCATGCAAAGCAAAAACAAAAGAGAAGCCAACTGAGCTGAGCTTCTGTCTGCAGCTAGCTAGAGTGACAAAGGTGGACAATTTTAAACCATGTTGACCTCACGAAACAAGCAGCCCCGAGTTACAGACAGAGCAGCGGACCACCTCCCCACTTACCCGACCCCGAAGCTCTCAGGGCACATTTCAGCATCAGGCAGAACACACCTGCACACGACACACCACACACCCCCAGTGCGAGCTGTGGGTTCCCCTCTGGAGGCTGTGGAATAAGGTTCTGGGGGAAATTCCACACGATCATCCAGTTCCGTCTGGAGCTGCGGTTTTACAGACGCAGAGGGTGACACTGCTGTCTGGTTCTCCTTTCCCTATCTTTGTTGTCTTTTTTATGGTGAGGGTGTGGTGGGGGCAGGAGCTTTAGTGAAATAATAAAAGTGAAATTATCACATCTGTAATCCTAGTACTTTGGAAGGCCAAGGGGAGAGGATCACTTGAGTCCCAGAGTTCAAGACCAGACTGGGCAATACAGTGAGATCCTGCCTCTATAAAAAATTTAAAAAGTAATAAAAATGCAAAACATCACACTAACAGCACGGTTTCTTTTGTGCAGTGGCTGGAGCTAGATTCTGGAGGCCAAATGAGGTTCACTCCAGCCTCGTCATGGCATCTAGCAGAGCCCAAACAACAAGAGCGGGTCTGATAGGTTTTTATTTTTATAAATATATTTATTTATACTTACATAAACATAAGTATATTTATATATAAATAAGATTTTCTACTTATAATATTTTTATATTTATTATTTATTTCCAAAGCTTATACATTATTTCTTTCCAAAGCTTAGCTAAGGGAAAGAACAGGCTTCTGCCTTAAGGGTGCCACTTTGCTTTTGAAGCAGAAAGCAGGCACTTTCAAAAGGGGGCTTGGCACGAGCAGGTGAGGGTTCACGTAACTTGCTTTGGTGCCTTGATCTACTGGGTGGTCCAAGCCGGTGACCACTGGTGCCTTAGTGGGCAGAACTAGGTTGTAACAGCGGAAACCCTTCTGGTGGGGGAAAGTTCCATCAGGGGACACTTCGGGTTGTAAATCGACTGTCGTCTCTCCAGGCAGCCTCCTGGTGGGTGAGGGTTTCGCTCCGGAGCTCCTGAGCACAGGGTTAGATGAACTGGCCCTGTAGGCCATGTCTGGTGAAGGGGAGGTAAAAGGCTCTAATCACATTCTAAAGGGCTAAGAAAAAAGTGGGGAACGGGGGAAGTGGAGAAAGGAGAAAAACAATAATAAAAACAGTAACTCTTTCTCTTTTCTTGGAAAATAAGGGTGTCTGGTGACAGTATTTCCTAAACGAAATGCAACTCTTTTTCGGTGAGCGACTGTCACAGCACAGTTCCTAAGCCCGGATTCCCATTAATCTCGTCACCGATGTGTGGACCTCAGACCCCCAGGGAAGTGGGCATGAAAAGCTTCTGAACCCCCACGTGCCAGGGAAGGGCTGGCTCAGGTGGCTTGAGATACGGAAATAAAAATGTCCTTCTTCTGGGTCAAACATTCTGGAGCAAACCTCTCCCAAGACCTGAGGAAAGGGAACCGGCCGTTCTTGTGTAAGAACGTAATTCATGTCTAGGAGAAAGAAACGCACCGGTGCAGGCAGGACTAGGACAGAATGCAGAGAGAGCCCCTGGAGAAAGGTTTAAAGGCCACGGTTTGCTGCCCACAAGCCAGCCCCGGCAGGAGCCTGCTCACAGGGCTGTGGACAGGAGCTTCTCCCATACCCGGTCTGAGCAGATGCCCCACAAGGCAAGCACCAGGATTCCCTTAGGGAAACGCCACAGCCCTGCAGGGCTCGCCGCCTGCGACACATGCGTGTTTGGCCTTTCTTCCTGGTTCCTGGCACAAAGCTCTTAAAACCCCTGGAATCTCCCGGGAGATAAGAGCGTCTTTTGAGAAGAGTGTCTTTTGTTGTTATTTTTTCAGACAAGATCTCACTCTGTCACCAGGCTGGAGTGCGGTGGTACAATCTCGGCTCACTGCAACCTCCGCCTCCCAGGTTCAAGCAATTCTCCTGCCTCAGCCTCCCAAGTAGCTGGGACAACAGGCGTGTGCCACCAGGCCCGGCTAATTTGTGTATTTTTAGTAGAGACAGGGTTTCCCCATGTTGGCAAGGCTGGTCTTCATCTCTGGCCCTCAGGTGATCCGCCTGCTCTGTCCTCCCATTGCCACTGGGATTATAGGCTTGGGCCACCACGTTTGGCTGAGAAGAGTGTCTTTTATATGCTAACAAGAGAGCTGTGGGTAGGGAACCTAGATAGCCCCAGGATGGCAGCTGGTCACCTGAGAGACTTGCAGCCCCGCCTCCAGGGAAGGCAGAGGGGCTGGGGCTTGAGTTCAATCACCTATGGCCGATGATGTAATCAATCATGCCTAGGTGATGAAGCCTCCATAAAAACCTGAAACAACATGGTTGGGGGAGCTTCCGAGGTGGTGAACACAGCTAGGTGCCAGGATGGTGGCTCACCTAGTCAGGACATGAGGCTCCCGGAGTCCCAGCCCTCCCCATCTGCCTGCCAGAGCATCGCTTCGACACAGCCAGTCCTGCGTCATATCCTCATAATAAACTAGTAATAGTAAGTAAACTGTTTTCCTGAGTTCTGTGCTATGAGCCACTTAGTAAGGTATGTGAACCTGGGGGTGGGTTGGGGGAAATCTCTGATCTACAGACAATCAGAAGAACAGGGCACAGGCCTACACGGGTGTCTGAAGTCGGGGCAGTCTGGTGGGACCCAGCCCAAGGCCTGCCCTGGTTTCCCAAAGTGCTGGGATTACAGGTGTGAGCCACCGCACCCAAAATGAAGTTGAATCGTAGGACACCCAGTTGGCACCACGGAGTTGAAGAACTGATAGTTGGAGTGAGAAAAAAACCCACACATTTGGTGTCTAAAGCATTGTGAGTAAACAGCTGGGACCGCTCCTCGCCTCAGCCATGGCTAGGCCGGGTGTGGATCTGCACTTATCTACCGTCGGTCCTGCGGGATGACTCAAGCCGCTCCTAGCTCTGGAAGACTGCACTCTGTGTAGACGATGCAGAGACTATGCACTCTGTGTAGACGATGCAGAGGGTTTGGCAGATGAACCGGCTATTTGCAAAGGTGATGACTTGGACACACGGGGGCCTTCAGGGTGGCACAATAAAGGCCAAGAAAAGGGACTCCAGTGGGCAGCGCAGCCGGTTCCACTGTGAGAGGAACCCACAAGGGGACTCCAGATGGAACACAAGTGCAGCGTTTGTCAATGGAGAGGAGGTGGGAGTTCAGGCCAGCCAGTCCTCAGCCTCATCCGCTGATCAGAGATGGCATTATGTAACAGACATGCTGGGTTCCGGCGGCCTTGTCCCTGTCTTGGCTCAAATGCCAACCGCATGTCCCCTGTCAAGGCTGAGTTAGAAAGATGAGAAAGATGCAACCTGACCTCATAGCGTGAGCTTTGAAAGGGAGGGGTAGTGCCCTGGGATGATAAGTTCACATTTCTTTTAGATCTCTTATTTGTCACAGGTCCTCAAGTTCTGTTACCGTTTTTTTTTTCCTTTTCAAGAATTATGCCCAGCTGAGGGAACACAAGGCGGTGCTGACATGGAATTCGGTGTAAATTTGGAGACCATGGGGGTGTGTGGCTTAGATACAAAGAAGAAGAACACCGCTGTGAACCTGCTGCTCGACACAGCAGCTCTAGAGCGGAACTCACAGAACGATATTCACAAAAAGAGGCCTTGATGTCTTATCCTCTTCAATTAACACATGAAGGTTAAGCAATGCCCCATCCTGGACATTTTACAAGAGATTAAGCTGGCTGGATTCCTTTGCAAAGCAGTGCCCTAAAAATATGTCATGTTTGGCCAAGATGTTCGTCCAAGAACGAAAGAGGCCAGCATAGAATCCGAGCACCTGACGGTGTTCCACTCCCAGCTGACCCCTGCCAGAAGCCCACACAGAGCCCAACAAGACTTCCTCCTTGTGGTGTGCACAGCACCCAGGCTGGCCAGAGCGACTGTGACGCTCGGAAGACCACCAGGCCTGCTCTTGCCACACATACAGCCCCGTGAAAGGGAGGGACCTGTCTACTCGACTGGCAGGCTCACTCCACCACAAAGGACAGCACGAGCCACAGCCGTGACAAGGCAGTGGCAAGGGCTCCTTTCCTCCTTTGGCCACAAAAACATAAAAGTCAAGAAGGACGCGGAAAATTGCTGTGAAACAAAGCAAGAGGCCATGTGGGCACTTTTCGTCCGGCAGGAAAAAGCTTCCAGGAACACAGTTAACAGCAGCCCCATCCCGGCGGGCAGCGGCAGAGGTAGAGGTTAAATAAAACAGTTTGGACATTTTTATTTTTAACTTTTTAGTGAGCATGAACAATTGCATCAAAACAAATGCAATTTAATCATCCATTTTCACTGGGTGAGGTGGCTCACACCTATAACACCAGCACTTTGGAGGGCAGAGGACAACGGATTGCTTGAACCCAAGAGTTCAAGACCCACCTGGGCTACAAGGTGAGACCCCACCTCTGCAGAAAAAATTAAAAAAACTAGCCGGACATGGCGGTGCATGTCTGTAATCTCAGCTACTCGGAAGGCTGAGCAGGAGGACTGCTGAGCCCAGGAGGTCGAGGCTGCTGTGAGCAGTGCCTGTGCCGGTGGACTCCAGCCTGGGTGACAGACTGAGACCCTGTCTCAAAAAATAAAAAATAGTCCACTTCCTAAAAGGCTGCTTTTCTGACAATATGTATCAAGATCCTTAAAAATGTGCATACTCTTTCTCAAGTACCTCAACTCTTCTACTTCCAGGAACAGCGAGAAAATAAACATATGAGCAGAAATAACAAGAGAGGCAGCAGAAATACTGAGCCCGGCACAGGCTTGGCATCGTCCCACGCGCTGTACCTGCGGTCACTCATTCCATCCTCACAGCCTGTCTGGGGGTGGGTACGATCCTCTACCTTTATAATGAGAAGCCAAGCCACACAGAGGAGGTGAAAGAATGGAGCCCAAGGGGCCCTGCTCCCAACCAGGCCAAGATGGCCACTGCTCAACAGCCTCCACTCTTTTGTTTCTTTGACTGGAGTCTCGCTCTGTCGCCCAGGCTGGAGTGCAATGGCGCGATCTCAGCTCACTGCAACCTCCGCCTCCCAGATTCCAGTCATTCTCCGGCCTCAGCCTCCTGAGCAGCTGGGATTACAGGTGTGCGCCACCAAACTCAGCTCACTGTTGTATTTTTAGTAGACATGGCGTTTTGCCATGTTGGCCAGGCTGGTCCCGAACTCCTGACCTTGTGATCTGCTTGCTCTGTCCTACCAAAGTGCTGGGATTACAGGTGTGAGCCACAGCGCCCAGCCAGCCTTGACTCTTACGTGTTCATCCATTAGAATTTTTGAGGAATTTCAGTAACTCGGGAAAGAATATAAATGCAATACAATGTAAACTGTAGCAAAAAATAAATGCAGAATAAAAAGACTGGCAGTGTACATGAACAGAGCTAATCACCAGTTCACACAATACCCTGTGTTTTTATTAAATATTCTGTTTTTCAAGTTTTCAACAATGAACTCATCTTGATTTTACGGTAAGAGCAGAATTTCTATGTTTGAGACAGAATGGACCCAAGGCAGCCTGAGGTCTGAACTTGCCAAAGCCTGTGAGTATCTGCAAACTGCAGCAAGCCCATCTGTGCTTGCTGAAGCCTGATCTCCACAGAGTCCTGACGCCGAGGGCTGGGAGCAGTGGCTCATACCTGTAACCCCAGCACTTTGGGAGGCCAAGGCAAGTGGATCACGAGGTCAGGGGTTCGAGACCAGCCTGGCCAACATGGTGAAAGTTTGTCTCTACTAAAAATACAAAAATTATTCAGGTGTGGTGGTGTCACACCTATAATCCCAGCTACTCAGGAGGCTGAGGCAGGAGAACTGCTTGAACCCAGGAGGTGGAGGCTGCAGTGAGCAGAGATCATGCCACAGCCTGGGTGACAGAGCAGGACTCCATCTCAAAAAAAAAGTCCTGACATCTTGTTGGGAAAACTGGCTATCCACATCTAGAAGAATGAAATTAAACCCTTATCTCGCACATATAGAAAAATCAACTCAAAATGGATGAAAAACTTAAATGTGAGACCAGAAACTATAAAACTACTGGAGAAAAACATAAGAAAAGCTTTAAGATACTGGATTGGGCACTGATTTTTTTTATGTGATATCCAAAACACAGGCAACGAAAACAAAAACAGACAAATGGGATTGCATCAAACTCAAAAGCCTGTGCACAGCAAAGAATCATCCATGGAGGGAAGAAACACCTACAAAGTGGAGTCACTTCTTTGCAAACCATATGTTTGATGGGGTTAATATCCAAAATAAATAAGGAACTCAAATAACTCAACAGCAAGAAAACAAATCACCCAATTAAAAAATGGGCAAAGGGAGTTAGGCGAGGTGGCTCACGCCTGTAATCCCAGCACTTTGGGAGGCCGAGGCGGGTGGATCACTAGGTCAGGAGTTCAAGACCAGCCTGGCCAACATGGTGAAACCCCATCTCTACTAAAAATACAAAAATTAGCCAGGTGTGGAGGGGCACACCTGTAATCCCAGCTACTCAGAAGGCTGAGGCAGGAGAATCACTTGAACCTGGGAGGCAGAGGCTGCAGAAGGCCAAGATCGCACCACTGCACTTCAGCCTGGGCAACAAGAGCAAAAATATCATCTAAAAAAAAAAAAAGAAAAAAAAATGGGCAAAGGATCTGAATAGATGTTTCTCAAAAGGAGACGTGCAGATGGCCGACAGGTCTTTAAAGAAGTGCTCAACATCACTAATCGTCAGGGAAATGCCAATCAAAGCCACAATGAGATATCACCTCAAACCTGTGAGAACGGGATAATAAGTGTTGGTAGGGATGTGGAGACAGGGAGCCCATGCACTGTCTGTGACAATGTAAATTACTACAGCCATTATAGAAAACAATGTGGATGCGCCTTTAAAAATTAAACATAGGCCGGGCACGGTGGCTCAGGCCTGTAGTCCCAGCACTTTGGGAGGCCGAGGCGGGTGGATCACCAGGTCAAGAGATCGAGACCATCCTGGTCAACATGGTGAAACCCCGTCTCTACTCAAAATACAAAAAATTAGCTGGGCATGGTGGCGCGTGCCTGTAATCCCAGCTACTCAGGAGGCTGAGGCAGGAGAATTGCCGGAACCCAGGAGGCAGAGGTTGCGGTGAGCCGAGATCACGCCATTGCACTCCAGCCTGGGCAACAAGAGCGAAATTCCATCTCAAAAAAAAAAAAAATACATAGAACTAACATACAGTCCAGCAATTCCACTGCTGCGCATACTGTTGACCCGCAAACGACACGGGTTTCAACAGCACAGGTCCACTAACAGGTGGATTTTCTTCCTCTGCCACCCCGATACAGCAAGACCAGCCCCTCCTCTCCCTCCTCCTTCTTCTCAGCTACTCAACATGAAGACGAAGAGGATGAAGGCCTTCGTGATTATCCACTTCCACCTAATGAACAGTGAACAGATTTTTTCTTCCATATGACTGTCTCAGTAACACTTTTCTCTAGCTTACTTCACTGTAAGAATAGAGTAGATGATACACATACAAAACATGTCAATTAACTATGTTATTGGAAAGGCTTCTGGTCAACAGCACGCTATTAGTAGTTAAGTTTCTGTGGAGTCAAAAGTTCTATGTGGGTTTTTGACGGCACAAGGTGTCAGTGCCCCAACCCTCACGCTGTTCAAAGGTCAATAATCTATCCAAAGAAAATAAAATCAGACACCTGGGGCATTATTCAAAACAGCCAAGAGATGGAACCGGCTTGAGTGTCCATCAACAGATGAATGGATAGAGGAAATGCGGTAGATACACACAGCGGCTGTTGGCCTCAAAAATGAAGACAATCCTGCCATTGGCACCAGCGTGGGTAAACCTGGAGGACGTTATGTTAGGTGAAATAGGCCAGGCACAAAAGAACAAATTCCATGTGATCTCACTCAAAAGTAGAATCTTAAAAAGTCAAATGCAAAGAAACCAAGAGCAGAATGGCGGTCACCAGGGGCTACGGAGCTGGCGACACTGGGAAGGTGTTGGTTAAAGGATTCCAAATTTCAGTTGGAAGGAAGAAGTTCAAGGGATCTATTGTATACCACGGTGACTCAAGTTAATAACAATGCGTTAGATACCTGAAAAGTGCTCCAAGAGTACATTTTAAATTCCTAACCGCACAAAATGGTAAGTATGTGCCATCATCCATGTTAGAGTTAGCCGTTCCACATGTATGTATGTATCAAAACATGATGTTTGCCATAAATATGTACAATTTTTGTCAACTTAAAAGATAACATTTTAAAAAGAAAATAAAGTCATTGACACTTGACAAGGATTGGCAAATCACAGCTCAGGTAAAGGAAGGGTAAACAAATTGAACAAAGCTTGCTATGTGAAATAATGAAACCTTTAAGAAATCTCCATACCCTTCCATATTTTTAATTATCGTGGTAAAAATACACATAACGTAAAATTTACCAGTTCAGCCGCTTTGAGTGCACAGTTCAGTGGCATTACCTCCATTCACTCTGTTGTATCAACCATCACCACCACTCACCTCCAGAACTTGCATCTTCCCAATCTGAAACTCTGTCCTCATTAAGCACGAACTCCCCACTTTCCTCCCTCAAGCCCCGGGCACCTCCATTCCACGTTCTGTCTCTGTGAATCAGGCTACTCTAGGGACCGCTAAGAAGTAGACTCATCCAGCATTTGTCCCTTCACATCTGGCTGATTTAACCGAGCACCGTGTCCTCAAGGCTCATCCATGTTGCAGCTTGTGTCAGAATGTCCTTCCTTTCTCTGGCTGAATTACATTCCACTGTGTGGACGAGCCACGTTTCCTTCACCCATTCGTGGGTTGCTCCCACCTTTCAGCTGCTATGACAAACGTTGCTACGGTCATGGACGTACAAAGACGATGTTGCTTTTGACTTTACATTGACACGCATTATTTCTGTCATGTCCATTTCTGGAACTGTGATTATTAAAAGGGTCACGATTCAATCGCCTACTGTCTAAGGCCACTTTTCTGGCAATACGAAGGTTTTTAAAGATAGACTCTAGCTATTTCCACAGTTCCGCTTCCTCTACTCCCTGTCCAGGCCAGCCCTGAACATTCCACTCCTCTCTTACTTGGGAAAGTATCAGAAAACACTGCACAGAAACCACCCAGCCACAAAGGAATTCGGTACCTACTTGCTGCAAATAGAGAGGGGCTCACTGCCAGGGAAGGCACCTCCAAAGCAGCTCCTGGAGGTCAGGCCCACAGCTCTCTGCGCCTCAGCTCCCCAGAGTGTAAAATGGGCAGCACCGGTCCACCTGCCACAGGACCCTCCTGGCTCTCCAGGTGGTGCCAGTCTCGGCATCCCGCACTGCTGCCATGGGCTTCCTCCTGCAACCCCAGTATTTTCCTGTGACTTCCTGAGATTCAGGACAAGGATTATCTAAGTGTGGCTCCAGCACTGGGAAGGGTATGCAGGAAAGAGAGCTCTCCTATGCTGCTGGGGCACAGAAAACCAGACAGCACTTGGGTGACTGGCTCAGGAACACTTGGTCAAGCTGAAGTGCACACACCAGCGACCCAGCAGGTTCAGGCCGGCCCCTGGGATCCTCCGGTGCTTGTGTCTGAGAAGTCAGGAGGCACAGACTGAGATTCCAAATCCGAAAATCCAAAACCTGAAATGCTCCAAAATCCCAAACTTTTTGAGTGCTGATGTGATTCTCAAAGGAAATGCTCATTGGAGTATTTTGGATTTGAGATGCTTGACTAGTAAAAAATAATGCAAATATTCAAAAATCCCAGAAACGATCTGACCCCACGGATTTCAGATACAGGGTGCTTCACCTGTACTTTTGGGAAAAGAGAAAACAATTTAATTATCCAACCGGTAATTACCCGGAGACAGGTAAGTGAGTGCAGTTCATCTGGAATCCTGAATTACGGTCGAAGCAAAACGAACTACAAAGAAAAGAACAAAAACCATCCTGGAGAAGTCTCGAAATTACGGTGATCTACGCAGAGAAAGTTTGTTGCAAAGTGTACATAAGAAATGATAAAAGTGTTGAACACACGAAGAATACCCCAGCGGTCACAGATACGTGAGGAGAGGGGTGTGGGGCTGGCAACTCTCTTCCATCTGCAGCCACACAGGCACCCCCTCCTTGCTGTCTGCTGAATGGTATGCACACACTTAACTTGATAATAAAATACAGACAGAGCCATAAACATCACACAGCAACACAGATGACCTACAAACACGGGCTGAGGATGAAGGAGGAGCAGCCCAACTTTAGAACAGTCAACACTGTAGGTCGGGAGAGGAGGAACAGAGGATGGAACCTCAGTGTCGATGATGCTTTCAAAAATAGATTATTTATCTACACATATGGGAAATATACATGTGAGTTATGGGGAAGGGGGAAGCATTGATTCCTTCTTTCTCCTCCTAAAGTGAGACCACACCCTCCTGTCTAACTGCAACTCTAGTATGGGGAGGGGGGAAGCACTGATTCCTTCTTTCTCCTCCTAAAGTGAGACCACACCCTCCTGTCTAACTGCAACTCTAGTATGGGGAGGGGGGAAGCACTGATTCCTTCTTTCTCCTCCTAAAGTGAGACCACACCCTCCTGTCTAACTGCAACTCTAGATGGTAAATTACAAATCAGTGCATTCAGCAGCCAACAAGAATACCATGTCTCTCCGTGTGGAGCTGGTCTTTGGATTTGCTAGTTATGCTGAACATAACTGGTAAATAAACTACTTTTGTTAATCGGGAAAAGTCAGAGCCCAAGAGTAAGGAGCACATATAATAACCATAACAACAATAATATAATAAGTGCAAGGGTAAGACTTGTGTTAAAGATAACATTTCAGCTGGCCATGGAGAATCACATCTATAATCCCAGCACTTTGGGAGGCCAAGGTGGGAGGATCACTTGAAAGAGTTCAAGACCAGCCTGGGCAACATAGCAAGACCCCATCTCTGTCAAAAGAAGAAAAGAAATAAAAAAGTTGGCCAGGCATGGTGACATGCACCTGTAGTCCCAGCTACTCAGGAGGCTGAGGCAGGAGGATCGCTTGGGCCCAGAACTCTGAGGATACAGCAAGCTGATACCCCTGCACTCCAGCCTGGGCATCAGAGTAAGATGCCCTCCCTAAAAAAAAAATGAAACAAAACCGAAAACAAACTTTGACATGTCGTGCTATCTGACCAGTCTAGTGAGTCAGCAACAGGAAAGTGAATTCCACAAAACATGGAGATCGCTCACACGTACAGAAATACATGCACCTGATTCCAGATACATCACAAATACATAAAGTCTACAACAAGATGTACATATTGAGCAACAGGTATCAGATGTACTGAGACAGAAGTCACCTGTTTAAGCCGTACAAATCCATGCTTTTTAACATATTCGCAGAGTTCTACAACTATGACCACCAGCACTTTAGAACATGTCGTCCCCACATGAAACCTTAAACCATCAGCAGTCACTCTCCGTATTCCCCCGAGTCCCCCGCCCCGGCCCTGGCAACACGAACCTCCTTTGTGTCTCTCCTGCTTTATCTATTGTGGATCATTCATGTACATGGAGTCACACACCGTGAGGCTTTTTGTGGATGGCCTTTCCTACTCGACATGGTATTTTCAGGGTTCATCTGCACTGAGGGAGCTCAGGCTCTCGTTCCTGTGCAAGGCGGAGTAACGTCCCATTATGCGGACGGATCACACTTTCTTCACCACCCGTCAGCTGACGAGCCAGATGGTTGTTTTGATTTTGTTCCAGTGAAAGGGTTCTGCATTTTAGATGACTCTGAACAAAGTCAACTCCCTGCCTGGCCATGAAGGTCCCTTCCTCCTGTAGGAGGGAACTTAAAGGCCTCCCCGCTCACCTTCTCCTCCGCAGACCTGAGCACGCTGGAGACCGCCTCCACCGCCAGCTCCAGGGGCTGCTGCCGCGGGTCCTCCTCGAAGGACAGGAAAGGCGGGCCCTGGAACAGAGGGGCAGCATGAGGAGGGGCATGCACAGGAGGGGCTGCATCTTTTAAATCACATATCTGTGTCAAGTTCCGAAAAATTAAGAAACTGCACTAATACATCTTCCGGTTAACCCTGTGCTTCTAAATAGCAGCAATGGTGAAAATATCAGTAGGTTTGCACCTCCAAGGAGCAGCTCGTGATGGTTGTGTTCATGGGCAGGGTTCAGTTACGGGAAAAGGCGGGGAAAGGAGAGGAACCCAGGAACAAACCTGAAGATGCCACAGGAAGGCAGCAAAAGGTGTTTTGAATCCTCCTGCTGACAGCATAAGGAAAAAACACAGACACTCAGGGCAGAGCCACTTCCTGCACATCAGTGGATCTGTGGGTCTAGCGGGACACCTGGCAGGCACAGAGGGCTCTGGGCTGTGTCCTCCCCGACTCCTAGGGACAGTGCTCTATTGTGGTCTAGAAGTCACCATTCCCTGTTGCGTGTGGCTGCTGTGGCACGGTTACTTAGGGTGCCCCCACATTCTCCTCTCCTAGCCCCCAGGGGCTGGCCTCTCCCTGGGATCTGAGAGGGTGGACAAGATTCCTTGGCTAGAAATGTACGTGCTTAGTGGCTGCCCACAGAGCAGACCCCTTGACCCCTACTTCACAGCCCTCTGGAGCCACCCAGCCCTGAGGTTCACCTTTGCCCTTGGCTCTGCATGTCCCCCCAGCCTCCTTCCAGGAAACTCGGTCCGCTCATGTCTGTTCTGGTTCTTGCAATTAAAAATCTCCAAGCAAGGCCGGGTGTGGTGGCTCACACCTGTAATCCCAGTACTTTGGGAGGCCAAGGCAGGCAGATTGCTCAAGGCCGGCAGTTTGAGACCAGCCTGGACAATATGGCAAAACCCTGTCTCTACCAAAAATACAAAAATTAGCCGGATGTGGTGGCACACACGTGTAATCCTAGCTACTCAGGAACCTGAGGCATGAGAATCACTTGCCCCCAGGAGGCGGAGGTTGTATTCAGCTAAGATCACCCCCAAGACAAAGTCTCAAAAAGAAAAAAAAATCCAAACAAAAGATGTGCATTAGATGAACAGGCCCACGAGGCAATGAGACCAGCACTTATCACAAAGAAACCAGGGCTCCGTGGCCGGCCAAGTCCTGTCCTTTCAAAACCAAGCCCTTGAGAAGCCAAACGTGGAGGCTAAAAACACAACCCTGGATCAAAACTCTCCTTGAACTCTGTTCCCGACGTTCTGTAGAAAGCACGTCATGTTTAAGTAAGCTCTGATGAGTGGTTAAAACCATGCAGCCCCACACGCTCCCACTGCATCCCATCTCCACCGTGCTGAGCTAGGTCCAGCTACGAGGCTGACCGAGGCTGGGAGGGGGAAGTGGTGTGAAAACATGCCGCGGAGGCTCCACCAAGCACGGTGCGAGTGAGCGAGCAATGACGTTACGCTGTGACCATTTCTCGAGAATTCCCAATAACCACGAGTAAACCTAAAAGACAGAACATTTTGATTTATACACTTCCAACCTCACCCTGTTCTTGCACTATCTACCTCATCCCCGAAAAATCAGCAGAGAATTAAATGTACTGCTGGAGACGGATGAAATCACGGTTTCAGGACTGTTCTCCTGGCCTTCTCTCTGGTGGGAGTTTGTTTGGGTGGGACCTGCTGGCCAGGGCCACGCCGTGAGCTTAGCGATGAGACAGTTCCATGCACCAGGCCCTCTGGCCTGAGAGGACAGAACCCAGCACAGAGGCCGGTGCCAGGCAGGGAACCATGAGCAGGCAACACGCCAGCGCCTGGAGGATGGAGTGGAACCATGAGCAGGCAACACGCCAGCGCCTGGAGGATGGAGTGGAGAAGCAATGTACTCTCGGCAGTAGCCTAAAGACACCACGCTGCCTTATACCAGCCTGGGTGCAGACTCATGCTCCCCGGGCAGCAGATGTAGTATTTACCCTCTTCCCTTACTACCTTCTGAATTCAAACCTGGAAAAGAGTTTGCTGGGAATCTTAAGGTCAAGGGGTGGTCTCCCAAGGAAAATAAGTTACTAAGGGAGGATGCTTTTCCTTTCCTGATCTGCCTAGTCCTTGAGTTTCAGGAGCAGGGCGTACTTGCCTGACACACAACCACAAATTCAGGCATCTCTGCATCTCTGCTGCTGTGTCAATGCTAAGAGAACCCTCATTCCACACTGCCTTCCACTTAGACTAAAGGAAGATTTAATGTCCACATGGAAAAAGAAACACACAAGAATTGCCGGGAAAACTCTGGAAAAGGAAAACAGGGTGACTAGCCTCACCAGATATTAAAACACACTATAGAAACCCCATAATTAAAACTGTGTGGCTCTGGTACACCAACAAACACATGCACTACAAATGAACAATATAACCAAGGGGATGGGAAAAGACAGATATAACCTAAGAAACCTGGAAAACTGTATCTTGACTGCACATAAATGCTTAATCCAGTAAATGTGTTTCATGGGTTGGGAACTCAGAAACTACTTTATGCATATACTAGAATAAGACAGCAGGTATCCCATGACCTACTCTTGAAGAAGGGAGTTAAGAATAAGAAAGGGAAACTACTAGAATGAACTCTGTACCATTGGACTAGAGGTACAGGATACAATCAGTTTTTAAGATAAACATAAAGAGAAATACACAGAAATACAGACGTGTGCACATGCGTTAGTATACACACGTAGGCTTGCTATTACTGAACACTGAAAGGGAGCAATGAGAACCTAGCAGTAATGAACACAGCCAATGCCTAGCTCTTGGTTTCTACACACTTCTCCAATCAAAGGAATCAGGGCTGCTTGAAGAAGTGGGTGAATCCAGCGCCAGGGGAGGAGAAAATACAAGATGAGCCAAAAACAAACATTTAGTGGAAACAGAAAGTAAGGGAATGAAAATAAAGAGTGGGCTTGATGGAAGAATGAAAGGGGCTACTCTCCAAGGAGCACCACGACGGCCCAAAGGTTTGGCTCTGTTTGTAACCCCACGTGTCAAGGGAGGGACCTATAATCCCCACCGGCAGGGGAGGGAGCTGAATGGATCATGGGGCCCACTCCCCCATGCTGTTCTCATGCTAGTGAGTCAGTTCTCCTGAGATCGGACGGTTTCATAAGCATTTGAAAGTTCCTCCTTCCTCCTTCTCTCTACTGACGCCTTGTGAAGAAGGTCCCTGCTTCCCCTTCCACCACGATTGGAGTTTCCTGAGGCTTCTCCAGCCATGTGGAACTGTGAGTCCATTAAATGTCTTTCCTTTATAAATTACCCCTCTCGGGGAAGTTCTTCATAGCAGTGTGAAAACAAACTGATACAGCAACATAATAAATGGTGATAGATCTGGACTGTAACCCACGGAATAAATACCCATGAGTCCGTAGTGAGCTGAATGATCAGATATATATCTCACTGGAGGAGAAATGATGGTTGTCTCTTGTAGTAGAGTTCCAAATAATAAAGACAAGGAAGAGGAAACGGAAAGTCACCATCAGGCGAGCTGCAGCTAAGTCACCACTGCAGACAGGACACGCCAAGGGCTGGAAAACCAGTGAGGAAGTTTGAGGCACAGTGGGATCCGTACAAGTAACTCCCCACACCACCTGTTAACTCCAGCAGGAAAGGTATAAGGAGGTGACATGGTGTGATCTGCGTCCCGGCCCAGATCTCAGGTAGAATGTAATCCCCAGTGTTGCCAGAGTGGCCTGGTGGGAAGAGACTGGATCACAACGGGGCGAGTTCTCCTGAATGGTTTAGCACCATGCCCGTTTGGTACTGCATAGTGAGTGAGTTCTCATGAGATCTGGTTGTTTAAAAGCATATAGCACCTCCCGCCTTTTCCTCCCCGTCCTGCTCTGGACCATATAAAATAAACCTGCTCCCCCTTCACCTTGCACCAATCATGGTGGAATCATGTAAGTTTCCTGGGGCCTCCCAGAGGCAGAACCTGCCATGCTTCCTTACAGCCTGCAGAACCATCAGCTAACTAAACCTGTTTTCTTAGAAACGACCCCGTCTCAGGTGTTACTTTCTGGCAACGCGAGAATGGACTAATACAGGAGGAGACATAAAATACATGAGGACGCCCCAGCAGAACTCAACCAAGTCACCACGCCCAGCATCCACTGCAACGAGACACACTGACACCGCAAGCCCCATCCACGGTGCACGCCACTTCTGTGGTCTGTAGAAACTCACTCCAACCATATGAAAACACCAGACAAATAGGACAGTCAGCAAAATAATGATCAATAGTCTTCAGTTATCAAGGTCATAAAAAACAAAGACGGAGAAACCCTGGCAGACTGCAGGTGATGAAGTCGCTCGACGCTGCAGGAACCCTCAACGGTACCCTGGAATGACAGAAGGAGGCAAGCGGAAAACTGCTGAAATGCAGAGAAGGCCTTTGGTTCAGTGGTTAGGCGTTGTGACAATGCTAATGTCTTGAACTATTACCTTAATCTCGCTGTGTTATGAATCAGGGTAACATGGTACCAATGTTAATTTCCTGAACTATTACCTTAATCTCGCTGTGTTATGAATCAGGGTAACATGGTACCAATGTTAATTTCCTGAACTATTACCTTAATCTTGCTGTGTTATGAATCATGGTAACATGGTACCAACCTTAATTTCCTGAACTGTTACCTTAATCTCACTGTGTTATGAATCACGGTAACATGGTACCAATGTTAATTTCTTGGTTCTGATCACTGAGCTGTGGTTGTGCAAAAGGCTGAGTGAGGAATATATGAAAACTGAATTATTTTTTTCAACTTTTCTGTGAAAGCAGTTCAAAATAAAGTTTAAAAAAGACTTTAAAGAGAGCAGCCCACCTTTATTGACTCACTATGTGCCAGGCGTTTTGTAAATGCCTCACGCAGATCTGATCTCACCTCCAGGAGAGTAGATTTTGTTTCTGGATTGAACCCAAAGTTATCCCTTCTACAGATGCAGAGGCTCTCCCAGGATCGCACAGCGGGCAGTGCAGAGCCGGAGCACGAAGCAAACCCGCACCCAGCTCCAGAGCTTCCCCACGGGCTAAATAACCCTTCCTCCTCAGCAACCTAGCAGGAGCCCTCGGGAGTGGAAGTTAGCTTTGGCTGAATTTTAGCTGATGTGAACACTACGCCCACACCTTCCCGAATTCCTGTCTTGTTGGGAGAATGGGTGAGTGCAAGGAACAAGCTGAACTGGTGCCTCTTCCTGGGTTTTGCATTGAGGACTTGCAAAGTCACCAGAGCCTCCTTTAATGTTGATTCTTTAGAAGTGAAAATCAAAGCACATTAAACAGCTTGTATTGCCCAGGCCTGGCTGGCTCCCAAGACAGAAGCCTGAGTCCAGATGGGGTAATGGGCATCACCACTGTTTTTCCCAGCCAGGGACCCATCATTCACCGCACTGTGCCCAAGGCCTGCCCAGAGCCGGCTTTGTGCTGGGCACTGGGTCTGGCTCTACCCCAGCTCACAATGCTGGGAGCTGACCAGGGCGTCAGTTACTCTGGGGGGTTGGGAGGAGGGCAAGGCAGGGAGCATCCTGGCTGAAGGGGAGGATCAGGGACCTCTGAGCTGAGACCCAAAAGATTTAGAGAAGTTAAATAAACAGAAAAGAGATAAGAATCGTAAACAAAAGGAATGACCTGCCGGAAGGCACCATGCAGGAAAGGTCTCTGGACACTGGAGCAACAGAAGGGTCGCCGGTGGAGGGTGCCAGGTTTATAGCCCAAAGAGGTGCACATTCCTTCTACTGGCAGAGGGAAGGGCATCCCCCAGCAGCGGTCACCGTTCTACCAACTGGCTTCCTACATCATGGCCACTGTCATTGGTCAAGGCGTTTGGACTCTGTGAGCACGACTGGAATGTCATTACAAAGACTCTGAAGTCTGGTGGACACTTTGTTTGCTTTTTAAATACAGAAACTCCTATTCAAGTCAGTGCTATTAATAACACGTTCCAAGTTCACACGGCATCTTTTTATTTTCCCACAAAGACCACAAATTGTTTAATAGTCTTGAACATCTGCATTTAGAACATTCCTTTAAAGAAATCCTGGGCTGAAGAACTAAAGAAATAAACAGCATTGGGGACCCTCCTAGTCTGGGGCCTCATCCCACTCAGGTGGGCCAATGCTAGATAAACCCAGATTCAGGCCACAGAACACGGGCCTCACTTCAGGACGGGGGCTGCCCACACGTGGTCTAGATGGCCTCAGCCTCTGGAGGAGCGCTGTGCAGCCCACGGGTGGGGGCCCCTGCTGCAAGCATGCTGCTCCCAGAGTCAGGAGACTGTGGGGCAGCAGTCAGGGAAGCTACCAAGCAGGTGTTGGGGTGTAACTGAGTATCACGGACCACTTTGTAAATGTTGATGTAATCACAGGGGAGCAAAAGGAAACTCTCAGCTGGTGCTTTCTGCTCTCTGTGACCAAAGAGCCATCTCATTAGTGGGAATGAGGTGTCTGCCACACCAGACCAGGCGTAGACAAGAGTCAAAGCTAAACCACCGGTTTCAGGTGGTGCTGGGTGAAGGAGGAACTCTGATGGACAGCAGGTGCACACTAGCAGCTTCTCACCGATGATTCGCAATCCATGTGACACCCTGATGTGCCCCCCAAGCCTATTCAGGCAGATGAAGGGGCAGGCATGGGTGCTGCTAAGCTCTCTGGGCAAGACTCCAGTGATCCCTGTACACCTGGCGTCCGCCTGGCCAGTTGGCAGATCAGCAATGGTTTCCCCTGACGTCAGTGCAAATCACTGTCACATATAATTCAGAACCCTTTCTGGAGTGAGGGTGGGAACCCGAGGTCCCTCCAACATGGGAGCTGTGCTGCTGCGGTGGTCATCAGAGAGCAGAGGGTCCTCAGAGAGCAGAGGGACTCCTCCGGAGCTGAGCAGTCCTTGGATCCCAGGAGGCGTGCGCCACTGTTTGGGATAACACATTAGCAACTCGACTCTGAGCCCTTCTTGCTGGCTCTATTTAAAGGAAATATTTGGGTCTCCAAGTGGAAACTGCTTCCCACAAAGGAACAGGCTGCAGCCACGGATGGGCAGACCTCGGCAAATCCCTCCAGCTCATGGGCCTCAGTCTCCCCTTCTAGAGAAGGAAGGGGCTTTGACCAGGAGAGTTTTTAGGGTTTCTTTCCATCTTATAATACAAAGCTGGGGTAAAACCTGGAATGGGCAGAGTTATCGTTCCGCTGGATAGAAAACTCCACTTTTCACAGAGAATGCTGGGTGTGATTAAGTTATTACCAGTGTTCTCTCAATCCCTAAGTGACAGGCCACGAACTGGTATCCTCCCTGGGTAGGACAGAGTGACATGAGGACAAGGCAGAGGCAGGAGGGGGAGCACTAAGCTGTGGCTCTCTGGCGGGGGCGGGCGGGAGAGAGCGCGCTTGGAGTGTCAGCCCTAATCGGGGATTAGCAGGAATCCAGGTGGGGGAGGGCAACGAGAAGCTCCTGCCAGAGTCAGGGCAGCCACGAATGCACACGGCAGCCCCTGCTCTCCCACATTGCATCACTGTCACCACAGTGATGGCCCAGGACGCTGGGAAGGTATGTGACAACTGCCAGAGTCAGGGCGGCCTGGAATGTAAATACCACCACCTGCTACCCACAGTGCCATCACCGACACATAGCAGCAATGGCTCAGGATGCTGCGAGGGTGTGTGACCTTCATTCACAGGAGCCCAGTCACCCAGATCCTATCTGCCTGCAAAACCTTCCATTTGAATGCAAATGAAACAGCATTCCCAGGCATCAGGGCTGTGTCCCCCGCCCCCAGAAAGTAAGCAACACCAACAACTCATGTCCCAGAACTGATGGACTATGTCCCTGGGCTGGGACACAACCGCCTCTTCCAGGCAGGAGGTCAGGAGAGACTGGTGTCTGAAACTGCAGTGTGTGGCCCACAGTAGAGGGGGAACAGAGGAGGCGCAAACACCCCGAGACCCTCTCTCCTCTCCCTGAACGCAAACCCTCCCTGCTCGCACACAAAAACTCAGGTAAAAAGTTTTCATCCAAAACTTTCAAATATTTCCTTCAGTATTCTCAGACTGACTTGACCAGCCCAAGACAGATGCCAGGGCGGGGACGTCCTCTCCTCCACCTCTCGCACTTCAGGCATATGCGAATATGGAAGGATCATCTCCAAGGTGATCAGATTTTCTGAGGCCAATGGAGAGATGTCAGGAAAAGAACCATCTCAAATTTATAGGAGGTAGGGTCACTGCCTCTGAGCCTGGAACTCCAAAGTCAGAAGCAGAACTTACGAGTCATTCCCCAACACTCGCCTGCCTCCTACAAAGGACAGAGATGAGACTGGTGCCCAATCACGCCACCAGCCTGCAGAGGACTCAGCCTCAGCAGCCAGGCCTTGACGCCAGGTCAGTCAGCGGTCGGTGAGGCAGCTTCCTGGAGAAATACCTGTATTTGCTCCTGGATGTGAGGGCAACAGGGCTAGAGGGCTGGCAAAGAGACAGCTGGTTTCCCTGAGAAGCTCTCCAGCGCTGGACAGCGGAGCACAGACTCTGGGCACCAGGACAAAAGTCAGCCGACTGCCCCTGAAGCCTTTTTCATCCAAAAGGTACAGTCATTTATTTTCTTTTTCAACAGTTCAGAACAAGGTCTTTTGATGTGCTGGCTGTATGCTGACATTCAAAGCTTTTTTTTAACTCCATGGCCATGTCTTCCAAGGCCATGGCACAAAGACGAGGCACAGGGCGGCCCACCGTGGAATATTCTCAAGGTTGCTGGGTCCAAACATTCAAAATTAGCAATTTTGCTATTTCTACAGCGAATGGCCACTGACCTGTACACACAGGTGCAGGAAACTCTGTCCTGGAACATGCCGAGCAGTGGCCAAGACCAGGGGCCTCCCCAGACCCACCCAGTCTCCAACCCCTCCTGTGAAATGCCCAAGGACAGTAGATGCCAGAGCTTGGCATTAAACTAAGATGTCTTCAAAGCAAAAATAAGTCACCAAGTAATCAGCGGCTATGAAACACCCACAGGACTGTGAGGTGGCAGAGGTAAGACAGAGGCCCTTTGCCTGCAGGCCAGGGCCACTGGGTGCACACCCCAGCTCTGTCGCCCACAGGCTGTGTGGCCTTGGGCAGGCTGCTTGCCCTCTCCAGGCCTCGGTTTCCTCATCTGTAAAACAGTCGTTAACACCCATGTCATAGGAGTTTTGAGGACTCAGAGATGGCAGACGCACCGAAAGCCCCGGTAGGATGTCTGCCCAGTGGCTGGCCTCCAGCAAATGATCAGTATTTTTATATACCAAGAAACGCAAGGCTTTGGAGATCAATTCTTGGAGAAATTCAGCTCTGCGAGAGGAGGAAGCACATTGGGGTCAGAGCTATTCACGCATCAGGTGCAAGCTCAGTACCTGTCCTACCAGGCACGGGAATTGGCCCTGGGACTCCAGGCAGGGCAGGTACCGGCTGGCACGGTACCGATGGTCCTCCAGCCGTCGGCCTGCCCCCCACGGAGCCCAGGGCCTGGCGCACCTGACGTCTGGGGAATAAAATCCATCACTGTGGTCTCCCATTAAGGGTCCTCGCTCCCCCGTCTCTCTCCTAACTCTCCTGGATGCTCCGCGCTGCAGGGAGGACTCACTCCGCCTCGGTCAGGGGCTGCAGCGACGCCTCCGGGAGAGAGCTCTGCCCGGCCCGCCCGCCCCGGCCTCGGCCACCCCCGGCCCGCAGTCCCGGAAACTCACCCCTTTCCTCTCGGCCTCCTCGTTCAGGGCGGTCACCCAGGCCGCCTGCCACTGGCTCCTCCAGCTGCCCAGCGTCAAGATCCAGGACAGCAGCGCGTCGGACCCCGGGCGCGGCCCCTCGCCAGGCTCCAGCGCCCGCCGCCGGGGCTGGGGTCGCGCCCTGGCCAGCGCCCACTGCGCCAGGTACAGGCCCACCGTGGCCAGGGCCGCGACGAAGAGCGACACCAGCGCGAGCCACTGCACCTCCCCGAGCCACGAGCCCAGCCGGGCCAAGGCCATGGCGCATCCCCCGCCCGCCTCGCCCCAACTTCCCCGGCAGCCCCGGCCGCGGGCGGCGGCCGCGGCGCGCGGGGGGCGTGGAGGGGGCGCGGCGGGGCCGGAGCCCGGCGAGGAGCGCGGCCCGGGGCCTCCGGGCGGGGCGGAAACGCGCGGCGGCCCGGGCTGGGCGCAAGCCCCGCACACCTGCGGAACACGGGCGCGAGCGGACCCCGCGGCCGGCGCTCCCGACTCGGCGTCTGGGAAGTTCCCGGGCCGCGGCCGGGCGCGCTTCCTCCCGCGCGCCGCCCTGGGCGTCCCGCCCGCGGCCCAGCGGTGGCCGGAGGAGGCTCGGGGCGGGGGCGGGGCCCGAGGGAGAGGGCGTGGCCGGGCCTGTGGGGCCGCCCCCGTCACCGCCCCGCCCCCAACGCGGCCCGCCCCGCCCCCTTAAAGGTCCCGCGGCCCCGGCCCCCCCCACGTGCGCGCGCCGCCCGCCCCTCCGGATCCACCCGCCTGACCCCGGCGGCTGCTGTGCGGGCACCAGCGCGTGTGTGTGCACTCGTGTGACGCTGCGTATGCACGGCGCGCAGTTAGGGTGATTTCGAGGACAGCCGTTTGCTGGTCAGCAGCAGAGGCTCCGGGCTCAGTCCTCGGAAAGTCCCTGGAAATCCGTGGCTGCCCCTGCCTTAGGGGCTGTGCTGCCCAGAGGCAAGGAGGGGCTCAGCACCACGCCCAGGCCCTGCCCTCTGTGTGGCTGTCATTCATTCAGTGTGGGGGAGGGTGCAGGGGGTGCATGTGGTGGGATGTGTTGTGAGTGTGGTGTGTATGTGTGCGGTGTGTCAGTGTGGTGCATGTAGCATGGTGTGTGTGTGTGTGTGTGTGTGTGTATGTGTAGTGTGTGAGACTCCTGTTCCCTCCTCTTGCAGAGTAGACGCGGTCCTTAGGGAAGGCCATAGAAACACACTAACCTGAGATTCTCCGGGTCTAATACACCGCTAAACCAAGACAGCGTGATTTAATTGTGTTTTCTGCAGCTGTATTAAAAGGACTTGACCTTGAAAGGAATTAGATGGACTGAGCATTTGGCCCTCTCTTCCATCGCCAGGGCTCTGCCGTAGGCCCTTTGGTTGATACATCAGAGGGGATTGTAGCCCTGAACCCACGGGCCTGGATTTTCTCCAGGAAAGAGGAAGGACTCGAACAGCAGCTGCACAGACAGCCTTTGTAGGGAACAGATTAGGAAGCTGGCAGGGAGCTGAGATCAGACGGGATTGCCCAGGTGAGCTTGCGATGGGCCCTTGCGAGAGCCAAAGTGAAAATAAGAATTTGACTCTCAGCTTCCTGCAAGTGACCCATCTGTTACACGCTAGCGCTCCACTCTGCCGCACTCTCTTATGGGTGAGAGGAACTGCTTTTCTTTTTTTCTATTTTGTGTTATTTTAGGCAGAGAACAAAGAAATCCCTTCTTATTTGGCAGAAAAGTCTAATTATTTCCTGTAGCTAGACCTGTACAGTAGGATAATTCGAGTCCTGCCAGTCCCCTTGCCAGAGTAACCGGGGTGAGAAAACCAAGGGCCCAGTGTCCCCGTGCCATGTGTGTGCAGGCCGCCTGTGGCTATGAGGGCAGTGAGGAAAGTCTGTCCTGTGTGACCAGTGGAACCAGTCTCATTCCTTCAGGTCTCATGTGTGCTCACTCATCCCACTTGCTTTATTTAGAGGCTTGTAATAAACTGTAAACTAACCACCACCCCTACTTTGGAATTTGTCACACTTCCGTCTTTTCTTTTTTTTTTTTTTTCCTGAGGCAGAGTCTCGCTCTGTCCCCCAGGCTGGAGTGCAGTGGCGCAATCTCAGTTGACTGCAGCCTCTACCTCCCAGGTTTGAGCAGTTCTCCTGCCTCAGCCTCCCAAGTAGATGAGACTACAGGCTCCCTCCACCACCACGCCCAGCTAATTTTTGTATTTTGGTAGAGATAGGGTTTCGCCATGTTGGCCAGGCTGGTCTTGAACTCCTGACCTCAGGTGATCCGCCCACCTTGGCCTCCCAAAGGCCTGGGATGACAAGTGTGAGCCACAGCTCCCGGCCCTGTCAAGTGTTTTCAAATAATTCCAACCTATAGATACTGAATTAGTTATGTAGAGAAGCAAATTGAGGGAAAATAAGGAATGCTGCCAGCCTGCAGGACAATGCGGTTGGCCAAAGCATGCACGCAGAACAGAAACATCTTCTACACCTATGAGAAAGACCAGGCTCCCTTTGCCCAGGCTCCCAGCCCTACACATCCAGCAGCTCCCGGGCCCCTTCTCCCACGGCAGAAGACACTGAAGGGCTGGGTTCTCCGTTCTCCCTCCCTCCCCACCAGGTGACGTTTCTTGCTCCCAGCACCTCTCTCTCCACCCCATCGCCCTTTGACCCAAGGAGTGAGACTGCAGGTCTGCCCAGAGAGAGCTCTGTCACCACCAAAACCCTCAAATGGGTCTCCATCACTCTGTGGCAGTTTGCTATTCTTAGCTGATCATAAAGGGGAAGCAGGGTGGCGGTGGCTCCTCCTGTGTGCTCACCTTGAGCTCCCAGCTCCCAGCTGTTTAGCGCAAGCCAAGCCCGCTGCCCATCAACCTGCCCGGCCCACTGGGAGCCTTGGACCAGGACTTCCTTCGCTAGCATGGCAGGCCTCTGGGCAGGAGGGAGGAAGCCGGGTTTCTACATTCTTCTTCACAGTGCTTCATAGTAGCTGGGTCTGAGGCCAGAGTCAAGATCCACTGCTCTGTTTTTCATTTAAATACGTTTCTCAAATGCTCATGGTGGAGATGAGAGTTGTTTGCTGGATGTCCCTGCTGAGTCACCCAGTCCTGGGTGCAGTGCCTCATCCCTGCATCAAAGCTGGGAGTCTTTGAATGTCTTCCCCCTCCCAAGCCCAGGAGGTTCGGCAATGATGTGACACTTTTGGAAATTAATAGTCTGGTGTCGGGTATCTCATGTCTATAGACAGTTACACTTTGTTATACTTTTGGGTTTTAAAAAATACTTTTAGAAAAATGTAAGACTTTCAGTTTTCAATGGATTCTGAAATTTCTAGAAGCAGGGGGAAAAAAGAGGGTCCAAGAAATGTATAGTTGTCTTTAACTGAGTGGAGTTTCTCCTTCACCCTGAAGCAATTCCTATTATTAGTCTTGCTTGAATTATCAAGTTTTGCCCCAATATTCTGAGAGACCGGCACCTTGGAGGGGCCTGGGGGGCTGTGATGGTCACTTCCCAGGCCCTACCAGGGACCTCTAGCAAGTGGGAATACATGGCTTCCCCCCAGCAGCACTTGGGGGTCGACATTTCAAGAATCCCATCTTAGCAAAATGCTTTTAAGACTTGGCCCAGTGCCTTCAGCAGCCGCCTTGGGAGGCAAGATTTCTGGAGACCGTGGAGACATTTGACCCAATCTCCTTGGCTCCATTGCGCTGGCTTAGTCATTTCCGCCCCCTGGAGGCTGGGACGTCCTTTGAGTCGGCTTCCTGTCCTGCTTACAGGGTCAATACGGGAGCCAGCAAACCCAATCCGAGCGCGGCGGGCACCAGCCAGGCCTTCCCCTCCAGGAGGGGCCGTGAGTTCTTCTAGTAATCATTTGCATGACTTATGGAGATGCTGTTCACGATACCTTCCCAGGGAGGAAAGCAGCAAACCGAGTAACTGCATTAACTTCCCAGATGAACCCCAGATGGCTGAGTGCACAGTCTCTGAGAGTGAAGACCAGACTGCAGGCTGGAGGCCCCCGCCCCCCAGGAGCGACTGATAGAAATGGTAGAGCCATCGGCCGAGCCTCTGCCATCCTTTAGCTCCCTCCCGTGTCCTACAGATGCACCAGGCAGGCTTGCGCAGCTGACGGGCATTCAGAAAGTCACGGCTGTGCGCACTGAGCATCTCCTGCCATCAGACACCGCCTGGGTATGTGACTTCATGGACTCACTTCATTTTCACAGCAACACACAAAGGATGGCATTGCCCTGTTTTAAAAATAAGGAAAGTGAGTTCAGAGAAGCTAAGTAATTCCAAGGCCACCGAGCAAGAAACCGGCTGAAGGCCGGGCGGGGTGGCTCAAGCCTGTAATCCCAGCACTTTGGGAGGCTGAGGCGGGTGGATCACGAGGTCAAGAGATCGAGACCATTCTGGTCAACATGGTGAAACACCGTCTCTACTAAAAATGCAAAAAGAAAATCAGCTGGGCATGGTGGTGCGTGCCTGTAATCCCAGCTACTCGGGAGGCTGAGGCAGGAGAATTGCCTGAACCCAGGAGGCGGAGGTTGCAGTGAGCCAAGATCGCACCATTGCACTCCAGCCGGGGTAACAGGAGCGAAACTCTATCTCAAAAAAAAAAAAAAAAAAAAGCAGCTGAGCCAGGGTTTGCCCACAGGGCCCATGTTCTTCCCATCTTCTTTCATAAAGGTCAAGGCAAACAAATTCTCAAAAAACAAAAAGGGAGAAGATGTTAAAAGCTGGAAGTAGAGCCTCCATTTCCAACATCCATGCGCAAAGATCTGCCTAAAGAATTGTCTGGGAGGCAGGGACTGTCAAACCCAGAGGGGAAGTTCACTCATGGAGCTTCTGTGACGTCCCAAGTCCTTTCTGGGAAAGACATGAGAGGAATCCAGCCCTGACATTTGCCATGATCAGTGACTGCACAGTAGGGCCTCCCAGGACATCCACCACTCACCCTAAGAGTGAACAGCGGATACGCTGCTCCTTCAAATCCCACACTGGTGATGGCCCATCAGGGAGCCTGAGTCATGCCGTGATGCTGGGAGGTGGCAGGCAGCATCAGAAGCAAGGCCTGCCAGTCTGCTTCGGGCCAGCCAGGCCTGCCAAGAGTCTGCCCTGGGCAACCCGGATGACGCGTCCTGCGAGTCTGTGCCCACGCTGGGCAGGTGAAGGAATGTGACCCAGATGGCTGCCCTGCCTCTGCTAGGTGGCTCAGTGAGGCCTCCCTTGGGAATACCCAAGAGCAAGGTGACTTGACATTTTTGCCTGTACCCAAGGCTGAGACCAACTTTATGAATGAAAATATTTAACCTTGATTCTTTTTTTGTAGAGGCAGGGTCTCACTGTGTTGCCCAGTCTGGTCTTGAACTCTGGGGCTTAAGAGAGCTTTCTGCCCCCTGTTTTTAAATATATTTCCAAGTAGGCAGTTGCCTAAATTGCATATTTTCTCCAACTCCAAAGAATGCTGATCCCCCACCTATGCTCTGATAACCAAAATCACACTGTCAGAAGAATTTACCTCCAGATGGGTTCCTGGGCCAGGCTCCTGTAATCCCAGCACTTTGGACGGAGGCCAAGGCAGGAGGATGACCTGAGCTCAGGTGATCAAGACCAGCCTGGGTAGCAAAGTGAGACTCCTTCTCTACAAAAAAAAGTAAAAATCAGCCAGGTGTGGTGGCTCATGCTTGCGGTCCCAGCTACTTAGGAGGCTGAGGCAGGAGGATCATTTGAGCCCAAGAGTTTGAGGCTGTAGCAAGACATGTTTGCACCATTGCTCTGGGCAACAGAGCAAAGACCTCGTGAAAAAAAAAAAAGATGTGTCTACATGTAGAAGTTGGGTTTGTAGGGATGTGTCAGGTGGCAGCGGGCGCCTGGAGGGAGGGCGCGCTGAGGAAGAGATGACTGCTGGAGTGAGATGACCCCTCCCCACGCTGAGACTCTCAGTGGATGTCAGTGCAGGTGCCAGTGCAGGCGCCAGCTAGGGGTGGCCACAGGAGGGCCTTGTGGCTGGGACAGCCCCTGGGCTGCGGGCTGGGAGCTGCTCCTAGCTTCTCAGAACCTGTGGGATCTGCTTCTGCAGCTCCAACGGTTTGGCCATTCCCAGCACCGACTCTGGAATAAGACTTGATCTATAGGCAGCTCCACTAGAAAAGAGAGGGGGGAACCAGAGGGGGCCCCCCCTTACCCAACACAGGACACAGAGGAGCGGCTCTTATTCCCAGCAGGGCAAGGCACATTCCTTGTAATTAGCGCTTTGCCTGTGTTCTGGACCACGGTTTTCCTTTCTGCTATTGTCTTTGTTAAACACAGTGAGTAGAATCAACTAAATATCTGGAGGGATATTTAGTATCTTTAAGAGTTGAAGGAAATCCTATTAAAGGGCTTTTCGAAACAACCCAGGAGCATATATTTATCTACACATAACTAAATACTAATTACAAATAATTATTTATCTAGTCCAGTGGTTCCCCAAATACTGCAATAAAGACAAAGAGAATGAGTTTGCTGCTTCAGGAAACACTCACGCTCTGTCTGTCTAGCACTTTGTAAGAAATCCTATAACAAGTAAGAGGCAGGAATTATCACCCCCATCATGCGAATGAGGGGTGGAAGCTTAGGCGCTGAGCGGCTGGCAGGGGCAACAATAACATGGGTAGGGTTAGGGTTGGAGGCGGAGCTAGACCTGGAGGCCAGGTGTCCGCTGCATGATCCCTCAGGCCGCACTGAGCAGCAAGTCTCCACGGCGTCCCCGTGGAATTAGAGGAGAGCAGCTCGTTGACACAGGCTACTGCAATGCGTCATTTCCCCTGATTTTGATGGGTCATCATCTCCTCAAGCTGCTCGGAGCGTGGAACTGGGACTGCACCTGTGAGTACGTGAAGTCATTGTGTGTATTCCCTTGGTGTGTCATTTCCCCATGGAGTCACCTTCGGGAGCTCTGCCAGCTCCCGCTCACAGGGCCCAGGGGAGGGATGGGCCCTGCAGAGTGGGCAGTTACCACACTGGGGGCATCCATGCTGCCTGCAAGTCCAGCCCTTCCCCAGTTTGTTCTCCCGTCCAGTCGGCTAAGGGGGCAACGAAGAGGAAGCCAGGGACCCTCAGGAAGGAAGAGGCCCAGCTCCTCCTGCAGGCTCTCCTCTTGTTAGTATTATGGCACAAACTGTGGTGGCATTTACACCAGCCTATAGTAGCCCCAGGTGACAGGGAGAGGGACACTGATGGGTCCCAGTGGGAGAGAAGAGAGCCCGCAGGCCCTTCTCCTCCTGTCTGGGAAGTGCATCATGGCCTTCCTCACACGTGGGTGAGGCGCGGCCATCCTTGTGATCCTCACAGCCGTGTGTGAACCAACTACCTCTGTGTCCAGCAAGGGATGGGGACTGTCCTCCCCCCATCTCAGGGCACTGCATGGAATCACAAAAGCGGCCTTCCAATGCATGGCTGGGCTTGATTTTAAAAAGAAGAGACTCCAGTCTCTCCCCACAAACCCAGGAAAAGGGTGGTCAGGTTAGGCATGCTGGGTCCCTGATGCTCTGAAGCAGGGCAGCTTGGTGGCCTTGTTGGTGGCCTTCTGTCACTGAGGAGCAGGGGGTCTGGAGAAAGGAAAATCGCAGGAAAAGAAAACTGAAGGCCGGAACACGGGCTGGTGCTGAGCCGCAGGACATTGAACAGGGCAAGCCCCGCACATCGAACAGGGCCCTTCGAAAGGGAACTGGAGAATGAAGGCTCCGAGAAAAAAAGGTGAAGTCAGGGAAGCTGAGTGACCTCAGAAATCCACGCAAACACTCCGAAAAAGGAGGGTGCCTTAGCTCCGGCCACTATAACACAATACCAGCCCGGTGGCTTGTAAACAGCATTCATTTCTCACACCCTGGAGGCTGGAAGTCTGAGATCAGGGTGCCAGCAGGGTCAGGTTCCGGCGAGGGGGTGCTCACTGCTGCCTTCTCACTTCACATCGTGGGAAGAGACGGAGGGAGCTCTCTGGGGTCTCCTTTGCAAGGGCACTAATCTCATTCATGGGGGCTCTGCCGTCATGACCTCAGTCACCTCCCAAAGGCTCCATCTCTTAACATCATCACATTGGAGGTGAGGACCTAACGTGAATTTTGGGGGAACATGAAGGGTCCTTCCACTGCAGGGATGTCAGGGTGGAAACGGTCAGGGCACCTGGCAGAAGACCCTCTGCAGGGCAAGGTTCTTAGTCCGTGCCTGCTGACTCCAAGGCTACGCTGCTTCAAGAAACATAGATTCCAGGGAAAGTCCGCAGAAGCAGCGAGGAGCCGCGTTAAGGCGCCCGCATCTCAGCCAGTGCGATGGACCCTGGGCTGTCAATCAATGACTGACCAAAAACCCTTTAAAAGGAACTGAAAGCATAAAAAAAGAAACTAGATACTGCCACATTTGATTTTAGCCCTCATGAAAATGGTATGAGGTGGATGAAACAGACGTTATTATAGCACTGTTCCACAGGTGAGGAATCCAAAGTCCTTATCAAAGACCCTCCATTTACTACGAATTCAGCTGGGGCTGACGCGGTGTATTTGCAGCTTGGACACCAGGACGACCCCTTTACTAGCTGAGAACACGCCTCTGTGAAGACATGACCACAAAGCGGCGAAGCCTTGGTCCTGAGTGCATTTTTCTAAGACATGGGTTCCATCAGATGTGTCTTTGGGAATCATTTCATATTCAGCTCAAGTGTTAGAAAGGGCCGGTTGGCACTATGTGCCCCAATAATAAATCCGGGCACGCTCATGTTCGTTGGGGCTGCTCTGAAGCGAGAATCCGAAGTACCCAAGCCCGGCCTCCGGGGGGAGCCCAAGATGACTGAAGAGTTTGCGCATCAGCGTTTGTTCAGATGCAATAATCCACCAGGCTTGGGGAGAACATGGTCTTCTTTAAAAACATTATTTTGTCTTTTTTTTTTTTTTGAGACGGAGTTTCGCTCTTGTTCCCCAGGCTGGAGTGCAATGGCGTGATCTCAGCTCACCGCAACCTCCGCCTCCTGGGTTCAAGCAATTCTCCTGCCTCAGCCTCTTGAGTAGCTGGGATTACAGGCACGCGCCACCATGCCCAGCTAATTTTTGTATTTTTAGTAGAGACGGGGTTTCACCATGGTGACAAGGATGGTCTCGATCTCTTGACCTCATGATCCACCCGCCTCGGCCTCCCAAAGTGCTGGGATTACAGGCTTGAGCCACCGTGCCCAGCCATTATTTTGTCTTTTTAAAAAATTCATCTACGTGGGCACAGTAGATGCCCTAACCTGAGGTTAGGAGTTCAAAACCAGCCTGACCAACATGGAGAAGCCCCATCTCTACTAACAATACAAACTTAGCTGGGTCTGGTGGCACACACCTGTAATCCCAGCTACTCAGGAGGCTGAGACAGGAGAGTCACTTGAACCCAGGAGGTGGAGGTTGCAGTGAGCCGAGATCATACCATTGTACTCCAGCCTGGGCAATGAGAGTGAAACTCCATCTCAGAAAAAAAAAAAAGACCTAACAAATTATGCAGAATTGAAGGAGCAACTGAGCAAAGTTCCCTTGTTGATAGAAGTGTGTTCAGTGTGCGAATGTGTCCTTTGGAGACTGGGCCAACGTGTGGCCATCGCACTGTTCATGCTCGGGGCAGCCCTCCATCTGCCAGCCACAGCACATAAGGGCCTCCTGGACAGAGAGTGTCCAGTACTATGGACACGGTGGACACAGAAAGTGCTTCTTTTCTCTTGAAATCTCTCCAGGAGGGCTTCCAGTTGAGGACCAAGGGAGGAGATGGTCATCTCCTCACCAGATCCTTTCCTCCCCATCAAACGATGGAGAGAAAACATGGAGATGCTTCCTGCTTGCAGGCTTCTAAGATTCAAAGCTTCTGGTGAGAAGCAGAGACAAAAGGAGTGTCCTTCTGTGTTGGGGAGAGCTGGACTAGCCACTGCTGAAGCCATAGATGAGAGTCCCCTGTAAGAGCTGTCCCAGGAGGCCACAATAGGGGCTGTCCTGGGGCCTGCTGACCATGGCAGAGCTGCTGCTCCTGCTGGTCTGTCCCTGGTGTTTAATGAGCCCATCTTGAGATGATGGAGGGAAAGGGGGTGCAGGCAAAAGAAAGACTGTCCAATGTGCCAGAAGGCAACTCCGCTTTCCTCCTGTCACTCGGGACCAGAAGTCCCCAACACACCGTGGCTTTATTATTAACAGATGCCAAAAGCACACTTCCCAGAACTGTGCTGGAGGTGGTGACCCAGAGGCAGCAGGGCACTACAGCTCTTTCCTCTGGGGCAGAAAGCAGGGTGAGTGGGAAGTTCGAGGACAGCAGTGGGGCAGCAGAGATCACAGCAACATTCTCAATGGCAGACAGTGGCAGGAGGGGCGTGGGGCGTGGGTGAGTCCACGAATCCAGTGACGCTGCATTCGATGCTGGATCTCGCCCCACTGCAGCATAAGCTGCAGCACCTTGAGGAGTGCATGTTCCGGGTATTTCTGTTTGGTGGAGTTCTTGATGATGCTGTGCCCAGACACCTGGGAGCCAATGGCGAGGTGGCACCTGAGCTGCTTCTGGATGCAGCTCACCTGTCCTGGTCCTCCTGGCAGGGTGCCGAACAAGGCCGCATCCAATGTGGACACGTGGAAGAGCCGCAGGGCCTCCTCCACAACTGCCTCCACGGCGAAAGGCTGCAGCTTCATCTTGCTGAGGGCCTCAGCAATGTGCACAATGATGGGGATGCTGGAGCAGTGGTCACTGTCCCTCTTGTGCTGATGGGCCCCGCTCCACATGGTAATGTCGCGGTTTCTCAGCTTCTCTGAGGCCTCTGCTGACAGCTGGGGGCCACGTTTCGCTAGCAGGAGGCAATAAACTTCTTCAGCTTGGCCAGGTCCATCTTACCCTCCTCGGCCCGTGTTTGTGTCAGGGCACTTACGTGCAGAGTGAGGACATGCTTGGCCAGCATCACGGCCCCCTCCTCACTGTGCTCGTCCCTTACAGTGAAGGTCATGTTGAAGCACGACGAGATGGCAGGCATGAAGTCAGTGTTGTCCTTCTGCTTTGTCTCATCCCAGCGGCCAAACACTGAGTTGGCAGCACCAGGACGGAGCAGCAGGAGTTCAGGGTGGTGGTGATCCCAGCTTTGGCAGTGGAGATGGTCTGCTGCTCCGTGGCTTCGTGGATGGCCACTCGGTCATCTTCTCGCATCTTGTCAAACTCAATACAGATGACCCCACCACTGGCCAGGACCATGTCTCCACCCTCCATGACGAAATTCCCAGATGAAGGGTCCCTCATCACCGAGGCTGTCAGTCCGGCCGCACTGCTGCCTTTCCCAGATGTGTAAACCCCAATGAGAGAACAGTTCTCCACAGACTTCAGAAGCTGAGACTTGCTGTCCCAGAGTCCCCTGGGATCAGCAGGTTGATGTCTCCTCAGTGAGTAAGTCCATCATAGAGCCCCTTTCAGTATCCTTCAAAGAGCGGGCAGGCAATGGCCTTCTTCATGTCCGTGCCTCCAAAGATGGAGGGGGTGATGCTCTTGGAGATGACCTCATTGACATTGGGGAGGGCAGCCAGGCAACGGAACTCCTCCTCCTGTGGGCTCACAGCCCCAGCAAAGCTGCGGCCACTGCCATCTGTGTCCACCTGGATGCCCAGGACACGGATGTAGGAGCTTTGGATGCCCACGCCCACCCCGTCACGGCCCCTGCTGGAAGTCAGGCCAAACTTCTTGATGGAGTAGATGCCCATGATGGTAACCCTGTTCTCGGGGACAACCTTGTCACACAGGTACCTGTCACAGTAGAGCTGCATGTGCCTGGGCATCTCACCGGGGGGGACTGCATCAGGCAGCTCCTGCAGCTTCACATTTGCGTTTGTCGGGCATGATGAAGTAAGGGTCCGGTGCGCACCTGGGGCACCCGCCTGATCTGTGCTGCACTTCCTGGGCAGGGCAGAGCCATCCAGGCCAGGGTGCATGGCAATGTTGGTGAGGGTGCTGCAGCAGCTGCGGCCCGGGATAGAGATGTGGTGGCCTTGGCACAGATCGCCAAGGCTGCGGCGATGATGCCGGGGATCTTCACCAACTCTGCCTCACATAGCTGTCATTTCCTGACAACTTTTTATTGTCAAACTTTTTTTTTTTGAGACGGAGTTTTGCTTTTGTTACCCAGGCTGGAGTGCAATGGCTCGATCTTGGCTCACCGCAACCTCCGCCTCCTGGGATCAGGCAATTCTCCTGCCTCAGCCTCCTGAGTAACTGGGATTACAGGCACGCGCCACCATGCCCAGCTAATTTTTTGTATCTTTAGTAGAGACGGGGTTTCACCATGTTGACCAGGATGGTCTCGATCTGTTGACCTCGTGATCCACCCACATCAGCCTCCCAAAGTGCTGGGATTACAGATTTGAGCCACCGCGCCCGGCCTATTATCAAACATTTTTGTCATGCCAGCCTTGAAATGAGCAGGGAGGCTCCAAAGTCCATCAGCAGATGAGTGAGCAGACAGAATGCAGTCTATCCATGTGATGGAACATTATTCAGCCATGAAAAGGAATCAAGCCCTGACCCAGGCTATAATACGGTGAAAACACGACATTGTGTGAAGGAAGCTGTGCACAGATACCATATGTGCATGATTCCATTTACATGAAGTGCCCAGAATACATGAGTGGCAGGGGCAGAAAGAAGGTGAGTGGTTACCGGGCTGGGGGTGGGCCAACAGGGAGGGACTGCTGATGTGTGCAGTGTTTCTGGGGGACTAGATGGGTGACAGATGGACAGCATTTTGAGTGTGCTGCATACCATCAAATGACAAACTTTAAAAGGGTGGTAATGGTCCATTTTATGTTTTGTGCATCTTACCACCATTTAAAACAGAGCTCGACCAGCTGTTTAACAAATACGCTGTGCGGCTGTGGTCAGGGCGGGATGTGCGGCTGTGGTCAGGGCGGGATGTGCGGCTGTGGTCCGGGCGGGATGTGCGGCTGTGGTCCGGGCGGGATGTGCGGCTGTGGTCCGGGCGGGATGTGCTGGTTTGTTCACTTTTTTGGTCCCTGTTTTGGCAAGTGCTTGTTGAACAGCTGCTGTGTGTCAGGTGCTGGGTTAGGTGCTGGGGGTTTAGTGATGTGCTAAATCAATTCTCAGGAGACAGAGGGACAGTTCCACAGGGAACTGTGTAAAGTGCATGGGTAGCAGAGCAGCCCATTCGGCTGCGGAGTCCGAGGAAAGCCATGTGATGCCACCGGAGGGTGGGCAGGGGTTCAGGCAGGACTGTGATGAGCTTGTGTGTTCTGTTCCTACAGCAAAAGGAGTGGCTGACTTGGCAGAGAAGAGATGAGACCGTATTTGCACTTGACCAAGACGGCCCGGGAGACAGTAGGGGGAGGAGGTGGGTGACCGGGGAGGCTCACCTGGGATGGTGAGCGAGCCTCTCCACAATGCACTTACAGGGGGTGGCGGGTGGGGTTGGGCTGTAGGTGGTGCCATGCAGGGGTCTCCCTTAGGCAGCCTGGTGGGTGTGTGGGGCAGGACCTCTGAGGAGGGGCCCCCCCAGCAAGGATAAAGTGATGCCTGTGGGAGTGTCGCAATGGTCTGAGATGCAAGAAGAAATGAAGGAGAGGACCATGGAAGGGGCTAAGAAATCCTAAAGGCAAGAAACAGTCAGAAAAGAGAAAGGATTCCACGGTGAGGGTTGCAGGGACCAAGTGCTGAGCCGGTGCTAGTTGCCCACCCCATGGGCACGTGTTATAAAGCAGCACCATGCAACGGAATGGCAAGGCTCCCAAACACAACAGACTCTAGAAACTGATGCCTGGGGGTGAATTACTGCCTGATAGACTGAACATCACAAAACACGCTGGGAACAGACGTAATCAGTGAATTTGGGGACAGAATTATCAAATGGGAAGAGACTAATGAGGTCGGCCAGCAGGGACCACCGTGCAATTGTACAGGTGAGGAGGGGAGGCTGGGCGCCTTCCCGGCATGTGGGTTGCCCCCATCCCTCCTCTGGGGCTCAGGGCTCTGAGAGGACATGGGTGCAGCATAAAGGGCATGCCTCCTCCACCATAGGGTGGGAGCCAGTCCTGCTGCAGAGAGCTGCTGTAGGACTGGGGGTAATGCATGTGCACAGATTTGGATGGCGCCTGGCCCCCAGCGGGTGCTCCACATAGCATGGGAATAATGGCTGTGGTTACACAGAGCCGAGAATAGCATGCCAAGTGCATTAACTTCAGATGAATAAGCAGCAAAAACAAACTTTGGGTTTTGTTCCTACCACAAAAGAAAGGAGGGGCTGACTTGGCGGAGAAGAGAGAGGTCAGATTTGCACTTGACCAGGATGGCCCCAGGAGACAGTAGAGGGAGGAGGTGGGTGACCCTGGGGGCTCATCCGGATGGTGAGCCAGCCCCTCCACTGTTTAATTTAAACAACATTAAAAAGGAGTCAAAGGGAGAACAGAGGACTCTGCCCCTGGCTGGAGATGCTTCTTTTCGTTAAGTACGAGTGAAGAGAGTATAGAGTCATTCTTGTATTCCCTCATGCAGCTCATCTGGACTGAGCACCCGCTGTGTTAGAGAGGCCATGTGTAAGTACCACTTTAAATGTTTATTCAGCAACGAAGACATTTCTGCCTCTGGCTTCTCCATCCAGGTCTCGGAATCACCACCTCTCACACGCACTCCCAGGAATCATCTCAAACCAGCCTCCTTTTCTCTAACCCCAGTCCCATCCCATCCAACCCATCAGAAACCAAACCCCACCAGCCCTGTCGCTCTGATCAAACTGCAGCTTCTTTCTTCTTCCCCACTGGGCTCCATTTGCTGGCTCTCCAGCTGGAACCTTCTCGTTCACACCACCCCACACCCACCTGCCAGGACTTTGAAACAGACCTGGCTGTGGCTCCCCAGGTGCTTCCAAGCCGTGTGACCTTGGGCATATTATCTCAGCTTGCTAGTGCTCATCTTCCCCATTGATAAGTCAGGCATGAGGCTGCCTAGCTCACGGTACTATGGGAGGATGGAAGATCACAGCAGCAAGCGTGAAGCTCTTGTGTGGTGCCCAACACAGGTGAGAGGGCAGGTAAGGTTCCCGGGACCCACCTCACCCAAGTGTCGCCCATGGCTCCTCAGGAATAATTCCTGGCACTGGGGTTCCCCTGTGTTCCCTCCACATACACACTTAGTCAGCTTCCATTCCCCATCCCCCAGACCTGTCCCCTGGGTCCTTGGCCAGTGCCCTTTGCCACGTATTATCTATATGATTTTTCTTTTGGTACTGCAAAGAAAAATTAGTACTGGGACAAAGGATCTCTCAGCAAAGCAATTCTTTTTACTTCCTGCAGAAAGGGTACTCCCACTAGCAGTCTTGCCACGAGAGTACAATGAACAAAGGGAAGCAGACATATTTATTTCTTACACATTTGGGGTTGTCCTTAGTGCTGCGTCTGGTCTCCATTGGCTGGAGCCAGACCTCACAATCTAAACTAACACCTGATTGGCTAATAACTTGAAACTTTTCTAAACAGGTAAAAGCAATGGAGAACAAAAAGAAGGAAGTCCAAATAAGGAAGGGGTACAGGCTGCAAGCTGGGACATGCCTGTGAGCACATCCAGCGCAGGTATCTTGGTTAACATACAAGAACATGGAATGTACTATGTACCTGTAAGCATGTCTAATAGCTACATAGGATAGAGCTTCTAGCAAGAAGGCAAGAAGACTTTTAAAGAAAGTTCAAAACAAACTATTATTTCTTACACTTATGAATTTTTCTTAAACAAGAAAGGAAACTTTGAAGAGGAACCTTTCTACTTCCCACACCACAGTTTCCCTTTCCTTGGGCTTCATCCTGCTCAGAACACTACTGACCTGGCTGCCTGCGGTGCCCTGCGCACCCACCCCTGCTGCTTCCTGAACTCTCCTTAGGTGCTGTCCAGAGACACCTCTTCTACCCCGCGGAACGTCATGGGGACCTGGATTGTGATTTAACATTTCGTGTGTGTGCCTACCACCCAGGCTGGACTCAGTTCCTTCAGGACTGGGACCAGGTCTTGTTCGGTCCTTTGAATTCCTCCTCAAAAATGTGCATGTTTTCCAGAAACATCTCTTGATTTCAGTTAGAGCTTTGTAGCTCGAGCACCGACGTTAAGTTGGGTCCAGGGCTGCTGTTTGCAAGATGTGCTTCCTAATCCAGATGTGCACAGCCCCTGCAGCAGCCAGGCCCCCAGGCTGGCTAGGGCTGCCCTGCCCCTCCCCCTCAGGATCAGTTCTCCCATGGAGGCCAGGTGTCTTTCTGCGGTACAGAAGCGACCACTCACTCCCTGGCTTTGAGGCTTCAGGAGATCACAGAGAAGAGCTCAAACCCCTCAGCCTGGAAAATAATGCCGGGCCTCCCTTCTCTGATAATCCCTCTAACCCCTGTACCCCTGACCCTCCCCTGGCACATCCAGCCTCCTGCGGGGCCTCCTTGAACCCCAACCTGCCCAGCGGTTGGCATCACCCCTGCTGTTTTCTGCCTGCATATCCCCCTCCCCACTGAAAATCTCTCTCCTCCCTCCAAGAATCCGATCACGGTCACCCTTGGCAGAGAAGAGATGAGATCATATTTACACTTGACCAAGATGGCCCTGGGAGACAGTTGGGGGAGGAGGTGAGTGACAGGGGAGGCTCACCTGGGATGGTGAGCCAGGCCCCTCCACAATGTGGGGGGTGGTGCTGGGGGTGGGCGGTAGTTGGTGTCACGCAGGTTGCAATGATCTGTAGGCAGAATGAGCGGTGTGAGAACAAACTCACCTGTACAAACCCAAAGAGACCCAGAGTGAGACTTATTTATTTATTTTGATTGAAATGAAGTCTTGCTTTGTCGCCCAGGCTGGAGTCCAGTGGCGTGATCTCGGCTCACGGCAACCTCCGTCACCTGTGTTCAAGTGATTCTTGTGTCGTAGCCTCCAGAATAGCTGGGATTATAGTCCCATGCCACCAGGCCCCACTATTGTAGTAGACACGGGATTTCGACATGTTGGTCAGGCTGGTCTCAAACGCCTGACCTCAGGTGAGCTGCCTGCCTCAGCCTCCCAAAGTGCTGGGGTTACAGGCACGAGCCACTGTGCCCCGCTGAGAGTGAGACTTTTAATGGTGGTCTTGCAAAATCGGACGTCCCAGGGGCAGGCACACCCAGCCTGGTTTTAACAAGCAAGTTGTCCCGGCGCACAGGTCCCTCCCCTGGTTCCTCATAGGCTGAGTACTGTGGCGTCACACTCTTCCCTGGTTCCTCATAGGCTGAGTACTGTGGCGTCACACTCTTCCCTGGTTCCTCATAGGCTGAGTACTGTGGCGTCACACTCTTCCCGGACGTCACCTATTGGTTGTTGGGGAGGGGCTTTAGGTGTTGGTTTTTTTCTTAGGGTTGTTTTACTGCTTTCTGTTGCAGCCCACAATGCATTGCAACCCTAGTCAGCTCAGGGGCTCTTCAGGTATTTGACTTATGACCTAGGTGGCCGGGCAAGCTGATAAGAACAGATAAAGATCAAGTAAGCTATTTTGCAGGCTAGTAAACTTTCATCTTAGACTAAACTTCTTTGGTTTAGGTGAGGAAGACTAAGGGCGGGGGCAGCCAACAAGCAGGCGTTGACGATGGAAGCAGGGGCCTCGCATATCCTGTTTGTTCTGTAGTTTGCCGACCTAAGCCGATTCAAGGTACTCTCTCCTGGGAGTGGGCCACTGTGGACATTATTTCCTTCAGCAGGAAGTGTCACGTTTGGATTAGGACCCCTGACTCCAGGTCCGACTGTTTGAGTTCGAATTCTGGCTGCTGTGATTTTCGGCAAATCATTTCGCCTCTCTGCCCCTCGGTTCCCTCATCTGTAACATGGGGGGAATGAGAGTGCCCCTTCTTACAGTCTCTACGAGGACCGGATAACTAATCAGCACATGTGCAAGCATCGGGCCTGGCACAGGTCACTTCCATCGGTGCCTGGCGTGCAGCAGACGGTCACCCCACAAGCAGGTCTGTCTCCTTCCCTCACTGTCTTGTTCAGCTTTGCAGCCCAGCATGGGATGGGAAACTGGCCAGATGGGGTGGCCTCAACAGATGGTTGTCAGATAATTAAATGAATGGGTGAATGAGTGAATGAGTGAATGAATGAAGGCAAGTGGCAGAAACCAACAAGCAGGTTTTCAAGTGCAATTTTGTTTGGATTTCCAGAATTTAAAGTCACTGTGTTGGTGTGAAATATGAACTTCCTTCTGCATCTTACTCAGGGCAGGGGGTTAGAGCTGCAAAAGCTGCTTTCAGTCTCCTGGCCAGTGCCTCTAAGTAACAGCCCTTTTGTAAAGGGCAGAAAGGAGAGTATGAAGTTGTCGAAAATATTCAAGCAGAATCAAAGCTGAGACCACACGTGTAATAGGCATGTGTGTGCCCACAGCCACCCTGATATTGGCTGGCTCCAGCCTGTGCAGACACACACACACACACACGCACACACACACACACACACACAGTTGTCCCTCATTGCTGCTCGTCACTAGCATACCGGGGGGCCCCAGGGTCAACATCCTCATGGCCATTCCTTGTGGCTTCCACAGAGCAGGGTTACAACAGCAGTTGAGCCCTGGCAAGAGGTGTGCAGGGCAGAATTCCTCCACCCCCTGGAGCTGGGATGTTAGAATGTGTTCCCCTATTCAATATGTTACTATCTAAAATAAATACAATCTTGGCTTCAAAATCATGGGTCATGCCACTGCTGTGTCTGGGGGTCAGAAGCCTCTTCAGCAGAGACAGTTTCAGGCTGTTCATCTTGCTAGTGTGGATAACACACATAGAAAGCAAAGTTCCACATGTTACATTATTTTAAATCTATAAAGATGGAAAATGAGCAGAATACAGGCGCCAGCCTGTAGCTAGCTGTTTCTAGATATTCTTTTGTCCTTGGCTCCGAGGCGCCACAGTGGGAATCGTTCTTTCTTCTTGCTGCATTTATTTTCTTGGAGTTGGGGCTGTAGGTCTCCGGCTGCAGACACTTGCTGCATGCCTTTCTGCACTGCGCAGAGGCGGGGGCAGCAGCCCTGCAGGTCCTTAGGTCTCATGACTGCTACCACCTTTGCGGTCAGTTGCTCAGGTCGCTCACTGCACAAGGACACCTGGAGGAGGGAGCCGTGGGGTCAGGGTGCCTTCTGGTGCCAGACTGCATCTGCCTGGAGGAAGGGGTGTCTTTCTAATGCAGGTAGAGGTGGCCCAGAACAGGGACTGTGCCTGCACTGAACATCAATGGTCGTCTAAAGCCTCAACAGATGGTTATTAGATAATTGAATGAATGGGTGAATGAATGAATGCATGAGTGAGTGAATGAAGGCAAGTGACAGAAACCAGCAAGCAGGTTTTCAAGTGCAATTTTGTTTGGCGTCCGGAATTTAAAGTCACCCTGTTGGTGCAAAACAGGAACTTCCTTCTGCATCTTACTCACGGCAGGGGGTTAGAGTGGCAAAAGCTGCTTTCAGTCTCCTCTGGGCCTCTGGGCCATCCAACGGCCCAGGACACGCTGAGGGTCAGACGGACCCAGGGTCTCAGCCGGCCGACCCTAACCTCCCGGGCTGTGGGGAAAGTCCTTGTGCAGAGTCTTTTCTGGAAGTGGAGTCGCTTCTCCACCAAGTTATTTTTTCTTTTTAACATAGGCCTTGCCCATGAGATACTTGATAGTCTTCCAGCTTTTATTTAATCTGACACTTCGATCAACTTTGATCAGTATATAAGACGTCCATGGAGATGGGAAACCAGAGACATTCACTGAGAGTCCAGCCAGTGGCAGCCCTGGCTCCCTCATGCACTCAGGGCTTGTGAGGCTGCTGAGCTGGCTGTGAAGTCTCAGACCCCCAGCGATGCACAAGAAGCGAGGGCTGTGTGGCCTGTCAGCTGACCTTGGGGAGCCGTGTTCAGGAAGGAAGGGCTTGGGAAAGCCGTGCCCTAGTCCATGCTGGCTAAAAGGAGCAGAGATAACCCGGGCAGGGTCGCAGGTGGAGGCCATGGAGACAAACAAGGCGGAGGAAATGAGCTGGAGCCACCTCCCGCTGGAGACGCAGCGCAGAGGGCCCGGACCAAAGGTGCGTCCGTCCGTTCACATAAAGTCTCCCCAGGCCCTGCGAGGAGGACCAGGAGCCAGTGCGCCCCTCTCCCCGCTCGCTCGGAGGAAGTGCCCGCCTGCCACCCGGGCAGGGGAGGGGCTTGCTGCATTTTCCCAGGAGCAAATGCAGCATGGAATGGGGTCCCTTGGGCCCCAGTGAATTCCACCCAGAACGTGGCGAGACCTCAGGGGCATCATGGAGGACATTTGGCATCCGAGACAGACACACAGGGACAAGGACATTTCCAGGGACTCCGAGCAGTCTCTGCACTTGCATGCAGTTAGTTGATGAGGAGAAAAAACCCAAACTGTGTTCCAGCGCTGTGTGGGAAGACTCCCTGAGTTGATATGAATGATATACCGTCTGCTTTTAATAAGGTCCAGTGTAGAGATGATTTGTGTGAAGAGTATTTTGATCTCAAAAGACTTTGTTATTTTACCCAGACCCCCTTTAGTTCAAAGTATGGAATAAACCCCTCCTTTCCTATCAGTCGGAGTTTAACCTGAGAGGTCACTGCGGTTGGCAGCCATCAGGCAGCTTCCCCAGATGCCTCTTGATCCACAGCTGTTCTGCCTCAAGGGCCTGCTCCTGATGGGTTTTGACCAGTTCTTGGATTTTTATTTTTATTAATGTTTTTGAGACAGGGTCTTTCTCTGTTGCCCAGGCTGGAGTGCAGTGGTGCCATCTAGGCTCACTGCAACCTCTGCCTCCCGAGTTCAAGTGATTCTCCTGCCTCAGCCTCCCAAGTAGCTGGGATCGCAGGCGTGCACCACCACGCCCAGCTAAGTTTTGTACTTTTAGTAGAGACGGGGTTTCCCTAAGTTGGACAGGCTGCTCTCAAACTCCTGGCCTCAGTGATCAGCCACCTCAGCCTCCCAAAGTGTTGGGATTACAGGCGTGAGCCGTTGTGCCCAGCCAGTTCTTGGATTTTGAGTTGTTCCGGTTTATATTTGGTTTACTTTGATAAGGCTCCTTATAGAAAGACATGACATATAACCCCAAGCATCTGGATTATTACAGAAAATAAAATTAGGTAAGAGCCAGATGTTTGCTGATAAAGGGAGTACCAAGAACCCTCCGGCTCTACAGATGTGCAAGCGCCCCAGGGGTCACCGCCGAGAGCTGGGGCTGCACCCTGCTGTTCCTCCCGGTGCATCTGGTCACTCCTGGCCTGCTGCATTCCTGCTCTTTCCCGTCCCAGTTCAAGCGCGTTCCTGAGCCCAGCCTGCCCCCGCACCTCTGCCAAGATGTTTGTCACACACCTGGGAAGGTGTTTCACGTGCCTGAACAGGCTGAGGGTCGGACGGACCCCACGGCCTCAGCCGGCCGACCCTAACTTCCCAGGCTGTGTGGAGAGTCATTGTGCAGTCTTTTCTGGAAGTCGAGCCTCTTCTCCAATAAGTTAGTTTGCCTTTTTAACTTAGACTTTGCCCACGAGATACTTGATATTTTTCCAGCTTTTATCTGCCACTTTGATCAGCTTTGATCAGCATCAGCAGAACTTCAAAGTCTTTGTCAAGAAATACACGTTGGTGTTGGACAAGGCATGGGAACGATGAAGAGAGCTTGCTGGGAAGGACGTGGTCCCTAGTCCCGTTCTTGAGGCCTGTTCTTTAGGGGGCCAGGGGCTGCAGAGCTGAAAGCCTCCTGCACGTGGCTCCATCTGCCCGCAAGTGCATCAGGACCCCGCTTGCTAAGCGATGATCATTTCCTGGGTTATCAATCTGGAAGCTGCAGTCGCAAAGAACAGGAGGCTGTTTGATTTTGCTCACATGTTCATTCCTTCGTTCACTCGCCATTCCTTGGAGCGCAGCCAGCAGCCGCAGGCGCAGGTGCAGTCCCTGTTCTGGGCCATGCCTGAGAAGAACTGCAATCCTTGCCTCTTGTTGCAGGCTTTAGGCCCCACTTCATGTCCTCCTGACCCACCTTTCTGCCTCAGCCCTGCCCTGGCACCCAGCAGTGCCCAGGTGGGGCCTGGCAGCCCTGTGCCTCTACAGCCCCAGGTACATCCTGCTTCCTGCCTCGGGTTTCCCTACTGCCCCTGCGTGGGACTGGTGTCACCATTCTAGGGCACAGGCAGATCTTGAAAGGATGAAACATTAATTCCCCTGGGCCAGCCTTGACCAGTGAGTGACAGGAGATGAAGGACGAAGGACAAACACTTGTTGCTTGTATCTCCCTTCTCAGAGGCATCTCCGTGCGTCCCCAGAGTCCCCAGCAGTGAGTCCCCCTC
>CM052665.1:55139704-55198650 GCA_028533165.1 Leontopithecus rosalia
GGAGAGGGGGGAGGGGGGAGAGGGGGGAGAAGGGGGAGGGGGGAGAGGGGGGAGAGGGGGAAGAGGGGGAGAGGGGGAGGGGGGGAGGGGGGAGAGAGAGAGAGGGAGAGGGGGGAGAGGGGAGGGTGGAGGAGAGAGAGGAGAGGGAGGGGGAGAGAGAGAGAAAGAACTCTGGAGGTCTACAGAGAGGTCCCTTGACTCTTCAACATGTAAGGAAACTTCTTGAAGCTGGTTAAAACACAAAAACAAGCAAACAAACAAAAAGAGTCAAAACACATAAGCATTAGAGGGAACAATTCCCGGAGTTCATACAGTGCTTGAGGCAATTCAAGGGCATTGAGTACAGGGGGTGTACTTGCTTTAGTAATGGAACAAAATTAGCCCTCATTCAAATGCTGCTCTGATCCCATTTAATACTGTTTAAAAGCAAAACCTGGATAAAATGATTTCCAAGTAGGTTAATTACATCACCCCAATAAAGCTCCAGAATATTTATAGGAATACAAAACTAACCAGCAACCATGGGGTAAAGTTCACAATGTCTGCAATTCAACAAAACATTACCAGACATGCCAAGAGGAAACAAAAAGCTATCCAGAATGAGGAGACAAATACGTCAATTTAAAACAAACCCAGAAATGGAGTAGATGATAGAATTAGCAGACAAGGACGTTATAAAACTGTTAGAACCATATCCCACATTAAAGAAGCCAGAGGAAAGACGGAATGTGTTAAGTAGAGACATGGAGTACTTACGTAAGATTCAAATCAAACTTCTAGAGAGGAAAACTACATGTCTGAAATGAAAAATACACCAGATGGGGTCAGTGGTAGATTAGACATTGCAGAAGGTTAGTGAACTAGAAGACACAATAATACAAACTATCCAAAATGAAACACAGAGAGAAAAAAGAGAAAAATGCAACAGAACAATAGTGATCTGAGACCATTTCAAACGGCCTAATACAAGGTCATGCATCATAATCAAATTGCATAACACTGGTAATACAGAGAACTTCAAAAAGCAGCCAGAGTGAACAAGACATACTGTATACAGAGAAACCAGGGTAAGGACAGTAGATTTCTCATTGGAAATAAAGCTAGAAACAGTGAGAAACATCTTTTAAAGCACCAAAAGAAAAAAAAGCTATCTAGAATTCCATGCCCATCAAAAATATCTTCCAAAGTTGGCAAAATAAGTATTTTTTATATATACACGAGCTGAAAGAATTCAGAATCAGTAGACCTACACTGTAAGAAATGTTTATGTCTTTTGAGCAGAAGTAAAATGATATCATATGTAAACTTGAATCTGCAGGCAAAATAATGACTGCCAGAAATGGAAACTCACATAGGTAAATATAAAGACTTTTTTTTTTACTAATTAAATATCTTTAAAAGACAATTGACTATTTAAAGCAAAAATAATAACCATGTATTTTAGAGCTTGTTACATATACAGAAATAAAATGGCTGGTTTCAGGGCTCTGGCAGGGAAAGAAGGAGATCAGTCTGGAACATCTTGTTGTGCCAAAAATTAAGAAAAAAACTCAAAGTCTTTAAGCTTTTCTCTTAGTTTGCTCAGAGGACATGTCAAACTTTGCCAAGAGGACATGTCAAAGCTTGCAGAAGCCTGGTTTGAAACTCCTACTACTAAATTTAGGATAATTTGAGCATAAAAAGAAATAAAAATTTAAGCACATGGCAACTGATTATAAACCATTGAATAGGGTAGGAATCCATGAATCCACGTACACATGTAAATGAGTAAGTTAATGGGACTTACAGAATATTTTTTTCTTGCAGTAGAAAACCCACACATAAATGAAGAGGGAACAATGACATGAGAAAACCTCCATTTGGCAACAACTGTAGAAATAAATTATTCAGGCAAGAACATCAAGAGATGCTAAAGTTAGTGAGTAGAATTGAGATGAGGAGTAGAATTTTACAGTCTCAAAATGTCTCCCCACAAAATACTTAATAACGACGAAGCGGGGCAAGCATAGTAGAGAAATTGGCAGAAGTCCACCTCAGTCAAATGATTAAAATGAGTACCATCGGCAACAGGGCATAGAGGCATCAGATGCCATCCACAGGTTCAAATGAAGAGAACATAGTTTCTGTATATTTTTACACAAAATGCGTAGTGTTGGTCCAGTCATGAGAAAGCATGGGACAAACTCCAACCAAGAAACACTCTACAAGATGACTGGTTCCCAATCTTCCAAGGCCATAAAGGCCAGAGAGAGACTAAGAAATATTCCAGATTGCAGGAGACTGGGTTACCTGAGAATGGGGAACGGGAGTAGAGTTAAGTAAAACAGATCTGTTAATGGTTTCCAAATACGACCACACATCTGTACAGTGCTTCACACACAATCCACTCAGCATTAGTTACTATGCCTTTTCTTAGGTTCACTGATGAGTTTACTGGGCAACTGCCTATACCTTGGAGTCCTAAGGGGGACCTTGGCAGTGCCAGTGATGCACATGGATTGGACTGTCACACATCCAAAACAATCACGGCTTCATGCGAGTGCCTGGCATTCATAAAGTTCCAGCAACTTGTCAATCTAACACCAGCCATTCAAACATTTCCATTCTTCCTTGACCTTACTGAGAATCATATGAAAATTACAACACACTATGGGTCTCTTACTGTGTAGGTGAATCAACATCTGGACTCAGCTTGCAGAGATCTTCACTAACTTTCCTACTAACATTCGCTAAAAATGAACTGGTTGACTGTTTTTTTATCAAATACTTAACAGGCACCTTTCCTCTACCAGGTCCTGCAAACGCATGAACAGCCCCTGCCCTTGGGTCCCTCCTAGTCTAGCAGGATAAACCAAATATGGATGAAAGAGAAAGTAGCAAGTCCAATGACAGGCCAGTATCAGGGTGTTACGGGGACAAGGAAGGGGGACAAATGCTGTGGGCTGGGGCAAGGAGCAGATGGGAAGGGGCCAGGAAGGATTTTCTGGAGGACATGACGCCAACCACAAGTGGGATTGAAGACACCGCACAAAAGGTGGGCTTCCGTGATCGTGAGGGGGATGAACTGACCAAGGGCTCTGCTACCATGGACGCTGACAGCCAGCAGCATGACACCCACATGTATGCTGCAGCAGGGTTTCACCGTGCTGTGTTTGTAAAGTGCCTCTGTACAATATGGCAGATGTTCTCCCACAAACACGACGACGTATGAGGAACACCTGCTCCTCAACTTCCGAAGTTCAGAGAGCTCAAGTGCATATGAAATAAGCCAAGATTTTGCCTCTGGCTGGGGAAAATATTAAACACTGGGGACATGATTTTGCCACCACACTATTTACTACCTTGAGGATGTGCCAAAGATTGAGAGCCTCACAACGCCTGCTGTTGCTTAAAAAAAAGGCGGGGGGGGGGTCAAACCTAAAAACAAGGCAAAAAAAAAATCAGAAGGGCAAAATAAATAATTTAAAAAACCCACCACCAATAATTGGCGACAAATTAAATGACAGGGTTAAAGCAGAAGAAACATTTTAAAACATTATATAATTTGTTCCTGGTACAGTGTGTTCAAGACACTTTAAGCAGAGGCTCCCCAGAAAGGCAGTTTAGGATATCAGCAAAGGAAAAGAGAACCGTCAGAAGCCAGGAAGTACGAGCCCAAGCAGGTGAGAATCAGCACTGATCAACCCACTGTGGATCTCTATACCTTCTAATTCCTTATTTTCCAGTGAGCTTGGTGGTATTGATTTGATTATCTACAGTTCAGCTGTTCACATCACAGGGAAAGCTAATAAAATTTTCAAAAAGTAATATACCCCAGTGTTATACAGAAAAGCCTCATTAGAATTAAAAAAAACAAAGCGATGACACTGAACTCTTTAGATTATCAAATAAAACTGGTTTATCGGAAATGTCAACGCAGGGTACTTCAGTTTCTTTTTCTGCGTTTACCCCTTCTCCATCACCTTAAAAACTACTAGCTCAAATAAAGGAAATGGCACATGAGCAAAGATGGTTACGTTATGTGGTTTTAATCATGTATTTGTGGTGCCCAATTAACTAAAGCTTTTTTTTTTTTGAGACGGGAGTTTCGCTCTTCTTACCCAGGCTGGAGTGCAATGGCGCGATCTCGGCTCACCGCAACCTCCACCTCCTGGGTTCAGGCAATCTCCTGCCTCAGCCTCCTGAGTAGCTGGGATTACAGGCACACGCCACCATGCCCAGTTAATTTTTTGTATCTTTAGTAGAGACAGGGTTTCACCCTGTTGACCAGGATGGTCTCGATCTCTTGACCTTGTGATCCACCCGCCTCGGCCTCCCAAAGTGCAACTGAGGCTTTAATACAACCTTAATTCTATAAGCAACCTGGAACAGGGGAAAATTAAATCTCTCCCAACTCGTTAAGTGGGTATTCACATTACCCAAATGGGATTTTATCTTGACTTTCATAAATGTAAATGCTGCAAATGGTTATTACCAAAGTATAAAACATACCACTGAGACCAACTCAAAGCAAAATACAGTACAAATTTATTGACTCCAATTGTTCTTAGTAAACATTTAAGCAAAGTAGACAGACAACAGAATTGATTACAAATAAGCAATGGATTAACATTAGATAGAAATCCTATTTTACCATGACTTTTCAGTTCGAAAAAGCTTATTCCTAAGTAAAATTGAAAAATGACTTACTCTGCTAAGGCATATGACAAAATATACAGAATTATAAAACCATTCGTTTTTCTTTTAACCATAAGCATATATTCAATGGAAAACTTGAAACAGCCTTGGCCTAACGTTGAAAATCAGTATTAACTGAGTATAACTGTGAGAAAAATCTGGACAGCACTAACAAATGATGAAAGAGCACGGAATTGTGTTACTTTAAAGATTTGCAGTAAAATACTTTGGTTCCCAGAAGACTGTCTCCAAAAGGAACTTTTAAAAACACCTGACATTGCTAACTCAGTTTTTTCTCCTCCAGAATCTAAATACCGACTTGTTCTCTCCCCAGTCACATGGAAATGCCATAAGCTGGAGTACCCGCTGAGATGCACTGAAAGAGCCTATTTAAAATTACAAAAACATTAAACTTCTTAAAGTGCTAAAGCCACAAAAAGCCATAAATGAAAACCTATTTTTAAAACTTAAGCTTTAGTAGTGTTAAAAAACACTTTTAAAGAATGTTAGCATTATTTATATTAATAATGCATTCCACAATTGCAGAAACATCACTGAGACATTGTAAATTGACAAACTGACTTGTAACCCAGTTAATTAGATAAAATTTACACAGAAATGTATTTGGAATTATACCTAATTACTTTTTACTAAGAAACTTCAAATCATTTTACTTCCTAAAGTTCCAGATTACAGTTGTGTACACACACGCACGCACGTGTGCGCAAATCCAACTGGAGGGGATAAAGGGCAAGTCTGGATCTGTCCATTCTTACATCTCTCCCTCACCCTGATAGGAGCCGGCCTTGTAGATGCCATCGCACTGCACCTCAGTGAAGCGACACATTTTATTCCTGTCTCACAGCAGCTACTCTCATTAGCACCGATGGGATTTAAAAGGTCACTCATGCCGGGGCATATTTTTACAGGCAAGGCTATAAACATTCCATTCCAAACCAGAAAACCAAGATCATCATACGTCTCCCCACAAATGCAAAGAACGTCACTGCTGAATTGTTAATTTTTGGTAAAATTATACTTGCCTACTAACCAGTTTTAAAGGTGAATATTCTATAAATCTTGATGTATTACTATTAAAATGCACAATATTTGTTACCTCCATTGCTTACTTTGAGTGATAAAAACATGTTTGTTATTCCCTCGTTCTCCCACAAAAAGAAAATGATTCAATATCAAGTTCTTAGATTAACAAAGAATATATTAAAACATTTTATTCTTTCCACAACTGCATAAAAAAGCAGACATCCTGCATACTTACATGGAATGAGTTTTCTACATTTTCAAAATTAATTACAATCTTAAAGATATTTACATGAATATCTTCACTAGCTAATGAGTTGCAACAATTTAAGACCAACTTGTTTTACACCAAATATTTGCCTACTGGCTGAGATAAACATTCTTAAAAAACTTTACTGAATAAAGTAATTAACATATCTTTCATTATTTTACTTAACATTTAAAATACTTATGAGTGGAAGCATATTTTTTGACCATCAAAATAAACTCTTTCAGCCTAATGCTTTTAAAGTACAGTATAAAAAGTAATAGAAAAACCAGAACTGCATTATAAATGCTTTTGGTTCAAAATTTTATTTGAAATCTTATATTCCTTGCCTAGACAAAAATGTGAAGACAAAACACCAGTAATTTTTAAAATCTAAGATATGCAGAACCTATGTTTAGATCAAAAATATTTTTACTGATTAACAATATTATTTTTAAAAAATTTTTGAAAATGTAGCATAAAGGTTCAAGTCCTGGGATACTAAATTTACAATGCCAAGATACTTTGTATCATGGAATTATCATCGATAGATACTCTAACGGCCATGTAGGTGATGACCACTCAGGGAAACTCTCTTCCTCTGAAGTGACAGCTACCAACAGGATCAGAGTAGGAAATACCACATTATATAGGGAATGAATTCAATGTACAATAATCCTTCCTAACGTTTCATGTAAAGCCATATGCTTTAATCTTTAAAATGCATAGATTTCCTTAAGAAAACAAAGACGGCAAGAATCAGTAACTTTATTTTCCCTTCTCCATCGAATTTACGAATATGAAGATTGGAGATTTTTCAAGTGGAAGAATGCAAGGCAAAACTTCATATATATCTATAAAATCAATCAGTAGTTTATAAAAATGTCTGGTTCAATAAAAAATGAAGAGTATCTTTCCGACCACTGGTATGAAATGTTGGTAATGAGACTGATGGGTAGTTATCTTCCTAGAGCACAAATTTAAAATTACTTCTTAATGATAGTTGACTTTTGAAATTTGAAAGAATAGGCTGTAACACAAACTCAAGAGTCTAAATCGGTATTACTTTCTTAAAAGGATTTTGTAGTTTCATTTGTTTATACATCTAACTCCCACCTCCACAAGTAAAAATTTTCCCTTTTGAAACACCACGTTGAACTTTGGATAACCTACTGAAAGGCTTTCAATGACAAATTTTTACGTAGGATTCTTAGAAAGCACAAACCCCACGGACCAAGATAAGTAGCTAAAACTAATTCTGGACCACTGATAGTGCTTGAATACCTATTTCTGAGCAATGATGTAGAGAACAGCCTTGCCAGTGATTTTAACCACCGAACTCCCAACAAATTCTGAAAGAAATTGTCAAAAAAGACAGAGAGGCAGGAAAATGTATGTGTCGTATATATTGTTCTTGAGAAGCATGTTGAAACTGCAGTTTCCTGAATCCTCTGCTCTGAATTCTCTGGAAATGGTAATTTATTATTTTAGATCAGCTGTGCTAACTCTTGAGTCTGCGATCTATTTAAATATGTCCCCATCTCAACCGCTATACTAATGTTAAAATCGAAATTCGTGTCCTATGTTAGCTTTTGTTTTTTGTCCTAACTACACTCGGATTTTCAATTTGTGACAGCATAAATCAGAGGAAATGAAACATTTGCAGTCCTTCAAATGCTGCTCTGAATTTAGATTGTGGTGCAGCGTACATATAACATGGTACAAGTTTTTATTACAATGTCTATCACTACTGAAGCCCTTATAAACTTGCTGTAGGGAACTTCCATAAATTATGTTTTCATTTCCCAGGTCTTTCATAGAGTTTAACTATCGTTTATTATATTAAGTGACTGAGATGAAGTTTTTGTTTATAAAAATCTAAGTGTTACTATTGCTGATTTAAATTTCTCACAACTTTCATACAAAAGGAAGTCTACATGACCACAAAATACCAAATATTTATTTTCATCAAGTGTCAGGATAACATTGAAGTTGAAATTTATTTTTTTATTGCTAAAGCTGTCTAAGATCTAAATCAATACTGCAAACTACTCCACTTCTTCCTGATGTATTTTGGACTTAAGAACATGGTTAAGATTTTAATTAGAACTCAAGTGACTCAAATCATCAAAAGAAGGAATACTTTGACAGTATTCCACTAATTACAAATCAGTAAAAAAACAAAACCTCAATTAATGATTATACTGACACCATGGAATGAGGAACCATGCACACAATCAAGACTAATCCAATTTCAACATTAATGAAATCAAACCATCTTGTTCTTATAAGGTCCAGAACCACAATATTTTAAAAGGTGTTTTTCTAAAGTTGATTAAGAACATTACTAAGTAATTATCAATTTGCCTCAAACTTAATTTCAAGCATATCCATTTCCAACCTTTATTATTCTTGCAAAAAATATTTTGTTTCTTATGACACATTTCACAATTCGGGTTGAAATTTCTTAATACATAAAAAGTGTTGGTCTTTCAATTGTGTGTTTGTTCATGACTCCAAAGACTAAACGCAGTCTTGAATGTCCTGTGGCAAAGTTTACACATAAACTGTCTTTTAAATGTGATTGCTGAAAGGGGTGGGGCATGGTAAAAAAGAGTGTCTGATTCTTGGGGCACAAACAATTTTTCTGTGGCTGGAGTTGGGTTTTCGGATAGGCTTGTGGGGCTGTCGGGTTCCAGGGGCTGGATCTTGGGCAGTGGTGGCGGTGGTGGCAGAGGTGGTGGAGAGGGAGAGTTTGTGGGAACAGGGCACACCTCAGATTCCTTATGTGCTGATTCCTCTGAAGCCTGAGACATATGTGACTGGAAGTGACTCCAGAGTCGAAAATTAGTACGAAAAGCTTTGTTGCACACGTGACAAATGAATGGTTTCACAGAGCACAGAAGCTCCTGGTGACGCTCCAGCTGCTTGTGTGCTGTGAACATCTTCCCACACTTCTCACAGGGCCACAGGCTGGCTTCTTTGCTAGGAACTGCTTCCTTGGGGGCTGTGCTGGCCTCAGGTGCCTCTTCCTCAGCCTCCTCCACAGGCTCTTCCTTGACTTGAATTTTCAGTTGCTTGGAAAGACTAAGGTCTTCAGGGAGGCAAGAGGAATCTTCCGAGTCAAAGTTGACTTGCTCTGAAGAATCGCTGAACACGTTGTCATCTTTTGTGGTGACAATGTGGTTTTTATTGGGTTCAGGCTGCGACTGGGGCCTTGAAGAACCAGTCACATCACCATTGTGGTCCAAAACTGGCAAAGAAAAGTTTTCGGTGGGTGCCATGTTGTTCTGATTATGGACTTCAACCTGGTGCCGCCAGATGCTGAAAGAGGACTTGAAGGTGCGCATACACTCGAGGCAGGTCAGCTTCTTATACTCACACTTGCTCTCGTGTTCCTGCTTCAGCTCGGGTGAGAAAAACCTGAGGCTGCAGTAAGGGCAGATGGCCGCATTCCGGCACAGCCGCTCGTGGCTTCCTTGCTCTAGGAGAGAAGAGAGCTTAGCATTACAGAGGCGGCACTGGTAAACCTCCTTGTTTTCTACTGGACTTGCAAGAGGAGCATGCTCTTTTGGTTTAGCAACTTTATTTACTCCAAGGGGTTTTTCTCCTGGATGCATTTTTATGTGCTGCTTAAACTGAGAGAGAAAGCGGTACGCTTTTCCGCAGTAAGTACAAATGTAAGCTCCTTTGGCTCGAGATCTCAAGTTCCTCTTGATGACTTGCTGCGCTTGGGAGCTACTCTGTCCCTGAAAACCAGGCTTGCCGCGCCTTAACTTAATGATCAGGGCCTTCTTAATTTCTCTCTCTCTCACTATGTCAATCAGCTTTCTTTGGAATTTTTCATCCAAAACAGCATGTGAACTAGAGGCTGGTGATGGGTTCTTCACTATGCCGTGTTGGGTCTGACAGTGTGTCCACACTTTGAAGTTGGTGTGAAACCTCTTGTGACAGATGTCACAAGCGTAGGGCTTTTCTGGGTTATGGTACATGTTAACGTGACGGTGAAGACCTGCTGTTGATCTAAAGATCTTAAGGCAATGTTTGCATTTAAATTTTTTGTTTGGTCTCGTCCCCTCCAACTCACCAAATTCATCTTTATTCAAATCAGAATCTGGAAAATCTGCATCAAGGAGAGTAGGGCTTGAGCCTTCCTCAAAATTATCTTCCGACACAGGAGGCCCGTGCTCATTCACCTTTAGCTTCTTAAATGGCAATCTTCGGTCCGCCTGGAACCTCCTTTTTGCTGGGAGTCTGCTCATGTCTTTTTGGTCATCTTCTGTTTTCAGAGACACGTCTCTTGCGACCAACGGAGATGAGGCAGCTGCTGTTGCTGCCGCATCTCCCACAGTGACGCGGATGATGTCCAAGGGCTCCGACAGCGGGCTGCTGGGCTCGGTCTTTATGCGCACCTCGGTCACAGGGGAGGCTCCCTCCCTGTCTGTTGACTGAGAAGCACTAAAAGACCTGAGGCGATGTGGTTGTAGCACTTGAGGCCTGTCATCTAGGGCTGTTTTTTCACTACAATCTTTTACAGATGACTTTTGAGATAAAGCACACAACACATTCCCTGGTGCATCATTGGACACCGAAGATGATCCCTGGGAAGACTTCAAGTCTATGGAGGGTGAATACACAGGAACCTGGCTATCCATCGACAATGACCGTCTGAGGAGACTCTTAACAAGCGGGCCACTCCTGTCAATGCTTTGGTTTCCAGAACCAGATCCACTGGATGGGATCACTAAGCCTAACTTTGAATAGTACAACAAGTTTCTATCTTCACCTTGACCACTTCCTTTGTTAGTTTCTTTTAATAGATAGGGAGTCTCTGATGAGCTACAAAGAGACAAAACAGGTGGCCGTGGTCTCTTCAAAGCAAGCTCTAGAGCTTTTCCTTTTGGAAGCTGACCACTCACACCTGGCTTATCATCCACAGCTTCTCTGTCTTGCAGAGGCTTTGAAGGCAATACTGCATTTCTTTTCACCAAACTGATTCTATTAGGATCATCCAAAGATCCAGAAAGCTCAAGAGACTTTGCATATCCCACAGAACTATCTTTCGGCCAACTCTTTTCAGTTAATGACAAATTATGAAGTGGTTCAATTGGTTTGGGGACATGTGGCTTATTGGTATTATTAGCCTTGACTGTAATGCTAGGAGAGGGCCGGGAAGTATGGCTTACATCAGGCCGATTCTGACTAACAGTTTTTCCTTGTGCTTCATTTCTACTTTGACAAACAATGACACTTCTCTTTTGAGAACTGTTTTCATCATCTTCTACAAACACTTTTTTTCTATTAGGACACGTTGGAAAGGGGGCTTGAGGTGTTTTAGAAACGATGTTAGTCAGAAAGGAAATCCCAAGACTATAGCCAAGTTCTTGCACAGCAGCAAGACTGCTCTTCTCAACAAACAGAGAGGAAGAATAAATGTAGTTTAAAACATTATCAAAAGCATCTGGCTCACAGAAGTCAAGCTGAAATACAGTTTGTGACTCATTTTCCTTATTTGTGAATAAACTCTGAAAGTATTCGCTGCTGGCAGCCAAGACATTTTTATGAGCTCGGAACTTTTGGTCTCCAACAATCAGCAGCACATCACACAGCTGTCCTTTGAGACGTTCCTCATTCAGGGCACTTAGGAGAGAAATGGCGTGCGCTGGGTTGATATAATGCAGTAATCCCTCCATGGCTTGAATTTATCTAAAAGACAAAATGTAAAATTACTACAGATAATGCAGTGAAAAGTTCCCCATGGAATGAAGGGCTCCTCAAGAGCAGGAAACATCAGCTGTCTTTGCATAGGTGCTAATATTTAGCAGACCATAGGCTGACAGAAGCTTTATGAATGAACAATCTTATTTAAATAATGGTGAAAATGTAAAATAAGTCTTGTGGTTTAAGCAGGTCCTCATTAAAATGGAAAAACTACTATAACACAGGTATTTGTTTACCATCAAAAAGGCTGCCAGAACTTGATGGGTGGATATGGAAGCAATATTTGAAAATAAAACTTCATTATTTAGGGTCCTTATCCATTTGATGCTTGGCTCTATTCCTTATAAATTCAGAAAACAAGTATGAATTATCAAAACCCCTGAAGTCTATAATTCTGAAAGAATCGGTTTTATTACTATATATACTCAAACATAATGTGAACTGTTAACAATTGGTTGCAAAGCAGGTCTTGAGACCCTTATCTTTTATTTTAATTTTGAGACAGGGTATGTCTGTCACCCAGGTTGGAGTGCAGTGGCACCATGATGGCTCACTGCTGCCTCAACCTCCTGGGCTCAAGCAATCCTCCCACCTCAGCCTCCTGAGTAGCTAGCATATGCCACCTTGCCTGGTGATATGGTTTAGTTGTATCCCCACCCAAATCTCCTCTTGAATTGTAGCTCCTACAATTCCCACATGTCGTGGGAAGGACCAGGTGGAAGGTAACTGAATCACAGGGTGGGTCTTTCCCATGCTGTTCTCATGATAGTAAGTCTCATGAGATCTGATGGTTTTATAGAGCAGTTCCCCTGCACAAGTTCTCTCTTGCCTGCTGCCATGTGAGATGTTGACTTGCTCCTCCTTGCCTTCCACCATGATTATAAGGCCTCCCCAACAATGTGGAACTGTGAGTCCACTGAACCTCTTTTTCTTTGTAAGTTATCCAGTCTTGGGTATGTTTTTATTAACAGCAAGAAAATGGACTAATACAGTAAATTGGTACCAGCAGAGTGGGGTGCTATTGAAAAAATACCCCAAAATGTGGAAGCAACTTTGGAACTGGGTAACAGGTGGAGGCCGAAACAATTTAGAGGACTCAGAAGAAGACAGGAACATATGGGAAAGTTTGGAACTTCCTAGAGACTTGTTGAATGGCTTTGATCAAAATGCTGATAATGATATGAACAATGAAATCCAGGCCGAGGTGGTCTCAGATGGAGAAGAGGAACTTGTTGGGAACCAGAGCAAAGGTCACTCTTGTTATGTTTTAGCAAAGAGACTGGCAGCATTTTGTCCTTGCCTTAGAGGATCTGTAGAACTTTTAACTTGAGAGAGATAATTTATGATAAGTGGCAGAAGCTATTTCTAAACAGCAAAGCATTCAAGAGGTGACTCAGATGCTGTTAGAGGCATTACATTTTATCAGGGAAGTACAGCATAAAAGTTTGGAGAAGTTGCAGCCTGACGGTGCGACAGAAAAGAAAATCCCATTTTCTGAGGAGGAATTCAAGCTAACTGCATAAATTTGCATAAGTAAAGAGGAGCTGAAGGTTAATCACCAAGACAATGGGGAAAATATCTCCAGGGCAGGCCAGAGACCTTTGCTGCTGCCCCTGCCATCACAGGCCTAGAGGCCTAGGAGGAAAAAATGGTTTTGTGCGCCAGGCCCAGGTACAGCTTGGGCTGTGGCTTCAGATGGTACAAGCTCCAAGCCTTGGCAGTTCCATGTGGTGCTGGGCCTGCAGGTGTGCAGAAGTCAAGAACTGAGGTTTGGGAACCTCCACCTAGATTTCAGAGGATGTATAAAAACATCCGGATGTCCAGGAAGAAGTTTGCTGCAGGGCTGTGTCCCCTCAATGAAGGGCAGGGCCCTCATGGAAAACTTCTGTTAGGGCAGTGCAGGAGGGAAATGTGGGGCTGAAGTCCCCCCACCCCCCCAGAGTCCCCACTGGGGCACTGCCTAGTGGAGCTGTGAGAAGAGACCCACCATCCTCCAGACCCCAGAATAGTAGATCCACTGACGGCAGGCACACAGACACTCAACACCAGCCCATGAAAGCTGCCAGGAACGGGGGCTTTACCTTGCAAAGCCACAGGGGTGGAGATGTCCAGGACTAAGGGAACCCACTCTTACATCAGTGCAACCTGGATGTAAGACACAGAGTCAAGGGAGATCATTTTGAGCTTTGAGATTTGATTGCCCCACTGGATTCTGAACTTGCATGGGGCCTATAGCATCTTTGTTTTGGCCAATTTCTCCCATTTGGAATGGCTATATTTACCCAATGCCTTTACCCCCACTGCATCTGGGAAGTAATTAACTTGGTTTTGACTTTGCAGGCTCACAGGCGAAGGGATTTGCTTTGTCTCAGATGAGACTTTGGATTGTGGACTTTTGAGTTAATGCTGTAATTAGTTAAGACTCTGGAGGGACTGTTGGGAATGCATGGTTGGTTTTGAAATGTGAGGATATGAGATTTGGAAGGGGCCAGGGGTGGAATGATATGGTTTGGCTGTGTCCCCAGCCAAATCTCATCTTGAATTGTAGCTCCCACAATTCCCCACATCTGGGAGGGACCCAGGGAAAGGTAACTGAATCATGGGGGCAGGTCTTTCCCATGCTGTTCTTGCCATAGTGAGTAAGTCTTAGGAGATCTGATGGTTTTATAAAGAGGAGTTCCCTGCACAAGTTCTCCCTTCCCTGCTGCCGTGTGAGGTGTGACTTGCTCCTTGTCTTCTGCCATGATTATAAGGCCTCCTTAGCCATGTGGAACTGAACCTCTTTTTCTTTGTAAGTTATCTAGTCTCAGGCATGTCTTTATTAGCATTGTGAAAATGAACTATTTTCTTTTTCTTTTTTTTAAAGAAATGGGACCTCACTATGTTGCCCAAACTGGTCTCCAACTCCTGGGCTCAAGAGATCCTCCAGCCAGGGACGGTGGCTCATACCTGTAATCCGAGCACTGTGGGAGGCTGAGGCAGCTGGATCACAGGGTCAGGAGATCAAGATCATCCTGGCCAACATGATGTTTCTATTTCTACTGAAAAAATTAGCTGGGCGTGGTGGCACGTGCCTATAATCCCAGCTACTCAAGAGGCTGAGGCAGAAGAATCACTTGAACCAAGGAGTCGGAGGTTGCAGTGAGCCGAGAATGTGCCATCGTACTCCGGCCTGGCTATACAGCCAGACTCCGTCTCAAAAAAACAAAAACAAAAACAAAAAGAGATCCTCCCACTTCAGCCTCCCAAAATGTTGGGATTATAGGCATGAGCCACTGAGCTCAGCCAAGAGACCAAACAGATCACTTGAGGTCAGAAGTTCAAGACCAGCCTGGCCAACACGGTGAAATCCCGCCTCTACTAAAAATATAAAAATTAGCCAGGTTAGTGGCACGCACCTGTAATCCCAGCCACTTAGGAGGCTGAAGCATGAGAATCACTGGAGCCTGTTAGACAGAGGCTGCGGTGAACTAAAATTGAGCCACTGCACTCCAGCAATAGAGCAAGACTCTATCTCAAAAAAAAAAAAAAAAAAAAAAGATGAGAAGTATTAAAGAATAAAGGAAACTAGCCTGGCTCTAAATTTAATTAAAGAGTTTAAACTGAGATTTCACTGAAATTCTCTTCAATTCTGAAAATAAGAAGAGGAGGCCTAGTGGCAGAGCGCAAGCTCTGGGTCCAGACACGGGTTGAGATACCGGCTCCTTGCATGCTGGCTGATGGTCCTTGGGTGTTTCTGATAGCCTCTCAGTGTGGCAGGTTCCTCACGTGAGATGGGAATGACAACTGTGCCCTTTTCTTGCAGGGCTGTTGCAAAGAGTTCATCTAAAGAAAACTCAACAAATGTTGTGCAGTTAACTTTCAGAAATTGCAGGATTAAAAGGCATCTAATTCAGTATCAAAGGAACAAGGCAGATTAACCCAATTATACTCGATACAGACAGAGCCATTTCATGCAGAGACAATGCATGACTCCCTGCATTTGACCCTTCACTTAGGCTTCTGTTCCTCTAACACCTCATCCTTTTCATTTTTTTTTTAAGATGGGGTCTTGCTCTGTTGCCCAGGCTGGAGTGTAATGGCTCAATCTTGGCTCACCGCGACCTCTGCCTCCCAGGTTCAAGCAATTCTCCTGCCTCAGCCTTCTGAGTAGCTGGTATTACAGGCATGCACCACCATGCCCAGCTAATTTTTGTATTTTTAGTAGAGACAGGGTTTCACCATATTGGCTAGGCTGATCCTGAACTCCTAACCTCACATGATCTGCCCACCTTGGCCTCCCAAAGTGCTGGGATTACAGGCATGAGCCCCCCACGTCCAGCTCATTCCTTTTATTTTATAACGCCATATTTTCTTTCAAATATTGTTAAGACATTTATTTTCAAGTTTAAATGGATCCCACATAACTAAGAATATTTGTGACAGTTTTATCTTTCTCTAGAGGGCAAACTACAGATGAACCAAACTTGACTCCAGCACATTTGTAGGTTCTCTTCTTGCTCTTCTTGGTTACCCCAGCTGCCAGGCTCATCAGAAGAACCCAGAGTCTCCTAGGCTGACAACCTGGGAGTGGCCACATGAAGTATACAATTTCTTCTGACTCTCTGCTCAGATGCAACTCAATTTAACGAATTCAGACACAGGACTTTGCTTCTACAGATGATGCCTTTAGCCTGTCCACAAACAACTGCTTTGCTCAGACTGTACCAAGTTTCTGTCCATTCCTGCCTACCATCCTTTCAAAGTAAATGGTAAATTTTAATTCCTCTATTTGTTTTTTTAAATTCATTTGTGAATGCTTGATATTTCCCTTCCTTTTTCTTCTCTGTTAGTCATTTACGTTTTCCTTAATCCTACTATACTTTCTTTACATTTATTTGTATAAAGAAACCCTTACTATCTTTTACAGAGGTCAGCAAAAAAATAAATTAGTGTATAATGTTACACATGATTGACTCAGCTTGGGTACTGAGTATTTTTCAGCACTAATAATTTTTGACAAAGCTAGTTCAGATGTTGCCACAGGGAAAAGCAACAGATACAGAATTAAAGGCTTGGGCAAGTCTTTGTCAAAAGGGGTTCTTAAACTCAATTTGGTGGTTTAAAAGTAGCAATTAAAAAATAAATGACTAGGAGAGAGTAGAAAATGTCAGAAGGCTAATTATGAGCTTGAGAAACTTTTGTTTCCATTACATATATGTACATATCCACATAAGCAAGCATGGACTGGATTGAGAATTAAAATGTATTCTTTCCTGTGGGTCAATCAAGATTATTTTGAGAGCCAGTGTTCTAGGCTAACCAACCTTTCTGAGCCTCAGTCTACCTCACTATAAAATAAGGCTAATACTAGCAGCCACTACATAATGCTATTTTGGGAAATAAATAAGGTATTAATAATGGTCCCTACCATTTATATAGTACCTAACTGTACAGGAACCTACATTACAAACCGTACCAGGAACTTCTCATGTCATTCATTCATCAAAATGGGATCAGAGATGTGAAGGAGGCGAGCGATGAGCCACGGAGATAAATGGAGGAAGAACATCACAACAAAGGGAGAAGCTAAGGCAACAGCAGGGCTAGAGCAGTGTGTGCTGGGAGCCAGGCAAGAGGACATCTGAGAGGCAATAAGGAGAAAGACTGTCAAGGGCTGGGAGCCCTCCAGAAGAACTTTTTTTTGAGACGAAGTTTTGCTCTTGTTACCCAGACTGGAGGGCAATGGCGCGATCTCGGCTCACCGCAACCTCCGCCTCCTGGGTTTAGGCAATTCTCCTGCCTCAGCCTCCCGAGCAGCTGGGATTACAGGCATGCGCCACCATGCCCAGCTAATTTTTTGTATCTTTAGTAGAGACGGGGTTTCACCATTTCGACCAGGTTGGTCTCGATCTCTTGACCTCGTGATCCACCGGCCTCAGCTTCCCAAAGTGCTGGGATTACAGGCGTGAGGCACCGCGCCCGGCCAGAAGAACTTTATTTTTCACCATGGATGAAATGGGCAGCCACTGGAAGATTCTGAGCAGAAGGATGACAAAGACCTGAATTATGTTTCCAAACAATTGCTCTGGCTCTGTTGTTGAGATTAGACAACAGAGGACAGGTAGGGTGGAAGGTGCAGGCCAGCTTGCAGTCCACTGTAATGACCTAGATGAGAGAGTATGGTGGCTGGGACCAGGGTGGAAGCAATGGAGGTAAAGTCAGAGTCATTAGGATGTCTAGTGGACAGACTGCAGGAGAAAACAGAAGGTGAGCAGTTAAGGATTCTGCCAAAATAACTGGAAGGGCATCCTTAGCAGAGATGAAAGTCTGACAGAAAAATTAGGAGTTCAGATTTTTTAAAGAGGTCAGTTTTGATATCCAAGTGTGAGCAGCAACCTGTTCACTGATGTACCCTTTATGAGCCTCCATCTCTGCCTTACTCTCCCTACTTCCTTTTTTGTGCTTCCTGGGATCACTTCCCAAATAAACATCTACATGTGAATCCGTCTTGAGGTCTGCTTTTGGGGGAATCCAAACTAAGACACACAGAACCTGAAGCACAGGTAAAGACTAACCACTTCCCACTAAAACCTTCCCTTGGTTTAGAGTGAACACTAAACCAAGGGGAGTTTTCTATATCCTTGGACATGAAGCAAACGGTACTCCATAGACCATATGCACCGTGTGGCCAAAAACGGTGGCCATACAACATTTGTATCACTTTTGTTTAGAAAGGTTCTTTATACATCATTCAAAGTATCATGATCGGTTTTTCTGCTCTAAGTCACTGCTTCACATTTCTCGGATAACGCGTTTCTATCCTCTTTGGATGAAAATATCCATGAACTAGGGGACAATAATAAAGTCACTCAGAGTTAAGTTGTAAAAGAAATACTGTCCCTGAAAAGTATTGGGGACTTAAAACTTAATTTTCCTATAACTTCCATTTAGAGTCATCAATGAGACCACCTGCCTGCAAAGTGCCTCAGAATGTCCAAATTCCTGATACTCAGTGCAGAATAACTATTTTCCATTCCATTCAGTAGAACTGTAACTAGGTACTTAGTAACAGCTAAAATTTGGGTGTTTATTCTGTCACATACACAAAAGTAAACACTTTTTATGTATTAACTCAGTATTTACATGAACCCTAAGAGGTAGATACAATTATTATCCCGATTTTACAGATGAGGAAACTGAGGTACAGGTTAAGAAATACGCTCAACGTCATACAGGTAAGTAGCAGGGCAGGATTCACATCAGCTATCTTGGCTCCAGAGGCTAAGCTCTTGACCCCTACGTGATACTGCCTCCAGTTTCCTCTTTCAATTCTCATATCATCTTCTGAACTAGACACTGTCATCAATCCTGTTTTATAAATGAGAAAACTGAGGCATTGAGAGGTCAAGTAATTTGCCTAAGGTCACCCAAGCAGTTACAGATTTATGGCTAGCATCTGCCTAGTGTGTGCGAGAACCCTTCTAGACATGGAAGACATCAATTTAACAAGCATGGCTTGGCCTTATGGAGCTTAAGGTCTTGTGCAGGAAGAGGACAAGTCAATTTCAATTAATCAGCCTACTCCAGTATGCTGAGCAGTAGATAGGATATTGGCAGAGGAAGGGACGCAGTATGGATGACAGGCATCAGAACCTGGTAAGATGAAGGCCAGGAAGGGCTTTCTATGAACAAAATTTTATAGGGAATGACAGGTAGGAAGGATGAAGGGCATTTCAAAGAACGAGTATTTATTTTCCATTCCATTCAGTAGAACAGTTACTAGGCACTTAATAACAGGTAAAATTTGGGAGCTTATTCCATCACATACCCAAAAGTAAACGCTTTTTATGTATTAACTCAATATTTACATCAACCCTGGGAGTTAGGTACTATTATCATCTCCATTCCACAGATAAGAAAACTGAGGCACAGAGGGTTAAGTAACATGCTCAACGTCATACAGATAGTAAGTAGCAGAGCAGGATTCACATCAGCTGGCTTGGCTGCAGTACATGCCACACCACAGAGACAAGACAGAGCAAGAGGAATCTGAGGGAACCACAGGTGACTGTCTGGTGAAAGTTAAGGGTACACATAGGGGAGGAAACACCTATGAGACTGGAGGAAAATGGAGGCATGAGTGCTTTGGGGGCTAAAATAGGTCATCTGAGGAAAGCAATACTGTTGATTCTCCCCCGTACCCCAGGATCTAGAGACTCTAGATAGAGACAGGAGAAAGGGGTAGCTGAGAGATGCAGATCCCTCACCTTGCTTTCACATTTTAACTCAATTAAGCTTTGAAAACAGTATACCCTTTCCTACTCTGGCTGCAAATAGACAGTTAACATAGTGAATTTTTGTGTTTTAATGACAGTCGGTATATTTGAGTTTTAACAATTACCTAAAAATATAAAATGCTCCATTAGGAATGTAAGTAAAAAGGGGGAAATCACAACTGCTGAAGATCACGAGATAATCCAACAAAACTCTGTGGCTGGTGACTGTGTAGACTGAATCCTCAAAAACTTTTGATCTCTCTGTTCTTCTGTCCTCAGATAAGGCGAGCTTTGTTGCTGGGTATACTTTTCCTCAGTGTATTTTTCAAAACTAGACTGGTAAGTTTGCTGGCACATCACTCCAAATTTCCATGCAGGTTTTCATTATGAGTAATCAGGGCCTCTGACTTACAGAAGCAGCACATCTTACACACAAACATGCACTGCTGCCACCACCATCTACACCTCTCCTTTCCACAGCTCATCTCTACCTGACTCATCATGGCAGAAGTTCTGCCACTTCAGTCATGGCGGAAAAACCTTGGAGCTCTTAAAAAACAAGTGGGTGAAATTTGGAATAAAAGGTCTATTTATGAGCAAAAGAAAAAGCTAAGAGGAAAACCCCCAGGAAAACCAGTTTCTGAAATAGGGCCGGCCTGCTTATCACTTTGATCCTCACACACAAATTGCTTCCCAAAGCCTGCCTGGATTGTTTCTACTTCATGTTTTCTGAAATTTCAAAATGACAGAATCTTTAAGGTTAACAGTTAACAGATGACCTTACAGTTCCATGGAAAAGCCTATCAAATCAGTCTACTTGTCTCAAATCCTGGTTCTGCCACCTATTAGGCATGTAACTTTCTAAAGATGACTCCACCTTTCTGAGTACTAGTTTCCTTACCTGTTAAATGTAGCTAACACTATCCACCACATAGGATTTTTATGAAAGACAAAAGAGGCAAGAGGTTTGAAAGCCCCAGAATGTTCAGCACTTCCCATGTGGCACAGGCACATCTTCCTTCCTTCTCTTCTTCCTCTCATAGATGCTGGTGTGGGCCTGCTATCCACCATGTATCACAAGAGGTGCTGGTGATGCGGACATGAGTAACTGGCCTGCTTCTTGTTCTCCAGTAGCTCACGTTTCCATGGTATGACAGACAATAATTAATGAAGGATGTAAAGAATGCTATGGGTATACTGATTTCAGGAAGCAATGTATTTGGCCTGGGGGAAGAAGGGTGGATGAGTGAATAGTGGGAACACCAAGGAAGGCTTGGACTCATCACTCAGTTGACAATTATAATACAAGGAATATCTCTAATCCAAAAACTCAAAACTTTCTGAGCAACAACATGATGCACAAAGGGAAGGCTCATTAGAGCATTTTGGATTTTTGGATAAGGGATGCTGAACCAGTGGGTATAATGCAAATATTTCAAAATCCCAAACAATCTGAAATCTGAAACACTTCTAATCCCAAGCATTTCAGATAAGGGATACTCAACCTGTAACACTGAAGGTTCCATTTTTTACATTGCTACTACAGACACCTTTCAGACATGCTCATCTGACCTTGCTGGGGCTTAAAAACATCAAGGGCTTGTTCTGGCCTCAAGTTCCAATTCCCTGGAGTGGCTACAAAACCCTTCCCAACTGGATTCCAAAAGATTCTTTCATACCACCACTTCAAATTCCTTAGGTAATAAATGCGAAGGGGGTGGGCGAACTCTTTTTTTTTTTTTTTCTTATTTTTTTGGGGACAGAGTCTTGTTCTGTCACCCAGGCTGGAGTGCAGTGGTATGATTTCAGCTCACTGCAATCTCCACCTCCCGGGTTCAATTAGGTCTCCTCTCTCAGCCTCCCGAGTAGATGGAACTACAGGTGCCTGCCACCATACTCAGCTAATGTTTGTATTTTTAGTAGAGATGGGGTTTCATCATATTGGTCAGGCTGTCTCAAACTCCTGACCTCAGGTGATCTGCATGCCTCAGCCTCCTAAAGTGCAAGAATTACAGGCCTCAGCCACCACATCAGTCTCATATCTTACCATAAATTAATTCAATACAAATACTTTCCTCTTTATGCAATGTTAAATCAGTTGTATGGAATTAAGATTTTTGAGGGAGAGGGGAGGTAGGCAATTTCAAATACAGAGCATTCTAGGGATAGAAGCAGAAGAAAGTAAAGCACAAGTTGGCACTCAGAAGGATACCAGGGGTGAGTGAGGGGTTGAGAAAGAGAAATGGAAAGGGACCAAAATAATCTCACCTACTTGGACTGGTGTCATAGCTAAGGTACATTATAAATTAAGTTGGCTCCCAGACTAGCCACAAAACTGCTACTACCAGTTCTACAGGAAAATGTCTGTTTACATCCAACATCAACCTAGAATTCAACTGTGAGAAGAGTGGTCCTTTAGAATGCGGGGAACTGCTTCTATATTCCTAACTACTAAACTAGAAAAAAGTATGAATGCATGTAACACAAGACAAACACCTAGTTAAAAATCCAAAACATCTACATTTGACTTTGGAATATAAACACACACAGACTGCTTATCCCCAAACCCTCATCTCAGGATTTAGCTATAACACCTACCATCTGATTTTACTATTCAATGGTGATAGGAAGTTGCCTGTTTCGGTCTCACCATCACTCACTTGGTGACAATGCAAATATCCTCAGCTTTCAAACCTAGACTAGCTTATCCAATCCTTCCAGAGGAGTCATGTTACTCTCTTGTATTCCCTTTCACCACACTTTCAGTCTCTTCATTTCAGGGAGCTTGATTTTGGTTTGATGGTGCATTCTCTGCCACATCGGGCAGAATGATTCTACTCAAACTTAGCTCAAGCTCCTTTGTACCTCAGCGGAGCAGCCTCTGGTCACAGCCTTTGCTGTTTTCTTCCAGCCACCACACAGCCATTCCACCTCCTGTTAACAGCCCCATGATTTTGCTATAGAAGAACTTGTCCCACTGTGTGCTACAGTCTAATGTGCTCTTCTTCCCTAGCTCTGGGCAAACCACACAACCAAAGCCAAACCAATCAGAAACTTTGTCCTTGGAATATGAATCCTGAGAAAAATGACAAAGGCAATAAATAAATTAAGCTGATTTATCTCAGTGGAGGCCTGAAAATGCAACCTTCCTAGTGCCTGCTACATAGATTCCTGGAGTTAGCTTGGTTTTTGTTCTTCTTCCTGGCCCAGTTTTTCAGCTTTTCTTTTACATCCAAGAGCAACCTTGTATCTTTACAATAAACTTGAATGGAAATTCAAGCCAGGCAGTTTCTGTTCTTGTTATTAAAAAACCCTAATATATTTCCACGTGGTACTCACTGTTCCTGTCATGCCTTTCAAACCCACCCTAATACAGCTGCTGGACAGTTTCTCAGAACAAAGGTTTGATGGTTCACCCAACATACACATTAAATATTTCTATTATTAATTCAACTTATTTACTGAATTCCTATTTTGTACAAGCCATGGTTAGATTTATGTGAAATACAGGGGTGCACCAAACAGACAAGACCTCCACTTTCCAGTGAGGTAAATCAGATGCTAACTAGGGAAACAAAAAGATAACCTCAGCTTGAGCTAAGTGTTATAATGGAAATAAATCAGGTGCTATCGCTGGATTCAGTGCCTAGAAAGGATGGTCAGAAAATACCCAAGATCTGAATGAAGAGAGTCAGGTTTGATCTTGTTTAAAAATAAAATAAAAACAATTGTTCTCCATAAGGCTAAAATTGTAATAACAATGACTACAGGGCTCTATAAAATCTGGTTTCAAATGACTTTTAAAATTTTCTTAGCTGGGCACAGTGGCTCACGCCTGTAATCCCACCACCTTGAGAGGCCAAGGCAGGCAGGTCACCTGAGGTTAGGAGTTCGAGACCAGCCTGGCCAACATGGTGAAACCCCCTCTCTATTAAAAATACAAAAATTAGCTGGGAATGGTGGCAGGCGCCTGTAACCCCAGCTACTCAGAAGGCAGAGGCAGGAGAATCACTTGAATCTGGGAGGTGGAAGCTGCAGTGAGCCAAGACTGCACCACTGCACTCCAGCTTGGTGACAAGAGCGAGACTCCAGCTCGAAAACAATACAAAAAAACTTTATTTCCCTTAGTTATTCCCTTGTGATACTTTCCTGCTCCAGATACTTTACCTCTGAGACCTAACCTACACATCTGACTTCTTCCATTCCCCAATCTGGAAAGTCCTAGAACTCACCTACACCCCTCCTCAGCACACTATTCAGAACATTAATCACCTTTCAAGGCTCAAGTGGAGCTCCAGCTCCTCTATAAAATCTTCCACTATGGGCAGAATTGTGTCCCCATTCCCTCCCAAATTTACATGATAAAGATGTAACCTCCAGTACCTCAGAATGTAATCGTACTTGGAGACAAGGTCTCCAAAAGGTAATTAAGTTAATACGAGGGCTTTAGGGTGACCCTAAACAGATAAAACTGGTCTTGTTACAGGAGAGGAAGATTAGCACTAAGACATGCACAGAGGAAGGACCAAGTAGGGAAAAGAAGATGCCATCTATAAGCCAAAGAGAAGTCTCAGAAGAAGCCAACTCTGCTGACACCCTGATGGTGGCCTCCTAGCTTCTAGAACTGAGAAATCATCCGGTCTGCTGTACTTTGTTACAGCAGCTCAAGCAAACTAATATACCTTCCCTGACAACTTCAGCTTATAATGCGCAAATTCCTCCTTTCAACTTCAGCGCCATTTATGTGGTGTTTATTTACTGCCTTTACTGTGAGTCACTTGTGTCTCCCCAAGAGGGCTGGAAGCTATTTAAAGACTGATCATCTATTTAATATCTTTTGGCATTCTTATCAATGTTCAACATGTTATCTTCCACAACAACAAATATTTGATTTTTCTGTACTCTTCACTCCAATTAAACGCCAGAGTGAAAATTATGCCTGTCAGTTGTTTTGCTAAAGCTGATTACATCACTGCCCTGCTTTAGAGTACTGTACTCGTTTTTCTATTCCTAAAGAAAATCCAAACTGTAGAGCAGCATACAAGACTTTTCATACTTTGGTTACAATTCATCTCTCCACCCTTATGGGATACTCCTTACCATCTACTCTTCAAACTTGCATGTCCAGTTTCTGCCACCCAAAATACCTTTCTTCCCTCTCCTTTACTTGGATAACTTCTACAGAAAGATCTAGCTGAAATGTCACCAACTCTAGAAAGCTCTTATAATTTGTCCCAGCCAGCAGCTCAGTCACCTAAACTACCATAATACTTATCTTTCTGTAGTAACACCATAACTGCTTCGCTTAATTTGCTTTTACATGTGTCTTCCTCAGGGGACTCCCTAAAGGAAGAACCCCGGTTTGTATGCATGTAACCCTGATGCCCAGCACAAGGCCTGGCAAGCTGGGTAATGGGCAGAGAGAGAGAAATCATCAAACTTGAGGCGAGGCTCAAGACCTGGACCGGCTCACCTTTATTTCTCTGGCATCTGTTACAGAGCCCCAGCATATGGCAGTATTCTTCACTTTTTCTGAGACCTTGTGACTTTAATCACTACTGGACGATGACCCCCAAATCTCTATCTCTGCTTAGACTCTTGAGGCTCCAGCCTCTCAGGTATCTACTGGACGACTCCATCGCATCGTATATCCTCTGGTCCAACATGGTACTTACCCTCCACTCGTCCCTACTTCCACATCTGCTTGTCCTCACATACTCCTGATTTACTTTGGTGTGTTGCCAGCCTCTAAAGCTCCAGAACCAGAAATCTCTTCTCTTTCCTTTATAGCCTATCACTGGGACCTGGTCAAACCTGGCTCTTAAATAGCTTATAATCTGCTCTTCCTACTTACTTCCATTGCCTTTAGGGACAACTAAAATTGTCCCTTCAATCATCTCGTTTCTATCGAGACTTTAATAACTTTAACCCTATTTTGTTATTTACGATTTTTCCTTACCAGTGTACACATCTAATATTCCTCCTATGTCACAGCGTTTTAACTTCCTTGAGGGCAGGGGTTATATCTTCTTCAACTTCTATTTCCACAAAGTGAAGCACATTATATTTTCAATAGTGTTAAAAAGGAAAAATTAAAAGATACTTTTAAGTAAACCAATCATTCAAATTTCGACTTTTTAACCTCAAAGTTTAGAGGTGCTTAAATTTAAACGTAATGACTGCTAGTCCTTAGAGGTGGATGATTTGCTCCTTCAAGCACAAGAGGAACACTTTAAAAAATAAGTTTCCGTAAGAAACCTTTCTAAAATGGATTAACCCACTTTGTCTTCTTAAACAAGGTATGCGGACCACAAGGCAAGCTGCTGAAGACAGGCCTCAGGGCCATCATGTGATCACTCGCTGGCCCATGCTGTGACACACGCGTGTCCTCGGAGGCTCGGTGCCAGCGCTGCGAGCGCTTGCACGGAAGGAACAACCCGGCCGTGTCGAGCCTCAGTTTCCCCTCTTCTCCATCAGGCAAGCCCCCCGGGATCCCTGTCTAAACACCCCGCGCCCTCTCGCCGAATTCTCCCAAACCGCAGGGCCCTCCAGGCTGGAAGCGCAGAGACCGGGGGAGAGTGCGAGGACCCAGGGAGCCTCTGAGCACGGACTACGGGGCGCGTTCCCCCAAAGCCGGGAGGACACGTGGCGGGGCTGCCGCGGGGGGCTCTAAGGCCGCGCGGCCGCGACTCGACCTCTGCCCCGCCAGCCGCAGACCTCGGACAGGGGAAGGGGCCTCCGAAGCGGGAGACGGTCGCTCCCGGCCAGCGGAGGGTGCTGGGCGCTGCGGGGCCGCCGGGAGGTCCCAGCCGGGAGGTCCCGGCCAGGGTCTGCCGGGCTCTGCAGGGGAAGGCACGCGCCGCGAGGTCCAGGCGTCCCCGGGAGGGGCCCGGCAGGGAGCGACCGGCGGGCAACCAGCGGTCACGCTCCGGCCACCGGGCCGAGGACTGGGCGACAGGGCTGCGGCCCGGACCGTGCAGGGAGCGGCGGCGTCGGGGCAGGTGCGGGACCCCTAAGGCCGCCGGCCGGCTTCCGCGCGCACCTCGCGGCCCGGGCTGCAGGCCCCCAACACCTGCACGGAACGGGAGAACGCGCCCTTCTCCACGAAGCATTTCAACCGCTCCGCGCGAGGGGCGCGCGCCCAGGCCAGGCGTGTCCGCTACCCGAGGGGCGGCTCAGCCGGGCGAGGAGGAAAGCCAGTGAGAATGGGGCATGCGCAATCGCGAGGGCGAGGCCAAGTGCGGGCAGGGAGCATGCGCAGAGTGAAGGCACAATCGGCTACGTGGGAACCTGGGGCATGCTCGGTGAGTGCCCAAGGCCCCGCGCACGCGCAGAAGCGCCCGGAGCCCGCAACCCGCTGGTGGAGAAAAAAGAGGAGAGAAATCACCTCAGAGTTACGTCAGGAAAGGCCGCGTTTTGCGGGGAGGCTGTAGCCTCCCAGGGGGCCCCGCAGTTCTCCTAGAGCGAGGGGCGTGACAGTTACTCACCGGTCTTCAGCCTCGAGGCAGACGCCGGACCCCTTTCCGCTCACACTCGGCTCGCGCGCGCCGCAGCCGCCGCTGCCGCTGTGATTCCATCCATCTTGAATTTGACGTCATCCCACACCAGGGATGAGGTCATCGCAGGCAGCGCTCGTCACGTGCGCGGCGCTCTGATTGGGCGCCGGGCGTCGGGGGGCGGGGCGAGGGAGGCGCGTGGCGCTGGAGGCCGGGGGAGGGTGGGCCTGTCGGGAGCCGTGCGCCGTGCGGCGGCCCCTGAGCTCGGCCCGCGCCCTCGGTCCTGGAGGGGAGCCCGCCGGCTGGGGGCCCCGGCCAGGAGAAGTCCGTCCAGGCGAGGAGCGCGTCGGTCCTCAGGGGATTGTGTCGCCTGCCGGAGGCGCCCGTGCTGTGGGGTCGCCCCGGGTCATTCCGCCGCGGTCCTGTCCGGCGTGGCCGCCCCGGTCCTGGCTTCCGGCGCGGAGGGATGCGTGGTGCGGCCGCTCAGTCCCTCGGTGGGGAGGACGCGCTCCAGGCCGACGACCAGGACAGACTGCCTGAGCACGCGCGGCTTCCCGACGGGCGCGGGCGGCGAGCGGCGCCCTGCGGTCCTCGGGTCGGCGGCAGACGCTCGCGGCCAGCCGGGGGAGCGCACGGGGGACGGCGCCGGCCCAGAGTCGGTCTGCGCGCCTCCATTTCCTCCTCCCGACGCCACCTGGCCCCTGCGCGGGGAACCCCTCCCTGCTGGGGACCGGGCGGCGGCGGCCCGGGCGTCCGGGCTCGTTCCCCGCGCAGATGGGGTCGGTCCGAGGGTGACTCCCTTGGCCGGCCTTGACCCCACGTGGGCGTCCGCAGCGGCCCAGGCAGCCGGAGACTTTCCATGACGCGCCGCCCATCGTCGCGGGGGGCTGTGGTCTTTTTCCTGCATAAATGTTACAACTCCCTTGATGAGAAAACTCGCTTCGCTTTCAGTCAAAACCAGAAATTAGATAACAGAAATGCGACACTGTCAGCACCGACGCGGGTGGAAGCCGCGCGGGCGGAGACGGCTCAACGGAGCCTCCCTCCGCGCGTTCTCCCAGTCCTGGCCGCAGGTGCAGGGGGTGCCCCCCGCAGACTCTCCAACGCCGGGGTGTGAACCCCTGTTAATCGTTGTCAAGGGTCTGCTAATTTCCAAATACAGTCTTTGAAAGCTGGATGTATGCACTAGGTAAAATTTATGAAATGTTTGGGAAGTATGTGAAAGAGCATTAGATTGACACAAAACGTCTTCCCGAGTTGACAGCTCTGTTGTCGATTGTTTTAGTTTGACTAATTTTAAGAGGACTCTTAGTCTTACATAAAGAATCTTGCCGGTGGCTCAAGCCTGTAATCCCAGCACTTTGGGAGGCCCAGGCGGGTGGATCACGAGGTCAAGAGATCGAAACCATCCTGGTCAACATGGTGAAACCCGGTCTCTACTAAAAATACACAAAAAATTAGCTGGGCATGGTGGCGCGCGCCCGTAATTCCAGCTACTCGGGAGGCTGAGGCAGGAGAATTGCCTGAACCCAGGAGGCGGAGGTTGCCGTGAGCCTAGATCGCGCCATTGCACTCCAGTCTGGGTAACAAGACCGAAACTCCGTCTCAAAAAAAAGAATCTTGCACCTAAAAATTTTCTCCTACAACTTTAAAAAACTTTAATTTTTTTTTTTTGAGACGGAGTCTCTGTCACCCTGAGGCTGGAGTGCATTGACTCTATCTCAGCTCACTGCAGCCTCCGATCCCTGGATCAAGCCGTCCTCTCGCCTCCGGAGTAGCTGGGACTGCGGGTGCACTCCACCACACCTGGCAAATTTTTTTTATTTTTGGTAGAGATGCGGTTTCACCATGTTGCTCAGGCTGGTCTCAAACTCCTGGTCTGAAGCAGTCCACCCGCCTCAGCCTCCCAAAGTGCTGGGATTACAGGCATGAGCCACCATGCCCAGCCTAAAGTATCTTTATATTTTGAACTGTATGGTGGAAAAGCACGAAGTTCCTTTGTTCTTAAGGTAGAAGGCAAAAGTGATTGAGTCTTAAAAGAACCTGGAGTTTTGAGATCCCTGTGATTAGTGTGGGGGAGCGTGTGCTGCTATCCTTGTTTTTCAGGTGAGAAAACTAGTATCTCGCTGTGTAGCAGCCAGAGCCAGAGCTGGAAGTCAGGTTTTCTAGTTCTCACTGTGCTACATGCTGGAACTAGCCTCCCTTGAACGACCCCTTTCTGGCCACCTGGTTACCTGTTTTTTTCCCCCCCAATCTTCCTCAGGACGATACACATTGGTGTCTCTGCTCTGAGCTGTATGATCAGGACTTTGGCCTCACCATTTCACTGGAACTGACCTAACTGCCAGATCCAGCAGAAACCGTTGCATCTTTCCGTTGCCCTCTTAGATTTGTGACACGATACCAATTCCTTTCATCCTGATTGCTTCAGTTATGCCTCATTCCCTGGATTTCCCACCTCTTGGCTGACTGCTCCTCCTGGGCCCACTGTCAGCCCTTCTGCCCCTGCCCATGCTCACACTGGGTTTCCTGGCACACACACCCTGTACAGTCTCATCCATGCCTGGAACATATGCCCCGTTGCCTGAGCCAGGAATCTGGGCACCATGGTGGGCTCCTCCCTCATTTCCAGTGTTGGGCCTACCGCAAGTCCTGTCTGTCTGACCTTCTGCATGTTTCTATGGTAACGTAACCGCTTCTTCCCCTCCTGAACGGCTTCCTAAAAGCTCTCCCAGCCTTCAGGTTTCCCCCTTTAATCCACCCTCACATTGCAGCCAAAGCATTCTAAAAAGCAAAAGGCATCATGCCACTCCCTTGCTTAGGGTTGAATGGCTCTCTGTTGCCTAGGTGAGAGTTCAAGCCACAACGCACAGGTGCCTGACGACTTGGCCCAGCCTTCCGCAACGCTCCCGCACCTCCACTGTGACACGCGCTCCTCTAAGCCAGCCTCGCTCTGCCTCTCGCCTCTTGGGCTTTAAGTGTTGTCCCTTCTGCCTGAGCCACTGCTCCCACCACTACCACCCTGTTTTAACTGGACCATTTAATCTCCATTCGTGCTGCTTCCTGCAGGATTCCACTCCCTCCCCACCCCACCTGACTGGCACCTTCTCAGCTGCACCTAGGATTGGTGCTCCCTCCTCTGTGTTCCCGTAACACCTGGTATAGGTTTTGTGGCTACCACTCGTGTAGGCACTATTGGATTGGCCAGCCAGGACCCTCTCGTCTGCCCCAACAGGCTTCTTGTTTGCCTCTGCCTGCCCAGTGTCTGGTTTTCAGTCGAAACTCCTTGCCTGCTTTCAGCTTCTGGTGGCTGCCAGCATTTCTGGGCTTGCGGCTGTATCGCTCCAGTCTCTGCCTCTGTGTTGACGTGGCTTTCTTCTGTCTGTCAAATCTGCCTCTACTTCGTTCTTTCTTTGTGCCTGGACTATAGGAGGAGCTCCACATTTCTATTGGTGTTATCCTTACACCAACGCACCCCAAACAGGATCTCTTGCACTGTAGACACATATGTTCATTTATACAAAGTGGACGTTGTTTGTGCAGCCACCTCGTTAGACACCCCGTGGACAGCCCACAGCTGTGCATGCAGCAGGCTCACAGCTGAACTTCCCATCGACGTTCTCTCTGCCTTTGAGCCAGTTTTTTCCCTCCTTGACTGTATTTAGTCCTATTTAATTAAAGAATAGGACTGCTATTCTTTATAGGATGCTATTCTTAATTTTTAATAGGATGCTATTAAAGAAGCAGACTGCTGCTGTCTGCCTTGCTATGCAAGCCAGAAACGTGATGGTTATTTCTCAATGTCCGAATTCAGCTGTCAGTAAATCCTGCCAGTCTACCTCTTAAATGCCACTTAACCCTGCCCTCACCAGCCTTACTTCAGCTGTTTCTGGCCTGCAGCTTCTCTGTCCAATCTGTAGCCATCACAGCCAAGTTCCTGCCTCGGTTTCACTTCCTTCCCAGCCTGGACCATTTTCAGTCAAATTCATCTTTCCAAATGTAAATTGGGTTAACCTGCTCTGTTGCTGAATACCCAGCCACCCTCCCGTGTGACTTGCAGATGTCTGCAGCCTCAGTGCTGGGCGTGGCCTGTCTAGTGCTGCCAAGGTGGCTTTGCTTTTTGCTTGCCTCACCTTTACCAACCCTTCTGGCCACACAGACTGGCACAGGCACTTCCTGGCATGGCCTTTTCCCATTCAGTCTGCAGGCAAATCCAATTCAAGTGTCAGACAGGCTGCCTCCCTCTGCACTTCAGTTACTCCACTATACCATCTCCTTCATCTATTCCTGTCTGCCCAAAGGCCAGTTTCTCTACTAGTTTGTATGCCCCTTGGTGCAGAGACATTAACATACCTGTTAATCTGTGTATGCCCAGAGCCTTGGGCCTGTTGCTAGGGCTGTGTCTTGGACCATCTGTTCCCAATGGCTAGAGTTTTCTCTCAGAAACTGTTACAGTGGTATCTGATTCTTCGGTGTTAATGCTATAACTCCGTTGGTTTGCATTTCTTACACCAAACAAACACTGCCCTTTCATAAATGGGGGAGGGACATCTATATGGGGTTTAACATACCTGCTTCTGCATATTTGGTAGTGGGAAGTTTTAATCAGCTGTGATTCTCTTAACCATTTCATTGGAATGGGTACCTGGCTGTCCAGATTTGCCCAATCTGTGAGTGGGGTAGTTTTCTCTTTAAAAACTCACTGGTTTCCTGTGGCTGCTGTAACAATGGTGGGTTAAAATAATAGAAACATATTCTTGTACAGCTCTGGAGGCCAGAAGTCTGAAATTTGCCTTATGGGACAAATCCAGGTGTGTGCAGGGCCACACTTTCCCTGGAAGATATAGAGAAGGTGCCTTGCTTTCAGCCTCTGGTGGCTGCCAGCATTCCTGAGCCTGTGGCTGCATCACTCTGAGCTCTGCCTGTGTTTGCACGGCCTCTTTTCTGTCTGTTAAATCTCCCTCTACCTGTTTCTTTTTTTGTTTTTGTTTTAGACACCTGGTGTTGCTCTGTTGCCTAGGCTGGAGTATAGTGGTACACTCATAGCTCATGTAAGCTGGAACTTCTGGGCTCAAGTGATCCTCCAGCCTCAGCCTCCCCAGTCGCTAGGCCTATAGGTGTGTGCCACCACACCTGTCCTTCTCTGCCTCTTTCATAAAGGGACACTTGGGAAGGCATTTAGGGCCTACCTGGAGAATCCAGAATGATCTCCCCACCTCAAGATCTTTTAATTTAATTAAATCTGCAAAGGCCCTTTTTTCATCTAAGGTAACACTGCAGGTTTCAGAGATCAGGACTTGCTATATTCAAGGGTCATTATTCAGCCTACTGCAGAGAACAGTATTCCTGTGCGCACGTAGCAACATGGAAAGACCTTTGAAAGGTATGTGAAACAGAACAAGAAAAAAGAGAAGAGATCGGGAAGTGGGGAAAGTGAGGAAGGTAGGAACACATTGGGTTGCTGTGTAAGTTTCCAACAACCGCCTTCTAGGTGAATGTCACTCCACGTGCTCAGAACTGGCATGCCTCTTCAGTGTGCTTGAAGTTGGGTGGGATTAAGTGTTGATCCCACTGGGATCACAATTGAGAAGCCCCGTCTGTAAACATTATCAGAAAGGAAAATGGGTACCAAGCTTAAGGACCTCCCAGCCAGAAGCAGTAGTGCTGGCTGGCGTCCTTTGCTCTAAAGGGCCTAATTGCCTCTTCTTCTCTCTTCTCACCACCTCATCCTCATTCTTGAAGAGCAGGTGCCTGGAGGATATCCCTCTTTCAGCAAACAAACACCACCAGTAATACTTGGATCACATTAGATCCACACCAGTTTCTAGGAAACCCTTTTATCTTAAGCAAGATTGGGAGAAGACTCGTGTGTGTGTGTGTGTGTGTGTGTGTGTAATAGTAGTAATTCTAGTTATTTGACTATAAACTGTGTGAAATAAGAACATTCTTATGTGCTATTCCTTAAGTTGCGGTCATGAAAGGTAAGGAAGACCATTGCATTCACATCTGCACCATGGGTGTCCCTTGGTAAAAAGACGTGGATTCCATAGCCCCAAAGCTGTGAGGTGGGATGAAGAATGCCTGCTACTGTTGTTACAAGTATCAGCTACGTGTCCTCAACCGCGATCTCATCTGCACCGTGCCCCTGCTTTTTAGGAATTAACAATTCCCATGTTGTACACCAGGAAAGGGGGCTGATGAAAGTAGAAAGTGGAGGAAGGGAAGTTGGAGCTATTTGACATCAGTGCCCCTGACCTTCCACTTATAGCCAGCTGCTCTGTTTCACATGTGTATGGTAGCATTCATTAACTGGTCAGCCCTTTATCTTATTTTATTTTTTCCTAATGGGAAGGGGTGCACGTGGAGCAAGTGCTTTGGTTAGATCATTTGGGAGGGTGAAGGTGTGTACAGCTGGGAAGAGGCTGGAAGGAGGCTGGAAGCTGAGGGCTGCATACCCCAAGTCCTGTGTCTGCTCAGTGAATTTGTTGACGCGTTATTTATTCCATAAAGAGTGAGGTACTGGGGAGGTGGAGAAGGCCTACCTCTTTACCATCGCTCCCTCGCTCCGCCTGCCTTTATCATTGTCATTTGTGTGTGTCATGGTCCAGGCTTTGGGACCGTAAAGGTGAATACCAGATGATCTCTACCCTCAAGGAAGTGGCACCAGCTCTGTCTCCTGGAAATACAAATGCTAAATGCTTGGAGACACACATGCATTGCTCAGGGTTCTGAGGCACAGAGGAGGGGAGGCTGTTCTGCCTCCTTCAGGGACCCACACCCAGCTAGCCTGAGCCTGGAGACGGTGGTACCAGGTCTTGGTCCTCTCGGTGCATCGAGCTCCCCGGGCCAGCACCTAACGAGGAGCGCTGAGTCCATCAGTTACCCGCTTCCATGCGTGTCCACAAATAAAGCAGAGGCAGCTTTGCCCCAGACAAAGGCTTTGCCGATTCCTAGACAGGCCTGAGGAGGCTGACAGTTGCTGTTCTGGATTCACAGGCTGGGACATCAGCCTGTGGGTGAGAATGGTGAACTCACCAGAAGGCATTCATCTAGGTGGCCTTTTCCAAACGGCAGTACGGACGGTGCATCTGCAAGGCCAGCGGCACCATTTCTTTCCCGTAGCGTTCAGCGCAGCTGAGGCCGTTTGTTCAATGTGGACATCAAGCTTCATGGGCCCTGCACACGGAATGCATCCATGGTGAAAAGTGCTGACTAAATCATCTGATCTCCAAGCTATTTAAAAAAAAACAAGCGACTGGTTTTTGTTTTTAAATCTTGGAGACTTGACTTAGGAATCGTCTTACTGAGACGTGAATGTGCGTTTAAATTTGATTAAAAAGTGTTTGCTCTACTTTATTAATTTCCAAAATCGATTTTTGTACCTGGCATGCTCATGTTATAACTTTGACACATTTAAATATCTTAATACATATAAACCCTCAAATTCGAATTCACACATCCATTTTGGAACTAGATTTCATAAAACATTATAGAAATTGAAGTTTGTTTATAAAGCACTCTCACAAAAACTGGGTCAAATGATTCAATCTGTTTTCTCTATTACAGAGCGGCTTTCTCCCCCAGCCCCCAGCCCCTCCTTTCAAATGTGACTCAATTGATTTGGTATACTGTCTGCTTTGCTGATATCTGTGAAATTACTATGTTTAAAAATAGAAACTCAGCTCCCTTGATGCTTTCTTTCTGAGATAGGCCTATTGTTAATGTTGCAGCACTTTGAAAATTGAAAATTGTTAGCTGGGAAGACCAGTGATCAAGAACCACAGTGATGTCATCTGAGGTTTCACAGCGTTTGCATATTTAATTTGTTTTACATATTGTTGACTATGATAACTACAATTATCTTTCATTTCTTTTTTTTTTTCTTGAGACAGGGTCTTACTCTGCTACGCAGGCTGGAGGGCAGCAGTGTGAATGTGGTTCACTGCAGCCTCCAACTCTGGGGTCAAGCAATCCTCCTGCTTCAGTACCTCAAGTAGCTGAGACCACAGGCATCCACCACCATGCCTGGCTAATTTTTGTATTTTCTGTAGAGACACTGTTTTGTCATATTGCCCAGGCTGTTCTTGAACTCCTGAGCTCAAGTGATCCTCCCACCTCAGCCTCCCAAAGTGCTGGGATTACAGGCGTCAGCAAGTGTGCTCAGCCTAAGCCTGGAATTTTCAAATGGTTCTTGGAAATATTCCCCCAACTTGTGCTTTATAAAAATCAACTACATTTGAGAAATGAGATGACTAGAGCATGTGATCAGGGCAGTAAGGGAGAAAATGTCTGAACATCACTGAAATCTGACTTCCTTTTTCACTTCAGTTCTGTCCTTGCAATCAATGGACTGGAGTGATTATTGGATTTCCTTACGACGGCCTGGTTATCAAGGGAGCATTGTTACTAGACTGTATTACCAGCAATGTAATACTTACCCTAAAATTCAGCCCTGGCTCTTTCTCCTGGGCTTGAAGTTAGTTCCTCTGAGTTCTCCATTAAAACTAAAATCCCCATGTTTTCATTCACTGTCTTTCACTGGCCGGTAGTGAGTGCCTATCCTTGATTCAGGTACTAAAAACAGCAACAAGCAAAGAAGCAACCAAGTGGCCACCAAGAAAATACAGCGACAGTAAAAAAGCAAGAAACACCAATTGTTTTATCAGGTGTGAACTGCCCTTCAGAGTAACACTGCTCAGATGTTCTGAATAGGACCGAATATGTACAAAAATGTAAAAGGACCATAAACATGCAAACAGTACACCAAATATAAACAACAGAATATCACAGGGCAAAACTGAAATACTTTGAAAGAAATGCCTTGAGGCCTGAGAATCGATACTGAGTGTATCGGAAGTGAAGAAGCTTCACGTGTGCATTGTCCGATCTCAACAGAAGTTTCCAGCGTCGTCCCCACCATAGGACTGTGCTGTGTTGTCACTGTGTGGCCCCTCGGAGCAGAGGCCCAGCAGCATGTGACTGAAGGCAGTCAGCAATACTGAGACCAAACGCTGCTCTGAGGCTTCACCCACTTAACCCGATGATACTCGCTCACGTAACAATCTCAAAATCATTTTTGGTAGTGGAAATCATGACTGAATTGTAGTGAGGATCCAAATCTTGACCACAGAGTTGTAATAATGGAGGGAGGGATGTAGATTCTTTGATATTCAGGAATTCTAAATTATCTTTCAGAGTTTTGCAATACGTTAATGACTCACATGGTTTTACGTGCAAAAACTGGAACTCTGGGGAAGGATTTTACAGCGCAGAAGACAGACCTTACTGTTGCCCTTCTGTGATCCTGCAGTTGGGCAGGGCAGTCACCACTAGGCGATACTAGAAGGCAGTAACATTCTAGGCAAGTAGCGTCATCCTATCTCTAGGGCAGGTGGGCTGGAGAAATCCTTCATCCTTCTCGGCCACGGCGAGTGTTACTGCCTTGACGTTCCCTCCCTGATTCCCTCAACTGGAGCAGCACCCACCAACACCTGGGGGCCCAGGACACACCACTCTTAAAGCACTGGGCTGGAATGTTGGCTTATGAGGCATCTCTGCTACTAGACCATGAGCTTCTAGGCCGGTGTGCACCTGACCCCAGGTGAGGGCTCCAGTGGTATTTGCGGGTGGAATGGGATTTGCTTTTGATGAGAGCAGCAGAGACTTTCTGTGCTTCTCTCTGGGTCTTCTCACTCCCCACAGGGCAGTCATGATAATGAAGTAGCCAGCCTCCTGCCCTTAGGTAGGCTGTGTGACCAGTGGTGGCTGCTGAATTCTGAGCAGAAGTGACCTTGATCAGCTCCTGATTGTTCATCAATGTGACATCTGTGTTTGATGAACACTCACTGAGCATGTGCCAAGCGGCACCTGCACGCTGTGCTGGCTGGCAGGGTGCAGAGAGGCATGGGGCACAGGCCCCGACCTGAAGGAGCATACCAGCCAAGGGGCAGGCAGAGACTTCAAACACAGTGTGCTGAGTCCCCTTCACGGTTTGTGTGTCCCCGTCTTGGTCTCACCTCCCCAGTGCCTATCAGTCTTCTGAAGCCTCTACGACTTGTCAGGGTCACCGGCCTCTGTGTGACCAAATCCAGGAGTCATGTATTTGTCTTCATTCATTCAGTCATTCATGGTTCTGCACCCCCTACACACACTGTGTGCATGGTTCTATCCCTTAGGATACTTCAGTAAGCAGAACAGAGATTCCGGCCCTCGTGGAGGCTCCATGCTTGTGGACATCCACAGGTGTTGAGCCCTAGAGCCAGCCCTCATTTACCTCCTGCAGGAAGTGTCTGCTCCAGGGGCGCCCAGCCCCGGACCATGCCTGCTGTCCCTTTCACCACCTCTAGCTGCACTGTTCTCTGCCTTCTCTCCTGATCACGGGACTTATGTGGGCTCTTTTCTCCACCTGGGCATCCTTCCTCTTTGTTTTTCTTTTCTTTTCTTTTTTTTTTTTTTTGAGACGGAATTTCGCTCTTGTTACCCAGACTGGAGTGCAATGGCGCGATCTCGGCTCACCGCAACCTCCGCCTCCTGGGTTCAGGCAATTCTCCTGCCTCAGCCTCCTGAGTAGCTGGGATTACAGGCATGGGCCACCATGCCCAGCTAATTTTTTGTGTATTTTTAGTAGAGACGTGGTTTCCCCATGTTGACCAGGATGGTCTCGATCTCTTGACCTCGTGATCCACCCGCCTCGGCCTCCCAAAGTGCTGGAATTACAGGCCTGAGCCACCGCGCCCGGCTCCTCTTTGTTTTCCTCATGTCTCCTTTCAGTCAGTTCTTCCCATCCTGCTCCTGAATTACTCATTGTAGCTTTTACCAGTATCTGCTGCATGATTGTGTCTTTGTTTACTATCAGTTACCTCACCCAAATTTAAGTTCTATGCTGTATCCCTGGCACCTAGGACAGTGCCTGGACATGTGCTCAGTGAATACTTGAAAGAATGGGCATCTGGAAGGGAGCTCTCATTAGGAGACCTGGCATGGGGCTCACAGGACACTCTGGCCCCCAGTGTTTGGGGCCCAGCTGGAGCCCTGGTGCGAGGGCTGAGGATGGACAGGTGGGGGCCTCTGTGCACATGTGTCCAGGTCTGGACTCCCCTTGGGTAACAGGAACCCACGATCAGGAAAGACATGTTCAGGTTTTGAGCCTGCGTGTCCTGGGGAAGGTCTTCTGCAATGCTTGCAAGGAGGAATTGAACAGCCTGAACAAGACGGTGGTGATGGTGTGGATACCAGCATCCAGGGCAGGCCTGTGGCTCATCGGACTTGGGAGGAGACTGAGACAGTGCTGGTTTGAGGCTGGGGGCCCGGTGTAACCAGAGCCCGGCCCTCAAAGAGCCGCTTCCTCACCCCCCACTTTCCTTCTTCATGCCCTGGGTCTGCCCCCCGCCCCAGCACACCTGCTTGTTGAACCCCTGCCACAGCTGCATTAATCAATCCTGGGTATTTATCCAAAAGAATTGAAATCAGGCTCTCCAGGAGATGTCTGCACTCCCACGTTCATTCACAACGGCTGAGATGTGGAGTCAGCCTGAATGTCCATCGACACATGAACGAATAAAGCAAGCATGATGCACTCATCCAGTGAAATACCAGTCAGCCTTAACAAAGACAATTCTGCAATACACAACAATAAGATGAGTGACCTGGGCCAGTCAGGGGGACAAATCCTGCAGGATTCCACTTACACGAGGTCGCCAAAGTAGCCAAACTCATAGAACCAGAGTGGCCAGGGGGCTTCCAGGGGGCCGGCGAGGGGAGGAGGGGAGTTGCTGCTCAGCAGGCATCAGGTTTCAGTTAAGCCAAAGGAATGAGCTAGAGATCGGGGTAGAACGTCACACCCGGAGCCATGATGCTGCAACACCCACTTAGCATCTCAAGAGGACAGAGCTCATGTGTTCTTACCACGATAAAATCAAATAAAAAATCCTGGAATTAACATCACCAAACAGGCACGGTGGGATTAGATCATGTTGCAGTGTACACTAAGAAGGGGTTATTCATCTGGCGACAGCAGCATACACCCTGCTGGCCTCCTCCAGCAGCTGCCTGAAGCATACAGCAGTCCAGGAGATGCTCTGTGAATGCTGTACCCAGTGCTTCATGGGAAATGTGACTTTTTAAAATGGGGGGTGAATACGTGAAGTCACAAATGTCCCTGGAAATCGGGGATGTGTAGCTATCCACATGTCTACTGGGGAGTGCACTGTGTCGGGGATGGCCTTTGTTTGAGACAAGATGTGGACTGAGGACAAGAGAGCCAAGCCAAGTCCTGCAAAAGAGGAGCAACAGGGCAGGGACCAGGTGAGCAGTCGGTGATGGACCTCAGAGCCCAAGGACTTTGCTGGCAGTGGGTAATGGGCAGGAGTCAGGTTCCGGAAGCCTGGGATTCCAAGCCCCTCCAGGGTCTTTAGCCCCTGGGAGGAAGGGGACAGAGTGCAGAGCTGTGGGAAGCCCCACACTGGCATTCACCTCTGGCTGATGACAATGGCCTTGTGCAGGAGCCCTGCAGGAGGCCTGGGAAGAGGCGAGGTCACAATAGGCACAATAGAGAGTGGTTGCCAGGCAACCTCTCCAGGCTTCTGTTGTGATTCTCCTATAGTTGGGTCTTGGGGGTCTCTCTGGAGAGTGGCTACAAATGCTGGTCTTTGTGCTGGCGGCAAAGCAAATCACCGGGAATAACCCGGGAGCCTTGCAGGGAACCCGCTGCCCTGTGGAGAGGACGCTTCTAGATGCAGAGGACGAATACAGTGAAGGGATGCAGCAGGACACCCAGAGCACACAGAGCTGTGCGAGCTGTGCCCACGGTTGTCAGAGCCTCTGTTCCAACCGTCCTCCAGCTTGGCTCTCTCGGGCGCCCACTGTGTGGGCTGGAGCGTGGCCCCTGGCGGAACCCTGGAGGCCGGCACTTCTTCCTGCCCCCTTCCAGCCTGGAGCGGCCCCGAGGGCACAGCATTCCCGGGGCAGGCCTGAGCCCTGTGTCCCTCAAAAGGCAGATCGCAGCCCCAAATCTCCGTGTGTGAGATTTGGGGCTGCGATCTTATTTGGAGAGTCTTTGCCCACGTATTCGGGTTCAGATGAGGTCATCCTGGATTGGGGTGGGGGCTCCTAGATCCAATGGCTGTGACCTTCTAAGTGAGGGATGCACAGGGAGAGGCTGCATGAAGATGGAGGCCAAGCCAAGGAGCACCAAGGACTGAAGATGCCCACGAGCCGCTGGGCAAGGTGCAGAGGGATGCTTCTGGGGGCTTCAGAGGAGGGTGGCCCTGCCAGCAGCTCACTTTTGGACCTCTCCTCTCCGGAACTTCGAAATGATGCAGTTCCATGGTTCTCAGCCACCTGGTTTGTGGGAATTTGTTAATGGCAGCCCAGAAAGCAAATACAGGCAGCATCACTTAGCACTTAAGAAGGAGCTTGTGCCCAGGCATGGAGGATCACGCCTGGTATCCCAGCACTTTGGGAGGCCAAGGCAGGAGGATTGCTTGAGTCAGGGAATTTGAGAACAGCCTGGGCAACTAAGTAGGATCCTGTCTCTACAAAAAACAAAAATATTAGCTGGGCGTGGTGGTGCACAGCTGTGGTTCCAGCTACGTGAGAGGCAGAGGCAGGAGGATCACTTGAGCCCAGGAAGTCAAGGCTGCAGTGAGCCATGTTGGCACCACTGAATTCCAGCCTGGGTGGCAGAGCGAGACCCGGAAAAAAAAACTCGTGGGCCCACATCTCGTATCCCGACCCTGCCAGGGATCAACTGTGTGACCTTGAGTGAGTCACTTAACCTCTCTGTGCCTCGGTCTCCCATGGGTTGTTGAAGGGTTGAGTTGATGAGTGTGAAATATGCAGACAAGAGTCAGGTGCCCAGCATGGTGTAAGCACCACAAGAGCCCTGGGTGTGGTGAAGGGTGCCGTGTTGAAGAATTGGATTTTCCCATGGGTTCAGTACTAGTCCTTGCTCTTTAGAGCACAGACTTGTTCTGTACCATTTTACCTGCATCCATTTCAAGCAGACTTACATCTTTTCAAAGCAAGTCCTGAGAAAATCTCAATTCTCAACTGGAGTGATGATTCCACGCCTCGTTTCCATTCCTTTTCTTTGGGTCTGTGTTCGTTTCCTGCGGCCATGTAGTTACCACAAGCCGGGAGCTTCAACATCAGAATGCATTATTCTCACAGTCTGGAGACCAGAAATCCAGGTGCAGGCTTCTACAGGGTCACGCTGCCTCTGAGGGCAGGGTAGGGTCCCTCCTGGCCTTTCCCAGCTTGCTGTAATGCTGGCAAGGCTCGGCGCTCCTCGGCTGCCACCAGCCCTGCTCCAGTCACTGCGTGTCTTTGGGTGGTCTTCTTGTGCTTCTCTGTAGCTCTCCGGACCCACCTGACTCCAGCATGACCTCATCTTCACCTGATTACATCTGCCAGAACCCTATTTCCAAAGAAGGTCACATGCCGAGGCGCTGGGGGTGAGGATGTATCTTTTCTTCGACATATCTTTTTGGCGGAATGCAATTCAACCCTTAACACTGCCTCACACGAAAATGGCTAAAAATGGTCAGGGAGGCATTTTCACTTCAAGAACTTTAACAAATTTTAGAGATTGGATTTCACTGGTGAGCCTTGGGCAGCCACTGAAGAAGGTGTTGGGACAGGTGCTGAGTGTCGGCCGCCACTGGTTGGCGTTTCCTTGATGGCTGGAAGAGGGAGGAGTCAAGGCCGAGCGTGTGTGCACAAAAACTTCTGTTTTGACTCTGTGAGCTTCCTGCATTCACTTGTTCATTTAGCAAACGTGTATCGCCTTCTTTTGTCTTCCAGAATCTATGAAAGTAAAATGTGGGGAGGACAGGGCCCAGCCCCACCCACCGTCTTTCCGGACGCCCTGGGTAGACCATGCTGTGGGGGCTGCTCTCCTCCGTGTCCCAAATGACCTTGTGCCTCACTTTGTCGGGTTGTGGATCTGGCTCAAAGCCTTGCTGAGCCCCCTTTTCCTGTCGCCCAGTCTCCTCTCCAGGCTGGGGTGGCTCCCCAGCCCTTCTCCCTGGCTCCTGTCTGTGCTAAGCCTTCTTTCCAGGAGGGAGGCAATACGGACTTGAGCCCTGATTGGTGTTTTGTTTGTGGCTGGGCCTGGCAGCCCCTCTCGCCATGGTCCTAGATCCCACTCCAGGTGACGGGACAGCCGCCCTCAACACCGAGCCTCTTTTGGAACATACCCACTGATGGTTCCCAAGCTACCCACGCCCACAGGGCGACCCAGATCTCCGGGAAATTTAAAAAACACTGCAAAAGGAAAAAGAGCCAAAGTCACGTGGATAATGAAGTGTCAGCCACCGAAAAATCTCACTGTTTTATAGGAAAAATTTTTCCTATAGTTATAGTGTTAGTCAGGGTTCTCTAGAGGAAAAGAAGCAACTGTGTGTGTGTGTGTGTGTGTGTGTGTGTGTGTGTGTGTGTGTACAGAGAGAAAGAAGGAGGGAGGAAGACTTATTCTAGGGAATCGGCTGACTTGTGCAGCCTGGCACGTCCACAGTCTGCAGGACGGGCCGGCGCGCTGGAGGCCCGGAAAGAGCTGCTGTTTGGTCGGAAGGCGGGGGGCGGGAGAGTCCCCTCTTGTTCAGGGACCTCGGTCTTTAGAAGACCTTCGGCTGATTGGATGAGGCTCACCCACACTACGGACACAAATCAGCTTTACTCAGAGTCTACTGATTTAAACGTTAATCTCATCTATGAAAAGTAGCCTCACAAGAACGCCTAGAATAACGTCTAACAAATACCTGGGCACTGCAGCTTAGCCAGGTGGATACACAAAATTAACCATCACCTGTGGTTCATCTAGTTTTTAATTTGCTTTTACTTTAAAACAAGTTAAGTCTTTGTAAGCCTCCAAGTTAAGATTGATGATGCGAGAATGAGAATCCATAAACTTTCCTGTTGAAAGAATAGCAGGTGGATATTTTCAGAAGGATGTGTGACCACACAGGGCTGGCCTGCTCTGACGTGGTGCCTGCAGAAAGGCAGCCTCAGCAGCAGACGGTCTCACGCTCAGCCTGCCGCCGTGCAGATCACTGTGGCGTGTGTCATTACTTGTGCCTTCTTCGATCTTTGCCTTTTCCCTTATTATTTTTTTCCTTGCCAAAGATAAAAACAAAATGGAAGCAGTAATAAAAGCACAGTTCATAACCCCAAATACCATAAGGATTAAAGACGAATCAGTGCCCGAGACATGTTCATCACGCAACAGATGTCTGTGCTGCTCCTGCCTGTCCCCAAGTCGCTGCTGTGGATGACATTCCATTCTACAGCTCCCTGTCCACCCCCACCCCCATGGGCTTAGTGCCATGTGTGCCTTGAGGAAAGACGGGTCTCCCATGGAGGATGTCAGTCAGGAAGTGCTGAGGGCAGGGGTCCCGGCCTTAGCACCCTTCTCACCCTATCAACACCGGGGATGGGTACACCCTGGCTGTGAGGTGGGGGCCTGTCCTGTGCACTGTAGGGTGTTGAGCAGCATCCCTGGCCTTGACCCACACGATGCTAGCTAGTGTCATCTGCCTCTAGTCACAACAAGCCAAGATAACTCCAGGCATCCGGGAGGAAGGACAGCCAGCCCCAGCTGGGAAGCGCTGGCTTGGCCCATCTGACTGTGGGTGGCAGCAGCCAGGCTGCAAGGAGGTGTAGGGAAGCCAGGGTCATGTGGAGCTCACATTAGGAGGCTGTACAAACTGCATGAGAAAAGACCGTGAACCTGGCAGAGGGCAGCAGTGGGCGCCTGTGGACAGGAGCCTGGAAGTGTCACCACAGGCAGCCGTCATGGAAGGGCCCTAGTGTGAAGCTCCAGAGGCTGCTGTGGTCCACGCAGGGTCCAGCCCTGATCTTCCCATTCAGTGCCCATGGGTGGACTTGCTGACAAGGTCCCCATTGCCTTCACAGCCATGAGAAATTGGTTAAGACCCGTCAGATCTGGCCACTCCTCTGGGCCCAGCATCAGGTGGGCCATGGGTTCTGGATGATTCTAAATGTGCCAGCTGTGTGGTCACCATGCTGTCTCTCCTGCTCAGAAAAGCATGTAAGGATACAGCGCGACAGTCACTAGACTGAGTCCTCCCCATAACCTCGATGAGAGGACATTTATGAACCTCACAGGATGGCTGTGGTCAAATGGTGACCTCCAGGGCATCATTAGAGGTGACAGGAAGGAAAGCCATGGTAACAGACACATTGGGACGCCTCCCACATAGGCCCCCACCCCGACCATGCATCAGCACTGGGTACGACAATGCATTTAAGGGGTGGGTTCAACAGATACTTCCCCAAAGAAGAGATCAGACAACACAGAAGCATGTGAAAAGGTGCTCAGCATCGTTGGTCATTAGGGAAACACAAATTCAAATGATAATGAGATGCCACGATTAGAATGGCTAGATTAAAAACACAATAGCAAATGTCAGCAAAAGTGCAGAGCGCAGGGAACGCTCATACACTGTTGGTGGGAATGTAAAACAATGCAGTCACTTTGGTCAACAGTTAAACATACTGCATAGGAAACTGCCGCGACCCGACACTTTCACTCCCAGGTATTCACCCAAGAAAAAAAGAGAACAGAGCAGCTTCATCGCCTGCATTGGAAGCAACTGAAAGGCCCCTCCGCTGATGCTGGAACAATAGTGTGATATCCGGCCAGCAAAATACTCTGTGTGGCCACAGGCTGTGGCGGAGCCTGAGACGGGAGCTCCACAGAGAGTGCCTGAGCTCCCAGTGAAGTGTTCTGCTGTTGCAGCAGGAACAGCTCTGGGTGTTGGGAGGACAGCATTCCCTGGCCACTGTCCCTCTGGAGGTCCATGAGGGTGGCCCTGCAGGGTGTTAGTCTGGTACCATCCAGGCCTGGTGCACAAATTTGTTTTTAGAGAGAGCATTTTAGGTGGAAATCATCTCACACTTCCAGCAAAGTCGCTAGCGCAGGATGAGTACCCAGAGCCCGCCCGCCTTCACCCCAGCCCACCTGCCATCTGGAAGTGCCCGCTGCTGTGGCCCTTGCTCCCTGTCTCTCTCGGCACCCCATGTACACAGAGAAGGATCATTGCAGAGTTAGTTGCATACATCAGGTCCCTGACCCATGCCGACTTCTGTGTGTGTATCTTCACAATCAGAGTACGCTCTCACATAAGCACTGGGGCCGACTCTCGGCACTGAGACGTCGGTAGAAAGCTCCTCACTTGTTGGAAGAGGTGCTCCTCTCCTCCTTCCAGTTATTTCCTCCACAAGCCATACCGTGTTGCTATCTGCCTCTTCTGAGATCAACTCTAGTCTCCTGTTCTGTGTTTCTGTCCATCATGTGACCCTCCCATAACCCAGCAGAACTGTCCTGTACTGTTGAGCAGTCTGTGCACTGCGTAAAGGCTCCAGGTGAAGGGGGCAGCTCTTGTTCTTCTCATGGGCTAGATGCTCACAGAGCTGTATTTGCCCAGAGCAGAGGCTTTTCCTAATCCCCACAAAGGCATCCTAGGGGCCTGGCATGGCTGGTAAACAAAGGTGTCTTAGCAGGTGGGAGCGATCGTGGTGTTCAATGCCGCAGAGGTCAGAAAGGGAGACTGCGAAGTGAGTGCCGTTTATCGCAGGCTGTCCTGGGGACTTAGAGATTTGTTTTGGTGGAGCGGTGGAGTGACAGCCTGATTAGGGTTGTTTCAGGAATTGGAGGAAGCAATCAGGACATCAGGAACATGTGTTTCTTTCTGTGTGTGTATACGGTTGTATAGTGACTTCTCATAATTTTCTGTTGGGCCAGATCCATTTTGAATGTAAGTTGGACTTTCTCACCCTGTCAGTTTCCAGTCCTCTTCCTGCCAGGTTCTCAAGGTGGCCGGTCCAGACATCTGTCTTGCGCCACTGCCTGCTGGTGACCCCTCCTCATGGACAGTTGGACCTGCCTGAGACGCTCTTAGATCCCACACCCCGCACAGGCTGTGCAGACCCATACTCCAGGGACCCTTCAGTCTCAGTGTGACCCCACGGAGCTCTTGCTGCTTGCTCCAGACCACCCATTAGCACTCCCATGGGAAACCTGCTTGGCCCACTCCCTGGTCCCCAGAAAGGCGTTGGCCCCTGGGTCTCCCTGTCTCTCCCCCTGCCCGACGGTTGAGTGCACGTGTCCCCAATGGCTCCCCACTCCCGTCAGCCCTGTGAGGTGGGCTGTCCTCCCCTCTCGCAGCCCGGGAGACATCAGCTGTTTTTGAGCTCATGAGCTCTGGCAGACACCTCCTGTGTCTCAGCCCCACTCACTCCTGGTCAGAACTAGAATTTACAGCCACTCTCAAGAGAGACCTCAGGCCAAACTAGAAAGAATATTTACAAAACAGCATGTGTGTATGTGTGTGTGGGGTGTGTATGTGTGTACATGAGTATGTGTGTGGGGAGTGCTGTGTAAGTGTGTGGGGTGTGTGTGGTGTGGGGTATGTGTGTGGGGTGTAATGTGTATATGCGTGTGGGGTGTGTGTGTGTTGTGTGTGGTGTAGGGTGCATGTGTGTTGTGTGTGTATGTGTGTGTGTTGTGTGTGTTGTGCTGTGTTTGTGTGGGATGTGGGGGTGTGTGTGGGATGTGTGGGGTGTAGGATGTGTGGAGGGTGTGTGAGTAGAGTGTGTGTGTGACGTGGGGTGTGTATGTGTGCGTGGGTACGTATGTGTGGTGTGTGTATGGTATGTGATGTGTGTTGTGTGTGTAGGGGGTGTGTGTGGTACGTGTGAGGTGTATGTGTGTATATGTATGGTTTTGTGTTTGTGTGGTACATGTGTGTGGTGTGGGGTGTGTGTAGGATATATGTGTGGTGTGTGTGGTTTGGTGTGTGTAGGATATATATGTGGTGTGTGTGGTTTTGTGTGTGTGGCATGGGGGTGTATGTATGGTGTGTGGAGCGTTGGTGTGTATGTGTGGTGTGTTTTTGTGTGGTGTGTGCATGTGTGTGTATGATGTGTGTGTGGTGTGGTGTGTGTGTGGTATGTGGAGCGTGTATGGGGTATATGTGTGTGTGTTTGTGGTGTGTGTGGTTTTGTGTGTGCATGGTGTGTGTGTTGTATGTGGTGTGTTGTGTGTAAGTGTGTATGTCACACATATATTAGAATCTTAGCCTGGTGCTGTTTGTAATTACCCGGCCCCAGTACTTCCCCGAAGCAGCCCACATGGACGAAGGGGCCCTTCCAGTGCCGCATGGTCTTGAGCTAAGAGTTCACGTATTCTGAGACAATGCGCATGGGACGTGGGACTTCCTCCCCCGCGCTCCTCCTGTCCTCCGCCTCCTTTGTGAGCTGGGCGTGCGGGGAGACCACAGGCCTGACGCAGGGCTGGTTTTGCTCTGCGCCTGCACAGACCGGAGATGCCCTTGGCGACGTCATCTGCTCCTCCCGTGCTTCCAAACCCGATGAGCACCCTGCACCCGAGTGTGGGTCTCGCAGGGGTGCTGGGATCACTCTCATCTCTATTTCCCCTTAAACACCTTTTGCCATGTAACATGCAGGCATTTAGAAACTCTTTGTTCATCTAAGAATTGTCTGAGCTCGGAAGGACCAGCAGCGTTACTCACTGTCACCGACATCCAGATGGTATTTTTATTCTGTGCTCAAATTGGCTTCCTCTTTCTTTCCAGGCCCTGTAAGCAGCTTAAAATTTCCATTTTCAGGTCAAGCTGTTCTTTAATCAACCAGAAAGCGCAGGACACACATATTTCGCAGTCTCTTCCAAACTGAGATAGAGAAAGGAAGACGTTTAAAAGTATGTGTAAATTCGTGTTCATTTTAAGGAGGGGGAAGCAAAGGCCCACTCCTCCAGTGCCCCATTGCAGGTGGCTGGGGCATGCAGAGGCGTGGCGTTGCCTCTGGGTGACAGGGAGCCTAGAGCCCTTGCATCTTGGCTGTGACTGTGGCCTTCGATATAGCACAGTGAGTGAGGGCCTTCTGAAGAAGATGGGCACCACCATGCCCTACAAGGCCGATAAGCAAGTCAGTTCCTCTGACACAAACTCTGCGTTCCTTGTGGCTCCCCAAAAACGTCAGAGGACTTTGGAGTTGGAGAGGGACCAGGAGGGCTTCTAGTTCACCTTGCCCACTTCTCAGATGCAGAGCTCAGCTCACCGAGGCCAGGGCAGCATCACCATCAGAACTCAGACCCTTTGACCCAGACAGGTGGTCCTAAGTTTATTACAAGCTCCATTTATTACAACTGGGATCCAGTCATCTGAAGGAGAAGGTAATGTTTCCTGCTCTGGTGAAATGAAGAAGAGTTGAAGAAACTGTGTGCGGAAATGTTGACGCGTAGCTCCATTCGGCTCTGTCTTAAATAGAGCTTGGCAGCAGCAGTCAGGCCTTGAGGGGTGTTAGGGGCTGAATTGCATCCACCCCAAACTCACATGTTAAAGTCCTAACCTCAATACCTCCGAATGTGACTCTGTTTGGAGGTAGACTCTTTGAAGAAGTGAATAAGTGACAGTCACTAGTGTGAGTCCTAATCCAATCCGACTGCATCCTTATCGAAAGAGGAGATGAGGACACGGACACGCACAGAGGGTCGGCCACATGAGGACGCGGAGAAGATACCATCTGCAAGCCGGGGAGAGAGGCCTCCTAGGGCACCAACCCTGCCAATGCCCTGATCTCGAACTTCCAGCCTCCACAACTGTTAGAAAATCAATGTCTGTCATTTTAAGCCAGCCGGTCTGTGGTATCTTGTTATGGAAGCCGTAATAAATTAGTGCAAGGAACAAGGCAGTCAGAAGTGGCATTTGACTTCAATTAGAAGTCGTACAAATACTGTAGGCTCCAAGCCCAGGGTCAAGGGTGGAGGCTGCGTGCACTCGGGAAGTGCTAAATAAATGATAAATGCCGGGTCACTACGGTTGGGTCCACACATGGGGCTGTGGCTGCAGAAACCGCTGCTGTTTGGATCAACACCCTCACGTGCCTGAGAAACAACGCTGTCATCGCCATCTACAGCTCTGCCTCTCTTCACATGTTAACTTTGTAAATAAAGGAAGGTAACTTTGATAATAATTGCCTATAAGGACTTTCTTTTGAACAGGATAAACCTCTGTGGCAGAGACGGCTGGTTCCCGCCACCCTCCACCTTCCCTTCCTTCTTAGCAGCAGAACTCCAGTTTCATTTGGAGTGGTTAATGTGCCCAGCTCAGAGAACACCTTTCCCAGCCTCTTGCTCCTTTTGACCCTCGTATGATGTTCTGCCAGAAAGGCCTCCATGGCAATGTGCCGTGAGGGTTCTGGGAAGTCTTCAAGGGGAGGTGGCAGTTCTCCTGGGTCCCCCTGCTTCTTTCTGTTGCCTGGAATATGTATGTCATGGCTGGTGTTCCAGCAGCCGTATTGTTCCATGAGTTGCCTCTGAGCAGGAAAGCCGCATGTGGCAGAACACAAAACCAGAAGCAGCCTGGGAGTCTGGTGGCTTCCATATCTGCACCAGAACACCTGCTGTCACACTTGTTTCACGTAGGAGAATGAAACCTTTCTGTGTTTAAGCCACTACAGTAAGGGCTTTGCTACGTGCAGCTAACAGAATCCTAACATTTCCCGAGGTTCAAGATGAATGAAGGCATCTTAATCCGCAGAGGTTAAAAAAGGTACCTGAGTGTACATTTGGTGACTAGAAATGCCTCCCTCTTTTCTGGCCCTGAAGGGATGTGAGAATCTCTGGGTTACATGAGTCTGGTGCACTGAGATACGGGGATGTCCTTCTTGTTCCCAGATGTATGACTCTGCTTTCTCTTGGCCCATGAAGGAAGAGGGAGCCCCGAATGCACGCCTCTGCCGGCCACTCTGAGGCCCTGCGCTTGCCACTGGGAGAAAGGGCTTTAAAAATCCAGACAGCCGCATACCATTAGAAAGAGCCCAGAGGGCTGCAATTGGCAAAGACTGCGGAGCTTTTCCCTTTCTTTCACTGATGTTTTCTTTCCTTGGCTTTAGCTTGATCTTAATCCATGTTAACATTTCCATGTGTTTTCTCTGTAAGAGGAGTGACTCCGAGTTTTGCAGATTGGAAAAGTAAGTGGGGTGAAGAAAGGGTGAGAACTGGGTGAGCCCAGACCCTGTGGTCTGAACTGCCCATCCCCCAGGCAGGTACAAGCTCGGGGGTGGGGGCCGGGTGGGTGAAGAGACCCTGATGGCCACAGTGCCCCGGCGGTCCCAGTGCAGAGACTCACCGCAGGCAACAGTGGGGAACCTGGGATCACAAACCGCGGCCACAGACAAGGGCAGAGCCCAGTGAGGAGCTGGCGGGGACTCTGGAAATAGCGTTGTTGGCTGATTGAAGGTGTTTGTGGTTGAACCAGGTGGCCTATTTCAAAATAGCAACCTGACCAGGCAGAGCTGGGCTCTCCTTCCCTCCTTACAGATGTGAGATTTAGAGGTGGGCCGATGCAGTGACTTCAGGAGGCTGCTCTGGTCCATGCCCCAGGGGCAGGAGTTTAAGAGGTGGTTCTGGGAGGCAGTCCTTGGTCTCAGTCTTGCCTTTGGGGGTCTCTGTGCTGGCTGAGGCTCAGCACTGCAGGGGAAGGCTGACTCTGTCTCCAGCCATCCCAGAATGTCCCTTCATATGCAGCCCATAACAAGCTGGACTCCACAACTCTCTCAAGTGCTGACCCACGTGGGAGATGCCGTGCCATCCTCGGAGCGACTCAGACCTCAGAGCATCCTCAGAGCCTGCCTTTGAGGGAAGTGGGTGCAAGCCCACTTCTTCCAAATCTCTTCTCCCCTCCTGTTTTTTTTCCCCCCAAGATGGAGTTTGCTCTGTTGCCCAAGCTGGAGTGCAGTGGCACAATCTCAGTTCACTGCAACCTCCACCTCCCGGGCTCAAGCAATTCTCCTGCCTCAGCCTCCTGAGTAGGTGGGATTACAGGCACCTGCCACTACACTTGGCTGATTTTTTGAATTTTTAGGAGAGACAGGGTTTCACCGTGTTGGCCAGGCTGGTCTTGAACTCCTGACCTCAGGTGATTCACCTGCCTCAGCCTCCCAAAGTGCTAGGATTACAGATGTGAGCCACTGAGCCCGGCCCACTCCTGTGTTTTTACCAACACTGCTCTAGACTTGATGTTTGACTGAAAATTCGTGTTGAAACATAAGAGGTCCATGAACAATTAGTTATCACTGGTTGCAGAGTTTTTTTGTGTGGTTCTTTTTGAGACGGAGTTTTCCCTACTGTTGCCCAGGCTGGAGTGCTGTGGGGTAATCTCAGCTCACTGGAACCTCCACCTTCCAGGTTCAAGTGATTCTCCTGCTTCAGCCTCCCAAGTAGCCAGGATTACAGGCGTGTGCCACCACACCTGGCTAGATTTTGTATTTTTAGTAGAGACAGGGTTTCACCATGTTAGCCAGGATGGTCTCGAACTCCTGACCTCAGGTAATATTCCTGCCTTAGCCTCCCAAAGTTCTGGGATTACAGGTATGAGCCACTGTACCCAACCAGGTTGTGGAGTTTTACAATTTTTAAAAATTATATGCCCAGGCTGTCACTGGTCCACTGAGCATTCTCTTGGACAAGGATGAAAACCCAGAAGCCCCTCCGCCCCGCAGAAGGCCGCCTCTGGCCCAAGTTCTGTTTCATCTTGGCTTTAGATCAGGGTTCCCTGGGAGCTTTCCAAAAGCCTGGTGCCAGGCTCCACCCCAGACCACTCGAGTCCTGTCTCCTGGGGAGGGTGTGGGCGCTCCCTGCCATCCCAGCGTATGTCGGGGCTGAGGGTTGTTGCCAGATGTTGACACAGGGCACATCCAGGGTGGGTGGGTGGGTGCGGGAGCAAGGCCCTGCTGTCAGCTCAGGAAGCCTGACCTTTCGAGGGGCCCAGCCTTGCTGAAGGCAAGTGAACTTCAGCCTCTGAAACTTGAGCTGCTGTGGGCCTGAGCTGCAGTTAGAGACCTGGGCAAGGACAGGTCTTCACTGATTAGCAGCCTTGGGCACATCCTTGCTCTGAGCCGTGGGGCCTCCTGTGTTCCCAGGGATGACAGCAGCCCCTGCAGGCTCACCGTGAAGGTGGAGGTTTCTTGGTGAGAACAGTGAGGACCTTGCGCAGTGCTGAACCTACGCTGCCCGGAGGCTCTTCCGCATGAACAGTACGCACACTCAGATCTGGGCGCTCACTGCGCTGGCCTCTTCCTTTATCTGCTGATCTTCCGACAGACTTTCCCAGCTTCTTGAAGTATGTTTTCTCTTTCTTCTTCAAGAGGTTTTCGGTAGGGCATGGTGGCTCAGGGCTGTAAACCCAGCACTTTGGGAGGCTGAGGCAGGTGGATCACCTGAGGTCAGGAGTTTGAGACCAGCCTGGCCAACATGGTGAAACCCCGTCTCTACTAAAAATACAAAGATTAGCCAGGCATGGTGGCAAGCACCTGTAATCCTGGCTATTCCAGAGGGTAAGGGAGGAGAATGGCTTGAACTCGGGAGGTGGAGTTTGCAGTGAGCCAAGATTGCACCACTGTACTCCAGCCTGGGCGACAGAACGAGACTCCATCTCAAAAAACAAATTAGTTAATTAATTAAAAAAAAGGTTTCCACTATTTCCTCTGTCCGGTTCCTTCGGGAGCTGTCTGCCTGTCGGTGGAGACTTGCGCCTTTCCCCTGCCCTGCTTTGCTCCTACTGAGGCCAGCAGCTGCCGAGGCTTTTTCCCTTCTCTGCTTTTTTCCCCTTCCACTGACATTTCACATTTCCTCAACTTGGCCTTTCTGCTGTCCTTTTTTTTTCTTTTTTTTTGTTTGAGATGGAGTTTCACTGTTGTTACCCAGACTGGAGTGCAATGGCGCGATCTCGGCTCACCACAACCTCCGCCTCCTGGGTTCAGGCAATTCTCCTGCCTCAGCCTCCCGAGTAACTGGGATTACAGGCGTGCACCACGACGCCCAGCTAATTTTTTTTGTATTTTTAGTAGAGACGGGGTTTCACCACGTTGACCAGGATGGTCTCGATCTCTTGACCTCGTGATCCACATGCCTCGGCCTCCCAAAGTGCTGGGATTACAGGCTTGAGCCACCGTGCCCGGCCGGCCTTTCTGCTTTCTTTCAGGCATTCCCCTGTTCTGTGCTCTGTCCAGGTGAAGTTGTGGGTTAATTGTCAGAATAACCTCTGTTTTGTGCCTGTTTCCTCTCAGGGTGTTCTCTAATCAGCAGAACTTTTCTCCCTTTGGTTCTGTACCTTGGGCTAACTTGACCATGGTTTTCTGAGTGGTTTGGTCTGTGGGCACTGAAATACCTTCTCCGTGGCTGTGAAGTCCCCTCTTGCCTGGCCGGGTCCATTCACTGAGTACCCTGCCCACGGTTCCCTCTTGTCCTCCTAACCCCAGGGGTCCTCTGGCAGCCCAGGCAGACAAGTCAATGTCGTGTGTGCTGGTGTGTGCATGTGTGTGTGATGTGTGTGCATGTGCATGCGTCATGGTCTGTGATCCACACGCAGCGAGTTCCTTCTTCCCTTCTGCTGGTCACGGTTTCCTTCATTACCTTGGGTCTGATGTCCTACAGTTGTTTGGTAGAATTCCCGCTCGTTTCCCAGCGAGACAGCAGAAGTAATCAGTTGATGTCCATGGGATTTAGTCTGAGTAAAGAAAGCACAGTGAGAATTTTAGGTGACCCTGTGGGGAAAGGTTTTGGTCCAAGAATTTTATAATGACAGCGTTTTATGTGTACATTGTGCCCAGCAAGGTAAAACATGATGTTTTGATGAGGGGTTCTGGAAACTGATTCTTGGATATATAGACACTAACATTCACGAATTGCCAGATCCCACGGTAGCAATGGCTGCCCACTGGCAGCCCCTACCATCTTGGTTTAAGTGAAACACAGTGTATTAGTCCATTTTCACATTACTGATAAAGACATACCCGAGACTGAACAGTTTACAAAAGAAAGAGATTTCATTAGATTGACAGTTCCACATGGTTGAGGAGTGCTCACAATCATGGAGAAAGGCAAGGGGGAGCAAGTCACATTTTACATGACTGGTGGCAGGCAACGAGAGCTTCTGCAGAGAAACTCCCGTTTCTAAAATCATCAGGCTGGGTGTGGTGGCTCTTGCCTGTAATTCTAGCACTTCGGGAGGCTGAGGTGGGTGGAATGCCTGAGCTCAGGAGTTCAAGAACAGCTTGGACAACATGGCAAAACCCCGCCTCTACTAAAAATACAAAACATTATCTGGGCATGGTGACACACACCTGTAGTCCCAATTACTGGAGAGGCTGAGGCACAAGAATTGCATGAACCCGGGAGGCGGAGGTTACAGTGAGCTGAGATCGCACCACTTCACTCCAGCCTGGGCGACAGAGTGAGACTCTGTCTCAAAATAAATAAAATAAAATAAAAAGATCAGATCTGTTGAGACTCATTCACTGTCAGGAGAACAGCACAGGAAAGACCCACCCCCGAGATTCAATCATCTCCCACTGGGTTGCTCTCACATGTGGGAATTATGGGAGCTACAAGATGAGATTTGGGTGGGGACACAGAGCCAGACCGAATCACATAGTCATGGGGCTTCGGAGGCTCCAGGTGGCTGCTCTCATCCCAGCAGGGCTGCCGGACACCCTCCCCCAGGATTTGAACTGATGCATAGCACAGTCAGGGGCAGGACCTGGGCCCCGCTTCCCCGCTCTCAAGGCCGTGCATGTCCTCAGATGGTACGTGAAGCAAGGCACCCAGAAGATGTGCTCCAGGGCCCCTCCCACCAGTTGTCAATCTCCAGAAGAGTCAGTCACAAATGCGCTGTTGCAATGGCTCTTCCCAGCAGAAAGGAGAAGAAAGAGGCCCGAGTCCCCGCGAGCTGATCAAAGGTCTGAGCTGTGCCAGCCGTGACCATTACACAACTGAGCAAGCGCATGGCAGGAACATAAGCAGACTCCACCCGTCCGCATCGAGGGTGGCTGGGAGCGTGCCGGGGCAGCCAGCTTCGTCTTCCTGAGCTGGTGTTGAACTCATCACTTTCATTCTTTGCATGAATCATGGTCTTTCCATTTGGAGCCATGCACTCTCCGGGTCTGGGTCTCAGCGAATGGAAACAGGCCTGAAGGCCTGTCAGACGCACTTAGGATTCTAAAGTTCTTGTCAAACGAAGAGTCATTCCCTTCGCCATGGCATTAGAAGATGGCGATGACCCTGCACGTAGAGACGGCCTTCCAGAGCACGTTTTCCCAATCCTGCCTATACCCAAGCTGGTGAGCCCCGGCTGCCGGCCGGCTGAATGATGGGGCCATTCTCAATCCCGCCCAGCTCCCAGCTTGCTGTTCTTTTCCTTCCCACTGGCCTATGGCTCTCCCTTCCTTGGGTCCCCGGCCCCTGCGCCCGCAACCCCACAATCCTGGAGCTGCATTCAAGCCCCTCACTGCTTTCTACACTCTGTCACCTTGAGAACAAGTACCTGAACCACTTTTCATTCTGTGGTAGACTGAATAATGGCCCTTCAAGATGTCTGCATCACCCCCAGATATGTGACCCCACAAGGCAAAGGCACTCGGGAGATGTGACTAAATGAAGAGTCTTGAGCTGGAGAGATTTTCCTGGATATCCAGGCGGGCCCCAAGTGTCATCATAAGGGTCCATGCAGGGAAAGAGGGAGGGCAGGAGGATCAATGCAGGAAGCGGAGAACAGAACTGGAGGGAATTGTAAAGAGGCTGCCCTCTGGCCTTGAAGACGGAGGAGGGGCCTGGAGCCAGGGGATGCAGGGAGCATCTAGGAGCTGAAAAGGCAGGAAATGGATTCTCTCCTGAAACAAAAGGAACATGGGGCTGCCGACACCTTGATCTCAGACTTTTGTCATCAGAAACTATAGGGTAAGGTGTTACTCTGCCTGGGCTGCTGAACCAAAACACCATAAACCACAGATGTTTCTTTCTCACAGTTCTGGAGGCTGGGAAGCCCAAGATCAAGGCAGATGTAGTGCCTGGCGAGCGCCGCTTCCTGGTTTATAGCTGGCATCTTCTCCCTGTGTCTGCACCTGGTGGAAGGGGTGAAAGGTCTCTTTCCAGAGTCCCTTTCCTAAGGGCTTCAAGCCCACTCACAAGAGCCCCATCCCCATGACCTAATTACCTCCCAAAGGCTCCCCCTCCTCATACCACACCTTGGGGGTTAAGATTTCAACACTGAATTTGAGTGGGACAAGCAGGTAATAAGCCTGCGTAGCTCTAAGCCCCTGAACTTGTGTGCTTCATTACAGCATTGACGGGAAACAGACACGTGGGTTTTACTCTTGGCAACAGCAGGGAAACAGGCAAGGTTTCACAAGAAAGGGAGCTGTAAGAGATCCCCAAAGTCACTAGTTTTGGAGGACACTGGCCTGCCCCCAGTATCAACAGGCCCTGATCTGTTTTCCATGGTTCTTCCCTGACTCTCTGGTGGAAGCTTATCCAGGGAGTTTCTCAATTCTTGTGGAGGGGTCATCTTGCCCAACCCTGGCCAGGTTGGAGCTTGGGCTGGCTGCCCTGGGCTGGCTGCAGGGCCGCTGCTGGGGGAGGCCTGGTCAATAGTTCTGAGGGAGCTCCAGCCTCTCCTCACCTGTCATGAGCATGCCTGCCCCTCCCCATCCTGAAACGCTGGATGCCCACGCTTTCTTCCTGCCACCATTTCAGAGTCTGCTGGGGAGGAGGGTGAACGTGGTGTCCCCCACCCCACCCCGGTCAGGCGGCCCTGCTTATCTCTGCAAGTCGTCTCTGGGTGCCTCACAGGACCTTATGACTTCAGGCCCTGGAGATTGGTCTGGCCCTTGGAACCTCCCCGGTAGCCCTGGGGCCTCACTGCTGGGTTTCAGCCTGCCCCACTGTTTCCTGGGGCTCTGGAGCTGAGAGGGCCCCTCCCTCCGTGGGGCTCAGTTTGCACGGAGCCTGTTCAGCAGCTGGAAGAGGAGGCAGTGCTTCCTCACGGAGGCTCTCTGCCTCACGCATTTTGCCGTCTATGTTCTGAGCTGATGTCTTGACAAAGTCTCCCTCCCGGGCCGTGGGCGACGGAGCAGGGACCAAGCTCCCTGTGTCGGGTGGCCTCAAGCCCCTTCTGCCACCCCCAGCAGGCTTCTGTCCCTTTTGCTTCCAAGTCCCTGTTTCCCACTTGATGGTAGCTTTGAGGTATCCACTCCTTTGAAACCCAGACCCTCACGATTCCAGAGGGAGCCCTCTGAGTTCAGAGGACCAACTGCGGCCACCTCCTCAAATTCCTTCTGACTCATTCTTACATCATCACTACATGCGTGGTTGGGTCCTTGCTGGGGATTCTGTGGTTATTCCGGCCCTGCAGGAGTTCACAGTGTCATGGAGACAGATGACCACCAAATACAGAACTATACAGGCATCTGACTCCACTGTGATGAGGGGTGTGATGAGGAAGTCCGGGGCAGTGCAGTGGGGCCCATATGGCTTCACGGCCAGCGAGGCCATCCATGAGTGGACACTTGAGCAGCAGGAAAGGGACTGTGTCTGTATGTGTGCAGACATGTGTGTGCGTTTCCCTACCATGGGGAAGGATGCCGCATTCCGGGTACATTTGAAAGGCCGTCCAACTGCTCATTCACTTACCTGCCTGGGAACTGCTCATGGAGTGCTGCAATGCCAGGCCCTGGGCTGGCGCATGAATCAGTGTGGACTGGAACCAGCAGTGGACACCAGCGAGTGGTCACTCCCTTCTCTCTGGAGTGAAGGAAGGTAGCAGTTTGGGCAAGAGTGATGGCCAGAAGAGCAGGGAGGAAGAACGGAGGAAGAACGGAGGATGGTCAGAAGGCCCTGGGTGCCCCAGGGCCATAGGCAGATGGAAAGTTCAGGAAGAGCTGCAGGGTGGGCCTCCAGTCTCCGTCATGAACAGTTGGGAGGTCTTGGGGTCCCTTGAAGGAGAAAGGTAGGTGCAGAGAAGAAGTGACTTGTGGGGGCGAGGGTCTGTGAGCTCCTATTCTCACTTCGCCTGGGGTGAGTGACGGTGTGGAAGCAGAGAGTGCAGTGGAGAGAAGGGGGGCCTTGCAGAATCCCATGCAACTGATGCAACGGTTCTGTGGCTCTGAGGTGGCTGTTCTGTGGCCTTGATGTGACTGTTCTGTGACTCTGATGCAACTGCTCTGCAGCTCTGATGTGACTGTTCTGTGATGTGACTGTTCTGTGGCTCTGATGTGATTGTTATGTGGCTTTAATACGACCATTCTGTGGCTCTGATGTGACTGTTCTGTGATATGACTGTTCTGTGGCTCTGATGTGATTGTTATGTGGCTTTAATATGACCGTTCTGTGGCTCTGATGTGAGTGTTCTGTGATATGACTGTTCTGTGGCTCTGATGTGATTGTTATGTGGCATTAATATGATCTTTCTGTGGCTCTGATGTGACTGTTCTGTGATATGACTGTTCTGTGGCTCTGATGTGATTGTTATGTGACTTTAATATGACCTTTCTGTGGCTCTGATGTGACTGTTCTGTGATATGACTGTTCTGTGGCTCTGATGCGATTGTTATGTGGCTTTAATATGACCGTTCTGTGGCTCTGATGTGACTGTTCTGTGGCTCTGATGTGATTGTTATGTGACTTTAATG
>CM052665.1:55199150-55233479 GCA_028533165.1 Leontopithecus rosalia
TGTTACCCAGGCTGGAGTGCAATGGCGCGATCTCGGCTCACCGCAACCTCCGCCTCCTGGGTTCAGGCAATTCTCCTGCCTCAGCCTCCTGAGTAGCTGGGATTACAGGCACGCACCACCATGCCCAGCTAATTTTTTGTATCTTTAGTAGAGACGGGGTTTCACCATGTTGACCAGGATGGTCTCGATCTCTTGACCTAGTGATCCACCCGCCTCGGCCTCCCAAAGTGCTGGGATTACAGGCTTGAGCCACCGCGCCCGGCCTAGGACCACAGATTTCTAAAAGCACAGTATTTCGGAGCATTTGTTTACCCTTTTGTTATGGAACAGTCGTCCCATCCCCTGCTCCTCCCACAGATCCCTCCCCTCAGTGCTTGGAACTCGTGTGGTTTAAGAAGTCGGAGCAGGAAGGCTGTGATAATCACGCATTGGTAACCGTGATGCACAAGGGTCGGTGGTCTCCACCTGAAGGTGGGGAGGGGGATGTCCGAGCCCCAGGATGCCCACAAACACTGAGAGGCACAGCCAGCACAGGGAATTCCAACCTCCCAGCAATGGGTGGGTGGCACAGGGTCACTTTAATACCACGGGCGGTGTTTCCAATGACTCGAACAGTGACAAGGACAACTAAAAGCAGGCTCCATCTTACCAAGCATTTCACGTGCATGCCTTCCTTTGATCCTGACAATGGCTTGTGAGCGAGGTTTTCTTTAGCCTCATTTCACCCAGGAGGAAGCTGGGGCTCAGAGAACTAAGTGCGGCCCCGCAGCTAGTAAAGGATGATGCCTCGTGGTTGGGCTTTGGCTGGGATTGGTGACAATGGCTCTTCTCTGGACAATTGTGGGTGCACAGGAAGGTGGCCACGTAGGCCTGGCTGCAGCAGCTCCATCTGTGAGTTCTGGTCCAGTCCCTAAGAGCCAAGAGCATCACTTGTCAGACGACTGACTGAGAGCCACGTGTAACCTCGGGACTCCACTGGTGTCCCTTTGGAAGCTGGACGATCTCCCACAGGTTTCACTCTTTTTGGCCTGGGGCTTCCTGCCCACCTCATGTATCCCGTTCCACGCTCCTCACCACCCGCCTGCCTCAGCTCGATGTCTTCTGGGCTCCCCATTCCAGGCTTGGGTACCTCCCTGCGGCCCCATGCCTGCGTCCTGTTGGCTGCATCTTTGAGCCGCCAGAATGGGCTTCTTTGGGAGCTGGTGGTCTCTGGCATTGGAGTTAATCCTACAGAAGCTGTACCCCAACTTCTATCACTGCATGGATTCGACGCAGCTGTTCATATCTTCAGCTGGGCTGCCACAGCATGGGTTGGGTTGAAGGGAGAAGAAAGGAATTGATTTTGAAAGTTGATAATGTATTGCATTAAATATGTAGAATTTTCTTATTTTCCTCTTTCTAACTTTAAGAGGATCTCCTTGGTCACATACCCTGGATTTTGTTTTTTATTTTATTTTATTTTATTTTAGAGACAGAGTCTCACTGTGTTGACCAGGCCGGAGTGCAGTGGTGCGATCTCAGCTCACTGCAACCTCTGCCTCCTGGGTTCAAGCAATTCTCCTGCCTCGGACTCCCAAGTAACTGGGATTACAGGTGCCTGCCACCATACCCAGCTAAATATATATATATATATATATATATATTAGAGTAGATATATATATTTTATTAGAGTAGATATATATATTTTATTAGAGTAGATATATATATTTTATTAGAGTAGATATATATTTTATTAGAGTATATATATATTTTATTAGAGTATATATATATATTTTATTAGAGACAGGATTTCACTATGTTGGCCAGGCTGGTCTGGAACTTCTGACCTCAGGTGATCGGCCTGCCTCTGACTCCCAAAGCGCTGGAATTACAGGAGTGAGCCACTGTGCCCAGTGAAATCCCCTGTTTTTACCGCCCTTCCCCTCCCAGCTCAGCAGATGTTCACTTGGGAAAGTCCCCTTCCCTTCCTGTCCTACTTAGAACAGCTACATTCCCATGGTTCCTTGCAGTTGGCTGCATGTCCTGGTGTCTGTCAGGGCACAGAATGCAGCTGAGACACCTGGAGCCTGAAAGGGTGGAAGGACAGAGAGTTCAAAATCGGCTTTGCATTGAGTTGAAAATGGAATTCACATGCATCCAGCTCTGGGATGTGTATTGGAGGTACAGTAACGAGGTGTGTTTGAATGTCATCCCTCCACTCCGTCCCAGTGGTTCTGAACATTTAACTCTATCTGACTTAGGCTCATGTGACCCCTATTCCCTCCCCAGACACCCCCAAGGGGGACGCATGTGTGGGTGAGGGGAGGTGGGGGGGTGCTGGCTGCTCAAGAGCGGCATGGAGGGCCAGGGTCGCACAAGCTCATTTGGAAGCAGATGGGGACAGTTACCTCTAACAGCTTTACGACCAAATGACACCATAACCACTGGTGTCCTTGGTGATCAGAAATCCCTTTCCCCCAGGGAGTGGGGCAGCTGCTCCGTGAGCTAGCTACACAATACCAGGGAGATTAGAGGCGCTCGCTTTCCATGTTGAGCTTAATTATAGTTTTATTTCCCATCCCTGCTTAGGTTAGTTTCTTAATTGTACCCCTGTAAAGGAATGCTGAGGCTGGATAATCTATACAAACATCTATACTGTATGTATGTGTGTGTGTGTGTGTATACATGTATGGTTTATTTGGTTTGTGATTCCAGTTGGCTGGAAAAGTCCATGGTTGGGCATCTGCATCTGGGGAAGGCCTCAGGCTGCTTCCACTCATGGGGGAGGGCAAAGCGGAGCTGGGTGTGCAGAGACCACACGGCGAGGAGGACCCAGCGGGAAGGAGGGGTGTGCCAGGTCCTTTCCAGCAATCAGCTTTCTTGGGAACTAATAAGTGAGAACCCACTCACCCTCGGGGAGGGCATTAGTCCATTGATGAGGGATCTCCCCTCCTTACCGAAATGCTTCCCATTAGGCTCCACCTCCAACACTGAGACCACATTTTTTTAATCAAATTTCTCTTTCCACTGCAGCCTCAACCTCCCAGGCTCAGGTGATCCTCCCTGAGGCTCAGCCTCCCTAGTAGCTGGAACTACAGGTGCATGCCACCATGCCTGGCTAATTTCTGTATTTTTTTTGTAGTGGGGGGTGTCTTGCTATGCTGCCCAGGCTGGTCTTGAACTCCTGGGCTCAAGTGATCCACTCACTTTGGCCCCTCCAAAATTCTGGGATTACAGGCGTGAACCACCGTGCCTGGGCTGGGAGACCAAATTTCAACATGAAGCTTGGAGGGGGCAAATATCCAAACCGCAGCCCTTGTTCCTTAGAGGATCTGGACTTGGCAGGTGACCTGGCAGGTGACTTTAGGTCACTATGAAAGTCCTTTTACTTTCACACACCTGCAAACTCCATGTGCACCTCTGCTTAAGCCACACGGAGCCGGCTGCCCAGCAGGTTTGAGAGCAGCACTTCATGAGCTTTCCACTGATCCTTCCCCTAAAGCTCAGTGCAGAGAGCCAAGGTGGTTATTCACACCTGTGCCCGGGACAAGATGGCTCGCTCAGGAAGAAACACCTGCTTCCCCAGCGGCAGCATTGTTGCAGGGCGAAGAGCAGCATTCACCACGCTCATCCTTTCTGGGTCTCCAAATGCAAAAGCGAAAGATGGGCTATTTCAACAGCTTCAAGTCAAGCAGAGGGTGGGAGAATCGTAGTCTTTAAAATTTCTTTTCAAAACAATAAGGCAAGATTTAGACATTGGTAACTGACTATCCCATGTTTATTTGAAGTACCATGGAATCTTCAATGGCAGTATTTATTCAAAACCTGTCTCAGTGAGAAAAAATATTTGGTTTCCCAGAGGCTGTGCTGGGGGAGGAAGAATTCCGGGAAACCACAATTGGGCTTAAGCATCTCCAGTCCAAACAGTTGGGGAGCCATTGGTTTCCATGTCTGTCGGGTAACTGGATGACATCACGGCTAAATCTGGGGTGACTGCGCCAGGGCGCTTTCTGCTTTGAGGGAGAGATCCTCACCATTTCTTACCTAGAGGAAAGACACCAATTGCATAGCTGAGAATTTAGAGGGTGCGTTATGCCCCACACCAATCTACACTATTAGGCCTTGGGAAGTTTATTTAGGCTAAATGGGACTTATTTTAAGATGCTGAAGTCATTACCACTGCACTTTATTTTCTGAGTAATGTGCCTGTCTTGTAGACTCTCGGGAGGAAATGCTTCACTCCAGCTTTATTTAGGTCATTACCACAAGGCCAAGGCGAAGGCCACGTGTGAGGTCACTGACTGGCTGCTGCCAGGGGCAGGTTTATGACACGCAGTGGATGACTCCCCAGCAGCCCCCGCCCACACGCTGGCTGGTGCACGTGTCCAGTGCCCGCACAATGATGGTTTTTAGCCAAGAAGGTGCTGCACTGTTAAGTGGTGGAGGCTCAGGGAACAGGAGCTGCACAAACGCACAGGTAGATAGAGTCTGGTTTCCCAGGGGGCTTCGGGAAAACATTCTAATGTTTCTTTCTTCCCCAGTAACAATGAGCATGTAGCTCTGACCACCTGCCGGGGCATCTAACTGACCTCTTCTATGACAGGCATATTAGCTGCTTGTCACGGGTCAGGGACAGATGGAGTGGACGGTGGTAGGAATCTACATCAGGAATCTGTGTCTGACCTTCCTCTATTGCTTCCTGGGCTTACCAACTTTGATTAAACATTTGTCTCCTGGCTGGGCACAGTAGCTCTTGCCTGTAATCCCAGCACTTTGGGAGACTGAGGCAGGAGGCTTGCTTGAGCCTAGGAGTTCAAGATCAGCCTGGGCAACAGGGCAGAACCCCCACCTCTACAAAAATAAAAATAAATGACCCAGGTGTGGTGGCTTACATTTGTAGCCCAGTTCTTTGAGATGGGAGGATTACTTGAGCCCAGGAGGTTGAGGCTGCGATGAGCTATGATCACATAACTGTACTCCAGCCTGGTGACAGAGAAAGACTCTGTCCTTAAAAAAAAAAAAAAAAAAAAAGGCCTTCTTTCCCATAAAGAGTACATCCTAAACCAGTTTTTCCTCAAACATGAGTTGACCCAAGAATGACCTGCAGATCTGTAGAGCTGCAGATCCTGATCCAGTGAGTCGGGGCAGGCGTAGGAATCTTGCAAGCTTCCAGATGACACTGATGTCGCTGGTCTGGGGGTGCACTTTGAGCAGCCAGGACCCAAGCTTCGCTTGACTCCAGGAGACATCCAGAGCTGACTTGCTCTTTGCTTCTCCTTAGCCTCGTGCTGTGCCCATGCTGGATGCTGGGACATCATTGCTGTAGGTCAACATGTAGCCATGACCTTTCTGGCATCAGTGTGGATGTGCGATAAGTCCGTATTTGCAGGAACCTAAGGAAAGACCCACTTACTCATCATCTGTGAAGGTGTGGGTAGGAGACCATCAGACCTAGGGAGAGGAGAGAGCTGTGGAGGGAAATGGGAGTCAGGAAGAGAATGAGGAGCTCTGGGCATGTAGGGGGACATCAGGGTCCAAGGGGGGAGCTGGGCGGGGCCTGGGCCTCTGCAAAGAGACCTGGCAGAGGGGGTGGAAGTGGGGTGCTCGCCTGTTGGCATGTCAAGGACAGGGTGGTGATAGATTCAGGCTAAACTTCAGGCTGAGCCCTGGAGAGCCAGGCAGAGTCGACCCTGCCTCCTAGAGACCAAGGAGCCTCAGTGAACTGTCACCTCCTACTCCAGAGCCTAGCACAGGGTCTGGCACGTGGTAAATGCTCAGACAACAAGTTTTGAATGAATGGAGTGGAAATCAGGTACACATATGAGACAAGAGCCTGACACTGTGTGTGACACAGGGTCAGACCCGGGGGCAGGTGAGCAGTGCCTGTGTAGAGGGGACGGTGGGCCTGGTTTTCCTCACTCTGTGGTCCTGCTTCTGAGTGGAGTAGCCGTGGACCTATCGTTGGGAGAAGGAACTCGGAAGATGCCCAGCTCAGAGTCTGGGTCTTGGAAGAGAGAAACTGGGGGGCTTCGTGCAAGCCCTGGGGGCCTTCAGCTGTGCAGTCCAGGGGAAACCACCATAGCTGTGTGGGGTCAGAATGCAAGGCTCAGAACCAGGCGGTTGGCCCAGCCTGTGTGTTCCACTCTAGACACTCCGTGTGGGCTGATGTTTGTGTGGTCCAGGGCACTGCCTCGCCCTGAGCATTTCATCGACTGAAGACTGGGTGTTTCTCATCACAGAGGAGCCTGCACAGGCTGCGGAGCAGGACCAGGCTCTGAGAGCCATGACAGGGGCCCTGAAGGAAAGGACTTGCCACAGGACGTGCCCATTCCCTAGACCCTCTGTCCCCAGGTGTGTGGCCAGCAGCATCCCTGTGCATTCTGTGGGCCACCGATGTCTCCAAGAAGGGAGAGTTTTCTACGGAGCCCGGCAAGGAGCAGCTGATGCAGCCCTCTGATGGCCTTTGGCTTTGCGAGTGTTCTTTAAACCTGTGCGCTCCCCAGAAGCTCTGGGCAGCTGCTCAGGCTGCGAGAAGTCTTCACTCACAGATACGAATGCATCCCAGGGTGCCTCACTCTGCGTTTATTCTTCCCACCACAGGCCCAGCGTCCCCAGGCCACCTCTACTGAGACTACGCAGTGTGTTGCCATCATGATTCATACATTAGCTATTGTGATGTATGATTTTAGCCTTAGAAAAAAGTTGCAAGAATAGCACAAAGAAATGTTTGTTCCCTTCAACCAATTCATTAATTGTGAGCATTTTGTCTCGTTTGCTTAATGTCTTCTTTCTAGTATAGGCTCTATGTATATATCTTTTCTTAGACATACCAGCTCTGCCCATGTGCGTATCTTTTCATACATGTGTGTATATATGTGCGTATATATGTGTATGTAAATATATGTATATATGTGTATATACATGCATATCCATGTATATGTAAATATATGCATGCACGCATGTCTATATAGTGCATGTAAATATATATGTGTATGTGTGTACGTGTGTGCATATACATATGTGTGCATGTAAATATATCTGACATGCATAATGTGCATGTACATGTGTGTATATATGTATATATTTGCATATACACACGTGTATTTAACTATATGTGTGTATCTGTATATGCATATATACATATGTGTATATGTGAATATATGTGTGTATGTATGTGTGCATATACATGTGTGTGTAAATGTGTGTATGTGTGTATATATGTGAATATACATATGTATATACGTAAATGTGTGTGTGTATGTATATGTGTGTCTGTGTGTGTCTATGTACACACAGACAGACAGACACACACACACTTACAGATTTTAGGGCAAGGACTATTTAAAGAGGTTGGAGATATTAGGTTTCTTCCCCTAAGCGCTTTGACGTGTGTTGCTAAGAATATTCATTCTCTGACATCACTGGTATTGCTATGCCCTATCCTAGAATCCATCACCTCATCCTTATTCAAACATAATGCCCTTTGCAACCATGTTTTTTCCAGTTTAGGATCTTCTCTTGAATCTGTGTTGCATTTGGCCTTATGATCGTGATGACATTGAGGGAAAGATTATTTTCATTTTCTTTAGTAAAGAAAGCACAGGGGCCAGGCGTGGTTGCTAACCCCTATAATCCCAGTGCTTTGGGAGGCCAAGGCGGGTGGATCATGAGGTCAGGAGTTCGAGACCAGCCTGGCCAAAATGGTAAAATGCTGTTTCTACTAAAAATATAAGTATTAGCTGGGCACGGTGGTGGGCGCCTGTAATCCCAGCTACTCGGGAGACTGAGGCAGGAGAATCGCTTGAACCTGGGAAGGGGAGGTTGCAGTGAGCCCAGACAGTGCCATTGCACTCCAGCCTGGGTGATAGAGCAAGACTCCATCTCAAAAAAAACCCAAGAAAGTGCAAAACTAGAACCAACAACATCAAAGTCGCTTGTATGGAAAGGCTTGAAATCCACAAATTGTTCCCAACAATCAACAAACAGAATCCAAAAGCCTATCCGCTGGGCAGACCTCCACATGTGGCTGACCTCTGGGGAGCAGGTGGGTGTGGTGGCCTGCTGTCAGGTTTGCAGTGTATGAAGTGACACCATCTGGATGCTGGCCTCCCCCAAGTCTGTATGACTGAGAAGGCAGCCCCTGCTTCTTCAGTTTTGAACCTGGTTTCAGATGCTGCTCTTGGGTTAAAAAGCAGATTTCTGGCCATGCTCTTTGATCACAAATTTAATTACAAAGGTTGCTCTGACCCCAAAGGAATGAAAACTTACCTGCCAAATGAAAGCTGCAAGTTACTAGATTTTTACTTGATCAGCCTCTCTTTCTGTAACCAAATAATCATTCTTTGTCCTGATGCGATGTCGGTCACCCTCAACCTCAAAGCCCTTTTGTGGGGTGCCTTTATCTCTCTGAGGGCTTGTGTGGTGCAGACAAGGGGAGTGAGAGGTGATGATGTGATCGCTCTTGGCCCTACTCTTGGGCCCAGAGCCGGCAGTGGGACTTAGACTGCAGCATCCTGACCTGACTTCCAGGCTCTGCTTCCAGCAGGTGAGTTTCTCTAGCAGGCAGAGGACACATGCAAAATTAAGATACATTTCCAGTCTGGTGTTTACCTTAAAACCCCAACTTAAAAAACTTTTCCATAAACTACGGGGGGGGGGCAGGTGGTGTTTGGTTATCTAAGTTCTTTGGTGGTGATTGGTGAGATTTTGCTGCACCCACTGCCCAAGCAATATACACTGTGTCATATTTCAGTCTTTTATCCCTCTCCCCCTCCCATTCTTCGCCCAAAGTCCCCAGAATCCACCGGACGATTCTTAAGCCTTTGCATCCTCATAGCTCAGCTCCCACATGTCAGTGAGGACGTATGATGTTTGGTTTTCCATTCCTGAGTTACATTACTTAGGATCATAGTCTCCAGTCTCACCCAGATCACTGCAAATGCTGCGAATTCATTTCTGTTTATGGCTGCCTAGCATTCCATTTATATCACAGTTTCTTTATCCAGTCATTCGTTGACGGGCATTTGGGCTGGTTCCACAACTTTGCAGTTGTGAGTTGTGCTGCTACAAACGTGTGTGCAAGCATCTTTTTCAAACAATGACTCCTCTTTCCCTGGGCAGATACCCAGGAGTGGGATTGCGGATCAAATGGAAGTTCCACCTTCAGGTCTTTCGGGAATCTCCACGCTGTTTCCACAGTAGCTGTGCTAGTTTTACATTCCCACCAGCAGGGTATTCGTGCTCCCGGTTCCACTGCATCCGTACCAACATCGACTGTTTTCTGATTACGGCCATCCTTGCAGGGGTAAGGTGGTATCACATTGTGGTTTTGATTTGCATTTCCCTGATAATGAGTCATGCCGAGAGTTTTTCCATATGCTTGTCGGCCATCTGTACGTCTTCTTTTGAGAACTGTCTGTTCATGTCCTTAGCCCACTTTTTGATGGGATTGCTTTTTTGATGGGATTGATTTGTTCAGGTTTGTTGCGGATTCTGGATGCTAGTCCTTTGTCAGCCGTGTAGAGGATTTTCTCCCACTCTGTGGTTGTCTGTTTACTCTGCTGACTGACTGTTCCTTTTGCCTTTCGAAAGCTCTTTCGTTTAATTAGGTCCCAGCTATTTATCTTTGTTTTTATTGCATTTGTCTTTGGGTTCTTGGTCATGAAATCCTCACCTAAGCCAATGTCTAGAGGGTTTTTTTCCAATGTTATCTTCTAGAATTTGTGTAGGTTTAAGTCTTTAATCCGTCTTGAGCTGATTTTTGCATAAGGTGAGAGATGAGGATCCAGTTTCGTTCTCCTGCATGTGGCTAGCCCCCCGTTTGCTGAAAAGGTGTCCTTTCCCCACTTTATATTTTTGATTGCTTTGTTGAAGATCAGTTCGCTACAAGATCAGTTAACTGAAGATCAGTTAGCTTGGATGTTAACAGGTGCCCAGGGAATGAGGAAGCAACATGTGGGGAGGATGTGGGAAGCCCTATGAGCTGCAGAACACTCTCCCTGCTGAGGGCTCCCTGCCCTTTACTGGGGAACGAAGGCACTTCCCAGGAGCAAAATATTATCTGAAACATTGTATCACAAAAATTTCCAAACGCACAGAAATATGGAAACAATCATAACATAGACACTCTGGGTTCTACCATGAACACTTGCAGTAGTTCACCGCGTTTATCTACCCGCCTTAGCTCTCATCCATCACCCGTGGCATCCTGTGTTTAATGCATCCCGTGTTCAAAGCGGCTTGCAGAACTCCATTTCCTAACTATTTCACCTGGCGTATCATTAATTAGAGCTTCATATGTGTTCACAGCCCTTTTTTGAGGTAAAATGTAGATACAGTGTAAGGTGCAAGTGCTAAGTGTACATTCATTGAGTTCTAACAAACGCATAACTTCCTTCAAGGTTCAGAGCATCCCCAGAATCCTAGAAAGTTCTCTAATACCCTTTCCAAGCAATACCCCCTCACTCTTCAGAAGGAAGCGCTGCTCTTAGGTTCTCTTCGCCGTAGATTCGTTTTGCCTGTTCTAGAATTTTATAGAAAGGGAGTTGTGTTGCACATAGTCAGTTCTATCTGGCTTCTTCCATTCAGCGTGTTTTGTGCTGTGTTTGTGTCATTTGTGATGCTCTGAGAATTCATTTCTTTTTGTTAGTGAGCAGTATTCCATTTTAAGAAGATATCATCATTTGCTTTTACATTCTTTTCTTAATGGGCTGCTTCTGGGTTTTGGCTGTTATTCATAAAACTGGTGTGACCAAATATTTTTGTGGACATAAATTTTCCTTTATCTTGAGTAAATATAGGATTGAAATGGTTGGGTCTGGGTTAGGCGTATTTTTTGTTTTGTAAGAGATTCCCAGACCCTTTTTCAGTGGTTGCACCACTCTATCCACCAGCAGTGTGTGTGTTCCGGCTGCTCCACGGCAGCACATTCAAGTCTTTGACAGATGTCAGCCATTATGGTAACATCGGTAACCTTCCAGAAAGTTCAGCCTCATCTGCTGTGTTTCCATCCCTCTGAAGTCTGTTAAAATGTATCCAAATTCAAATCGGTAAACCAAGAGCCAGTTCTCCAAAAGTTGTGTGGGAAATCTAAAATTTATTCTTACTACCGCTGGCTGCCCCGCTGGCACTTCTGTGCTCTTAGCACCAGGAGTCTGGTAACTTGGTTTGTCATCTCTTCCATTGTTCTGTTTTGTTGGAGACAGGGTCTCACTCTGTCACCCAGGCTGGAGTGCAGCGGTGCTATCACAGCTCACTGCAGGCTCAGCCTCCTGGGCTCAGCTGATCCTCCCACCTAAGCCTCCCAAGCAGCTGGGACTCCAGGTACATGCCACCACACTCGGCTAATTTTTTTGATTTTTTTTCAACAGACAAGGTTTCATCATGTTGCCCAGGCTGGTCTGGAACTCCTGAGCTCAAGCAATCCACCTGCCTTGGTCTCCCAAAGTGTTGGAGCTACAGGCGTGAGCTACCGCACCCAACCCTCTTCCATCATTTTCAGGGAAGGATCAGGGGTCAGCTGTTCACGTCTAGGTATGAACGAGTTTGTCATTGGATCACGTGTCTCGGTAGGAAGTCTTGCCCTGGGATGTAGGAACAAGAACTAACATGCCAGCTCTCTTCCATCGTTTTCAGCGAAGGATCAGGGGTCAGCTGTTCACGTCTAGGTATGAATGAGTTTGTCACTGGATCACCTGTCTCGGGAGGAAGTCTTGTCCTGGAAATGTAGGAACAAGAACTAACCTGCTCAGTGCCTCCTAATAGCCCCACTTTACCTAGTGTGTCAGTTCCTCACAGACAGATGAACTGAAGCCCACGAAGCGTCATCACCTAAGGTTGCAGAGTTGATAAGCAAAGGTCTCAGCCCCTGTGGACTAAGAGCCTGGGCTTCCCCCTGGGACTCAGCAGCCCCCCTGGCAGTTATTCCAATACTTCCTCGGTATTGGAGGCTTTTACAGAAACTCCTTGCCTCTGTCTCTCACTCAGCCCTTAGAAAACCTCTAAGAGATGACCACTCCTGCCTGTGGCACAGAGAACGCCCAGGCAGAGGACCCTCGGAGGCTCGGACAGAGAACTCGCTGCGCTTTCAGTCGTCCCGGGCTGGCTCCCTGGCCCTGCTCTCATTCTTTATGGCTTTGGCCCAAAGCTTTCCAGATGGATGGAGCTGTGGACACTGAGTCCGGCAATGCCTCAGCCCACCTTTGCTCCTTTCTCCAGCAGGAGTGGGGGTGTGCGATGTTCAAACAGGCCCAGCCCTCTCTCAGATCCCATCTGGGCCCACACCGCCCCTCCTTCCTGAAAGCATAAGTGGCTGCATGAGGATGGCTTTGGCCTTTGAACGTTCTCGAACCATCCAAGTTCAGCGTATACTGTTGCTGAAGCTTCCCTCCTGCTCCTTGGACAAACGCACTTCTCCCTTCAGGGACCACTCTCATGTAGCAGAGTATACCTCTGCTGCCCAGCAAGGCCTCCACCATGCTCCGAGCATGGCCTGTTGCTCCAGCTCCTGGAAACCCCACAGCCTTTGGTCTATGTGAATGCTCCAGGTCAGGTAGCTTGTCACTGCTGGAGGACCTGTTGCCACTCACTTCTGGCCACGAGAAACTTCTTCCTGTCTGAGCAAAACCCACCTGGGAGGAACTTCTTTACTCCCTTGTTTAATTTTTGACTCTACCAAACAAACATGAGTTCCTGTCCTACGGCAGACCTCCAAACACTTTGTGGCCACATGTCATCACGCTTGCCTTGGGTCTTCTCTAGGGGAGCTATTCCTATATGTGGGCACAAACTGACTTGACTGCCACCCCACCCACTTCTGTAGCATATCAGGGTTCACCAGGCTTTCCTCTCCCTGTGTGATGTGAATCAGGGGTGTAGCCAGATCCACGGGGAGGAGGACCTGTCGCCAGTGTTAACCAGAGTGGACAGAGGCTTAGGAGTGGCCTTCAGGTGAACAGCGGCATGACAGGCTGCAGATGGCCAACCAAGTCTTGTTGTGCCCGCCCCGGCTCCACACACACACGGTGGTGGTTCTGGCTCCCTGGGTGGAAAGAACAGTGGGGTGGGTGGGCATTGTGAGCCTGGCAACCAGAGACCATGGAATAGCAGGGAGAGGAGGAAGGAGGACCCCTTCCAAAAACAGTGGAGTGACACCTTAGTGCCTACTTCACGGCCCATCTGGGGTCTCCCCCTGTCTGCTTCTGAGCAGAGGGTATCCCTTATATCATAAGCACAACCCCAAAATGTGCTGGAGCGGAAGTCGAGCCGGGCCTCAGTCCCTGGGACTTTCTATACATGAAGAAGGCAGGGCTGAGCAGGCCAGATGCTGCTGTAGGAGGGGTGCGCCCTGCTCCCCTCTTCTGAGTCACTGGGGTTTTGGGCTGCAGGTGGTCAGAGGGTGTCATTTTGGGGGGTTCTCAGTAATAGATGGGATATAGTAGGAGGGCAAAGTCACAGAAATTCTCCGCTGGAACTCCAAGACATGGGCTGGGAGCCGTCTGTAGGACCAAGACCCAGACTTGGACCAGGATTAAAGGTGGGGGTGGGGGTGGGGTGCTGAGTCTAAGCGAGATGGCCTGACCTCCAGGAGCCACCATCACTCTCGGTGTTTCCCTCCCTGTATTTCTTTCTTCCAAGAAAGGTTATTTCCAAGAGGACAGATTGGATGAGCAATCTGTCTCATCCAATTTATTTCTACTTTATAAAAATGGATGAAAGGAGAGTTGAAATAGTTTTGCGTCTTACATCCGAGGGTTTGGTTCTGAAGGCCCTGGAGGTGCCCCTGCAGCCAGCCTTGGCAGGTAGACGTGGAGGTCGTGCAGGTCACACCGCCGGCTGACGCCCGTAAAGCTGTGACCAAGCAGAACTTGGCGGGGTATCTCTGGTCCCGTTCCCTAGCCCTGGGCCACCTAACTCTCCCGGAATTGGCTAAGTGCTGTCCTTCCACTTTGTCTAACAGACCATGGATATCCTTTGACCAAGGATAGGCCAAACAAGAAGGAGCCGCCTCAACTTGTAGGTCAGGTGGGGACTTCAGAACACCTGAGTTCCAACCTCCGTCCTTACCACCAGCCAGCTCCACAGTGTCCTCAACTGATTTTCTAAAAATAGTTTGGGCAATCTTGAGGGCAAACCCCATTAAAAATCTGTACCCCGTTAGCATCCAGAGGCGTGGCGTTCATGAGCAAACAGATCTCACTCTCGGTACGAGTGTACCTCTTCTGGAGGCTCCTGGGAGACACCCTCCTTGCATCTTCCAGCTGCCGGTGTTACAGGCAAACCGTGGGGCGCCTTGGCTCCAACTACGTCTCCAACCGCTGCCTCCTCGGAGTCCTTTGCTGTCGCTTAGAAGGACGCTCTCCCTGGATTAGGGGCAGTGCTAGGCCAGGACGATCCCATCTCCATCCTCCCATCTGCAACGGCCCTTCCAAATAAGGTCCCACCCGCAGATTCTGGGTGGACATGAATTTTGAGGAGACACGATTCAAACATGTCTTTGTTATCTCCTCCTTCTCAGGGTGCGGCCCCCCCACCCCGACAACTTGTTCTTCCGTTCAGACACTGCTGCGACCCTTACACGGGGTGGTTTCCCGAGACACTGCAGAGATCACACCTCCCTAACGAGTTCTGCAGACTCCCTGGAAGTCTTGCTGGAAATGCTGCTTTCTCTTTTTCCTTCTGGGATGGAAAAACGCTCCCCATGGCTCCACCAGTCAGTGAGACGTTCCAAGCCGGTCTTTCCACTTGGGTTTTCTCATCCGGCTATCTTTTATTTATACAAGCCTCAAACTACTGAACTCTGCTTGGTAAACACTCCCTCATTTACTATGCAAATGCCAGCCCTGGGGCCCACACCCGTCCTTGCTGAGTGCGGACAGACTTTCTTCACATTCTCTGGGGTTTTGGGGGAAGCGTATGTTTTCCCTGACATCACTCCAAATGTATTTCTTAACAAAAACCTCCTAGCCTTTGGAAAATGGAAAAGAAGTTACTCATCTGGAAGGAAACTCCAAGTTTTTAGGACCCATGACCCCCCTGGGTGACGGCATCGCCCGCCCGCCGGCCAGCATGTAGAGAGGGCATCGCCCCGCCGGCTGGGTTTCGGGCAGCGGTTTCTGCAGCCTTGATGTCTGGGTCACGCGTTTGAATTCCTGGCCAGGATTTTCCAGTGGGTCTTCCTACCTGCTGGGAAAGAGGCCCCGTGCAGTGCCCGCCCTGCGTCAGGGTTCTCGGCACGCCCGAGCATTCTGCGCACCTGGAAAGGTGGAGAAGCCGGGAGGATGAAGTGGGGGGCAGGGGTGGGGGCATCAGCTCCTGAGCCCCCTTCATCTTTACGGAGCAATAGTGAGAGTCTTTTTCTAGGTTAGCGGTTTGTCAAATGGCCAACTTTAGAGGGAGCCACCACCCTTCTAAGAATTTTAACCACATAATCACACGGCATTTAAATATATTCCCAAGACCAAAGGGATCACAGGGCACCAGTTTCTCAGCTGGGAGTGACTTCCTGTCACTCCTGGATTCTCTCGGCAGGAGGTGGATGAAAAGAGCTGCTGAAAAAGTGACTTTCCTGGTTTGTGATCTCCGTGGGAAAGAACATGTGACGGTCTGAGCCTTGAATGTCAGAATGCAGTGTTTTCCCGCAGATCACTGCTGTTCTGGGAAACGCAGCTGTGGTTCTGTGAGACCATGGAGAGGTCCTTAAAAGAAGATGCACACCCGGGAAGTGGCAACCACAAGTGGCTGTAGGGAGCCCTCTTCTGCCTCCTTCTTCCTGGCCCTCCCCAGTGTGCATGTGGGCTGACCCCAGGCCATTTAACAAGCACGTATTGAGTACCTACTGTATGCCAGTCATGCGCTGGGCCCCAGGGGGAAGTAGTCTTGGGTCCTGATTCCTCCTTTTGATTTTGCTTTGTTTTGTTTTTGTTTTTGAGACAGGGTCTTGTTCTGCTGCCCAGGCTAGAGTGCAGTGGCCTGAACATGGCTCAGTAGCCGAGACCTCCTGGGCTCAAGCGATCCCCCTGCCTCAGCCCCCTGAGTAGCTGGGTCTACCGGCACACACCACCATGCCTGGCACATTTTTTCTTTTGCATTGTTTTGTAGAGACAGGGGTTTCACTATGTTGCCCAGGCTGGTCTCTAGGTCTTGGTGTGAAGTGATCCTCCTGCCTCAGCCTCCTAAAGTGCTGGGATTACAGGCGTGAGGCACTGCACCCAGCCCTGACTCCTCCCTTTGTGCTGCCCATCACCTATCAGGGCAGGGGAGACCCTCACTCACACCACCACACAGAGGAAAGGGACCGATGACCCGAGAGAGGTGACAGTGAAGCTCTGTTTTGGGTGTCGGGGAGTGGGATGGCGGTGGGCAGCAGGGAGGCATGAGTGTCTGAGCTGGCACTGATTGGGTCAGTATTTGTTCTCTCCTTTTGTCTTGATGCTGATTTGTGGCCTAGCGTCCTCCTAGGCCGGCCCCGATTGTGTTGCTTGAACTTGGCCTCTGATCCCAGGCTGGCGCGGGCCCTGGATTAGTTGCTACCACTCAGCTTTGCCTCTGCTGAGTCCTGGTTCTGGTCATCTGCTCAGTGGCTCACCGCCCCGGGGATGGCTCTTGCCATTTTTTGTCCCAGTGTCAGGAGTTTCTGGGCCTGGAGTCAGCCCTGCCTTTCTGAGGCCAGGGCCTTCCCAGCTGCCTGGTCCCCACCCCTAATCCCGTGTCTGTGGCCTTATGTTGTTGTGACCCACACTGTCCTGCCCATCATGCTGTCACCTGCTTGCCTCAACACTGGCCAGCTACTGCTGGGCCCCCTTGGAAGCCCTGACCTGGCCCAGGCTGAATGTCCCCCATCCAGACCATCTGGGAGCTACCTCTAGGCCAGGCCTTCACTGCCTGCCTGACTATGCCCGGAGACCACCAATGGCAAGGAGTCCGTCTGGCTAGCAGTTCCACGGATAGTGGACCATGGACAGTGGCTGCAGTGGACATGACACAGCCCTTCTTAGCATGGAAGGTTGATTTCAGGGTCACTCTTACACTTGATCTTCCTGAGGAGGAAGCAAGGAAGCCAGGCTCTCCAAGGCACTGATTGCATTCTGGGCTCTCGGAGCAAGCTGGCTCAGTTGCCACTGGTGGGCATGTACTTTTGCTCCATTTGCAGATGAGAAGACCTGCTAGGCCAGGTATCTTCCAAAGGCCATCTAGAATGCAAATGCCAGTGGACCTGGGGTTAGACCTGGCTCTGCAAGGTCCCAAAGGCCACAGCAGCCCTCTTCCTTCTTGCCTTCCGCAGTGGCCAGTGGGTCCTGATGTCTCTGTTCCCCAGTCGCGGTGTCCTTGCACCTCAGGGCGGAACTCCTCGTCTACCTTCCACTGATACCGCCCGCTCGGGAAGGAGCCTCCCTTGCTCTGAAGCTGTCACTCAGGCACGGAGGCTGGAGGGCCCCAATGGGGATGGACAGGGTAGGTGGGGGAGCACTGCCTGCCTGGCGGATTCACCCAACACCGGTGTTTCTCATCACAGCGCCTCAGACAAAGCAGGCCGAGGCTTAACAGCCCTGGTTATCTGACCTAAATTCCTGCTGAAATTGAAGTCAGCCTCTTCTGATTTGACCCTGAGTGATCTAGAGGCCACTGTCACCATAGCCCTGTGAGAGGTCGCACCTTGCGCAGGGGACTGACGGTGACTGGGGCCACGTTCGCTGGTGCCCTGCCTTGATGCCTATTTCCAGAGAGGCAGAGCTCTCAGCAGCTACACTGTCCTGGGGGCTGGGCGGGGGGGGGCCTGGCGTGTGGCCGGAAGGGTGGAGTGACTCGGCGGGGGGAATGCATCTTGCGCCCTGCGCTCTGGCCTCCCTGTCCTCCGCATGGGTTCCTGGGTGAGGACAGCTCCTGCCCCAGCCTCTCTGAAGGGCCCAGCTGACCCTTCTCCCTTCAGGCCTAGCTTTGGTACCACGGACCCTGCTGTCTGGGCGTAATTGGGCGTGGGATTAGACTCTGTGTGAGTCAGCTTAGGCCGGGAATAAAGCAGCGAAAACGGGAGCTTAAACGCCCTCACAGCTCTGGAGGCCGCCAGGCCAAGAGCCAGCTGTCTGGGCAGAGCCCTCCTGACCTGTGCTGGCGCGTGCAGGGGCCCATGGTCCCTGGCGTGCCCCCGGCTGCAGCCACCTCCCTCTGCCTCCGCCTCCGCCCCTGCCTCTGCTGTCTCATGGTGCTCCCTTCTCTGTGCTTCTGCGTCCAGATTTCTCTCTTTTTATAAGGACATATTAGATTTAGGGCCCACCCTGCTCCGATCTGACCTCATCTTAACTACACCTGCAAAAACCCTGTTCCCAAATAAGATCGCATTCACACGTTCGGAGGGGTAGGACTTCAACATGTCATTTTGTGGCCCACGATTTAGCCCACAAGAGACTTTAAGGCTTTTGGAGGCCATGAGCTGTCCTGCTAAGGCCCTGGGGTGACCGGCAGCAGGCAGGAAGTGAGCCGGGTCGGGGCAGGCTCTGCAGACAGAAACGCCGGCGCATCCCTGGGGAGGTCATGCTGGTGTCTTCTCTCTCTCTCTCCCTCTCCTTTCTTGTACATTTGGTTCTTCTCAAATGTGAGTTTTCTGTATCAGCATCCCGCCCCCCTCGCCCACACCCTCCTCCCACCACCCAAGTCTAACTTCCTGTTTTTGGCCTTCTGCCTGAGCTGCTTCAGAAGTTGAACCTGCAGGGCTGGGCCTGCCCCGGCAAGGCACCTATTTTTTTTTTCTGGAAGGAAGGAGCAGCAGCAGGTTATTGGCTGGAGGCTGTCCCTGTGCTCGGATCCCACACAGGTCCCCAGCAAGCCCCAGCACCTGCCCTGTGGGGAGTGGGGTCTTGAACCCTGGTCCGTGACAGCAATGCGGCTGCTGGGCTCTCTCAGGGGCAGGTGAGGCAGCATCTTCTCAGCCCTCATTTTCCTCCTCTGTCCCCAGGGAAAAATCCTACATAGTGGCACCCAGTGACCGGCCCTGACTTTGATCTTGGGAGCTTTCCTCTCCACCCAAGAGGCTCTGAGGTCATCTCTGTCTCAGAGAATCAGCAAGATCAACAGCGGGACAGTGGGGACTGACGGCCACTGTCATCTGCATCATGGTGAGCCCTTGAACTGTGGCTTCCTCAGGACAAACAGGCCTTCCCCATGTGAACTCGTGGCAGGCAGAGAATCTGGGTTGAGACCCTGGACTGCACCCCAGGCTGGGCTTCTGGCCTTTTCCTTCTCTGCCCTGCTAAGGCTGCCGTGCCAAGCCCTGGGACTGTCCAACAGGGAGAAGGGCCTTGGGACAAAAATGACACTTTCTCAACATTACCCATGGTTGAGGTTACAAGAAGCAGAGAATGTGAGAACGTTTCCAAATGTAAGTGGGGGAAGGATCACGAAGAAGCAAGTTAGGGCTGTGCCTGGCCATAGCCAGTGCCAACGCCGAGCCGCCTCTGCAGGGGAAAGTGAAGCAGATGTGGTGAGATAATACATCCAGCCCCGAGCGCTAGTCTCATCTGCCCGAGGCGGGGGGAGATACTTCTCAGTGAGATGAAAGCGTGACGGATGGATTAGATCTAAGGGAGGGGCCTGCAGAGGCGCGGCTGGCAGAGAAACAGGTTCTCTGGAGGAACCAGGGAGGGGCTGACTGTCAGTCCCTGACAGTCCCTGGTGATCTGAGTCAGTTCACCAGCAGCCTTGGGGACATTCACCTTGGGCTCCACAACCTGTCAGAAACCCCCTGCAGTTCAAAGGCATCAACAGAATGGCCAGGTTATTTCAGACTGACACACGTCCTAACGTACCAGTCAGCCCATGCACCCCACGTGCCCCGAGCACCTCTTTTTGTTCACCCCAAATAAACTCTGCTGGAACTGGGGCAGGACTCACAGGGGTGGAAGAAAGGGGAGATGGGCAGAGGGCAAAAGTGGGTGGTGAGAAGAGCCGACAGAGGGGTCCCATGACCAGCGAGGCTGCGTCCCTAACTGATGTCCTGGGGCCGCGGTACAGAGAAGGAACCGCGAGCTGGGAGGCTGAAGCAGACTGGCCCTCTCTCGCAGCTCGGAGGCTGCAGGTCTGAAATCAAGGTGCTGGCAGTGCTGGTTTCCGCTGGAGGCTGGGAGCGGCAAACTGTCCCCTGCCTCTCTCTCTAGGCTCTGGGGTGGGAGCTTCCCAGCGTCCCGGGCTCATTGTAGACGGGTCACTCCAGTCTCCACATCTCAGGGTTTCCCTCCAGGCACCTCTAATCTCCCGCTCCTTTCTCTTGTAAGGCCAGCAGTCACTGGATTTAGGTTCACCCCAAGTCCAGGATGATCTCATGTAAATCACATCTGCAGAAAGACCCTATTTCTGAATCAGTTTACATTCACAGGTACCTGGAGTTAGGACTTGTGGAGGGGCGGGGGGTGGTGAGGGGCTGCCATTCAGCCCACTGCACAGGGTAACCTTGGCCAAGGGCCCTTTGGTTTCGCTTCCTCATTGGTGAGCTGCCCCGTGTTTGGACCGCATTGAGGTCATCAACCTTGCTGCCCCTTGGGGTTCCCCCAGGCGAGATTCTAAGCTGCTTTTCCTGGGGCTGGAGGCCACTCATTGGGATTTTGTTAAAGAGCTTCCCGCCAGGTGAGCAGCTCATCTTGGGCATCAGGAGACCTTCCTGGCAAAGGTGGTGAAGTTCCTTCCTTTTGAGAGATGCCTCAGACACAGGAACCCAGGGAGGTTGCTCACCTGAAGGTTAGGGCAGGAACGGTGGAAACCTCTGGTCTTAGTCCCCCTGGAGGAATCCCTCCCTCTAAGACTCGGCTGGTGCATGCCAGGAGTCACCGTGAACGTCACTCCCAAATGGCTGCTTGCTTGCCCCCCACCTCCCCTTAGTCTCAGTGGCGGCTTTGCCAGAATTAGAGGGTGTGAGAGCCACCGAGTCTCAGCACTGCAATGAAAACAGGAAGCCCTTCAGAAGCAGCGGTGTGCACCAGCCTCCTATGGGTGGAGCAGAGCAAAGCACCCGCTTTTGCCCTCTGCCCATCTTCCCTCTTCTCTAGACCCTATGGCCCCCTAGGTTCAGCAGAGTTTATTTGGGGTGAGCAACGGGAGAGGCTCAGAGTACGTGGGACGTGTGGGCTGACTTGCACATTAGGACCGGTGTCAATCTGAAATAAACCGGCTGTTGTCTGGATGCCTTTGGGCTTGGGGTGGGGGTGGTTCTGGCAGTTTGTGGAGCCCAGGGTGAATGTCTGCGAGGCTGTCAGTGAATCAGATCCCTGGACTTCTCAGCTGACAGTCCAGCCCAATGGCTTCTCTGCCAGCTGTGCCTCTGCAGGTCCCTACTCTGATCTAATTGGATGAATATTTGAATCAATAGACTGAGTCAGGCAGGATGCGGTGGACCTCGTGAAATTAGCTGAAGGCCTGAAAAGAGCAGAAGGGCTGCCCCTGCGCACGAGGAGGAGAGAACCCCTCCTGCCGACGGCCTTTGAACTGGAACATCAGCTTTTCGCTGGCTTTGGACTTGAACTGAAACATTGGCTCTCCCTGGGCCTTGACTCTGCCCGCGTTGGCACTGGAACTGTGCATTGGCTCTCCTGGGCTCCAGCCTGCCCATTCACCCTGCGTGTGGTGTTGGACTTAAGCTCCATAACCGTGTGAGCCAACTTCTTATCATCACAAATTTCTTTTTCTTTCTTTTCTTTTCTTTGCTTTTGAGGCAGGGTTTTGCTTTTGTCACCCAGGCTGGAGTGCAGTGGCTCGATCTCGGCTCACTGCAAACTCTGCCTCACAGGTGGGTTCCAGCGATTCCCCTGCCTCAGCCACCCGAGTAGCTGGGACTACAGGCAGCCACCACCATGCCCGGCTCATTTTCGTATTGTTAGTAGAAATGAGTTTTTGCCATGTTGTCCAAGGCTGGTCTCGATCTCCTGACCTCAGGTGATCCACCTGCCTTGGCCCCCGAATGTGCTGGGATTATAGGCATGAGCCACCGCACCCAGCCCACAAATTTCCTTTATTATCAGTTTTTTATTTCTCTGGAGAATCCTGAAAAAGAGTACATATCTGAGAATTTAAAAATCATTTATTGGAGCTATTGAATCTGTTGTATTCTGTTCTTGAAAATCCTTGGGGCTGGGAGAATATATACCTTCTCTCTTTTCATCTTAAGAATTAAAGCCTGACTGAAGGTAGGGACAGTCACTGCCGTGATATGCTTTCATCCCAACGTCAGTCCCAGCAGACGGACTGTGCCCTGGGGCCCTGCTGTTTTCCGGGAATGACTGTGACAGAGCAGCTGCTTGTTGTGATGAGGGCTGGCGGGTAACAGTCCCCTCTGAGTTTGGTGTCACTTTTTTGCAATTCTCCAGTAGAAAGCTTTCTAAGATGTCCCGCTATAAACTCATTCTTGTAATCATTGCGTTTCAGTTCAGATTTTATTGCTCCTGCTTCGTTATTTCAAAGCCACATGATGATACCCATGACGGGTGCAGAACAGCCCTGTGCCTCTGCAAGTCCCTACTCTGATCTAATTATCATGATGGTTCTAGAAGCATCATGGTCTGACCCGTCCTGACAGACGACCCAGCTTGAAATGCTGGCGCAGGTGTGGATCGAGCCGTCCTCTTCTCTCTCTTCACTCTCTGGGATCTAGACCCTGTAGTCCAGATGGCCAAGGACTGCACCAGCTCTTACAGACAGGTGGAAGTCAGGACACAGGGCCTGGCTGGCACCCTGTTCTCCAGACCACGCTGCCCTCCACTGCTGGGTCCCAGGACCCAGACGTGGGTGGATCTTTGTTTCTGACTTGCGTTCGTTCCTTTATGAGAACCGCAGATGCTTTGTCCTCATGCTGCTTGTTAGGACTGATGGCATTCCTGGGTGTGGTGTGTGTGCTGCTATCAGAGGTTTCAAAGTTTATCCTTGATGCTCACTGTCTCAGAGTTGAAGAGGCCCTGGCGGGCACCCAGGCCAGCCTTGTCTGGTAAGTGCCCAGGCCCTTGAGACCACCTCATGCCCTTCATGGACAGAGACAAATTAAAATAGAGACTTGATTCTTCTGATTGAAAAAGAAGGGAAGAGATTTTCTCTCCTTTTTCTCTGAACATCTACTTTTTTTTTTGAAATGGAATCTCACTTTGTAGCCCAGACTGGAGTGCAGTGGTGCAATCTCAGCTCACTGCAACCTCCACCTTCTGGGTTCAAGAGATACTCCTGCCTCAGCCTCCTAAGTAGCTGGGATTACAGGTGTGCGCCACTGTGCCTGGCTGATTTTTTTGTATTTCTAGTAGAGAGGGGGTTTCACCATGTTGGCAAGGCTGGTCTTGAACTCCTGACCTCAGGTGATCTGCCTGGCTTGGCCTCCCAAAGTGCTGGAATTATAGGCGTGAGCCACCACACCCGGACCTGAGCATTTACTTTTGAGAGCTTCTATTTTAAGTGCTTTCTTCCCTGTTTGAAATGTATATACATTGTTTTGAAGACTAGCTTGGTAGTTTCTGGCCTTGTGACCTAGCATGTCTTTCTCTAGGAGCTGGAAGCCCATTTTCAACTGTGAACATCAAAGGAGATAGCACCCCTGTCTCTGGTTTCTGAGGGAGGCCAAGAGCCTAACTTAGTGCATCTTGCTTCAAATTGCAAAACGACCTCCTGTTAATGTTATGGAGATAGGCGTTTATCCTTCTTCTAGATACAGGCAATTAACAAACACAGATGGTAACCCCAATGACCAGGTGGCTTTGGAGTCAACAGTTTGTGACAAATGACACTGTCAGGGTCCCTTCCTTAAGGACTGGTTATTGTTTATGTTGAAAACACGCGTGCAGTGAGTTGAACCTGCTTGAGTCTTCAAAAGAATGAGATCCTTTCCTTGCCGTCTCTTAGCCTTGCCTGTGACGCATACCTTCTGGCTTAATGGTTATTCAATAACAAAACTTTTCTTTCTCTTCCACCTTTGTGGAGAGGTTTTCTGGGTTGGGAGCACATTCTATTTTTAATTATATTTCCCTGGTAATGGCCTTACTTACGTCTAATGACAATACATCATGGATACTTAAAATACTCTGTAGTTCTAGAAGGCATTCCCATACATTAATTCATTTGGTGTTTATAAAATCAGGAGGCATTGAAACACCACTAAATTAGAAGGATCACTATTCCATTTTAGTCATTTTCCATTTAGGAAACTGTGGCACCAAGAGGAGAAATGCCACCCACGGGACCCTGTCTGGCTGTTGGCAGAATGAGGACTGACCGAGCATCTGGCTCTGAATCCAGGACTTTCCCCAGGTTTCACTGTGAGGCATGCGGAGTCTGAAAACATACCGGCATGTGCGTGTCTACAGCCTCCCTGGTCTTAGATATGCCTCTGCCATGTTACAGAAGCATCTCTGAGGGTCCTGGCACCTCTTCTGGGAGTTTCTGGTGTCTCCTTACCTTCCGATCTCTCTGGCTCCAGAGCGAGAAAGTAGCATGCCCGCCCCTCTCTTTGAGGCTTGGAGACAAAGTCCCGACCCAGGCTGCACCCTCACTTTCCATCCAATGCAGCAAGTGCTGCCCGTGGAGGAAGGGCAGTAGCCTCCAAAGTGGAATGTGAAAAGGGAAGAGTCATCCAGGCTGTGATCAGAAAGCTGAGCTTCTACAAAGGCAAACAGAAACAGAAAAAAGATGAGGGCACCTGTCTTTGTGAGGGAGAGGTTCGGGAAGCAAAACAGAGGGGGCCCAGAGAACTCTCCAGAAGGGTCCGAAGGCTGCTGCATGCAGGAGTGTCTGGGAGGGGGGAGAGGGGGTGGGCAGGCTCCTCGGGTGTGGCTGTTCCAGTTGGAAGGCCAATCAGGATTCCATGTTGGGAGGAATTTCTGGGCAGAGCTGTCTGTCCGCAGAAGGGGCAATCCCACTGGATCGATGGCCTGGTGTTCAGGAGGATGAGGTTCTGTCCTCAAGGTCATGCGAGCACCCAAGTCACCTGGATGCCGGGGGCCCATCCTCCAGTGCCCAGTGAGTGAGGGGCAAGGCTGGGGGCCTGCATTTTCTGTATGTCCCCTCCCCATGCAGGTGGTCCTCACCCACATCCTGAGAAACACCATGTTACGTCATTGCTACTGTCGGAGAGCCACCTGGACGGGGCTGGATGCTGGACTGGATGACTCAAAGTTTCTTCCAAATCTAAAACATTTTTCCATTGCATGACCCTCCCCCCCAGCTCTTCCCCATGCTCTCCAACACAACCAGCTTTCTCTGAAAATAACCCACCTGCCACCCTTTGGAGATGAGGGCTTCTCCAACACAACCAGCTTTCTCTGAAAATAACCCACCTGCCACCCTTTGGAGATGAGGGCTTCTCCAACACAACCAGCTTTCCCTGAAGATAACCCACCTGCCACCCCTTGGAGATGAGGGCTTCTCCCACCCTACCTTTCCCTGCCATGCACCTGCCTGGCAGCCGTTGCCATGGCTGGCTGTCGTGGGGATACAAAGAGGAGGCTGTGAACGCGTGGTGATGCCACACCGCCATTTCTGCCTCCTGCCCTGGCAGGGATACATTTTGGCCATAGAGTCATGGCAGATGTGTGATTTTGAGGCAGAACTTGTTGAGCCTCTGTGAGTTTGTACACACAGGGTCCTGGAAGTCTGACCTGAGATGAGAAAGGCCCCGTGGAGGTCAAGGAGTTCCAATCATTCCATCTACAGGTGTAGAAAACAGTGCAGCTGCCGGCCCAGGCACCAGTGCTGGAGACAGGAGGTGCAGCACATGCCTGGGGAGAGGCTGCATCCAGGATGGGAAGCGCTTACTTGGCCCATGTGTGTGCATGTGAGAGTGGGCAGCCGTGAGTGTGCAAGTACATGAGTGTGAATGTGACAGTATGAGCATGTGTGTGGGTGTGCAGATTCCACAGTGAACATGTGTGTGCATGAGTGTGAAGGTGTGAATATGTGTCCATTTATGTGTGTGTATGCCCATATGTGTATGCAAGTGTGTGAATATGTGGACATGTGCTAGCGTGAGCCTGTGTGAATGCACGTGCATGAGTGACGTGGCATATGAGTTTGTGTTTGTAAGTGCGTGTATGAACGTGTTTTAGTATGTGTGTGGATGTGGGTGTGTCTGTATGTATGGGTGCACATGTGAGTGTGGATGTGTCTGCGCTTACGCCCAGTGTGAGTGCATGTGAGTGTGAGTGGGTGTGAATGCCTGTGCACGTGTGCCCTGAAAGCCGGCATGGCACACTAGAGGCCTCCATTGGTTCTGCAGCCCTTGGATGCTATGTGGGGGATGCTGGCCTTTGCACAGAGGCCCTGACCAGGGAGAGCACATATCGGGGCTCTCTGCTGGATGGACTGTGGAAGGCACGCCCCAGGAGTGTTGGGCACCACATGCTGGAGAACTTTCTCCCTGTTGGGTTACAGTATGTGGTTGTTTTTCTTCTCAAAGTGTTTATATAGACAGTGCAAACACGGAAAATCCCTCTGGCCATCGTGCAGAAAAATATGCATAAAGAATAACTGGAGAAAAATGCCTTCTGTGGATTCAACACAGACACACACATGCACACACACGCACAGAGGCAGGGGTATCCTTCCCTGTGCCTGGATGAAAGGATGAAAGGGAGGCTGAAGGAGAGACCAAGCTAGAAACACACTGTTCATTTGGAGATTCTTTTCTGTAATCACTTAATATAAGGAGACAGCACGTTAGAATGACACTTCACAGACGATCGTAAATGATTACGAAGTCCTCAACTGGTAAAATGTCTTGACTTTGTCCCCGTCTTGGGGTCTGCGGTTAAATCATGATAGATGGCAGTGGAGTGGGGTGTGAAGAACTGCAGCTTGAGGCTTGGATGAGTCTGGTTAAATCCCCTGTTTACTGCTGTGTGGCCTTCTGAACCTGCTTTCTCACCTGTATAATGGGGACAAAGGACCTATTTCATAGAGTAATCGTGAAGATGAGAGACAATGGTGCACCGGCCAAATCTAAGTTTTAACCACATTACCCCCGATTCTACCTTCATGTTTTATAGAAACACTCATACGTTACAGCAGCAAACATCTGAGATGATATATCAAATATAACACAAATTCATCTTGCATTTAAAAGTCCATATTTACCTAAATCATACTTTTATTCTTTTAGGGTTCATCAATTTCATTTTCTTGAGTATTATATCATAGCTTTAACATTTATTCTTTTCCTGTTAAAACCTTTTTTAATGAGTCGATTCTGTGTGAAGCTTTGGTTTTCTATAAAGCCTCATCTTCCGCGGATACCCGCTGGGCACAGCCCCTTCGCTGTGTGAACAGTTCCAGCCTCCTTTTTGTATTCTTGTCATGGCATCTGACATTTAGTTACTAACCAAGCAAATGCAGGCGCTCATCATCTCAGACATCAGTCTACAGAGAATAAACGAGGTAGCAATGTCGTGGTGAGGGCGTTAGGCAAGAACGTCCCTTCCGGTGGAATTGTTTCGTTTCTAGAACACCAGGGAGTTACGCTCCCGAACCACACAGCCAAGATGAATCTTCGTTAATTCATCTGAATGTTTCCTCAGCAAAATCAACGAGATCTTCTTCATCCAACGTTAAAAATTGGGCTTCAGCAGTCAACACCAAGCAGTCAGAGGCAATCAGCTGTGTGGTTGGTACAAAGACATCATAACCTAGAAAGAACTTAACATGAAATCTAAACCCGACTTCACATATACCATGGTGGTCGCCAAAATAAAACATAAATCACCTATATTCTTATCACTCTTCGAAATATTTTCTTCCCTTCCGATGGCTCTTTCTGGAGTTTTCTCCATGTTTATGTAACTGTACAGAGTTGTCATTTTCATGGAGATGAAATCTTATGTGTTGCTGTTTGACTTCACATTGTTAAGTGTTTTTTTCTTTACACTGCTAAATCTTCGTGGTGAGCATTTCAATGCATGTGTAACACTGCATCCGATGCTCTGTGGTAATTACTCTCTGTGGTTGTTCAGTCATGTAAGTTTCCACTTAAAGTCATAATAAGTAATGTACATCCCTGGGACCACAGCTTCGTGCTCTCAGCCCTAGCTCCAGGAGGAGAGGACTGGGTCAGAGCACCTGGATATTTTTATGACTGTTGAACTGCATTGTGGAACCGTGTGACAGACACTTTTCTGAATGCGATGTACCACTTTGATTTGATGCTGTTTTCTCCTGCCAGTTCGGAATGATAGGGTAAGAGAATACTCTGCGTTTGATGGAGAGTCAGATTTGGGTCTGAAATGTGTTTTCTGCGTAACAACGAGATGGAATCCAGTGATGCAGGCTGGGCTGATGGGTACTCACCTTTCCTAAGAGATGCCATCTGCTTGGAGCTGAAAAGTCTGTAACACGCAGGTGCCCCCAGGGAAATAGCCGTGGCAGTGGTGGGCGTTAACCAGCAGGCATAAGGGACTGCTCCCAGCGGTGCTTCCTCTGAAGCCATTGCCACCACAGCAGCACAGGGGACAGAAAGGTCCCTTCGCTGGGTCCAGGCAGCTCTGGCCCCTATATGCCCTGGCGTAGGAGAGACCCAGGCTGCTTGGTAGAGGCCAGGAGCCCTGTGCCACCACCACTGCCGGAAGATGCTCAGGACCACGGGGCTGGCCCTGCTGGCGCTGGTCAGTGCTGTGGGCCCCAGCCAGGCCAGTGGCTTCACAGGTGAGGGGTCTGGGCTTGGCATGGGCAGTTTGTGAGAAGGGGGGCTCCTTGGTATGAGGCTCATGAGGACAGCCCCCTGCTGAGACCTGGGCAGGCAAGGACGCCTCTGCTTTGAGAGCTTACATCTGTTCCTTGGTGGTCAAGCTTTTCATAAGTGCACATGGTAGCAGCTGTGGAGGTGGAACAGGAATGCCAGGTAGGCTTTTGGGAAGGAGACTCACCCAGTGGGAGCCTGCTGCTGAATCACCTGGGTATTCATGGGGGTAAAATGCAGATTCTTAGCTAGCAGGTCTGGGGCGCAGGGCCTGGAACTCTGCCTGTCTGTGGGTGATGCAGACGCTGTGGGTCCTTGGATCCCACTGAGAAGAGTGAGCTCCTACAGACACAGAGGAAAGGTCTCCCAAACCTTGGTGCATTCAAGTTCTCCCTTACAGATTTTAAAAAAGGGAGACCTAGCCTGAGCAACACCATGAAACCCATCTCTACAAAAAACAAAATTAGCCAGGCATGGTGGCGCATATTTGTGGTCCCAGCTACCCAGGAGGCTGGGGTGGGAGGATTGCTTGAGCTTGGGAGGTTGAGGCTGCAGTGAGCCGAGATTGTTCCACTGCACTCCAGCCTGGGTGACAGAGCGAAATCCCCCAAAACAAAAAACCACCAAACAAAAACAAAAAAGAAAGGCAGACCCAGAGTGGATCAGGGACTCAGTGTAGGGCACACAGCTCTCTAAGGGTAGAGTCACAGAGGGAGCCAGGGGCCACGCCAGGGCTCTGTCCGGAGTTTTCCCAGGCATGCGGAGGGCAGAGCAGCCGTAAAAAGCGCGTGGGTGTTCTGAAACCCCACAATCGAGGGAAATGGGACTGCAGACTTTGAAATCATTTTCCTCGGAAAATCTGTCTTATTCAGTTGGAAATTTAAAGGGATCCATTCTGTTTCTAAAATCTACTATGTTTTTGTACTAGCTTAAAATTTTTCACCCAGAAGTAGGACTTTCCTTTTACTGTGATTTGTGACATGGATGTCCCTATTGGCACAGGTAATGTGTAGACACCACAGCTCAGGTGCATAATGGGTGGGAATCCTGGCAAGCTGGAGAAGGTCTTAAGCGCTGTTTCCAGAACCCCCCATTGTATATGAGGACACAGGGCAGAACCTCAGCAACCCCACATTTACCCGCCCTGAATTTTCCTGTTCCAGCACTGCCTTCAGGGGCATGGCTCTACCTCAGCCTTCTGCAGCCACAGGGCATGGCTGTGATTTCACAGATGACAAGAGGAGGGCACCTGGAAGGCATGACACGGGCACAGAATCACACAAGGGTTCATGAGCCCGGGTGTGAGCACAGGTGCGTCTGACCCCAGAACTCTCGTCGGCCTAAGAGCATTAGCTTTCCCACCTCTGAGACGAATCCAAGACCCCCAACTCCTGCTCTGATGGCCGTTGCAGGCCTTTGTGGAATGGCAGGATCTGCTAAACACCTTCTTCTCTGGGCTCAGTCAAGAAGCCAGGCTTGGGATGACACATGGCCTTGGATGAAATGTAAAAGACAAAACAGGACAAACATCTCCTGGGTTCCAGAGGAGACGGGTGCGTGTGTGCGCGTGCGTGTGTGTGCATGCATGTGTGCGCACGTGCGCGTGTGAAGGAGGGCTCTGCCGTGGACCAGCTGGGGCCCTGTCATGATTAGACGGGGCCCCGGCAGCTCTCTAGAAATCAGGAGCTTAATGTGGTTGGCATCTCTGCTCAGGTTAAGAGGAAAAACGAGCTAGATCCACCCTGCTAGGTCCTCGGCGCAGGAAGTCCCCGGGCTTTGCTAGTTTGGTGTGGTCACTGAGTAGGTGGCCGTGTTCCTCTGGCTGTATCCCCCGCTCCTCCGGTAAGTCACTTCTAGCCTCTGCACCAAGCTGCCTTGGTCCCTGATCTGTCCCGTTCCACCCCTTATGACAAGGGCCTCCATTCCTGGTGGAGCTACCCCATTGGTGATGGCAAGCAGCAGGTGGTCCCCCTCCCCAGAGGCCCTGCTGAGCCCACAGGGTGATTTGGGGTACAGCCCCAGAGGAGGTTGCGTCTCCAGTCCCTGTTACTTGTGGAGTGGGGTCGCTTTGCGGCAAGCGTGTGGTCCAGCACCTGTGTTCTGCCCAGAGCAAAGCTACAGCCTCTCCCTCACCTGGTTTGAGGGCTGGCTCTGCCCTGTTTCTTCCTGGGGCGAGTAACAAGCTCCCTGAGTCCTGCTTTCTGCACACTGGTAGGTTGCTGTGAGGTCCAAGCAGGGAATCCTCAGAGATGCTGCCCCAGTGGAGGAAATAAGGACAGCACAGGTTTTGTGATCATTTCTGCTCCCATCTCCACGTTCCTCCCCAGAAATCAATCCAGCCGCTCACTGAGGGAAGTAAACTGTAATACTGAGCCCCCGCCTCTTGGCTGTAAGAAGAGCTTAGAGCCCAGTTGAGTATCTGAAATGTAAGCACTGTAGGTCAAACCCTCCGTTCCTCCTGCATGGAGCATCCACAAACTCAGAGCCCCCTGCTAGGTGCCACGGGGGACCAGGAGGGGACCTTTCACCATCCCTGTGTCACTCGCTAGGGCTGCTGTGCCAATGAAACACAGCCGAGGTGGCTTAAATGGCAAAAATGGATTGATCCTCTCACAGTTCTGGAGGCCAGACGTCTAAGATGAGGGTGCGGGTGGGCGGCCCCTCCTGAGCTTCTGGGAATCTCTGCTCCAGGCTCCAGCTTCCAGGGTTGCTGGCAATCTTTGCTGTTCCTCAGCTGGTAGAAGCATCACCCTGGTTTCTGCCCTCTTCTCCCTGTGTGCCTGTCTGTCTCTACATTTCCCTTTAGTAGAAGGACCAGTCACACTAATGTCTTCACTTCAGCTTGATAATCTCCATGAGACTTAGCTGCAGATGAGGTCAGACTCCAAGTTACTGGGGTTTAGGACTTTAACATAGGAATTTTTGGAGAAACACAATCGATTCAAATTGGCAATAGGGGTTCCCTGGAAGATGGGGAGCCCAGGCACCAGGTCATAAGATGTCCAAGACGAAGAGGCATGTGGTGACTGTCATGGGGCCAGGGTCTTGAGAACTGAGTGTCATGTTGATGGACGGTGATGGGCCTTATGCCCAGGAACTGGGCTCCAGTGAGAGACACATGGGGCCCAATATGGTGAACTTGATGCTGAACAGTTGAACCAGTCTTTTTTTTTTTTTTTTTTTTGAGATGGACTCTGACTCTGTTGCCCAGGCTGGAGTGCAGTGGCACGATCTTGGCTCACTGCAATCTCTGCCTCCTGGCTTCAAGCAATTATCCTGCCTCAGTCTCCCAAGTAGCTGGGATTATAGGCCCGCACCACCACACCTGGCTTTTTTTTTTTTTTAATATTTTTGGTAGAGACAGTGTTTCACCATGTTGGCCAGGCTGAGGCTGGTCTCGAACTCCTGATCTCAAATGATCCACCCACCTCAGCCTCCCAAAGTGCTGGGATTACAGGCATGAGCCACTGCGCCAAGTCTGAACTGATCTTTTATCATAGATAAACTTCTCACGTGTGTCATTGAGAAGAAAGCTGTCATTGTCACGCCCTGGCCACAGTAGACCTTCAACGTGCACTGTAGAGAGAGCTGTTGCATGTTCCTTTCCCAGATGGCAACCTTGAGGCTCAGGGGAACCAGGAGATAGGGGCACGAGATTCTGCGGCCTGTGGAATCAGCCCACATGGAGTGGAAAAAAGGGACATGATCTCTGAGGGTTGATCCCAATGCTGTGCTCTTTCCTTCTTACACTGGTCGTGAGATCACTGCGCTCAAGGAAGCATACGTGGGGCCAGGTGGCGTCTCCTCCTTGCTGACAGCAGCTTTCTTAGCAGGCCAGGCTACGTCTGTGCTTTATTCCTCTGCGTTCACATATGCAGCAGCCTTCCCGGCCCCTAGCAGGAAAGGCCTGCGGAGAGGGCTGGTGGGTAGCTCCTGCCGAGTGTGGGAGCTGTGGCCTCACGTGCTGTTGCAGAGGGCGCCTTGCGGATCACGGCTCCAGGGATCTGATCCTGGTGTCCTTCCCTCTCTGGGTCTTGGTTCACCTCCTTGCTTGCCTCTCTTTTAGAAAAAGGCCTCTCCCTGTTGGGCTACCAGCTGTGCAGCCACCGCATGACCCGCACTGAACAGAAGGTGGAGGCCGTGCAGACATCCTACACGACCTATGTGTCCTGCGGTGGCTGGATCCCTTGGAGGCGGTGCCCCAAGACTGTTTACCGGACCCAGTACCTGGTGGTGGACGTCCCCAAGTCCAGGAATGTGACCGACTGCTGTGAGGGCTATGAGCAGCTTGGCCTCTACTGCGTCTTGCGTGAGTCCAGGGCTACTGGGCTGGGGCGGGGCCACCCTCACCATCGAGACTCCTGATGGGACAGTCGCCATTGGCAACCACTGGCCCTGAACTTGCTAGATCTTTCAGGAGCACAGTTCCCAGCCTTGACTGGGCAGCAGGGTCATCGGCAGGGCTATCCCTGGCCCCACTCCCAGGTTTTTGAGTCCGTGGGTGGGGGTGAAATAGAAGAATTGGCCTTTCTGACAAATTCCTGGGTGACACTATTGCTGCTGGCCCAGAGACTCCACTTTGAGAGACTCTGTTGTTCTCAGAGGGCTCCTGGGCAGCTCTAAAAATGCAGATGCCTGGGTCTCATCCTGAGAGAGTGGGAGGGAATGGGTTCGTGGCATGGCATGGGTGTCAGGCGTTTTCAAAGCTCCCAGTGATTCTCATAGGCCGCTGAGCGTGAGAGCAGCACTGCACTCTCCTCTGCAGCAGGCTTTTCTTGCTAAAAGCTGCAGTGAAATGCTTTTGCCACCGAAATCCTACTTTGAACTCCAATACATGGAAGAGCTGGAAGGAACCCTGAACCACCTCCCTAAGTGCCCAAGTCCTCCCGCTTCCTCAGTGAAGGTTGAAAGCTGCGGGCCTGTGGGATGCTTGGGGCCAGTTACCAGGGTGACTGGTGTGGTTATGCTGGGCCAGGGTCTGAGGCATTGGGATGGGGCAGGGGCTCAGGGCTCTGCCTACTGACATGCAGGTGATCTCTTCCAGGGGAGGGTGTGTGTGTGTGTGTCTGTGTGTGCGTGTGTACTAATTCTGAGTCAATAGCAGGTCTGCAGTGAGTTTCTGTATAGTCAGAAGGTCCTGCCTCACACCCCCACTGTGGAAGGATGTGGGAGGCTGTGGCTCCTGCTAGGTGTCGGCCCAGGTCACTGAGACACAAGGGCTGTGACCTCTAGAGGGCAGAAGCCTGGGTGCCCCCACTTGGGTCCTACAGGACCCTTCCTTGTGGCCTGAGACCAGGACACCAGCAGGATGGGGCACGGACTGCCCAAACCAGGGTGCCTGCCTCCTCCAGAAACCAAGGGCCCAGGGGTCTGCATAGAGCGGCATGCTGGGCCGTCCTGAGTGGGCCCTCCCTCAGCCTCCAGTGCGATTTCACAGATGACAGGGAGGGTTGACGCTTTTCTGCTGTCCCATTCAGAGAGCCAGGCACAGAGAGGGCCCGATGGTTCCAGGTGTGCTGCTTAACAGGCCTGTTCCTCTTTCAGGAGTGTTGAAACAACACCATGACCAACACCTCCAACCAACAGAAGCCAGACAGGACCAGCTGAACCCAGAGCACACTGTCATCACCAATAGAAGCCAGGCAGGACCAGCTGACCCCAGAGCACACTTT
>CM052665.1:55233979-55248844 GCA_028533165.1 Leontopithecus rosalia
ACTGGCAGTGAAAGCTGTGCCCTGGCCGTGCTGCTCAGGTGCTGGTCTAAGGAGACCCTTCCTGTCCTGATGCCTGCCCCCCATTTCCACTTTCCCTTTCTCTGAGGGCCGTAGGCACAGAGGGGCTAGCCTGCTGAGCCACGGTTGCTGCTGCCTCTGCCCTGTGAGCCGCCTCCCCTCCTGGTCGAGGCAGAGTGATGGGGGTCATTAGGACACAGGTGTCGGGGCCACAGCACCTTGGTTTGGAGCACGTGGGCTTTGCAGTCAGGACATGCTCTGCCCCGTCCTGTCCTGTCTTACCTGTGAAGGCCACATCTCTTCCTGCCTGTGGGCACTGTCAGGACTAGTGAGGGAGGAGGCCCTGGGGGATGCTGACTGGCAGCCCCTCCTTGCCCCCGCTTGGCAGGGCCACACCAGCCCCACCCATGCCTACCATCACCTTCTGTAAGAGACCCTGGCTGGCTGCAGCAAACAAGTTAATTCCGTCCCAGAAGACAGGGAGGCCCCTTCCCACCACCTGCCCCTCATCCTCCTCCCCCTCTGCAGACCAACCTCCAGGTAGTGCCTCTTGTGGGAATCAGCTCCACTTTTAGAGTGTGAGCACCTTTAATTAGGGCTCTCCACGGCCATACCCCTTGCTGTCAGGGAGTCCTGTGGGTGAGAGTGGGCTGCCCTGGGGAGCTGCAGGGAGTGGAAAACCAGGCCTCAGGGAGGGATGTCGAGCAGGAGGGGAAGTGGACTCACCCTGCGGGCCCTGAGCCCCTCAGTACATGGCCCCTCAGGTTCTAGAAGGCTCACTCTAGCACAGTGAAGAGGGGGCAGACCTAGAAGGAGGCAGGAAGAGATGATGCAGGGGAACGGGCATTGCCTGCATGCCTTCTTTCTAAGAAACCAGGGCAGGAGACCCTCTGATCTCTTGGGCACCAAAGGACCGAGCATCCCTGGCTCTGCAGGTGGGGATCCAGGCTAAGGGAGATCTGAGCCTCTACCACCGTGGCACAGCTCCTGGGAGGCAGGCTGGGGATGTGGGCCCGGGGCTCTCTGACCCCGAGGCAGATTGGGGGGGGGCTTAGCAAGCTGCACGTTAGTGTAGGGAGTTTGTGGCATTTGAGTACTGTGGCAGTGGCGATTGCAGGAGGAGGAACGTTTCAGGGCACTGAGGACACAGGGTTCTTTCTCAGGAAGGTCCCTGCCTGTGCCAGGGCCTGGGGAAGGGCACAGCCACCGAAGCTTCTGCAGCTCCTGCCTCCAGAGGGCCTGGATCCCCTGGGCCTCTATCTCTTTCCAGCCCCAAGCTCGGAGACATGGCGCTGCTAGTGTGAAGGTGCCTGTGGCGGGCGGATTTCCACGCCGGATTCTGGCAGCACAGCCTCCTGCTTGCACAGCTCTTTTGATCAAAGCCAGAAGGGTTAATGGATGCTTTTCCCGGGATGCCACACGACAGGTTGGCTCTGTGGAGCTGGACGTGAGATGGTCTCAGTAACGGACCTGTCAAGAGCTGCACTTCTGATTTGTACAGAATGAAGCAGGGCCCGAAGTTGGACCTGGCAGATGCTGGAGGCACCTGGAAATACTGGGAGGCATGAAGGGTAGGAGACACTCCATTTTCTGTGGCGGGGCCTCCAGGTTGCTTGAGTGTGGGTGACATGCACCTCAGTCGCCTGTGGGTCTGAGCCTTGGAGTCCTGTCCCCCAGGCAGTGGTAAAACACCAGCCCTGTTTCCTCCTTTCTCCTCCTACTCAATAATGACTTATGCAAAAAAGGGAAGGGAAGCATGAACGCAGACGTGATGTGACTTACAGTGACTTTTCAACTTGCTCAGTCCAGCTTTGGAATGCGGCGACAACTTGTGCATTATTTTAAGTTTTTGAAAAAATATACTTACAAAAATGAATGCATGAGCCATGCAGAAAATTTAGAAACACAGAAAAGAATGAGAGGAACCTATCCCAAACCTCATCTTGTGAGTATCCACCCTTCACGTGGCCTCCTCTCTGGGCAGACATTTCACAAGAGGACTTCTGTAGCATGATTTTACCACTCAGCAGTCCATCCATGGCAGCTGTCACGTCCGTAAGCCTCACTCCACTGCAGGCCAAGTGGCATGAGCTCATAAGCACATCAGCATCCGTTGAGCAAGCTCGCACCACTTGATGTTCAGTTGTTTCTGATTATTCATGATGACATATGATGCTGTGACGAACATCATACGGTACAAATGTGGCTGGGCACAAGGTGGATTATGTACTCAGGATGAATTCTGAGAAGTGGAACCCAGCACTGAGCTGTGATCCCCAACTCCGGTGACACCCCAGTTCTGCACAGAATCAGCCTCCTGGCAAACTCAGCCTCGCTGGGCAAGTCCAGGACCCCACTGGACCAGGACATTCCCCGAAACTTCCTGTCCCCTCATGCTGATGAGCAGGGACCCTTTGATGAGAACCTCCTGTCCCGACCTGGCAAAGAGGTGCCAATGAAGGAGGAGAGAGAGACAGGAACGACTCCTCCCCAGCCCATCCAATCCTCAGCCCTGGGAGCCTTGGGTTTTGTGGCTCAAACAGAAAGCTCCCCTGTTGCCTCCCTGGACCATGACTAACCGTGTTGCCAGGAGCTGAGCAGTTGTGTTTTATTGTTTGCATTGAGTTAGAGAAGAAGGAGATTTTTGACTTTCTACCAAGTTGGACTTGTCCAGCATTCTCAGGGCACTCAGTCAGCCGGCCGGTTCCGAGGGATGGAGGGGCCTCCCGGCACCACCCAGTTGAGATGCAGCCCTTTTTTTTCACTCTAAAACAGGCCCTGGTGATTAGGCAACTATTTTTGGAAGCCAGTTTTTGGGGGGATTGTTTCTATTTAAATAAACCTTTTAGTTTAGAATAGTTTTAGATCTGCAGGAAAGTTTTAAAGATACTGCAGGAAGGTCCTGCACACCCAAGCGTCCCCTAACCTCAGCATCTTACATCTCTCGGGCCTCTTTGTCCTGAGGAGCCAACACACCGGGCACCGTCAGTGAACTCCACGCCTTACTTGGATTTCCCTGCTTACCCCCAGATGTCTTCGCTGTCCCAGGAGCCCACCTTGCATTTAGTCCACATGTTGGCTTAACCCTGAGGCCTTTGCTTTTTGCACTGGGAGACAAAGCAGAGACTTCCAGGCTCTCAGAAGGGCGGCGCTCACCTTCCTTCTCTGTTGCAACTGCTCTGTAGAGACCCTGGGGGACCTGAGAGGCCGGTCCCTGGGACCACAGCCTGTCGAGGCTTTCCTTCCACCTGACCAATCTCACAAGTTTTCCCTACCCTTGCAGCGGGTAAGCCCAGGACCCAGTTACCCGCTCGCCTCCTCTAGTCTTCTGGGCTCTGAGGGGTCTCGGGCTGTGCTTCTAAACCTCCCCGGGCCATAGACACACAGAGCTTGCCATGCATCTGGGCATGAGCTGGACAGCTCTGAGTAAAGCCGCGGGGGGATAGTACCCATCATCATTAGGGTGGCTGGCTATGGAGGCTGCAGAGCTGGGCGAGCCTTCTCTGGGGCATAGCACTGGGGTCCCTCCTTCCTCTGTGTCCTCTTCGCCGCTGCCCTCAGCCTCCTGGAGCTCCTGCCTTCTCAGATGGGGTCGTCTCCTGCCCTGGGCCCACCCCTGCCGTCTTGGCAAGGGCACACTGCAGGCTCTGCCAGCATCCGGCTCATGCTCCACTGTCTTCTGTCCGTGGCGTTCAGTTTCTTATCTTTTCCCTCCTCTTGTGTTCCTCGAGCCCTGAATATCAGCCCCTGGGCTCCCGACAGCTTCCCTTTGGGTGGGTTCTCAGACTCCTGCCATGCTTTCTGACAGCTCTACAAGCCCTTCTTCCGGAAAGCCTACTGTGGCCTCCCCTTTAGCCCTGGCTGAGATCTGGTCCCTAGGACCAGTGCACCTCACGTGGGGACTCCACCGGCTGGTCTCTTGCCCTCCTCATCTTTGCCTCCTGCAGAGACTCAGCGTATTTCTGCGTCTGGAGCTGCATCCGAGCCGCGCTCACAGGGTGAAGGGCTAGGAGTTGTGCAGCCAGCAGCTGGCGGGCTGGTCTCAGCGGCCGCCTCCACTGTCCCTCTGCTGTTCATCTCCACGTGGGCGAGCAGTGGACATGTCAGACTTCACATTTGCACCACCACACTCCTGGTCTACCCCAGGCCATTCTTCCCACAGCTTTCCCCAGCTCAAGAATGGAGCCCCGGGGATGCCAGGCCCCAAACCTGGGAGCCTTCCTGAAGCTTCTTCTTCTCTGACACCCCCATCCTGGATGTCAGCACATCTTGTGGGCACCCCCACCTGATCTCCCCAGGGTCCCATGCTGCAATTACCTGCCCCGTCACCTGGGCCGGCCCCCACCACACCCCACTCCAGGCCCGCACCTCGCCTCTCGGGCACCAGTGCTAATGTCTGTGGGCTGCTCCGAGCTCCCCTCGGCCCCGCCCAGGCATGAGCCCCTCTCCAGAGCGGCCTTCCCAGACTCCGTCCACCATGCTGCTGCATCCCCCGAGGCTCTCACCCTGTCTGAGCATCTGTAGGTCTCCTCGTGCTATTGTTTCCCCACTGGAATATACGTTTCCTGAAGGCTGGGCCCTGGGTATCCAGCATTGTGCTGGGCACAGAGCAGGTGCTCAACAAATATTGAATGAATGAGTGAGCCATCAGGACTTGAAGCAGCAGGGGCCCTCTCAAGGGGGTGGCGGAGCCCCCTGGACCTGGACTCCTGAGGCCTAGAGAAAACAGAGACCCCCAGGACCGCAGCTGAAGCTGCCCTGGCAGGACAGATGGGCAGAGGATCGGAGAGGCAAACCAACAGCCCTCCAGTGGGGCAGGTGTCTGCCGTGGGGATGGGTCCTGAACAGGCCACGGACCTGCAGGCCAACTTCAGCACCAGGAAGCCGCCACATCAGGTCCCGGGCAGCGAATCAGGGCTTCGTCTTTTACTGCCAGAATCATTAATTGTATCATTTTCTCCCAGCCCTCAATCGGTCCAGCGAGTTCACATCAAGACCTGGGGTCTGCCCCCCAGAGGGGCCTGAACCATCCACCTCCTCCTGCAGCTTGGACACTGACTGTCCTGGACTTCAGAAGTGCTGCCCCTGGTCAGGGGGTTATGGTTGCACGGCCCCTGTACCCCAAGGTAGGCTGCTGCAGGCCGCGCTCATGGACCTGCAGCCGAGGAGGGTCTCGATGAGGCCTGAGCTGTGTGATCTACGAGAAGGCGTGGGAGGACTGGGTTTCTAGGAGCCCAGCCCCTTTCACGGGGAGCCCCACCGTGTGCACAGGTGGCATCTGCTCTTAGATAATTTCTTAGTCAAAATCTGGCCACTGAACTCTCAGGGTAGACGAGCTCACGGTACTTGCAGGAACCCTGAAATGGGAAGACACTTTCGGTGGAGCAGAGACCAAATCCGCTCCAGCGGATTTCCCAGTTTGCCTGGAGAAGCGGGAGCCCCAGGTGGGTCTGTCGCAGGTGTGAAGCTGGCTGCACCTGCAGCGCCACAGGGACCTGATGAGCTCCACGGCGCCTGCAGATGGTCCCTGCTACCTCAAATGTGCCGGCTGGTCTGGAAAGTTCTCTTTTGATTGGGGTCGGCATACGAGAGAGTGGGATGGCATAGATATGTTACATATAACGTGGCATATTATTTAATATTTTAAATATATATTATGGCATTAGCATAGTGTGAAGTGATAAAACAACAGTATACACAAAGTCAAGTATTATAATATATCATTACATGACAAGATATTATGTTATATATATTTTACTATCCAATATTTTAGTATCGATAAAATAGTGACAGAATAAAATCCTTTTCCATATCAATATATATGACAGCATAGTGAGACTGACAGGCTCTATTTTTAGCTCCTAACGATCTCTTCGGGCAGGCCTGCCGCTGTGGGTCAAGGCCCAGCTCACCCCCGAGCAGGGATCAGTGGTCCTCAGGGACATTAGGATGGAGAAGAGTGAGGGGCGGGCAGTGGGACATCCCTGCCCATCGCCTGTGGCAGATGCCTTTGTGCAGGGAGGTAAACGCAGAGCAGGGCCTCGTTTCCTCTCCTGCCCCCTCCCTCACCCCAGTGGCTCTTGTGACTTCCACCTGTCCTGGGACCACAATCATCAACGTTTGCCCTTATGCAGCTCCACAGAGGGACCCCATGGGCTCCTGGTACAATGTCACCGTGCTGGTGAAAATGGACTTCGGGGAACTGCAGCAGGTGGACCCCAGGCTCCTGAACCACACACGCCTCCTGCACTCCTTGGTAGGTGAGAAAGAGAGGGGCCGTCTGCATCTCCTTTCAGCAGCTGCTCAGGCAGACCCAGGTGGGGCCGTGGAAAGGACCTGGGGGTTGGGGAGGGTGATGTTCCACAAGTGACCCCAAATGACAGTCTGAACCAATGTTTTTTTTGAGACAGAGTCGCCCAGGCTAGAATACAGTGGCATAATCTTGGCTCACTGCAACCTCTGCCTCCTGGGTTAAAGCAATTCTCCTGCCTCAGCCTCCTGAGTAACTGGGATTACAGGCACCCACCACCATGCCCTGCTAATTTTTGTATTTTTAGTAGAGATGGGGTTTCACCATGTTGGCCAGGCTGGTCTTGAACTTCTGACCTCAGGTGATCTGCTTGCCTTGGCCTCCCAAAGTGCTGGAGCTATAGGTGTGAGCCACTGTGCCTGGCCCCAAATTCTAACTCTTAAAAAAATCAGCTTCGAAGGGGTGCCATTTACCTCTTTGTGTGCAACAAAATGCAGACAACTGAAGTGTGTCGTTGGCTGCGTTGTGAGGTGTGTGCCCTCACAGGCCCGCCCGTTGTGGGAGAGCAAGGATCCCTAAGCTTGCAGTGGTCTGGAGTCCCAGCAGAGACAGTCTAAGCCCCGAGCTCTTCCCTCACCAGCCTCACTCTCAAATCCCTCACGTTCTGGCTCCTGCTTTTTAGAAGCCCACTCCATCCTGGGAGTGCTAAATTGGAAACCCTAGCCTGGGGCCGGAGAGCACCCTGGGGTCAGATGATTGGCTGCACCCCTGGCCTCTCCACACCTCAGGAGCGCACCCCAGGGTGATATCCCACACTGCCTCCAGACATCGCCCACTGTCCCCCGGGGAAGAAAACAAACACCCTGGCCGAGGCCTGCGGATGACACGGCTCACGCTTTCTGGCCCCTCGTCAGTGATTTCCAATCAGGATGTCTTCTCGAGCTCAGGCCACCACCAGTCTTGGGAATCCCAGCGTGGATAGGGCAGTGCGTGCCCCCAAGGCGGCCCTCCTGGAGATGGTCTGACCTCAGGGCCAGCTGCTGACAGGAGCCTGCGCTCAGAGGGGCCCCAGCTTGGTCTAATGTGCTGCAGCTGCCTCTGGAAATGCTGAGCACTTTTCAGACAAGGGGCCCACATTTTCTTTGGCATCTATGTGGCTGTCCTGCGCTTCAGATCTTGTGTGCATCCACGTGTCCCTGGGGGGCTTGGCGTCAGACCCAGGGTTGCGGTGTTCCTCAGCCTTTAGACTAAGCTGGCTGGGAGCCCAGGGCAGATGGTGCACACCTCACGTTGTTCTGGGCCACTGGCCAGTGGGCTGCTGGATGGGTAGTCTGCAGCCTCAGCCTTAACAGCCCGGGCTGGGAGTGATTCCTGTTTTCCCTTAGCTTGTTGAGGGGCTGCTCAATTGGCCATTAAGAAGCCGGCTCTAAAGCCACACTGCCTGGCCTTGGTGTTGCCACTCATCAGCTGTGTGACCTTGGGAAAGTCACTTAACCTCTCTGTGCCTCCTGCATTAAATATAAATAATCAACCAGGAGTGGTGGCTCACACCTGTCATCCCAGCACTTTGGGAGGCCGAAGCAAGTGGATCACTTGAGGTCAGGAGTTCAAGACCAGCCTGGCCAACATGATGAAACCCCGTCTCTACTAGAAATACAAGCATGGTGGTGCATGCCTGTAATCCCAGCTGCTGGGGAGGCTGAGACAGAAGAATTGCTTGAACCTGGAAGGTGGAGGTTGCAGTGAGCTGAGATTGTGCCACTGCACTCCAGCCTGGGCAACAAGAGCAACACTCTGTCTCTAAATAAATATATAAATAGAAGGAATCATTGTAACTCTGCCTGAGACTGGGCCATGAGTTTAAATCACGCATGGAAAGGGCTTCAGGTGGCTCCTGAGCCTCCTGATACGTGTGGGGCCTCAGATGTTGTGGTGGTTGCCGTGTGCCACCTGCTGCCTCCTTGCGTAGATTTCGTCTCCAACCAGACCATGACCCCCTGCAGAAGTGCCTGCCTTGCACGGGGTTCTGGCGGCCTCAGGGGCTGGGCTCTGAGGCCCGTTTCTGCTGCTGAATGAGGGGTTCCGATGAGGCCGGGGCTGGTTCCCACTTCTGTCATCTAAATTACCAGCTACGTCTCCTCCCGGGAAGGGGCTTCAAGTGCGTCTCGGAGAAGAACTCCAGCTCTCCCCAGACCTCCTTTGGGGTTCTCAATGGAGACTTGGGGGTTGCTGGCAAAGTTTATTTTGGTGACCACTGGCTTGGCTGTGCAGTTACCGGTTTACCTGGCTTCCCAATGGTTGAGATTTCAAGACATTAAGCTGAAATAAAAATAATGCATATGAAATGAGGAAAGTGATCATTAAATTTCAAAAAAAAGCTGGTTGTGTACAACAGGAGACCATGGCTTTTGATCTCCAATTGTCTAATTCTGGTTCTAATTCTCTGTCGTCAGCTGCAGGAGACCTGCAGTCTTGGCAGGGGTGGGAGACGGAGGGTCCTGGGGCTGGCTGCTGTATTAGGGTCCTGGGGCCACTGTAACTGAGGACCACAGACTGGGGGCTTCAAACCACAGAAACTTACTCTCTCCCAGTTCTGGGAGCTGGAAAGTCTGAAATCACGGTGTCGGTAGGCTGGTTCCTCCTGGACCTCCAGGCCTCTCTGCTCAGCATGCAGACGCCTGTCTCCATCTCTTCCCATTGCCTTCCCCTCATTCATGTGTGTTTCTGTGTTCAAATCTCCCCTTTTATGATGGCACCAGCCATACTGGATTAGAACCTACCCTCACTAATCATATCCGCAGTGACCCTATTTCCAAATCAGGTCACATTTTGAGGTACTGGAGGTCAGGACTTCAACATACGGATTTTTTTTTTTGAGACAATGTCTCCCTCTGTCACCCAGGCTGGAGCGCAGTGACGCAATCTCAGCTCACTGCAACCTCTGCCTCCAGGGTTCAAGTGATTCTCCTGTCTCGGCCTCCTGAGTAGCTGGGACTACAGGTGCCACCACACCCAGCTAATTTTTGTAGTTTTAGTAGAGATGGGGTTTCATTATGTTGGTCTGGATGGTCTCGATCTCTTGACCCCAGGATCAGCCCGCCTCGGCCTCCCAAAGTGCTGGGATGACATGGATTTTAAGGGATGGAATTTGGCCTGTAACAACTGGTGCTGAAAGGTAGTGGTAGTTCTGGTTTGCAGGACTTTTACTGGGATAGTGACAGATGTATAAATACTGTACAGGTTCTTTTCTGAGGAGCAGAATGGTGTGTGCGTGAGTACAGTTCATTTCAGCTCTGTGGCCTCAGTCTCCTTGTCTGTCTGACAGGGTGTCCTTCTGCTGTGTGACGCTTTGATTCTGGCTTCACAGGTCACCAGTGCCCTGCAGCCATTGGCCTCCACCGTTCATCACCTGCACTCGGTCCCTGGGGACGCCTCCACCACGGTGTCACGGCTGCTGCTGGGCCTGCCTCAGCCATTGCCCGTGGCTGACGTCTCCGGCCTGCTGGGTGACATCGCAAAGCGTGTCTACGAAGTGATCAGCGTCCAGGTGCAAGGTTGGGCTTCCCTCCATCCTCCCTCTGGGGAGGCTGCACAGTGGGGCCTGAACAGCCAAAATGTAAGGTGGATGCTAAGGCCAGGCCAGTCCTTTGTCTTTTAAAGGAGGTTTAAGTTCAAGAGTAAAGACTAACTGGTTCAAGTGTGTTCCCCCCACAGGCGTGGGACACACCTTCAGCTCACCCTGTAAATCCAAGTCCCAAGTACAGACCACGAAAACATGTTTCAGCCCGCATTTCCTGCCCTTCTCCCCTTCCCTCCATCTCTCCTTGGCTCCCTCTGGCCTCCTTCCCCCTCTGCAGGCTTCTCCGTCCATCCTAGTGGACACTAGAGTGCAAATCCCAGAGCCACACATGAAGAATGTGTTTCTTCAGTTCTCTGGTTTCCGAAACGTCCCTCTTGCATCTTTCCCACGCTTGCCAAGCACATCCTTGTACCTCAAAGGCTCCTTCAGCAAAATTTGTATAAAGTTGAATTTGTACCTGGTAAAGCACATAGACGTGGCCTTGTTTCTGGAAGAAATTACCTGTTCTTTGTAGTTGCTGTTCTATGTTAGGAATTGGGAAACCTCATCTGAAAGGGACCAGATGGTACATATTTTTGGCTTTGTGGGCCCATGTGGTATCTGTTACCTCAACGACTCAGCCCTGCTGCTGTAGCAGCCACAGACAGTCCCCAAGCAAACTGCCAGGCTCCCATACACCTTCCTGTCCCCAAGCAGGAGGCAGCCAGGCCAGTCTGCTGCTCCCGGGCTTTGCGGGAAGGTGACTGCTTTGGTGAAGGCTCTTCTGTGACACGGAGGAAGCAGGTGATGACACCGGGGCTCAAAGCCGTGTCAAAGTTTGAGCGATTGCATTGATGTCCCTTCTCATCCACACATGTTCCTCAAAACCAAGCTGCGTTGCTCTTGTGCCATTAAGCAAAGTGTTCGCTCTGTCGTCTGCCCCACCGATGTCCTTGGGCCAGAGGTTGCAGGAGTGCACCTGTGGGTGGACCGGTTGAGTTTATTATTTGAGGCAGCGAGGGAGAACCTGCGCTGTGGAGAACCTGTGAGACTCTCAGCAAGACGCTGTTAGAAAGAGCCTGTTCTAGGATGTGGGTTTTGACTGGGTAGTTTGGGGAGGGTCTTGGGAAGTGTGATTTTGTTCTAAATTGAATGCTGTCAGAAGGTGGAGGCAACTCCATGATTGGGAATCTCAATGCTTCTCAGCAAAAGGATGGGAAGCATTGCATGACGGGAAGCTGCAATTTGTAAGGAACTAATAATCACTTATTTTGGCCAAGAGAGGGGTGTTGGTATTTCGTGGGTGACACGTGAGCTTGTCCCTGTCTGTGCTGAGACAGCATTATAAAGAGGCCATGTCTGAGGCTGGTTGCTGTGAGATGGCTCTGTCTGGGAGGCTGAGGCCAGCCTCAGAACATCAGGGGTGGCCTGGGTTTCCTTGTTGGTGCAGAAAACACCCATTCCTTTGCTTTCTGCTTGGGGTGGGATGTTTTGGCCCCATCTCTTCATGAACACTCAAACTCAGTTCAGCCCAAAGGGATTTGCTCCCAGGAGGCTGCCAGGTGAGCCAGCCTCGAGCCCTGCCTGAATGGGCCGCTGCTAGGATGAAGATGGCCAGCAGCTGCACGGGGCCCTCTAAGACAAGGCTTCCATAGTCCCCCTCGGGACCGCTGCCCAAGGCACCCCTCAGGTCACGTGGCATAAATCCATGGTGCGAGTCCACAGAGGCCATGCATGTGCAGGTGGATGAGGAGGATGAAGTGGCTGTGACTGCTGAGTGTGGGTCCTGCTCTCCTTCCCCGTAGATGTCAATGAGTGTTTCTATGACGAGCTCAACGCCTGTTCTGGAAGGGAACTGTGCGCAAACCTGGAGGGCTCATACCAGTGCGTCTGTCACCAGGAGGCTCCAGCCACGTCTCCCCGGAAGCTGAACCCCGAGTGTGAAGGTAACGGCTGGGCTCTCTCGGATGGCGTGGGAGTGGCTTACTTCCCGTTTGCCCTGGAACACTCACTGGCAGGTCTCGTGGCTGCAGCACTTACCCCGAGATAACTCTGCCATGAAATATCTTGCTTTTTTGCATTAATCTGGTATATCGACTTTGGAAACAAAAGACATCATTCTATTTATAGGATTCTGTTTTTAGTAGTGGTATTTCCATTTACAAAATATAGGGATTCCCAATCGCTGAAAATGTCAAATCCTTGAAAACAGCATTGCTCAGTGTGATGCTCACACTGCTCTCGAACAGATGTGGCCAGAGATTCATTTGCTGAACCAGGTTTCTCTGAAATAGATGATTCTGATGATTCAGGCGATTCTGCTGTTGGGTCTGTTTAGAAATAACTCCAAGAACAGTTTTTACATTTTATTTTCATATTGAAAATCAGATTTTCAACCTCAAAGAGCATGTTAACAGAAAATAAATGAGTGCTGGCAGTGAACTGCACTGTTTTTTTTTTTTTTAAATGGGAAAAGGGTGAAAGCATTTTTTAAAGGCTAGTTGGTCCTTCGACCACAGAGACTCTTCTTGCCGGGAGGGAACGGCTGGCTCACAGGCACAGAATATGCTTAGTTCTTTCGACCGTTATTGATGTCCTAGTGGGCCACTCTTGAATTCATTCTTTAGCTTAGGACATGTTTATTTAGGTGCAATTCGCTGTGCTAAGTGCTGGTAATGGAAGCATGCCTCAGCAGGTCCTGATCTCCGCCTGTCTAGTGGACTGTGGAAATGCAGACATTTTGGCACATGAAAGGGCATGACCAATGTCTGCACTGGAACCGCGGGGATAAGCTGGGACCATCCCTAGCCTCGCAGGGTCAGCGTGGAGAGCAGAAGAGCCTGCGAGGTGCAGGGGGAAGCACGTACAAGAACGTGCCCGGCTCTGTCCCTGCTGGAGTGGGGAGGGGTGTACCAAGCAGGACTGGCAGGCAGGATTGGCTCTGCCATCAGGCGGCTTGGAATAAGAAGTAACGGTGTAATCCGTAATGTAGGAAGGTGCTGTAAAGACGATACACTGAGTGCAGGAGTCTAGGGTGCAGAAGGTGGTGGAGAAGAGGATTCAGGTAACATTTTAGAGCTAGAACCCCTGGAACTTCCTGATGAATTCAGTGAAGAAGAGGAAATAGGAAAGACGACAGAGTCCAAATGTCTTGACTGAACAAGGGAGCAGAGGGTGTTTCGGGGAAGACACCAGCTGTTGTTATTGTCTACAGCAGTTACAGCTGAGACGGAATGAGCGGAGGTGCCAAGGTGCTGACTGAGTTGGACGCGTGGTACTAGTGCTCAGAGGCGGGCCGGCTGCATTCTTCAGTCCAGGGTCACCTGCCTCCAGGTGACACTTAAACCATGGTATGGCTGAGAGAAGGGAAGAGGCCTGAGGCCTGCGGCCAGAGAACCCCATCCATGCCAGGTCAGTGCAGGAAGAGAGGCTGCAGAGGACGTGGGCAAGGTGGAAAAACAGCAGGAAGGGCGTGCGCAGCAAGGGCATCTGGGAAGGCTCAGCAAGCCCCAGGAGAGCAAGGGCAAGTGGTGAACCGCAGGCAAGCAGGGAGGGTATGTGCACGGGCAGCCGCCGGGCAGGAAAGCGCCCACGGGAACTTCGGGGATGGGACGAACTTGAGGAGAGCAGTCAGGAAGAAGCCAGTGGCCGGCCCTGGTTAGGAAGACAGCTGGAGGAGAGAAGGAAGGCAACCACCGGCACCCTGCGGGGAAGCTTGACTGTGAAGAGGCTAGGGAAGGAAGGCCTGATGTGGAGGAGGCTGTGGACTCCCGGGGGTCTCTCAAAAGACAGGCGATGCTGATTCCACACCTCCCAGAGCCTGGGCTCTTTCTATTCCCTGTGCCTTTCCAAGTTTTGACCTTACTGAAGGCAGGTTTCTATTTTTAACCTTATTTAAATCTTGCTACATGTGTAATTTTGTAAGCTGCTTTCTTCACTTCCTGAAGTGTATACAGAGTTTCCAAGAAGAAACCTGGTCTTCACCAGGATAATTATCGGCACTTGAAAACTAATGGTCTTCTAAGGCAATCATGTAATATTGCTCCGAGTCCATCACGGGAGCACTTCTGTTGCTTCCAAGGGTCTGGAACTGTAATCGTGATAGGAGTTATGGAGAATCTCCTTATACCCAATTTGTATTCTTTACTCATTTAATCTGCAGGTTCTTTTTCCTTAAAAGGGACTCAACAGTGAGGACAGACCCTTTGTTCACAATAACAGCAGAGCTGGCAGCTGCCAGGGACTTCACCCGCACTGGGCTCTGCTCTCAGCAATCCGTGGGTATTGCCTTGTTTAAATTATTACAGTAACCCCAAGGGGCAACTACTCTTCTTAAGGTCATGTTTCAGAAGAGGAAATTGAGGCAGAGGAAAATCCTTTTCTTGCATGAGATCCCCAAGCTGGTTCTCTACAGATACACATGAGCCAGGCTGTTCACGACCCCTGCCGCCCCTGTCCCGAGACTGTCTTCCGTAGGAGCCCTCTGGCAGGAGCCTGCCTGAGAGTGTGATGGCCTCTCCCCCATCTTCCGGGGCTGCCCTTGTCCCGGTACACCCAGGGAAACCGCCATGCCCTTTCCTACCTTCAGGAGTGCTTAGGACCAAGAGTTGGGTACAGGTCTATAAAAATTAAATTATTTTCTGTGGTGGTCCAGAACCTTACTTAACAAAGGAGTATAAGGTTCTGATTTTTATTTATTTAGTTAGTTTTTTAGTAGAGACAGGGTCTAACTCTTGCCTAGGCTGGATGGAGGGCAGTGGCGTGATCACCAGTCACTACAGCCTTCAGCTCCCAGGCTCCCACCTCAGCCTCCGGAGCAGCTGGGACCATAGGCACGCACCACCACAGACGGCTCTTTTTAAATTTTTTTGTAGAGACGAGGTCCCACTGTGTAGCCCAGGCTGGTCTCGAGCTCCTGGCCTTAAGAGATCCTCCCTCCTTGGCTTCCGAAAGCCCTGGGACTGCAGGCAGTAGCCCTTGCGCCCAGCCTAAGGTTCTGATTGGCTGCAGGCAGTAGCCCTTGCGCCCAGCCCAAGGT
>CM052665.1:55248944-55282381 GCA_028533165.1 Leontopithecus rosalia
GCCCAGCCCAAGGTTCTGATTGGCTGCAGGCAGTAGCCCTTGTGCCCAGCCCAAGGTTCTGATTGGCTGGTTCTTCCCAGGGTCCTGCGGGCAAGGGGTGGAGGGAAGGGACCAGTTCTCAGAGCCAGCTGTGGATGTGGAGGGCTCCAGGGTCAGATCTTCCTGCCTCCCCCCAACCAGGAATGTTCCCCTCCTATCAGAATGAGGCTGTGTGGGGAGAGCCGCCTCGCCTTCTGCCCGCTGGCAAATGAATTCCTGGTGCCCCGAAAAGAGCAGGCACTCCGCAAACGTTTCCTGGATCACTGTGGCCATCATCAGGGTCTCCAGGTATTACAAAAAAAAAGAAAGAAAGAAAAGGCAAGTTCCAGCCCAGATCTGGCAGCAAAACACTGGAACACTCCACTACCCGCAGGACGTGGCCTTGACCTGCGTGCCCTCCACACACCACAACACCCACGAAGCTCTGCAAACAACCGTCTTAGATTTCTACTCCGCGGCTTCCAGGGTGAGAGTCCCGTCCCTTTTGTGAGCACAGAAGATTGGAAAACAGGTAGTTTCCAAATAGTTATTTTTATCCTGGTCAGTCGTCTGGAAAAATATTAGGTTCTATTCACGGTTGGCCGTCACGCTCTGCTGTGTTGCTCGGCACGGTGAGCTGCCAGACTGAGTCAGGACCCAGGGCTGCTCGAGCAACCGCCACACACAAACGGGAGGCCGCACGGTCCTGGCTTCCCTTCTGATAGGGCAGGACACACTCGCCCAGTGTTTCCAGACCCAAAATCTACAGTGAATTCCAATTGCGTATTGCTAAGGGAAGCAGCGTCCCCAGCACCTTCCCTGCTGAACCAGAGATGAGTCACAGCTGCCTGGAAGAAATAGGGCCCAGACTGTCAGACGTGGAGAATTCAGCGTGTTTTACCCAGAAAGAGGCAAAGTGCTGGACTTGTTTCTACCTGTGGAGAGGAGGCTGTGGAGCAAGGGCTCTGGAGCCTGGAGTTTGGATTATCCACGTTGCCGTGCCCTTGGGTCACACAAACACAGTCAAAAGCAGCACTTTCTAGGGCCACATTTAAAGGAGGACCCAGAAAAGGGTCCCTATTTAAGGGTAACCAAAGGAGGGTGTCCTGGCTAATAAAAAAGCAAACCAAGTTATAGGGGCCTACCCTGGAAGGGAGGAGTCAGGGGTAGATGGAAGATTTCTAGTTTTAAAACACTCCAAGGTCTGTCCAACAAAAGAGACATTGGCCTTAGCATTTAGAAGTTGGTTAGTTTTGCAATACAAAGAAAACTCTCTGGCCAGGCAGTGGCTCACATCTGTAATCCCAGCACTTTGGGAGGCTGAGGTGGATGGATCACGAGGTCAGGAGTTCAAGACCAGCCTGGCCAAGATGGTGAAACCCCATCTCTACTAAACATACAAAGATTAGCCAGGTGTGGTGGCAGGTACCTGTAATCCTAGCTACTCAGGAGGCTGAGGCAGGAGAATCGCTTGAACCCAGGAGGCAGAGGTTGCAGTGAGCTGAGATCATGCCATTGCATTCCAGCCTGGCAACAGAACAACACTTTGTCTCAAAAAAAGCAAAGCAAAGAAAACTCTCCAAGCTGTGCTGTCCAGCCACAGGAACGGCTGCCTTGAAAGTGAATTAAAGAAGAAGGGTTGGGAGATACATAAATTTCCTGGGATTTTCTAACAGAGACCCCTGAACTAGGTGGCTTCAAACAAGAGAAATGTATCTTTGACAGTTCCGATCACCAGAAATTTGAGATAGTTACCACTGGGCCCAAATCAGGATGCCAGCAGGCTGTGTGCTCTAGGAGAACTCATTCCTTGCCCTCTGCCCCCTGGTGGCGGCCAGCATTCCTTGGCTTGTGGCTGCATCACCCCTTCTTCTTGTTGGATTTTTGTTGTTGAAAGGGTCTTGCTCTGTCACTCAGGCTGAAGTGCAGTGGCACAATTTTGGCTTACTGCAGCCTCCATCTCCCAGGTCAATTGATCCTCCTACCTCAGACCCCCACATAGCTGGGACTACAGACACACATTACCGCGTCTGGCTAATTTTTGGATTTTTTTGGTAAAGATGGGGTCTCACTATATTGCCCAGGCTGGTTTCGAACTCCTGGGCTCAAGCCATCCTCCCACATTGGCCTCCCAAAGTGCTAGGATTAGTCGTGAGTCACCATGCCTAGCCCCACTCCATCTTCAAAGTGAACATCTTTGTACTCTCTCCACCTGTCCACTCCAGCTTCATATCGCCTGCATGTGTGCGTGTGTGTGTGTGTGTGTGCGCGCAAATCTCTCTGATTCTCTCTTACACAGACACTTGTGATTGCATTTAGGAACTGGGAAATCCAGGATAATCTTTTCATCTGAAGATGCTTCACTGAATCACCTCTGCAAAGATTCCTTTTCCAATAAGGTCACATTCTTAGGTTGCAGGGATTAGGACCTGGTATCTGTGAAGGTCAGGATTCAGCCTACTTCTGTGCTAGGACAGCTTAGTAGCAGAGCAAGTCGACTCTGCCATTTGCTATTGTTCAGCTTTGCCATTTACCACCTACTTGACCTTTCTAGGCCTCAGTTTTGTCCTCTGTAAAATGGGGGTCCTAGGTCCTATTACCTGGGATTGCTGTAAGGACTGCAGAGGATACCATGCCTGGTGCACACAGCACCCGGGAAACTTCACCTATAACCATGTCGCCAGTAGCTTGGCTGGTTTGTGACATGGATGTCATGGGAGGGAGAGCTGCAGGAGGCTCATGCCGGTGAGTTAATTCATAGCTCCCTGCAAGTTCCTACCATGGCTGTTAATGCATGCTGTGCTGGCTTGGATGCTGTGGACGTTAACTCATTGTTTTCCCAGTGCTTATGGCGATGCTGGGTGCATAGTAGATGCTCAAAAAAAAAAATGAGCCATAAGAAATTGGTGCCCTCTTTGGTCAAACATGGTCAGATATGGACAGTGCTAAATGCGTCAAAGTAACAGACTGGAGAAAGGGCCACACAGAAACTGCGTGGGAACGTCGTCCTCAGGGAGAACGCTTTCCCTTGAATTAGATAAGATTCTCTTTCTCCAAATGCTCGTAATCTCTCTTAGCTCCGGACTGACGGCAGCTTCCACAGATGCCTCGGAGGGTTTCATAGTGTTTGAAACACCAGGTTGGCAAGTCCCCCATCCAGTGATCCAAAAAGCCACTGGCATCTTAATTTAAAGAGTAAATATGTTTATTAAGAGGTAAAGTGTGCATTGCCAGCCCCGTGCCCTCTGAGCCTCTTTCCAAACACCATTCCTCTGCGTTATTTTCAAATTCATACAGACGCCGTTTTAATTTTAACTCCACTCTGCTCGGAAGCACTCCGTATAGAATGGGCTTTTAAGTGGCCGGTAATCTGGGTGGGCCATCTGTTGTCCCACCCATGTGCTCTCTCGCTCCATGTCAAGTTTGAGATGATGGCAATGAGGAGGCAGGGCTGGAGCCCTGAGTGTGGGCTGGGGGCTGCTGTTCAAGCTGCTGGGCCTGCTGGCATTGACCCACTTTCCTATCTGCAGGGCGTTTCGCTGTCATCCCATCCTCCAATGCTTCGGGCTGTGTCCTGCCTGTGCAAAAATAGAACCGTCAGTGCCTTTAGCAGACTTTTGGAAAAGCAATTGTAGCCCTTCCTTCCTTTCTCAGTGAGACATATGTTCCCAAGAAACAGACTTTAAAAAGCTGAGTGGTTGCTAGCAGGCCAGGCAGTGGAGGGCCTTTTTTGATTCCAGGGTTCCGGTGACCCTGGAGACCAGGGTGCCACCCACAGTCTCAGGTCCCAAGGTTTGGGCCACGCTCAGTTGAAGCATTTCTGCTTTTCTTGCCGTAAAGGAAAATACCGTGAAGTATGACCCAGCATCCATGTCTGTTTCCTGCTCAGTATGCAGAAAGTCACCGGACAATCCTGTAAGAAGTACAGACGTGTCTTTTAAAAACTGTGTTCGACCCCACACCCTAACAGTGCTATTGGCAGCATCAGAATTTGGAGGGATGTCACTAACCCTGTCCGAGTGAAGCCTGTCCAGATTCCAGTAATAGATGCCCATTTACTGGGAGGGGGAGTGGCAGGGTTTCCATTGGAAAAACTCACCTTACAGGGACCGAGATTCCAAAGAGGCAGCTTAGTCTCGGGTTGGAAGGAGGAGACAGCAGGACTATCTCGCCTAGTGGTGACTGGGCACTACTTTGGATTCTGAGCCTCTTGACAGCCAAGGCAAAAAGGGAAATGAGTTGGATTGTGTTGGCTTTCTCTTTTTTAATTTGTGATTGAGAGAAAGCAGATACATGTGTCTAAAAACAGAATTTTTTCACGAAAATGGAAAGCATATATCCTACCATTCCTTACATAAAAGGCTTTGGGAAGCCCCACATTATAAAATGATTTTCTTTACCATGGTTTTGCAAACTACATTTTTAAAAGTTCCTCATTGCTGGTTTCTTTTTCTTTTTTTCTTTTTTTTTTTTGAGACGGAGTTTCGCTCTTGTTACCCAGGCTGGAGTGCAATGGCACGATCTCGGCTCACTGCAACCTCCGCCTCCTGGGTTCAGGCAATTCTCCTGCCTCAGCCTCCTGAATAGCTGGGATTACAGGCATGCACCACCATGCCCAGCTAATTTTTTGTATTTTTAGTAGAGACAGGGTTTCACCATGTTGACCAGGATGGTCTCGATATCTTGACCTCGTGATCCACCCACCTTAGCCTCCCAAAGTGCTGGGATTATAGGCACGCGCCACCATGCCCAGCTAATTTTTGTATTTTTAGTAGAGACGGGGTTTCACCGTGTTGACCAGGATGGTCCCGGCTGCTTGTTTTTATAGAACTTGCCTTCTGATGTGACAATATTGGTGGCTAGCCTGGGGGCCATCGAGTTTTTATTTAATTCTTACTGCCCAGATACTTGCTGTACAGCCAGAATTTTTTCAACCCATAAAGAGCTTCAGTGCTATTTGAGCACTAGAATATATATAGGTTGGTCCATCAGAGCATTGCTCCCTAAGGCACGGATTTCAATAGGAAAGCATGAAAAGGGCGACAAAGGAAACTCAGCCTGATTTCGGAGTCCTGCTTCCTGACGGGGCCATGGTTTACTGCGTGATGAGTCATCCCAGTGCAGAAGTTCTTGTGCAAATGATCAAGTGCTTGTCATGAATCAGAGTGGCCCGGGGCCCTGGGACAGGCTGGCAAGGGAGTATTTGCAGATGTGGCACGGAAATCTGACACTGTCAGAGCCATTGCTACAAATGTTTTCTGTACAATGGCTGCTGACTGGTCCCAAGAGAGAGAGCGTTCTGACTTTGCAGAAACCACAGATTCTGGACCTCAAAGAGCCCCACGACTCAGTGCTATTCCGGGTGTAGACCGAGGCCCACTGGGTTGACCCCCACCCTCTGATGTGGCTCAGTGATAAAGGGGCTGCGCTTTCAGCTTCAGACCTCTTGCCTCTCTGTTTCATTTCAGATGTCCCCGTCACACGGTGCAATCCTGAACTACCTTCCAAAATTACTCAGAAGCCCGGGGAAAGAGAATATTGATGCCTCTGTTTTGAATGAATGGGTTTCATTTATCATTGGTTAAAAAAAAAAAGCAAGTCCTGTCCTGCATGGCTCAACTTGATCAATAGATCAGTGGGAACCGAGCTGAGACGAGGCTGCGCCACTTGCTTCAGAAGACAAAGCCGCCCTTGCTGACCCTATGCTGGTCTTTTCTTTCTGTGCTTTCACAGATTGCCCTACACTCAGTGACTACAGGATCCTCAATGTCACCGGTGTCGGTTTTCAAGTATCCTGGCGTTTGAATTCTACGCAGAACCGCACTTTCTATGTCCGGGTTTACCAGGGTGAGGAGTTGCTCAGGAGCACCAGGACACGGGGCCTGGCACTGGCAGTGTCTGGGCTGGAGGCTGGAGTGCTCTACAGGGTGAAGACCGGCTACCAGGGGTGCGGGGCAGACGTCTCCACCACGCTGACCGTCAAGACCGGTAAGGCCACCAGCCAGAGACCCCCGTTAGCTCGCAAGCTTGCCGTCCTCTGTCCTAGTCCTGTGGCTCCAGCACTTTGTGGGCATCAGTAGTCATGGATCTCCCCGCACTTCCTCCGTCCCCTCCAAGCTGTCCCACAGCCTGCCCCACATTGCACTCGCCTGCTGGTACCTTCCCTCGCTTCCCTACGTCTCGTCCTGTTCAGGGCTCACTCTGCCGTGACAGAGGACGGCATGTGGACTCAGAAGCACCAACAAGGCATCAGCTAGAGGGAAGCAAATAAAATAAAATTGTGATAATGAAGCAGAAGGTGGCAGCTCCTGGCAGGCAGATCAGGACCCTGTCATGCTTTCCCTGCGGCACCAAGGCTGTCTGAGTTCCTGAGAGAGGAGCGTTGCTGTCGTTTTTGTGCCTCGCTTCCACGTGATGCGTGCAGAGCGAATGCAGTGCCCACCATGTTTGTGCCGGGAGGAAACTTTTTTCTTTTTGAGACAGGATCTTGCTCTGTCATGCAGGCTGGAGTGCAGTGATGCGATCACAGCTCACTGCAGCCTCGACCCCTTGCCCTCAAATGACCCTGTGATCCTCCCACCTCAGCCTCCCTTGTAGGTGGGACCACAGGCACACACCACCATGCCTGGCTAATTATTTAATTTTTCATAAACATGGAGCCTTGCCAGGTTGCTCAGGCTGGTCTCAAACTCCTGGGCTCAAGTGACCCCAGGAGGAAACTCAGGAATGACTTGAGCCCCCCTGCCACCCACCAACCCCTACCCTCAGGAAAAGCTTACATTCCAACATCAGACACAAATAATTTGGAAGAGTCTAGAAGACTCTTGAACTACTGATCTGCTTCACATCCCAGCCTTTTCTTTCATTTTCCATATTATACAAATGCCTTTTTTTATAGAGCCATTTTTAAGCAGCTCAGTTTGCTTTAAAGGCCTTGTCTAATTCCACCTTGTCTAATTTCTCCTTGCCATGAGCCTATGATGCCGGGAGGCAGCAGGTGTTACGCTGGCAGCTGATGCCCAGAGCCTCCGGGGAGTCCAATTCCCAGGGCCCTGGAGGAGGCTGCCTGGGCACAGTGCTCTGCGATTTGTCGGGGCCTGAGAATCGGAGGACACAAGGGGTGCTCCTCCCTCCTGCTAAGATAGGAGATCCACAGGGGCCCTAACTGGGAAATATACAGCATACAACATCGATAGCATTTCTGCGACCTTAAGTGTGGCATGCACAGGTGACACACTCTCTTATGGCCCACAGCTTGCCAGCTGGGAGAGAGCCAGGGGGGACACAGCTGTGGGTGGCTGTTACGCAACTGGAGACATGTGCAGAATTGTGGCCAGTCTGCTCCTGGACCCGCCAGCTCTTGGCTTGTGCATGCTGGGTTTCCTCTTAGTAATGAGAGACGAATATTCCCATGTCCCATCTTGAACCTTTTTTCCGTCTTCGTTTATGTCCAAAAATAAGGCAACCTCCCTTGTAAGTGAGCAACCCTACTAGTTTGACTGTCACAGAACATGTTCTTGAGAGGCGGGACTTTCAGAGCTCAATTCTGGGACGTCCCCAGGCAGGTTGGAATCTGTTGGTCACCTGATATTGGAGGCCTGAGTAAGGGCCCCATGTGAGTACCCGCTGGGCCCTGTGATTGTGAACAGGGCAAAGGAAAGCTGCAGCCACCCCACGGGAAAGGACCCTCTGTGCGCTGGTTGAATCCCAGTTCCTGTGGGTATGGCCTGTGTGTGACGCTGGTAACTCCTTCCTGGGATGCCTCTGCCCTGGACATAAAAGTGTGTGTTTATTCTTTCATTTCTTACATTTATTTCCCCCAGTTAGGATACCTCAATCTAAGATTCACACCTCACTCTATTAAAAAAAATTCCCCACCAAAGAATAGGCTTCATAGAAAACATTAACAGAAAAGTGTGCGACTTTTGACCACGGGCTGATCTGTTTCACTGTCTGTCTCAGAAGCCCAGGTGTTTGAAATCACAATAAAGATCGTAAACCGAAACCTGACGGAGCAGTTACGTGACCGCAGCAGCGTGGAGTACCAGGACTTTTACAGACAGCTGCTTCACGAGGTAAAGCCACAATGCGGACACACAAACCTTTTTTGGGTGTTTTGAGTGAGGCCATCAAACAGAAGCCGTGAATTCCTGCCCAGCTCTTCCTCTGGGATTGTGGCAAAAATACATGTTATTTCAGCTTCAGAGAGGCCAAAGGCAAATTGCACAGTAATTTCCCAAAAGCTTCCCCCTGCTTTCATTCAGTACTTAATCCAGATACTGAGGCCGTCCATCTTTAAAATATGTGCCTTTATTCAAATGGTCTACACCACTTAATCCTACTGCTGGGTTTTCTGTGGAAGCTTCTTTCTGAGGGCTCTGTCCTCCAGCTCTGGGGTAGCTTCATTAGCGAAGCATTTATCCACAATCACGGCATCCATTCCTCCCTCATGGCTAAAGGGAGACATCAGCAGACAGCCAGTGACAATCGAGCCAGTGTGCAGCACCATCTATCCACAGATGGGGCACTGGAGAGAAGAGTGACTTCCTAAGCTGCCAAGAATCACATAAGGTCTGAGGTTTTGCCCTCCCTGCAAACTCACAAGTGAGTCTGCCACAGTTTCATGGATGCTGGCTGAAGACATGAGACTCCTGGGCCAGAGACAAAAGACTGTATTACTCACAGTACAGCAGGCAGCATGCATGTGCTTTTGTGCCATTTCCTGCACCCAAGTCCCACAGAGGTGATGCACGGGGCCCAGGGGACGAAGCACACGAAGTGGGTCTGCACCTGAGCTGAGGATCCCTGATCCTAGGGAGCCTGAATCTTCAATAATGGGTGCAGGCACTTGCTCCAGAAGTAGAAATTATCTGTTACATTGGACAGTAACAAGCCAGCCCTTTGCTCTGGAGGGGGCCACTATCTCTCCCTCCCAAGGCTGTTCACTATGCAAACATCCTTGGAAAGATATTCTGTAACAAAGGGCAGTTAGTGCTTCTACTTGCAAGATGTGTAGAAATGCCGGAGAGCCACGGAGGATGCTTCCCAACATTCGCCTGCAGGGGAATCCAGTTTTGAATGTTTTCAGATAATTCCCTCTTTTTCAATGTTAACTCATTGTGTGTGCAAGTGTTGGGTGGTGGAAAGGCAGGGAATCAGGCTGGTATCTCCCTTGCTTGGGCATGGGTAGTCCTGAGCACCTGGCTCCGTGTGTGTGTTTTCTGCAAGATACAGCCTAGTAAGTGAGGGGACAGCTCCAAATGGCCATAGGCATTGTTCCTTGGTGAGGCCTCTCCATCTATCAATCCATCTATCAATTCATCCATCAATCCATCTATCAATCCATCCATCAATCCATCTATGAATCCATCCATCAATCCATCCATCAATCTATCCATCAATCTATCTATCAATCCATCCATCAATCCATCTATCAATCCATCCATCAATCCATCCATCAATCTATCTATCAATCCATCTATCAATCAGTCCAGTAGTCTTTCTTGGACACTCACACATGTGACCTTCATACCAGTTTTCAGGACACTCAAGAGGGGATTGTTCATCTGATGCTCCATGACTGGGAGCTTGATTGCAGTGGTCACTGTGAGTCTCCAGCACACACCAGGCCAGGCCCAGCCGTCCCAGGGAAAGCTCAGCTCAGGTGCTGTGAACAGGAGGCTCTCTGCTTGCTCTGAGAGGTCGGTTGCTGGGTGCCTCCTGTTGATTGTAGAGGAGACAGAGAGGTCCATGTGCCATCCATTGGTCATACCTGGAACCCTGCTTAATGGTGGTGAAGACGTGCATGGATGTCTGCCCTGTCTGAGTAGCTGTTGCCTCTTCTTGGCTAGGTCGAGAGCTCCTTCCCGCTGGTGGTGTCTGACTTGTACCGAAGTGGGAAACTGAGGATGCACATCGTGTCTCTCCAGGCGGGAAGTGTGGCTGTGAGGCTCAGGCTTACTGTGCAGGACCCCGGGGTTCCTGTGAGTGTCTCCACGCTGGCCCCCATGCTCCAGTCCCTGCTGGCAAGCACAGTGTTCCAGATTGACCAGCAGGGGACACTCGTGCAAGGTACAGTCCGGCCACCCGCTCTGCTGCCTGCTGCCCTCCAGCTCAGAAGTCCTCTTGGCGACTTTATTTGAATCCGTCTTTTCTTTATTTCAAAGGGTAAAGAAATGCAAATCCTTATTTTAGCTTCCTCCACCGGAACCAGGGGCAGTAGCCCTGAACAACCAGTCCACCTGCGTCTCACCGGTCAGCCCAGGACACTGAATGAAACGGGTCTGGAGGGTCCCCTCTGGGGAAGGGGACAGGAGTTCACTGTGTCTGTGGTCAGGGCCCCCTAGCACTTCTGGGCAGCTGTGCAATTGCCCACCTGTGGGTCTATTTTTTTTTCTTTCTTTTTTTTGAGACAGGGTTTTTCTCTTGTTACCCAGGCTGGAATGCAATGGCATGATCTCAGCTCACTGCAACCTCCACCTCCTGGTTTCAAGTGATTCTCCTACCTCAGTCTCTCGAGTAGCTGGAATGACAGGTGCCCAACACCAAGCCTGGCTAATTTTTGTATTTTTAGTAGAGACGCAGTTTCACCATGTTGGCCGGGATGGTCTCACCATGTTGGCCAGCTCAGATGATCCACCCACCTTAGCCTCCCGAAGTTCTGGCATTACAGGTGTGAGCCACTGTGCCCAGCCTCTGTGGGTCTATTTCATTACCCTGTGTGTTGTTTCATTTTACTTGGTGTTGCCTTGAAGCAGGAGGTCATGGACAGAGGACAGCCAAAAAGGCAGAGAGATAGAGAGACAGAGAGGCACGGAGACCAGGTTTTTACCATCCCACAGCAGGCACAAAGCTCTCTCCTCGCTGTGAGGCCATACGCAGTCTCTAAATCCACAAGCTCCAGTTTTGGGCTCAATCTGTGGAGTGGGCGTCTCCTGGGGTGCTGGGTCTTGGAGCTCAGCCATGTGCTGGCTTGCAGTCCCAACCTTCCCCCACCAGGAGGTGCTGGGAACAACTGGGGGGGGTGTTAGGGGGCATCTGTGCTTCAAAGTCATGCCTGGAAGCCTCAGGCTGGGGGTCAGTCTGTTCACTGGGCAGCCCCTAAGGATGGAGATACTACAATGGCCCTTGTACCTGGTGAGATGCCACCTAGCTGGGCTGCAGGGCCGAGGGTGGGCTCCATAGTGTATGCCCCCAGCAGGGTGCTCAGTGTGTTACTTCGTGATCCAGGCTTCTGGGAGATTCAGCCTTCAGATGGATGCAGCCCAGCCCATCCTCCACACCTCCCTGCCTCCCTCGTCCTGTCCTCTGGGACCAGGGCTCAGGTGATGCTGGAACCCTGCCAAATGAGAACTTGGATAGCAGGGATGTCATGGGTTGAAGGGTGGCTCCTCCAAAAAGATATGTTCACCTGGAATTTCAGAATGTGACCTTATTTAGAATAAGGGTCTTTGCAGATATGATTAAGGTGAGGATGTCAAGATGAGGCCCTCCTGCCATTGGATTTGGGGTGGCCCTGAAGTCCAATGACGAGTGTCTTTATATGAGACAAGAGGAGGCGACACAGACACAGAGGCCAAGATTGGAGTGACACAGTCACAAGCCAAGGAACTCGTGGAGCCATGAGATAAGCCGCTGTAAGAGGCATGGGAAAGCTCCTTTGCTGGAGCCCAGAGGGAGGGCAGCCCGGCCGACACCTTGAGTTTGGACTTCCAGCTTCTGGAGTGGCGGGAATGCATCATCTGTGTCATTTCAGGCCCCCCAGCTGGTGGTGTTCGTGATGACAGCCACAGGAGGCTCATGTCTTGCATCCTGAGGACTGGATGCTCTGTCTTAAGTATTCCTACCACCCATTCCCCACGCAGTTCCAGTTGCCCTGCAGAAGGTGTTAAGCCTCTTGGGCAGGCTCTTGCCCGGCAGGATCCCTGCAGGCTGTGGGCTGCTTCCTACACCTTTCGGAGCTGAGGTGCTGCTGCAGGGCAGTCCCTGAGCTGGGGAGTTGGCTGTGTGGCCAGCAACGGTCACACCTTGGTCTGTGCGTAGCTGGGTAGACAGCCCTGTCTCTGCTGTCTTTTGGCTCTGTTACCACTGGTATCTTCAGACTCCAGGGCTAGGGGAGCAATGGTGGGCACCGCCCCTACCTGGGGAGGCAGCGTGAGGCCCGAGCCCAGCTTCCAGGGGGACTCCCACCCCTCCCCGAGAGCCCCACCTTCACAGCAAGGACCTGCAGAAGACATTCGATACCACTGCAAAAAAACCAAGAAAGCAAAACACAAAAAGAGCTCCTTGGAAGCAGAAAAGGCATTTGCACGGTGGCCCACATGGAAGCTCTGTCATTGGCACAACTGGAGCTTCCCTGAGTCGTTCAGGAGCACGCGCTGCCCGTGGGTGACGAGGGCCGCAGCCCGTCTGGGGTTCAGGCCGTCATGACATTATCTTTACCCTTAGGCCATCCATCCTGGGGCCTGGGGTTTCCTGAGCCAGTCATGGTGAACTGTGCCGGTGGCCATGTGTCCAGTCTTTCCCCAGGAGGGTACGGCCCGTGCTGGGAGGCCTGGAGGCCGAGCCGCCCCCTGTGCCTATGAGCTGCACCCTCACAGCGCAGCCATGCCTCCTGCTCACTGTCTCATGGGAGGCGGCGGAACGGGTTGGAATCCCAGCTCTGACACTCACTCACTATGTGACGCTGCACAGATGACTTCCTCTTTCTGGGCCTCAGGATGCGCCTCTGTGAAATGGGAAGATTACAGCAACATGCCCCCTCCTATGGCGGTGGGGTAAATCAAGGGACAGCGCCTGCGTGGGTTTGGTCCAGCGCCTGTGCATGGTGACGGCATTTCCGATGTTCCTCCACTGTTCAGGGTTAACTCTCCTCCAGGATTAACTTTCATATCTTGGCTGAGAGCTCCCCTAGGAAGGTCGCCTAGCAACCCTTGGGTTCCCACCGGTCCTTCCTCGTGTCTGGGCTCCTCTCTGCCCCTCACATCACTCCCATTCAATCTCTCGCTCCTAACAGCACCGCCCCAGCTCCTCCTCTCCCCCATTCTCAGGAGAGATTCTCATACCGTGCCCGTTTGTCCTAGAGTGAGGGCCATCACTGGGCTTCTATGAGGCACCGCTGTGAACCCTCTGCACCGACCTCGGCCAGAGGAGCGGGACCCCCGCTGGCATCCTTCTGCGTGAGAGGCCGTGTGGGTCTTCTGGGGCCCCAGAATCACGCCGCTTCTCCTGGGGCCAGAGCAGACTGAGCTGAGCTCCTCAAAGATTCCCATCAGCCGCCTGCTCCCACTGGCCTCGCCACTGTGCCAAGCCTTTCCAGCCCCTCTGCAGAGTGGGAGAAGGGCCGCGAGCGAGGGTCCTGGCCTGGGGCTGTTGCCGTCCCCGTCGCCTGCTGGCCAGGCTCACCTACTGCAGGCTGCTTCCTTTCCTTAGGCTCGCGGGCACCGCGGTTTGTCCAGCGTCCATTCGTGGTGGCATTAGGCCCAGGCATTAGGCTGGCATTAGGCTCTGTGCCCTCTTTCTCCCAGTGTGAATCTGACACGTGGCCCCGGGAGAGTCTGAGGGGCATCACTTCCAGAGAACACCCTGGGCCCTGAATGACAGCTCATGGTCATACTGAGGAGCCTATGCCTCGCTGGGACAGGGTGGCCCAGGGGGTCCGGGGTCTGTACCTGCTCCGAGACCCTCTCCAGCTTGTTGTTCTGGGTGGGGCCAGCTCAGGAGGGGCACCTGGGCTAGGAGCCTCTGGAGCAGCTGTCCCCACCACTCCAGGAGAGGGCTCAGCCCTTGTCCCAGCTGAAGGGCCAGTGGGAGGAGTGTGCAGCATCCTTCCCTGGGCTCCCGCCACCTCTGTGCCCACGTCTGGCCAGCCCGAGAGGGAGCAGAGGCTCACTGGCAGCTCTTCTGCTCCCACACCTGCCTCTTCCTCTGAACTGCAGGCCTGGCAAGCCTCAAGGCTTAATGCGAGACTCAATACAGCTGTCAGTGCCTTCCTCTGAGCTTGCTTGGGAGCTGTCTGGGGGGACGGGGGAGTGAAGGCTAGGTGAATCATCACGCACCAAAATAGACACCAGGTGCTTGGTGGTTTGAGCCAGAGTCTTGCCTGGTGCCTCTGCTGTCCTCCGTGGACTGCAGCCCGGCCAGCCTATGCTCCAGCCCCAACCCGGAGCACCCCCAGGAGAGGTACCTGTAGGCTGGAGGTTGAGTAGCACCCCAGGAAGAGGTGCGGGCTGGCACCAGCAGCGTTCTGATGGCAAGGCAGCCTCCGGGCCTTGCCAGCTTGGTGGCACAGCTGTTGTGGCAGCTGTTGTGTTGTTCTCCAGAGAAGCTGCCTCTGTGGAGACAGAAAGCAGCACAGCAGGAAGAACCATGGCGAGCCTCTGAGCACTCAACAGCAGGGTTTTCTTTGCACGCAACTGGACTGGTCCCTCGTCATGGCTTAAATTCCAACTGAGCTGGAGCTTCTCTGGCACTCTGGGCATGGGTTGGTTCCTGGGCACCTCCACCTGCAGCTTTGCAGAAACACTCACAGAAGCGCCGTCACCATCTAGCAGGGCCCGCCCTGCTGACCTCAGCTCAGTCACCCCCATGGGAACTGCATTGTCCTTGTCCCCGCTGACATTCCCCCAGGCAGGCCCTCCAGTGACGTGACTTCCCATGTCTTTGGGGCACAGGAGGAAGTGCATACCCGTTGAGACACCTGAGTGGTCTAAAATGGTGTGGCAAGTTCCTGTTAGACTCAGGTGGACCCCCCTCCCCGGCTCAGTCATTTTTCTGTTTCTTGGTTGAGACACTAAGTATTGGATAATGTGGGCACACTGAAGAGAAGAGAACGCATTTCAACTTTTTGGGTGTGGAAACAATAAATAAGAGACAGATATATGCACACCTATGGGTGCTGATATCACCCAAAGGAAGCAACGTTTTCTAATAATGAGACAACCAGTGTGAAGGTAGGCACAGGTAGGTCATAAGCTGTCACGAGGGTGTTGGACGGATGCCCCGTCTCTGCCCCAAAAGTGCCCCTGCTCCGGCCATTCACTGCAAAGAGGGCCAGGAAGGACTCCTTCCAGCGCGGGTCTGTCTTCTGATAACTCTTGCCGTTTTCTCCTGGGTCTTGTCTTGTGTCTCCCTGGCAGACTGGGACGAGTGTGTGGACAGCACAGAGCATGACTGCTCGCCGGCTGCCTGGTGCATCAATCTGGAGGGCTCCTACACCTGCCAGTGCCGCACAGCCAGGGACGCCCTGCCCTCCCGCGCGGGCCGGGTCTGTGAGGGTGTGTATTCTCCCCTACACTGCCAACTCTGGGAAGGCCCCCTGCGTGGGGATCTGGGGGTGAGGCAAGGTCCAATTCTCCATCAGGCGCAGTGCTGAGGATGTACGGTAATGTTAGGGGCTCACAGAAATGTTTCATTTCAATTTCTTTTAAAACCAGAGAGAAATTAAAAGAAGGACAGTAAATATATATAAAACAACGAATCCAGCCAGGATGACACTCATCTCTATCCAAATGCCATTATAAAGTGGAATTTTGATAGATTTTTAAGTGGAGGGGCGCAGGGCTCCATGAAGGCCAAGTTCTTTGGGCCCACAGAAGTCATGAGGGGGGGCCCTGAACTCTAGACCTGCTGTATCAGCCCCACGTCTTTTCTGTGGGCCAGTTCTGATGGGTGGGTTGGGGATAGCTGGGGTGCTGAGTTGAGCAGCAGGAGGAGGCCACATGCAGACCTAAAATGCGGTGACAGAGTAGCAATGTCCACCTGGACGCGGGTGTGGCAGAGGCACCCAGATGCCGGCTTGCAGCCCCCGAGGAGGCCTTTCTAGCTGGAAGTCAGCGGCCGAGGCCTGTTCCCTGGGAGAATATTCCTTAGCTGCTGCTCACTGACCGCTTCTAACATCCCACGCTTGACTTCTCCTGTGTGTCCTACTTGCCTAATGTCCTGCAAGCCGATGGCAGCACCAAGTCCCACACTGAGCACAAATCTGGGGGAAGTTGTCCCATTTTCCCAAAGCCCTGATGGATGGATCTGAGGCTTGTGAGAACCAAGCCCTGCATTCAAGTCGGGGTTTGCAGCCCCTGCCAGGTGGATCCCTCACCCTCAGCCTCAGTTTCCTCATTTATCCAGCGGAAATGTGTGACTTGCCTTCAGGGAGCCCCAGGGAGCCTGTAAACACCGGCCAGGGAGACACTCCTGAATGCCGGCTGAGCCCGCCTGCCTCCCTGCCCAGGTCCACGTGGGATGCAGAGCCGTCCTGCGGGATGTGGGTGGGATCCAGCAGGCTCTGACAGTGGATGTGTCTTGGCAGGTGACCTGGTGAGCCCCACGGGCGGTGGGCTGTCTGCGGCAACAGGGGTCACGGTTCCAGCTCTTGGCACGGGAACAACAGCCCTCGGCTTAGAGAACTTCACCTTGTCATCCAGCCCTGGGCAACTTCGGGGCACCCCGGCAGCAGGCCAGGCCTGGACCCCAGGGCCCCCACCCAGGAGAGGGGGCAGCAGTGTGGTTGGGCATGACAGAAACAACACAGGAAAAGGTGTGGAGCAGGAGGCGCCCAGCATTGCCCCAGGTTTGGGGATGGACCAAGGGAGCCAGGTGAACTCCAGCCAGGGGAGCACCAGCCAGGCAAGTCCCAGCCAGGGGAGCCCCAGCCAGGCGAGCAACAGCCAGGGGAGCCCCAGCCAGGGGAGCACCAGCCAGGCAAGTCCCAGCCAGGCAAGCAACAGCCAGGGGAGCACTAGCCAGGCAAGTCCCAGTCAGGCAAACCCTAGCCAGGGGAGCACCAGCCAGGGGAGCACAAGCCAGGGGAGCACCAGCCAGGGGAGCACCAGCCGAGAGATCCCCAGCCACAGGAACACTGTCAGGGTGATAGGCACCACCTCCTCCCCCAAGGCTCCTGGGTCAACCCACAGCTTCCCTCCTGGGGCCACAGATGGCCCACTGGCCCTCCCTGAACAGTTACTGGGAAACTCCACCATGGAGCCATCCTCCTGGCCTTCCCCTACCAAGGACCCCACTGGCCACATCATGTGGCATGCCACCCGTCCCACCTGGGAAACACTTCTGAATCCCACATTGCTGCAAAATGAGAACAGTGGACCCTCCGGCTCTGCAGACCTGCCATCGACCCCCACCCTTACACCTCTGAAGAGCTCTGCCTGTGGTGAGTTCCTCCAATGACACATGCTGGGGCCTAGGACCAAGAGGGGCCATGCAGCCTATGTGAGGCTCGGGTGGCAAAGCTCCTGCAGTGGTGGAGGTGCAGGCTGCTAACATGGCTCAGGTGGCATCCTCATCTTGTGCATGAGGAAACGGGTGTCCAGCAGATGGTTTCTGGTCGAATTAGGAAGGCAGCTTGGTCTTCTCACCTGTTCCAGCCCTCTCCTCCTACCTCACAGGGCCCCCTGTTTGCAGCAGCTGGGGCAGAGGTCTGCCTCAGGAGCAGTCTTTGGGCTTACTTGTCACATTAGGTACTAGAGCCATCCCCTGAGGTGGTGGCCACCCCAGCTGTCCTGCCTCCTAGCAGGGCTGTGCCCAGCCTCCCCAGCCCTGATCAGTGTGATATCACCCCACAACAATTCTGGACCCCCCAGTAATGGTGCACGCCCTTAGCTGTGCTGCATCTGCACTGTTCCACACCCCTCGGCTGTTCCGTCACCCTCCTAAGTATTCTGCAGCCCAGCAGCTGCTCTGCACACCAATGTGTGCTGCACCCCAACCTTTCTGCACCCCTGGGTTTTCTGTACTCCCAGCTGTTCTGCACCTCCCCAGCTGTTCTGCGTCTGCCCAGCTGTTCTGCACCTCCCCAGCTGTTCTGTGTCTGCCAAGCTGTTCTGCGTCTCCACAGCTGTTCTATACCTCCCCGGCTGTTCTGCCTCTCCCGGCTGTTCCATGTCTCCCTGGCTGTTCTATATCTCCCCGGCTGTTCTGTGTCTCCCCAGCTGTTCTGCACCTCCCCAGCTGTTCTGCGTCTGCCCAGCTGTTCTGCACCTCCCCAGCTGTTCTGCGTCTCCACAGCTGTTCTGCGTCTGCCCAGCTGTTCTGCGTCTCCACAGCTGTTCTGCACCTCCCCAGCTGTTCTGCGTCTCCTCAGCTATTCTGCGTCTGCCCAGCTGTTCTGCACCTCCCCAGCTGTTCTGCGTCTCCCCAGCTGTTCTGCATCTGCCCAGCTGTTCTGCGTCTCCACAGCTGTTCTATGTCTCCCCGGCTGTTCTGCCTCTCCCGGCTGTTCTATGTCTCCCCGGCTGTTCTATATCTCCCTGGCTGTTCTATATCTCCCTGGCTGTTCTGCATCTCCCCAGCTGTTCTGCACCTCCCCAGCTGTTCTGCATCTCCCCAGCTGTTCTGCACCTCCCCAGCTGTTCTGCGTCTCCCCAGCTGTTCTGAGTCTCCCCAGTTGTTCTGCGTCTCCTCAGCTGTTCTGCACCTCCCAAGCTGTTCTGCATCTGCCCAGCTGTTCTACACCTCCCCAGGCGTTCTACGTCTCCCCAGCTGTTCTGCGTCTGCCCAGCTGTTCTACACCTCCCCAGGCGTTCTACGTCTCCCCAGCTGTTCTGCGTCTGCCCAGCTGTTCTACACCTCCCCAGGCGTTCTACGTCTGCCCAGCTGTTCTGCGTCTGCCCAGCTGTTCTGCACCTCCCCAGCTGTTCTGCGTCTCCTCAGCTGTTCTGCGTCTCCTCAGCTGTTCTGCGTCTCCCCAGCTGTTCTGCGTCTCCACAGCTGTTCTATATCTCCCCGGCTGTTCTGCATCTCCCCGTCTGTTCTGCATCTCCCGGCTGTTCTATATCTCCCCGGCTGTTCTGCATCTCCCCGGCTGTTCTGCATCTCCCGGCTGTTCTATGTCTCCCCGGCTGTTCTGTATCTCCCCGGCTGTTCTATATCTCCCCGGCTGTTCTATATTTCCCTGGCTGTTCTGCATCTCCCCAGCTGTTCTGTATCTCCCTGGCTGTGCTGCATCTCCCCGGCTGTTCTATATCTCCCTGGCTGTGCTGCATCTCCCCGGCTGTTCTGAGTCTCCCCAGCTGTTCTGCACCTCCCCAGCTGTTCTGCACCTCCCCAGCTGTTCTGCATCTCCCCAGCTGTTCTGCACCTTTCCAGCTGTTCTGCGTCTCCCCAGCTGTTCTGAGTCTCCCCAGTTGTTCTGCGTCTCCCCAGCTGTTCTGCACCTCCCAAGCTGTTCTGCATCTGCCCAGCTGTTCTACACCTCCCCAGGCGTTCTACGTCTCCGGAGCTGTTCTGCGTCTCCTCAGCTGTTCTGCACCTCCCAAGCTGTTCTGCATCTGCCCAGCTGTTCTGCACCTCCCCAGCTGTTCTGCGTCTCCTCAGCTGTTCTGCATCTGCCCAGCTTTTCTGCACCTCCCCAGCTGTTCTGTGTCTCCCCAGCTGTTCTGCATCTGCCCAGCTGTTCTGTGTCTCCACAGCTGTTCTATGTCTCCCCGGCTGTTCTGCCTCTCCCGGCTGTTCTATGTCCCCCCGGCTGTTCTATATCTCCCTGGCTGTTCTATATCTCCCCGGCTGTTCTGTGTCTCCCCAGCTGTTCTGCACCTCCCCAGCTGTTCTGCGTCTTCTCAACTGTTCTGCATCTGCCCAGCTGTTCTGCGTCTCCACAGCTGTTCTGCATCTCCCCGGCTGTTCTGCATCTCCCGGCTGTTCTATGTCTCCCTGGCTGTTCTGTATCTCCCTGGCTGTTCTATATCTCCCCAGCTGTTCTATATTTCCCCGGCTGTTCTGTATCTCCCCAGCTGTTCTATATCTCCCCAGCTGCTCTATATCTCCCTGGCTGTGCTGCATCTCCCCGGCTGTTCTATACCTCCCTGGCTATTCTGTGTCTCCCCAGCTGTTCTGCACCTCCCCAGCTGTTCTGTGTCTCCACAGCTGTTCTGCGTCTGCCCAGCTGTTCTGCGTCTCCCCAGTTGTTCTGCACCTCCCCAGCTGTTCTCCATCTGCCCAGCTGTTCTTCACCTCCCCAGCTGTTCTGTGTCTACCCAGCTGTTCTGCACTTCCCCAGCTGTTCTGCGTCTGCCCAGCTGTTCTGCGTCTCCACAGCTGTTCTATACCTCTCCGGCTGTTCTGCCTCTCCCGGCTGTTCTATATCTCCCTGGCTGTTCTATGTCTCCCTGGCTGTTCTATATCTCCCCGGCTCTTCTGCATCTCCCCGGCTGTTCTATATCTCCTCAGCTGTTCTGTATCCCCCCAGCTGTTCTGCATCTCCCCAGCTGCCCTGTGACTCCCCAGCCGTTCTGCGCCTTCCCAGCTTTTCTTCATCTCCCCAGCTGCCCTGTGACTCCCCAGCCGTTCTGCGCCTTCCCAGCTGTTCTGCATCTCCCCAGCTGCCCTGTGACTCCCCAGCCGTTCTGCGCCTTCCCAGCTGTTCTGCATCTCCCCAGCTGCCCTGTGACTCCCCAGCCGTTCTGCGCCTTCCCAGCTGTTCTGCACCTCCCCAGCTGCTTCATGCACCCTCAGCTGTTCTGCCCCCACATTTGTTCTGCACTTTCCTAGCTGTTCTTCACCCCAGATGTTTTGCACCCTCACAGATGCTCTGCATTGTCAGCTTTTCTGCACATCCAGTTGTTTTTACCCCCTAAGTGTTTTGTGCCCCCCTCTGCTCTATACATCCAGGGTTCCTGCACCCCCTTAGCTGTTTTGCACCCCTTGTTCTACTGTAACCCCCAGCAGTCCCATGTTACCTGTAGAATATTTAGCCATCACCAAGCCCCCAGGTGACATCTCAGGAGATTCACAGCAGATCAGTGCAGGAACTGGGTCTCGGCCATGACAGTCCTGTGAGCTTGCAGAGATAGCCTGCCTCTGGATTTCACCCAAATGAACTGTTAAAAGTGATCTCCATCAGTGCATTTCCTCTGCTAAGCAGTACAGGCTCCAAGACTAAATTCTTGAGCCCATGTAAGTCAGTATTACCAAGGGACCTGGTGTCTTCCTGTAAGACTGGTTCTCTAGCCAGCATTGTCACCAATCCTCACCCTTAGGTGGACCCTGGGGAAATCCACCCAAGGGTCAAGAGTGGACAGTCCATCTGAGGAGCCACCAAGAACCTTCTCGAGAGGCCTTCATTTTAGGGAATCCAGAGGCCTCAGGGATGTATATGAACCATCTGCTGAAAGAAAACAAAACCAGAAGCATTTGCTATCCTCCTGAGGAGGGGCGGGGCGGGGGCAGGAAGCCCAGGCTCAGGAGCCTTGTGCAGGATCCTGCTCACCCATCACAAGACTTGCCTTGGTGGTCATCACCTGCAAATCCCCCATGTCCCCATGGTGATGAACTGGATTTTTGGTATCAGGGGAGGCTTCTTGTCTCCTCTCTCCTGGGAATGGCTTGATTTTAACTTTGGTGTTTACACTGCACTTCCCAGTTCCCGTCTCCATTGGGAGGATCGTGGTCTCCAATGTGAGCAGCACAGGTTTCCACCTGGCATGGGAGGCGGGTCTCGCCCTGGGCTCTGCCTTCCAGCTCACTCTGACTTCTGCGTGGAGCCCCACGGTGGTTCTAGAGACCTGGGACACGAGTGTGACCCTGTCGGGGCTGGAGCCTGGGGTCTTGCACCTGGTGGATATCGTGGCCAAAGCGTGTGGGAAAGAAGGAGCCGGAGCTCGTCTGAAAGTGAGGACAGGTAACGGGCTTCCATTTGTTTTTAAAGAGGAATAAAAGGTCTGAAGAAGACGTTCAGTGGGTTAAGGCTTAAGAGGGCTGGATTTGTTTGTGGGCTGCTAGGTGTGATTGTTCCTCCCAGCTTAGGGGTATCCAGCCAGCTTCATCCTCAGCAGGCATGCAACAACATCCAGGTAGGAGGCAGCTTATTCAGGAAAAGGCATTAGGCAGCCTTTGGGCACTGGCAGAGGGCTGCGGACTGTGCCTGGAGGCTGCGGGTGTGGGCTCGCCTGTGTCCTTGTGGGGACAGAAGACACGTGCGGTGCCCATCTGTTGAGCTGCACCCATTCCCTCTGATCTCAACAGTCTCAAAGGACTTGGCTTTCAGGAAGGACATCAACGGATAATCAACAGGCACACAGATGATCTGTGAGCAGCCTGCTGGAGCCAGATCCCGGGGCCACAAAGTAAAGAACTGAGCAATAATGAATCAAACAGAGACTGCTGCTTGGAGCTGAGCAGTGACAACGTTACATGTATTTGGATGAAATTCCTATTTTTTCCATTAGCATTGCGACGTGGGTATTTTCTTCTGTGTACATTTCCCGAATAGTCAGGGGTGGGTGAGGCTGCAGGTCGGTTTTCACACCACGGGCAGCTTCCCAAGCATTGCCAACTGTGGTCTGTGCAGTGGGGCGCGCACCCCTTGAGGGAGGTGTCAGATGGCCTATTGGGATGCAGTAACAAGAGTTTAGAACGCCTGTGTATGTGCTTTAAAGCACTGGCCAGCCATGGCCTGGGAGTTATACGACAGATGGAGTGCGAGGCATTAATTGTGCAGGTTCACGACCGGCCGGAGAGGAGGGAGATCAGTGCTGGCTGGGTGGTCAGGCACGGTGGCCCTGGCGTCTGAGAGCCGGATCTGGGCCTCCGAAGGTCTCAGCTGCTCTGGAAGGGACAGGCTGCATGTGGGACCCGGAGCCTGCTCTCACCTGTGCACCTGTCCTGCTGCTGATGGCTTTCAGACTGGGCTGCCCATGCCGGCCGTGGAGACTGAAGCAGAGGCCCTCAGGGGCAGCAACAGCAATGATGTCAAGGATGTAGAGTTTGGGGTTGGCCCAGGAATGCATAGCAGAATGGCTCTGTGGTTTGTCTTGAGCCTGAGTGAGAAACTCTGGGGAGATGGACTCTAAGCCCCTGAGAGGAGAGCTGTGTCTTTCTTCTTCACTGTCTAGAATGCCTCTGGCACATGGCAGGTGCTTTGCAAATATCTAGACGGACTGACTGAACACTGGCGTGGCTGCCATGCCAAGGCCAGGATGGGGTGGCGACATTCCTGGGCCACGTTTATGTGCCACATACTCCTAGAAGCCCTCCATGGAGGGAGAAGATTCAGACGGAACAGGTGATACCAAAACAGGGATTGCGTATAGACCAGGGGAGGTGGGGCTGCCGGGGGAGGAAGAAGGGCTGGCTCTAAACAAGGCTCCTGGGCACCCTGTGGGCATAAGGGCTCTGAGCAGAGACCTGGCCAGGGTCCTGAGTCCTGGTGTACCTGGGACAGCCCAGTTTGCACCTGTGGCCCTGGCCAAGTTATTTAATGGTGCCTCCAATGTGCTCTAAGTCACGCCAGCTTGCCGGTAAATTGTTTGAACATCGTGGCATGGGTAATGGCAGCAAGGAAGGAAGGCTGTGTGTGTGTTGTGGGGAGAGTTGCAGGGGCTGGGCTGACTCTGGAAGGTTCTCCCACTGGGCTCAGGCTTTGTCCTGTGTCCTCCTCAATCTGATGGGCTGTCTCCCCGGGCCCCGGCACTATTCCTTCCTTCCAGAGCACAGGCTAGCCTTGGTGTGATGCTCTTCCCGGATGTGAGAATACGCTTTTTAAGACTGAAATGATAGTCTGTTATCGAATGCATCGCCAATTCCAAATGTGCTTATCCTCCATCCTGCAGCAGCCCGGAAGCTCACTGGAAAGGTCAGAATCGCAAATGTCGGGTACTCAGAACCCTTTGGAAATGCAAGCAGCCAGGAGTATCGACATTTCCTAGAAGTATTCTTCGGGATGGTGAGTTGGCGAGATCAGCCCTTAATTCCTTTCAGGAGGGAAGGGCTGGAAGGCTGATTGAGTTCTCGGCCAGGTGCTCATGTCTGTTAATCCTAGCACTTTGGGAGGCAGAGGCGGCATATTGCCTGAGCTCCGGGGTTCGAGACCAGCCTGGGCAACATGGCAAAACTCCATATCCACCAAAAAATACAAAAATGAGCCAGTCCTGGTGGCGCATGCCTGTGATTCCAGCCACTCGGGAGGCTAAGACAGGAGAATCTCTTGAACCTGGGAGGCAGAGGTTGTAGAAAACTGAGATCCTGCCACTGCACTCCAGGCTGTACAACAGAGTGAGACCCTGTCTAAAAAAAAAAAAAAGAATTCTAGTTTCATCCAACTAGGAGTTTGACTTGAAGGTCCTATGAACTCCTCATTTCTGAGGGAAGCCAGGACTTTAAACTCTGGCCTGGCTCTCTGAGTGTCCCTGGATCCTCCCTGACAAAGACACAGTCAGCAGACACGACCCTTCCTCTGCCACATCCTTGCTTCACGTGGTTTTCTGTCCAGTGAAACTTACGAAGCAGAAATTCCGTCCTTGTTTTTTTTAAAGGCTTTAAAAAATGAGGTCTGTTTCATAGACCATAAAATCTTTACTTTTAAACTGTAGAGTTCAGTAGTTTAGACTGTTTTGCAAAATTGTGCAACCATCACCACTATCTAATTCCAGAACATTTTTATCACCCAGAAAGAAACCTCACACCCATTAGAAATTACTCCCAGCTGGGCACGGTGGCTCACACCTGTAATCCAAGCAATTTGGGAGGCTAAGGCAGGTGGATCACCTGAGGACAGGCATTCGAGATCAGCCTGACCAACAAGATGAAACCCCATCTCTACTAAAAATACAAAAATTAGCCGGGCGTGGTGGTACACACCTGTAATTCCAGCTACTCAGGAGGCTGAGGCAGGAGAATTGCTTGAACTCAGGAGGCAGAGGTTGCAGTGAGCTGAGATCTCACCACTGCACTCCAGCCTGGGCAACAGAGCAAGACTCCATCTCAAAAAAAAAAAAAAGAAAGAAAAAAAAGGAAGTCATTCCCTCTTGCTACTTCCTCCAGCCCCTGGTAACCACGAATCTGCTTTCTGTCTCTATGGATATGCCCACTGTGAACATTTCAAAGAAACAGAACTGTGCAATATGTGACCTTTTTCTGGCTTCTTTCAGTTAAAATGAGGTTTTTGGGTGTCATCCACGTGGCAACATGTGTCAGCACTATTTATGTATTTATTTCTTTGAGATGGGAGTTTCGCTGTAGTTGCCTAGGCTGGAGTGCAGTGGTGTGATCTCGGCTCACCACAACCTCTGCCTCCGGGGTTCAAGCGATCCTCTTGCATTCCTTCTTGTGGCTAGGGTGCAACCTTATCATGCAGGCTCATCCATTTATTCACTGACAGGCACTGGGTGGCTCCCCCTTTCTGTTATAAATAGTACTGCGGGGCTAGGTGCGGTGGCTCACACCTGTAATCTCAGCACTTTAGGAGGCCGTGGTGGGCGGATCACCTGAGGTCAGGAGTTCAAGACCAGCCTGACCAACATGGAGAAACCCCATCTCTACTAAAAATACAAAATTAGCCGGGTGTGGTGGTGCACGCCTGTAATGCCAGCTACTTGGGAGGCTGAGGCAGGAGAATCAGTTGAATCCTGGAGGTGGAGGTTTCGGTGAGCTGAGATGGTGCCATTGTACTCCAGCCTGGGCAACAAGAGCAAAATGCTGTTTAAATTAAATAAATAAGTAAATAAATATTGTGCGATGTCCTTCCTCAACAAAAGTTCGTTCCCTGCTCCTTCCTGCACCCTTCCCCGCCGTCCCCTCAGCATTTTCTGGGAGTCTACCTGTTACCATTTAGAGACATGCATTCTTATGGACTTTTTGAGGTGTAGGGAGTGCCCTTGTCATAATCTAGTGATTTTGTTTGCCTGAAATCTCACATCGTAGCTTTCCCTGAGTCTGGGCACGGTGGCTCATGTCTATAATCCCAGGACTTTGAGGGGCCATGGCGGGTGGGTCACGAGGTCAAGAGATCGAGACCATCATGGTCAACAAGGTGAAACCCCATCTCTACTAAAAATACAAAAATTAGCTGGGCATGGTGGTGCCTGCCTGTAGTCCCAGCTACTCGGGAGGCTGAGGCAGGAGAATTGCTTGAACCCAGGATGCGGAGGTTGCAGTGAGCCGAGATCGTGCCATTGCACTCCAGCCTGGGTAACAACAGTGAAACTCCGTCCCCCACCACCCCCCCAAAAACAAACAAACAAAAAAAAAAACCACCTCAGCATAGAGAGGGTTTGACACTGCCACCTAGTGGTCTGCTGTGGTAACATCACAGCACCCCAGCGCTTCACCCATGGATGAAAAGATCCCGCCGCCTTCTGGAGCAGTCCCGGTGCTTTAGCTCATTCCCAGCTCCCAGTGCGTGCATTCAAGAGTTGTTGACAGTTTGACTAATAAATAATGTGGTTTGATTGATAAGGTTGAATAGTAATTACAATGTTAAACAACAGACTCTGAATCCTTCCACCTGGTTCTGGAGGTCAAATGAGGCGGCTGCATTTCCTTCCCGAGTTTCTTGATTAATGTTTCCTCTTTGAGCCATTTCCTCCTTTGCCTATTTTTTGGGGATGCTGTTTTTCTGTTTGCCTAGAATTTCAGGACAGCAAATAATTATACAACTTAATCACAGAAGTAGGATGTTAAGAGACATTTCGGGGTTTCACTTGCTGTAACCACAGACGTGGATGTCCAGGAGGTGTTGTCTGCCTGCCTTGGTCCCTGGTTCCTGCCCACTTCCTAGCAAGGGGCCTGGAACTTTGCTTAGAGGTTGGTTTGAAATGCAGCTGAAAGTGACCTTAGTCCAAGACTAAGGTCAGAGAAAAAGAGAGGAGGGAAGAACTGATGAGGCAGATGATCATGAAAACAGTCCTCTGCCCGTGCTAACCGAGGGCAGCTGGGTCTCCCTGGGGTCCAAAGTCTCTGAGAGGGACGATGGATCTGTTCCCCTTGGTGACTCAGAGGCTGGGAGGTGAGTCCATGACCCGGGCCTTGGGCCACTGCACCTGTGAGGACAACCCCTGGAGGAGCCCTTTCCATAGGAGATTTGTGGATGATTGATGCTCATTACAAGATTGTTTGCCTTTCCGGGTGCTTTGACCATGATGGGTTAGCACGGAATCATATAGTGTCTGCTGTGCGACTCTGCCCTAAGTGGCAGAGTAGAAAGCAGGCCATTCAGGGGCAGGAACCCACTCTCCTAATAGGGATGGTGGAAATGCTCATGGGAAGCAGTCTGGGGACAGGCAGGGAGGGAGGATGAAAGGGGACATGTTCTGCAGTGCCAGGAGCAAAGGGGCTGTTCCAGAGAAAGCAGTGGAGGTGACCTCCCTCCCTACCACCCTGCATCAGCACCCTTCCCTCAATGACTGCAAACCAAGAGTATGAGATTCTAAAAGCCCCTGTGAGCTCCCAGCAAATTTTAAGTCCCATGAGGAAGGGTCTCTGCCTGTGCCCCAAGTCCCATCCTCTACTCACAGGTGTCTTTCTGAAGCTGTTTGCTGGTTTAGGGGGAAGCAAGGGCTCTTCTCATATCACAGACGCTCCCAGGCATTTGTGCTGGGCTTGAAAGCAGAGCAGATGGGAAAGGGCCTAGAACCAGCCTGTGGCTTTGACCTTTGTGCCACGGGCCAGCCCAGCTGCTGGGCAGACTCCCAGGAGGAGCTGCCTTGGGACAGGCACCTGTTTTCTCTCAGCGTGGGGATCCCCTCACATGGCCTCCTCCCCCACAGGTCTGGGGCTCTCTGCCAGCTGCCCTGCGTCAGCACGTGGACGCCGGCGGGGTCAGGATGGAAGTCATTGGTGTCACCAACGGCAGCGTCGTGGTGGAGTTTCACTTGCTGATCATCGCAGACCTGGATGTCTGGGAGGTGACCTCCGCGTTCCTCACTGCCTTCCAGACGGCGCCTCTGCTGGAGGTGGTCAGAGGAGACACCTTCATACAGGGTACGGGAGGCTGGGACGGTGCCTATCCTATGTTCCCGAACCAGCAGCAGCCACTACTCTGCACTTCTGAAAGATGCTGTGTGGTGGCCCTTCCTCCCCTGGAATTAGATGAACATGTGAAATAGAGGGACATCTCTGTCCCTCCCTCTTACTGTGTCAATAATGTTTTGAAGGCTGAAGTGCTGCAAACATCTTCGGGTGAATCGGCAGATTCCCGGGTCTGCCGCCTCGGCTGCCTGTTTCCACGGGCAGAAGGCAGACGTGTCCCTCCCAAGCACAGTTCCCAGGGAGATCCCAAAAGAAATGATTCACAAGAAAAGCAGGGAGAAAAAGACAATGTAGATTCTTTTCCCTTATCATACTTGAACATAAATGATGAACGGCTTATAGATACATGTGGCAGAAACCAAAGACCTTTTAAAAGTTGAAGACTAATATCTTTTTGATGTTTAGAATATGAAGGACTTCCTTTTAGAGGAAGAGGAAAAGCATGAGATACTACATGCAGGGATAAATCAAAACAAGGCACAATTTTAAAGCAAAGTTAAAAAAAACTTTCAATAATTCGATGACGTATTGGTACCCCAAGTATATAGAGAGATCACACAAATAGATGATAAACGCTGAGATCCTGATGGATAAATGCACGAAAGACAGACACAGAAGAGGTGTGAAAGAAGAAACACGGACGACTAACAGAGGTGGTGACCAAAGGCTTCCCCATTCAAACGTGTTGCACTCTTTGCCCATCAAACTGCAAAAAAGGTCGTTTTTTCCTGGTGAAAGTGTGGTGAGGCAGGTGTTTACACAGATTCCTGGGGGAGGAGGATGTGCTCAGGCTTCCTGGAAAGGAATTTAGTGACAGAAGCCACGTGCTTTCAAAATGGCCATCCACTTCGATTCTGAAACATCACCTCTAATGACTGTGTCCCCATGAGTTTAGTCTCAGTTTGGATTGTAGTTTAAATACAAAGATGTTCATCTTCAGTGTTACTTTAAAAGCCAGAGCTGGAAATCACCAGTTGGTCTCGTAACAGAGAAGGTGCCAAGTTACTGCATGTCCCTGCCCCGGGTTGTTGTGCAAACATGGGAATCGAGGCTTGTGGATTTGCATGCTGCTAGTTGGTGGCAGAGGCAAGCTGTGCTCTCAGAGCCTGCCTGCGTTTTAAATGGCCGGAAGGAAGTAGGCTCACATGCCAACACGCCCCTGCCCATGCTTTTCTGGTTCTTGTCCATGTTCTGCAGTAAACCTGTTTTGCTGTCAGTAAGCAGCTGAGTGTCATGGTGAAAGACAAACAGCCTGAGGGCCTTTTGCCCGGGGTTGGGCTTACAGCCTGGGTGCCTTGGGCTGGGCCGAGGTGGGTCTCGGGGCCTGGGTATCTCCTGGTCACTCCCTGGAACTGAAGGGATGGCTGTGCTCTGCCCAGATGCCCACCTCCCACCCCAGCCTTGGGCCAGACTCCTCCTTCCAGAACAGCCCTGCAGACATCCCTAGCCCGCTGCCAGCCCCAGCAGCAGGAAGCCTCCCGTACTCTTCCAGAATAGGGGAGCTTCACTGTGGACTGCTCTGGCTGGAGTTTCCGGCTTTGTCTGTGAGATGCACAACACCCCCCCGCCCCCGCTGTCGCCCCCAAGAGGCTGCTGGGAGCCTGCAAGCCCCCAGGGGTGTTCTTGTGTTCTGTGTTCTAAATGCTGTGCAGATTACAACGAGTGTGAAAGGAAGGAGGATGACTGCTTGCCGGGGACAGCCTGCCGAAACACACTCGGGTCTTTCACTTGCAGCTGCCCAGGAGGAGCCCCCAGCTCCTCTGTGCAATATCCTGAGAGACCCTGTGAAGGTAATGTCATCATTTTTTTCTGAATACTGTCTCATCATCGGGTTTTTTAAGGACATTCACATGCAAAGGGCTTCTTGTCCCTATGAGGTCGTATTTTTACGTCCTGGGCAAGTTTGCTGTGTGTGTGAGATGTGGTCACATGTGTGCGTGTGACATATGTGTACATGCATGTGTGCATGTTCCGTCCCATTCTTTCATACGTGTCCAGGCTTCTGGGCAGTGCCTTATCTCTCCAAGTGCTAGCTCTGACATCCGTGAAGAGAAAGTGCATACATACATGAGGTGTGAACCTACAGATGCTGAACGACTGACTTGTGAAACACGCAGCCGTGGACAAGCGACAAGGGGAATGTTTCCTCTCGGCCACTCTTTCCAACCAGCACTTTTCCAGTTAGGAGGGGCCTCACTGGACTTAGTGTGTGTGCGCACTGTGTATGTGCATGTGTGCGTGCATATGTGTGTGTGCATGTGTGACTGTGTGCATGTTTATGTGTGTATGTATGTGCATATATGTATGCATGTGCGTGTGTGCATTTGTGCATGTGTGTGCGTGCATGTGCACGTGTGTATGTGCATGTGTGTATGCATGTGCCTGCACGTGTGTGCATATGTGTGTGTGCATGCATGCATGTGTGTGTATGTGGCGTGTGTGCACGTGTGTGTGGTTGTGGCTGGAACATGCAGTTCCCAGGTGTGGGTGCTGCAGAGTGCAGGGCAGCTCCACTCTGCTCCTTACTCCCTCCCCTCCATGCCAACCCCAAACACAGAGCCACTCTTTGCCTGTTCCCCTTTGTGCCTTGCAGGTGACTCTGCAGGCAACGAGAGCGCCACCCACCCAGAGAGGCCCCTCATGGCAGCAGGGACCAAGGCTGCCTTTGTGCAAGGCACCAGCCCCACCCCCCAGGGCCTGCCCCAACGGCTGAACCTGACCGGAGCAGTCAGGGTGCTCTGTGAGATCGAAAAGGTGGTTGTCGCCATCCAGAAGCGCTTCCTGCAGCAGGAATCCATCCCTGAGTCCTCGCTGTATCTGAGCCACCCCTCCTGCAACGTGAGCCTCAGCAATGGCACGCACGTGCTTCTGGAAGCTGGCTGGAGCGAGTGCGGGACCGTCATGCAGAGTGTAAGGCCAGGAGAGCCAGGCTCAGGACACACGCTCGGGCGCAGGGTTCAGGATGCATGCCAGGGCGCAGACGGCTCAGGATGCAGGACACACGCTCGGGCACAGGGCTCAGGATACACACTAGGGCGCAGAGGGCTCTAGGTCGTATGGGCCTTGATGTGGGGGGGCCAGGCAAGACTCTGCACTCCGAGGGGAACCCAGCAAGGGGCGTCAGGACAGGGCTGAGTTCTCAACCAGGGACCAGGCCGCACCCCAGAAGCAGAAGGGAGAAGTGAGTCCACCCAGCAGGGACTCTGGTGCAAAGTGCCTGGGGCAGGCTTCAGAATTAGGGCTTAAAACTCCTCCCTGCACAGACAGGATGGAGAGCCAGGAGACCAGAAAAAGTCAAGCAGTCGTGTGTGGACATGAGTGTGTGGGTGCTCGGCAGGGTCCGTGGGAGTTTAGGGTCAAAACTGCCCTACCTCAGAGAAGCAGCCCCGTCCCTGTGGCTCTGCCTCTCGAGGTGCCTTGTTGGGGTCGCTGCTTCTGGTTGGGGCTCTGGACACACTCCCTAGTGGGGACAGGGTGGCCTCTGGCGCTGGGCGGGACAAAGCCGGCAGATGAAACCCAGAGCCCGCTCCCTTGGGCATGGGACGTCAATGTCTGGGAGCCGACAAGGTAGGAATGGGGTGGTAGGGTGTCCTTAGCAGGAGCTGGGACGTGGACCTCGGGGCTGAGTAAGGAGCTAGCCCTGGGGAGCAGAGGCCAGAAAGTCCCAGAGGCCGAGAGACGAAGTGGGGAGGTGGGGACATCAGGTGACCCCTCAGCATGGAGATCACTTGGAGCCTGGAGCTGGGACTGAGGGTGGCCAGGAAGCCGAGGGACTCAGGTGGACGGTCTGAGGCCATCACGGAGCACGAGCTTGCTTGGGAGGCACAGCTCACTCTGCTGAGCTCATTCCACTCCCTCGGGGGTTCCTCGGACCCTCCCCGGGCTGAAGGAGGGACCTGCACCATTTCAACAGCTATGAAACGTTCCCCACCCTCTCAAGCCCTCAACCTGCACAACTTAAGGAGAACTGCCTGGGATTAGTTTTTATTCCCTTAAAGATTCTTAGATGCCCACGAGGCGGCCAGGCAGTGGCAGCCCTGAGGGCTGTCTGCAGGGGGATGGGCAGTGATCCGTGGCTACTGTGGCTTCTCAGCAGCTTCTATGGTGAGGGAGGTCTGGGGTGAGAGATGCATGGGGCCCAGGCTGCTACAGCATCCTTGAGCCTACGCAGGGCTCCTGCAGGGCTGTGGGGCTAGATGGAGGGGCTGAGGGTTCAGGACAGCCTGTCTTTTGCTCAGAGCACCCCCGCACACCCGTGGCTCCAGTGGAGAGGCAGCGCCTCCCACGTCTAGCTAGGGCTCTGCAGCCAGCAGCTACCTCTGTTTTTCTGAGCTACACCTGGCTTGATTATTAAGTGCAGCAGGGTTTGGGGCACGTGGAAAGAAAAGGGAAATGTGTCTCTGATGAGTCACCCAGGCCCTGGAGTCCACAGGAGCTCTTGGAGGTTTTTAGCACTTGTCAGAAGCTAAGTTTCCCAGAAAGGCTTATTTGTGCAACGGCCACGAAATCCGCACAGGCTCAGGTTCTGCCCCCTCGGGTCAACAGGGAATCAGCAGAGCCGACCCTTAGGCTCTCCTAGGTGATTTACGGTTGGGAGATTCACCAGGGTCTCGATGCTTCTGGCTTTAGAAAAGACCCCTACCCCCGTCCACACCAGCACCTAGAGCCGTGGTCCACAGCAGGGTATGGGAAGCCAGCTGGGGCCTGGGAACTCACACTTCGTTTTGTGATCAGAACGTGACAAGCACGGTGGTGAGGACCACACTGAGGAACGACTTGCCCCCAGAGGGCATCATCCACTACCTGAAGATCCTGAGCCCCATCTATTGTGCCTTCCAGAACGACCTGCTGACATCCTCCGGCTTCACCCCAGAGTGGGGGTAAGGGAGAAGCACCCCCACTGCTCTGCGTCACGTGCCTCTAGAGCACCTGCCCTTTGAGAGTTCTTTAGGGTTTCAACCACTTACGGACCCTTCATTGAGACGAAATATGCAAACAGGCATGGCCGGGCTGCACTGGCAGCTGCTGGCTCTCCAGCCTTCATTCCCACTTTCCACTCAGGGCCAGCTGGAGAAGGCCAAGTATGTCCTCTGGCCAATCCCATCGGATGGCCCCACTTGCAGTGAGCCACTGGCGGGCCCCCACTCACAGCCTGCATCAGGTACCACTTTTTCTATGCTAGGTGGTCCCCTCACCTGCCACCTCCACCATCAGAAGTTAGGGAGGCAACCCCTGGACCAGCCTGCCCTGAAGAAACGGCCTCCATGTGCTCTCATTTGGGGCTGGTGGGTCTTCTCATTCATTCTCACGCTTCTCTGGAGCTGCATGTTGGGGGAGAAGTGGGAACGAGAGGGGCCGTGATAATGTACCTCCTGAAACACACCTCCTGCAAGCTGCTCCCTCTTGCAGGGTTTACACCGTCATCGATGACCTCCACGGCGCTGGGAATTTTGTTACCGAAATGCAGTTGTTTATTGGAGACTCTCCCATACCTCAGAATTATAGTGTGTCTGCCAGCGAAGACGTCAAGATCGAAGTGGGGCTCTACAGGCAGAAAAGCAACCTCAAGGTGGTCCTGATGGAGTGCTGGGCAACCCCGTCCAGCAATGCCCGGGACCCGGTCACCTTCAGCTTCATCAGCAACAGGTAGGGCTCCGGAGCACAGGAAC
>CM052665.1:55282481-55339333 GCA_028533165.1 Leontopithecus rosalia
ACCCGGTCACCTTCAGCTTCATTAGCAACAGGTAGGGCTCCGGAGCACAGGAGCCCCCATCCAGCAATGCCTGGGCTTTATTACCAACAAGTAGAGCTCAGGAGCACAGGAACCCCCATCCAGCAATGCCTGGGACCCGGTCACCTTCAGCTTCATTAGCAACAGGTAGGGCTCCGGAGCACAGGAGCCCCCACCCAGCAATGCCTGGGCTTTATTACCAACAAGTAGAGCTCAGGAGCACAGGAACCCCCATCCAGCAATGCTTCGTTAACAACAGGTGGGGCTCGTGCGGGCACTGCTGTTGCCTGGCTGGCTGCGTGGCCGGCCCTGGGCTCTGTGGGACTTCTAGGCGAGTGCTGTCAAGGACCTGCGTTTTGGGGAATAAATGAGGTGGCCTGTCCTCGACTCCCCCGGAGCCTGTGGGATCTGTGAGTGTCTTCAGATGTAGTTGTGAGTGAGCTCATCTGAGAAGAAGGACAGCAGGGCTTGCTGACAACCAGAGTCCCATTTCCTGTCTTCTCAGCTGCCCCGTGCCCAACACTTACACCCACGTGATTGAGAACGGCAACTCCAGCAAGGCCCGGTTCAAGCTGAGGATCTTTTCCTTCATCCACAACTCCATCGTCTACCTGCACTGCAAGCTCCGCATCTGCATGGATTCCCCTGGGGCCACGTGCAAAATCGTAAGTGTTTTTCTGGTTTTCTAAACATTTGGTTGGATTTGGGTTCCTTACTATTACAACGAAAGGCTCTGTTAATAAAAGCCTGGGGCTCAAGTGGCCGGGGTGCTGGCATCTGGGAGAAGTCGCTGTGCTTGTCCTGCAGACTCCGTGTCTGAAATGGTATTTCCACAGCAGGCAGCCCTTGGGTGGAGGACCAATGTGAATTGGTGGCCTTTCCCATTTCCCAGTGACTGAGTTAAGTCCCTCTTGAGGCCATCATGTTCAACCAACTGTCACATCGGCACTGTCTTGCTGTGATACCTTGTGCTTCTAAGGTGATTTATACATAGAAAAATGTTTCTTTAACATTGATGGAACATACCAAATATCAGCCACTCTGTTATTTAGTGAAGTTTTTTTCCCTTTCCTTTGTTCAAGATTCACGGGGTAATTTTACGTTCCTGTGTCCTTAGACTTTTGAATTTGAAATATGTTTTGTAATCCTGAGGTTTGAAAACTGTTTTTTTTACTACAGACAAGTACATGAGGTGGCCACGTGTTGTCTGAGGCAGGGGACAGCTTAAAGGGCTCCAGTGCCTTTTGTCAGTGACCGAATGCAACTCTCTCCTTGGAGGGTGTGCTCATTTCTGCGCTCACCTGAGCACACGTCACAGAATGCAGCTGTTTTCCTAGGTGATCAAGCTCTGAACCCCTGCAGGATATGGATAGGGAAGACACACAAGGAAGGCTGATTCAGTTCATGTCCGTTTTGCTCAAACAGTAGGTCTTCCTGAGCAATGGGACAGAAGGAACCTCAGGTCCTAATGGCAGCAGGCTGAAGGCCACACACGAGGAGCCTGCCGCTGGTTCCATCGGAGCCTCAGAGACGACAGGAGCAGTGACAGCCACCACCAGGATTTGTCTCTGCAGGGAGTGGCTGGCTCTCAAGTTCTTCACAATAAGAGCACGGCACACGGCTTTTTCTCCCAAGATCCTTTAGGATGGATAGTCTATGAGCTTTCCAGGTTTCTGTAAGAATGCACCACAAACTGAGCGGCGTAAGCAATGGACATTTATTGTTGGAAATAGATGCTCGGTGCCGCAAAGAAAAATTAGCACTGAGACAAAGGATCTTTCAGCAACACAATTTTTATTTCCTGGACTGCAGGAAGGGCACCCTCACTAGCCATTGTGCTGTGAGAGTACAATGAACAAAGGAAAACAGACAAATTTATCCCTTACGCATTTGGGGCCGTCCCCACTGCTGTGTCTGATCTCTGTTGGCTGGAGCCAGACCTCACAATCTAAACTAAAACCCGATTGGCTAACAACTTAAACCTTCTCTGAACAGGTAACAGCAATGGAGACCTGGGACATGCCTGTGAGCACGTCCAGCACAGATATCTCGGTTAAAGTACAAGGATGTAGAATATACGACATGCCTGTAAGCGTGGCATGTCTAACAGCTACATAGGATAGGGCTTCACAAAGTTATTAGCACACTTATAATTTATCAAGAAAAGAAACTTTAAAAAGGAGCTTTTCTACTTCCCACACTTACTGTCTCAGTTCTGGAGTCAGGAAGTCCGAGATGGAGGTGTCAGCCAGGCTGGTTCCCTCTGAGAGTTATAAAGGAAGGATCTGTCCCAGGGGTCTCTCCCAGCCTCTGGTGGCCTCGGGCGTTCCTTGGCTGGTAGATGGCATTTTCGCTGTCTCTTTGCTTCGTCTTCCCTCGGCACACATCTGTGTCTGTGTCCAAATTTCCCCTTTACATAAGGACACCAGCCATAGTGGATTATCTGTTTCCAAATAAGGCCACATTCACAGGTGCTGGGGTTTAGGACTTGGATCCCTTTTTGGAGGATAAGTCGCAACCCATCTCAGGCACATAGTGAGCAGATCCCCCAGTGTCACTGAGCCAGGCAGTCTTCTTTGTAAGACCAAGATGTAAAGAGGAGCGAATGGCTGCTGCAGCCTTTGGAGAACACAGAGGGACTCTGAGGCCTGTGACCAAGACACAGTCCTCAAGGGATCCAAGGAACCAGCTCTAGGAAACAAAAGCAGCTCAAGGGTCTGCCCCAGCCTGCTGCTCCTGCAGACCTCACCTCCTTCCCCACTGATGCCTGGGCCTGCCTCTTGTAGCATCGGGACCCCCTACCCTGGTCTCACCAGGTCACCCACTCTTCTGGCTAAACTTAGCGCCCTTGCCTTGTAACTTTCAGCAGGATAAAATCGTATGAATCAGATGACCATCCTTAATAGTGAGCTACTTTCTCATAAATGTTGTTCAACTAATTTGATGTTTCTCTCCTTGGAAAAAAACCCCCCAGAATTGCAGTAACTTTCGGTTGCTGAAAAACAGTGAAACCTCTGCCACACACCAGATGTCCTGGGGACCCCTCATTCGGTCTGAAGGTGAGTTGATGACTTGGTTTAGTCAACTAAGGAAAAGATGGAGCAATTCCTTTCCACCAGCGTGTATTCAGAAAAGCAACTGTTTTGAAATGTGGAACTCATGAGAGACTTCTGAAAGGCTTATAATAATAGAAACACTAATAGTTAATGTTCACTGAGAGCTGCCACGTGTCAGCATGGCGCTAAGTTCTTCACATGCAGAATGTAACATGCTCCTCTCAGCAACCCTGGGGAGCACCATCTATTCCCATACCCATCTATGGATGAAAAGACTGAGGCTTCAAGAGGTCAGGCACAAAGCTACATAATGAAATGTTTTGAGCTGCTTAATATCAAGCCAGTGAAGTTTTCTGACACTGGGTAAATACATCGAATAGGTTTTTAAGAGATAAGAACTCAAGCTATAATCAGGCCATGCAAACTTGTGTGTGTGTGTATGTGTGTGTGCACACGCGTTCGTGTGTGTGCATGTGCATGCGTGTGTGTGCATGCATGCACAAATGTTTACCCGTTTATCTATTTATCAAGAAAAAGCTGTTTTATTCAAAAGATGCAAAAAATGGCATGTCGATTCCCCCTCAGTTTAAGACTCCCATCAGCCAATTACACTGCATGCATTTTCAAAACCCAAAATCAATTTTCCAGAAAAAACATTTTATTTTCTATGTGGTCTATCATCTTATTTTGAAAAAAAAATTGGTTTGGGGGAAACTGTGTGCTTTGGGTATTGAGAGAGAACCCACCAGTTACCCCACAGCATCTGTCCTCATCTCCTTTCATAGGAATAAGGTCCCCAGATTTTGTTGGTACGTGGCTGCCAGGAATAAAAACTGTAATTCCAACCTCCTGGCAGTTAAGTGTGGCTATGTGAGTAAGTCCTGACCAATGAGATGGAGATGGAATAGTCCTGTGACAACATTTAGAGGAACACCTTCCTTAAAAGATGTCTGTGCCCACCGTCTGCCGCTTTCTTTTTCTCCTTTTTTTTTTTGAGATGGAGTCTAGCTCTGTCACCCAGGCTGGAGTGCAGTGGCACGATCTTGGCTCACTGCAACCTCTGCCTCCTGGGTTCAAGTGATTCTTCTGCCTTAGCCTCCCAAGTAGCTGGGATTAGAGGTGCCTGCCACCACACCCAGATAATTTTGGTATTTTTAGTAGAGATGGGGTTTCACTGTGTTGGCTAGGATAGTCTTGAACTCCTGACCTCATGATCCGCCTGCCTCAGCCTCCCAAAGTGCTGGGATTACAAACATGAGCCGCTGTGCCCTGCCTGCCACTTTCTTCTTTAGGGCCATGGGGCCCAGACTTAGGAGGGATCTGGCTTCCCCAGGACACTGGGCAAGGGGCCAAGGCGGGCCTGGACTCTGACCTCCACTTTTATGCCAGGAAGAAAGAAATTTTCACGTCCTTTAAGCCACTGCTATTTTGGTTTTCTCTCTTTCCTTCTTGCTCTTTCTCTTTCTTGACTCATTTGCTGGCTCTCATCCAAAGCATTTGGGAAACTAAAAAAGTAAACACAGGTCCCAGGCTACACCCAGGTCTACTCACTCAGAGTCTCTAGATTTGGGTCCCAGGCCTCTGGGCTGATCATCAGGTGACTGTTGGTCAAGGTGCTAGGACAACATGCTTCTCCTCGATCTTCATTTTCTTAAATTGCTGGGAAGAATGAGTCAGCCTATTTCTTTTACCCTGTAAGAAATAGCATATAGATGAAATGTGTTCTCATTAATAGATAATGTGTTCTTTCATGAATAGAAATTAAATTCTCATTTATTCATTGATATTATAGGGAATGCCATGACTAGCGGATGAAAAGCACAAGACTTGGAGTTGGGACACCTGAGTTTGATGATAGAGTCTGACACTATGAGCTGTGTGGTTCATCCATCATCCCCCCATACATCTATCTACTCATCTTCCCATCTGTCATTTATCCATCCATCCATCTCTCCATCCATCCATTTATCCATCCACCTATTCATTGATCATCCATCCATCCACCCATTCATCCATCTACCCATCTTCCATCGATCCATCCACTCATTTATTATCCATCCATCCATCTACCCATTCATTCATCCATCATCCATCCATCCAGTCACCCATCCATCCATCTATCCATCCACTCATCTATCATCCATCTATCCATTGATCATCCATCTATCCATCTATCATCCATTCATCTATCATCCATCCATCCATCTACTCATCTCTCATCCATCCATCCACCCATTCATTAATTCATCCATCATCCATCCATCCATTCACCCATTCATTTATATATCATCCATCCATCCATTCATCCATCTATCCACCTACTCATCTATTATCCATCCATTGATCATCCATCCATCCACTCATTCATTCATCCATCTGTCTATCTCCATCCATCCATTCATCTATCCATCTATTCATCTATCATCCATCTATTCATCCATCATCCATCTATCATCCATCCATTCATTCATCTATCATCCATCTATTCATTCATCATCCATCATCCATCCATTCATCCATCCATCCATCCCTTTGTCTATCATCCATCCATTCATCTATCATCTATTCATCTATCCATTTATCTATCAGTTCATTCATCTATCATCTGTTTATCCATCCATCCATTCATCTGTCATCCATCAATCCATTATCCATCTATCATCCATCCATTCATCTGTCATCCATCAATCCATTATCCATCTATCATCCATCCATTCATCTGTCATCCATCAATCCATTATCCATCTATCATCCATCCATTCATCTGTCATCCATCAATCCATTATCCATCTATCATCCATCCATTCATTAATCCATCCATTCATCTATCATCTACCCATTCATCTATCCTTCTATCATCCATTCATCCTCCATCATCCATCCATCTGTCCATTCATCCATCTACCCATCCATCCATTTATCTATCCATCTATCCACGTATTAATTCATTCATCTGCTATGTTTCAGATGCTCTGATTTTTCTTTGCAACATGCCCTGCCTACCTCATAAGGTTGTGTGAATGTCTAATGATAACTAAGAATCCTTTGTGAGGCTAAGATTTGTGAGGTTGAAAGTAGGCTCCTTGGATTCAAAGCTTGACTCTGACACTGCATAATTTTGTGACTTTGTGCATGCTGCATGTGAATTGTGCCTTATGTGAAATGGAAATAATAACAATTCCTACTTCATACAGAGCCTGGCCCATAGAAGTTATTGATAAGTGCTACTTTTCACTTGTAACCAGTGGAGCACTACAGTGGCATAACCAAAGCAGGAAGCACCAAATGCAATAAGGGTGTAATTGCTCAGGCTCAAGAACAATGATTGTACATATTCATGTTGCTCAACATTCTTTCTCATTGTGTTCGTAGCCTTCGTTTGATCTATGACTGTCATACAAATACACAGCAAAATCATTTAGACACATGGAGTCTCCCAGTTGGTGGGGACTTGACTTCACTTTAATAGTGTGTAATAACAGAAACACGGTTGAAGACTGCAGAGGTGAGAGGAGGCTGGCAGACAGGTTCCTCAGGACCTCACCTCTGTCCACAGCTTCTGAGCTCCCATGCTGTGTCCCTGCCATCACCATCACCTCCACTTCAGGGAAGAAATGAGGACAACTCAGCAATTTTAGGGAATGTGCCTAAGCTCACACAGCTGGTACCTGCATGAGCTGGGCCTGAGAGTGCAGATCCAGGCTGTTTATAACCCGCTCTCTTCTCTCTGTCCCCAGGGGACTGGGCTGGTTTCATTTTGCGGCCTCCCTCCACCCCAACCCTCACATCATATTCACGATGTCCTGGCACCTCCGTAACAAAATCTCACAGCCTGGGTGGCTTAATCAACAGAAATCTGTTTTCAGTCCAAAATCAAGGTGCTGGCAAAGCCACAGTCTCTCGGAACATTGTGGCGGGGAGTTCTCCCTTGTGCCATCCTCGTTTCTGCTGGCTGTGGTCAGTCTTTGGTGGACCTTGGCTTGCAGCTGCCTCCCTCCAGTCTCTGCCCCCATCTGCACACAGACTTCTCCCAGTGTGTCCGTGTACACATGGCCTTCTTTTTATAAGGACACCGTCATGTAGGACTAATGGTCGATCTACCTCAACGTGGCTTCATCTTAACTAATTGCATCTGCAACAATTCCATTTCCAAATAAGGCCATGCCCCACAGTGCTGGGGGGTCAGGATTCTTTTTTTTTTTTTTTGGTTAAAACAAGTTGTTTTTTCAATATTTTATTTTTTTATTAATAAATAAAATAATTTTACATATTCATGGGGTACATATTTTGATATGTACAATCTAGTGATCAGATAAGGGTAATTATCATGTTCATCATCTCAAACATTTATTTATTTTATTTTTATTTGTTATTATACTTTAAGTTCTGGGGCACATGTGCAGATCATTCAGGTTTGTTACATTGGTGTACACGTGCCATGGTGGTGGTTTGCCGCATCCATCACCCTGTTATCTACATTAAGCATTTCTACTGATGCTATCCCTCTCCAATACCCCCACCCCTTGCTATTCCTCCCCTAGCCCCCCACTCACCAGGCCCCAGTGTGTGATGTTCCCCTCCCTGTGTCTGTGTGTTCTCATTGTTCAACACCCACTTATGAGTGAGAATATTCAGTGTTTGGTTTTCTGTTCTTGTGTCAGTTTGCTGAGAATGATGGTTTCCAATTTCATCCATGTCCCTTCAAAGGACATGAACTCATCCTTTTTAATGGCTGCATAGTATTCCATTGTGCGTATGTGTCACATTTTCTTTATCCAGTCTGTCATTGATGGGCATTTGGGTTGGTTCCAAGTCTTTGCTTTTGTGAACAGTGCTTCAGTAAACATATGTGTGCATGTGTCTTTATAATAGAATGATTTATACTCCTTTGGATATATACCCAGTAATGGCATTGCAGGGTCAAACGGTATTTCTATTTCTAGTTCCTTGAGGAATCGCCATACTGTCTTCCACAATGGTTGAATTAATTTACACTCCCATCAGCAGTGTAAAAGTATTCCTATTTCTCCACATCCTCTCCAGCATCTGTTGTCTCCAGATTTTTTAATGAGTGCCATTCTGACTAGTGGGAGATGGTATCTCACTGTGGTTTTGATTTGCATTTCTCTAATGATCAGTGATGATGAGCTTTTTTCCATATGTTTGTGGACTGTATAAATGTCTTCTTTTGAAAAGTGTCTGTTCATATCCTTCGCCCACTTTTTGATGGGATTGTTTTTTCTCGTAAATTTGTTTAAGTTCTCCATAGATTCTGGATATTAGTCCTTTGTCAGATGGGTAGATTGCAAAAATTTTTTCCAATTCTGTTGGTTGCCAGTTTACTCTATTGATAGTTTCTTTTGCTGTGCAGAAGCTCTTAAGTTTAATTAGATCCCATTTGTCTATTTTGGCTTTTGTTGCCATTGCTTTTGGTGTTTTAATCATGAAATCTTTGTCCTTGCCTGTGTCCTGAATGGTATTGCCTAAGTTTTCTTCTAGAGTTTTTATGGTGTTAGGTCTCATGTTTAAATCTTTAATCCATGTAGAGTTAATTTTTGTATAAGGTGTAAGGAAAGGATCCTGTTTCAGCTTTCTGCATACGGCTAGTCAGTTTTCCCAACACCATTTATTAAACAGGGAATCCTTTCCCCTTTGCTTGTTTTTGTCAGGTTTGTTCAAGATCAGATGGTTGTAGTTGTGTGGTGTTCTTTCTGAGGACTCTGTTCTGTTCCATTGGTCTATATCTCTGTTTTGGTACCAGTACCATGCTGTTTTTATTACAGCAGCCTTGAAATATGGTTTGAAGTCAGGTAAGTGTGATGCCTCCAGCTTTTTTTTTTTTTTTTTGCTTAGGATTGTCTACGCTATGTGGGCTCTTTTTTGGTTCCATATGAAGTTTAAGGTGGTTTTTTCCCAATTCTTTCAAGAAAGTCGTTGGTAGTTCGATGGGGATAGCATTAAATCTATTTGGGCAGTATGGCCATTTGATTTCAGCATATTTGTTTTTGCAAAAGGTGAGGGGTTTGCAATTCAATACAGAGATAACCCTGTGTGTTGACAGTTCAAGAAATCATCCATTTGGGCATCTTCCCTCAATGTATACTACCAACAAATAGCATATCAGCATCATAATTTCTGCATTCAGTTTTTGGAAATCTTCCACGGTGTTTCCTTTCCTAGCTTCCCCACTTATTTCACATTCATGAGAATGTCCCTGTGCTGAAAGGCAGAGAAAGTTTGAGGACAGTGTCCAGGGAGTGCTCAGTGTCCTGGCAGGAAAGGCCTGCAGCAATTCCTGAGGCCACTCAGCAGTGAGGAGACTGAGGAGCCTCAGGCAGTGGCTGAGCTGGAACTCAGACCGGTGGAAGGGCCCTGTTTCCTCTGCACCTGGGTTCTTTTTTTATTTTTAATTTTTTGTCTTACTTTAAGTTCTGGGATACATGTGCAGAATGTGTAGGTTTATTACATAGGTATACATGTGCCATGGTGGTTTGCTGCACCCATCAACCCATCATCTAGGTTTTAAGCCCTACCTGAATTCTTCCCTTTCCCTCACTGGGTTATATCCCCCTTTACAAAAGCAGCCGTGGCTCAGAGTCCTGGCCATCATTTAATTTCCCCCTGCATCATGGACTGACATGTGGTCCGACGGTCATGGTGCACACGCAGCTCATGCCACAGGCATGGCGGCTCTCTGAGCAGGGAGATGCCCTGTTTGGCAGCACCTTGCCAATGGCTGTGGGAAACTGTGATCCACGATTCTCAGGGCTTGTTCTCCATTTCTAGCTAATCTCGCTGTGGGGAGTAACCAATCCTGGACTTTGGTGTCAGTCAGTGGGCAGCACTGGTTCTGCAGACCCGTTGTGGCCAGCCCTGAGCTAGTGGATCAGTTAGGAACACACAGCTGCAGGTCACAGAAACCTAGCTGGAGAAGTGGTGACTGAACAGGGATGGGTCTTCCAGGGGCCATCCAGGCTGGGGCCATTCCAGGCTGCAAGGGTATAGTATCCTCAGGGTGGTGTCACTCCTTGTGCTGGCGAGGTAGCCCCTAACTCAAGGCACAGGAGGAAGGTCCACTAGAGAGCTCTTGGGGGTTGGATTTAAGGGCCATGATGATTTAGGAGTTGTCTGGGGAGGTGGCCAGCTGGGGTTTGGGGGCTTAGCTCCTTGTGGAGGTTGCAGTCACTGTGGCTGGAGGAGGGAGAGTTCCCTGTTCCTCTCTCTGGAGGGGCAGTCTGGTTCTAGCCAACTTACTGTTCAGCACCCTGGGGGTCTTCCATTGCCATTGTCAAACAGCTTTGATGAGGGTGACGCCCCCATGCTGTTTCTCAGGGGACCCAAAGCAGCATCCACTCTGGGCAGCCTGCCTGGAAATCAATACAGGGAATGAAAACGGGATCTCAAGTGCTCCTGGTTGCCCAGGAAGGCTCTTTCCAAAGTGGACCTTCCTGATATGTGGGGATGAACACCCCGAGATGGAGGGGACAGGGTGGGGACAAACGTGTTACAGGATATGGCTGTGACCTGCCTATAGACGCCCTTGATGATGAGTTACGCCCTTACAAGGTGCACTCCCCAGGGGAGGGCCACCAAGTGGGTGACCCAGGGGTCACGTCTCTCCCTGGGTTGATGGGGGCTGGCCAGAGAGCTGGCAGATGGCTGGCATCTTTCTCAGGCAGCTCAGTTTTTTAAAAAAAATTAAGGCTGGGTGTGGTGGCTCACACCTGTAATCCCAGCACTTTGAGAGGCCAAGGCAGGTGGATCACAAGGTTAAGAGATCGAGACCATCCTGACCAACATGGTGAAACCCTGTTTCCACTAAAAATATAAAAATTAGCTGGGCATGGTGGGGGGTACTTGTAGTCCCAGCTACTCAGGAGGCTGAGGCAGAAGAATCTCTCAAACCTGGGAGGCAGAGGTTGCAGTGAGCTGAGGTCACGCCATTGCACTCCAGCCTGGGTAATAAGAGTGAAACTCCCTCTCAAAAAAAAAAAAATGGAGATGAAATTCACCTAAGCTCAAGCTCTCTGTGTTAAAGTAAATCACTCAGTGGTGTTTAGTACGTTGACAGTGTGGCACAGCCACCAACTCCATCTAGTTTCAAAATGTTTTCCTCACCCTAAATGCGGCTTCATACTCACTAGTCACTCCCCATCCGCCTTCCCCTCCTCCCTGGAAATCGCCCTTCGGCTTTCTGTCCGGTCCCGGGTGGTTCCTACACCAGGATCACGTTGCATGTGCCTCTGGCCCGGCTTCTTTCACTCAGCGCGGCGTCTTCAAGGCTCACTGACATCGCAGTGGGTCTGCGCTTGGTTCCCCCGGGCTGGGTAACGTTCCTCAGTGGGTCGGTGATTTGTTCCCCCAGGCTGAGTATCGTTCCTCAGTGGGTCTGCGCTTTGTTCCCCCCGGGCTGGGTAATGTTCCTCAGTGGGTCGGTGCTTTGTTCCCCCTGGGCTGGGTAACGTTCCCCAGTGGGTCGGTGCTTTGTTCCTCTCAGGCTGCGTAACGTTCCTCAGTGGGTCTGCGCTTTGTTCCCCTGGGCTGGGTAACATTCCTCAGTGGGTCGGTGCTTTGTTCCCCGGGGCTGGGTAACGTTCCTCAGTGGGTCGGGTGCTTTGTTCCCCCGGGCTGGGTAACGTTCCTCAGTGGGTTGGTGATTTGTTCCCCCGGGCTGGGTAACGTTCCCCAGTGGGTCAGTGCTTTGTTCCCCCCGGGCTGGGTAATGTTCCCCAGTGGGTCTGCGCTTTGTTCCTCCCTGGCTCGGTAACGTTCCGTTGCATGCTGGGGCCACATTGTGTTGATTCACTCACCAGTTGGTGGATATTTGGGTTGTTGACACCCTTTGGCTGGTGCTGTGAACATGGATGTATAAGAAGCTGTTGGAGTCCCTGTTCTCACATCTTTTAGGGTCCACACTCTCTTTTTCCATTGCTCCTCTATGCCTGGGGACAGCCCACTCCTCTGTGTTGTGGTGCCTACAGGCCCAACCTGTGTCTCCATGCAGGGAGTCAGGCTGGGCTCTCCTCCCGCCACAGGAAGACCTGTTGGTTTCTCCCAGACCCCCCTCGTGGCCCAGGCCTCCCCAGGCCGCGCTGTCCTTACTGCAGTGCTGTCCTGGGCTTGGACACCTGCCTCGCCTTTAATAACCCACAGCCACACAGGTGTACATGGGGGCCTCACATTACCCAAGCTTCTGATCCATCAGCCCCAGATCTGGGTAGAGGGTTAAGTAAAGGAAAAAGATATGAAAAGAAAATCACCTTAAAAATTTTGGAAATGGAAAGGAGAATAATTGAAATTAAAAAAACCTTTTACGTGGCAAAAAAGTAAAAAGAAAGAATTATCTATATAAAAGTAGAAGTCGCTGAGTTAGAAATCAGACATAGGTAGAATGAATGAATGGTCTAGTTCTTTGAAAAACATCTCTGGGATAGAAAATTCAAAAGCCAACTTAGTTCTTTGAAAACAGGTTTAAAATACAAAAGTCAATTTTCTGCTGATTCTTGAAGCTGTATCATTGTAGTTTGGTATATAATTCTCTCTACTTTTATGTTTAGACATTTTTATATAAAAAATAAAAAGAGAGAAGAGAAATAGCAGGAAAACATAAACTGACAAATACAGGTAAATATCAAAAATAAAGACAAAACCATGAGCAGTAAATAGTGTCAGGTCTCAATGGCAGAGCTTCGATTCACCAGGACGATAACGCACATACTGTCTGTCGCCTTCCTCCATTCGGGCAGATCTCTCACCTGTGCCTGTCTCCTCCCCCAGGTGAGCCTCCACATGCAGAAGCAGGCCTGGGCGTTGGCTATGTGGTCCTCACTGTGGTGGCCATCTTTGTGCTGGTGGTGGGAGCAGCCACCTTTCTGATCGTGTGCTACCGGAGAACGAATGGGAGATACAACTTTAAAATCCAGTCCGACACCTTCAGCTACCGGGTGTTCTATGGATAGGAGGCACCGGCTGGCAGGAAGGTGGGTGCGGAGCGGGCGCGTCTGATGTGTGGGTCCCGCCTTGGCCACCCACGGGGACGGCAGAGTGGGATTCGGCCAAGGGTAGATTTGTGCGTGCGTCTGTGTTTTGTGGCCCTTTACGGGGTGTGCAGCCTCCCTTCTGAAAAGGCAGCCACGAGCAGGCAGAGAGGGGAAACTGTAGGTGGATTGAAGGTTTGATTGCTTCACACGCTCGCTGCACTGGCTTCATGATACCAGCGTGCTACACGGGTGACCGCAGGACCCAGGTGCCCACCACAAATCCCGTCTCTGCCACTCTCTCTCTGGGCCACCCAGGCGAGGTATTGAGCCTCTTGATGCCTCAGTTTCCTCATTCATAAAAGGAATGTGGTAACAGCCCAGGCCATGTACAGGCTGTGAGATTCAAATGGGAAGATGCACAAGGGGCCCCGCTGTGGGGTCCGACGCCCTCAATCACTGACGGATCCTAATGATTGTCCTCCGCTGGGTGTCCCTGAAACCCGTCCCTCGCAGGGATCGTCACATGTGGCATGGACACCACAGGGCACCCACACACCTCGCTGCTCAGGCCCACAGCCCCGACGTGTGTATGACCTTTTGAGGCTGAAGACCTTTGGAGGCTGATCTTCCCTGTGGACTTGTTTTTCCTGGGTCTGCACATAGTTCGCCACAAATGAATGACAAGCGTGACGGAGGCAGGATGCTTACTATAAACCTTTAGTGGGAAACACCAAGACTGTGACTTTTGTAAAGATTTTGGTTTTTCCAACAAAGAACATGCCTGTAATCCCAGCACTTTGGGATGCCAGGGCAGGAGGATCACTTAAGCCTGGGAGTTCAAGACCAGCCTGGGCAACATAGAAAGATCCTATCTCTACAAAAAACACAAAAAATAAGCCGGATATAGTGGTGCACACCTGTGGTCCCAGCTACTCGGGAGGCTGAGGTGGGAGGATGGCTTGAGCTCGGGAGGTGGAGGTTGCAGTAAGCCGAGATCGCCCCACTGCACCCCAGAGGAAGACCCTGTCTCAAACATAACTAAATAAATAATAAAAGAAGAAGAGAAGGGACACAGGGCTTATCAGGCAGGGCATGTGACTGCTGCCTCCAAATGCTCTCGAGGTGCCCGTGGTTAGGGAGGTGATGCAGCGGGCTGGGATTGATCTGGGCCCCCACGCTGGGCGTTAGTACAGGCACTGCTCCCATCCGTGTGTTCTCCCTGCATCCACCTCACCTGGCAGGACTCGGCCACTCAGGAGGCAGAGCTGAGCCAGGCTTCCCTCATCCGAGGATTTCTTTAGCAGGTGACTGTGTTTTCATGTTTTGTGGTCGTCGTTCTCTCTCTACTTCTCTTGCAAAAACCTTTACATGAGAGAAGCCTGCTTCATGGTAACTTCAAATGGAAGAAACGGAAAATTCCTCCACAGACCTGACTTGCCCAGGCCACGCGGAGTGAGGCCAGCTCTGGAGCACCTTCCCACCACATGCCGCCACACTGGCCAGCCTCCCTGGAGGCCACCACCAACTTCCCCAGCTCCGGTGGTGATAGGGGAACCAACCCTCTCTCTTCATGCCCCTGTTAGCTGCGGAGGTTGCAGACCATGGGAGGAATCTTCTCTCCCGTCTGAAGCACATTTCCTTTCCTCTAGCATGAGGAAGGCTGCTTCCCTGGGGAAGCAGACGGTTTTCCCATCTAATTTATTTGATTCAACAAATGTTATTGTGTGAAGGTTTCTCCCGGTCCCTCTCATCTTCACCCCAGGAAACACCCTCTCATGGACCCATCACTACTGCATTAGGCCGGTCTCACACTGCTATAAAGAAATGCCTAGACCTGGTCATTCATAAGAAAAGAAGTCGGCTGGTGGTTCCACAGGCTGTACAGGAAGCACGGCGACATCGGCCTCTGGGCACAGGCTGTACAGGAAGCACGGCGACATCGGCCTCTGGGCACAGGCTGTACAGGAAGCACGGCGACATCGGCCTCTGGGCACAGGCTGTACAGGAAGCACGGCGACATCGGCCTCTGGGGAGGCCTCAGGAAACTTACAATGATGGTGGAAGACCAAAGGGAAGCAGGCACGTCTCACATGGCTGGAGCAGGAGGAAGGGGTCGGGGCAGGTGCTACAGACCTCTAATCAACCAGATCTCCTGAGGACTCTATCATGAGACAGCCCCAAGGGGATGGTGCTAAACCAGTCATGAAGGATCCAGCCACCTCCCAGCAGGCCCCACCTCCCGCATGGAGATCACGTTCAACATGAAACGTGGGTGGGGATGGAGATCCACACCATATCAGCTTCCCACCCTCTAAGCCAAGACCCCAAAGGAAGAATGTTCTGGATGCCCTCGAATGGTGGGCGGGAAGGCCAAGCATGCCACTGCTAGCGTTTTCCACCCACGTATTCCCAGACCTGAGCTGCCTTCTCTCCAGGGTTCTCCCCAGGCAGGTTTCTCTCACTGGCTCCCCAAAAACAGGCTCTTGGGAAAGGAACTATGCTTTCTACTAATGTTAGCTGTACCCGACAGTGCTGGCTGTGTGGCCACACATGGGACATCGTCCTTAGCGCTGTGCACTAGCATCCTGTGTTATAGATGGGAATCAGGGCGGAAAGAGATAGATGTCCCGGGTCACGTGGCTCGGAGGTGGCAAAGCTGGGACTACATGGGATTTCCATTTGCTCTGCGGTCAGCTCTATTAGCTACCAAGCTTAGAGTCTGTTTTTCTTTCTCTCTCTCTTTCTTTCTTTCCTCTTTCTTTTGTTCGTTTTCTTTCTTTCTTTTCTCTTTCTTCTCTTTCTTTTGTTCATTTTCTTTCTTCTTTCTTTCTGCTTTCTTTCTTTCATTTGCTTTCTTTCTTTCCTTCTTTCTTTCCTCTTTCTTTCTTTCTTTCTTTCTTTCTTTCTTTCTTTCTTTCTTTCTTTCTTTCTTTCTTTCTTTTCTTTCTTTCTTTCTTTCTTCTTTCTTGTTTGTTTTGAGACGGAGTCTCATTCTATGGCCCAGGTTGGAGTGCAGTGATGCAATCTTGGCTCACTGCAACCTCTGCCTCCCAGGTTCAAGTGATTCTCCTGCCTCAGCCTCCCAAGTAGCTGGGACTACAGGTGCATGCCACCATGCCCAGCTAATTTTTGTATTTTTAGTAGAGACGGGATTTCACCATGTTGGTCAGCTGGTCTTAAACTCCTGACCTCAAGTGATCCACCAGCCTCAGCCTCCCAAAGTGATGGGATTACAGGTGTGAGCCACAACGCCCAGCCACCTTACAGCCTTTCTAAGGCTAGTATGCATGTGACTGATGGGCCCTTAGAACAATGCCCTTGCCTTTCCCCTTCATCAGAGACCTGGAGAATTTGTATTTTAGCAGTTGTGCAAGCGGGTTCATAATTCTTGCTGTGGGGGCACCAGGTGTCCCAGTTTAGAAAGAACAACTGTTGTGGGTACAGGGAAAGAACCTTCCCAGGACCTCTGAGCCTGCCAGGGAGGCAGGCGCTGCTTAGTTGTGGTCTGGGTCCTCGGCCAGCTCTGAGAATCCCAAATGGGGCTGGGACAGCAGTGAAGTTTCAGTTCAACTGTACACTCTAATAGAGAAAAATAAGTGCGCTTCCTCAGCTTGGTAGCTTTTGGCTTCTGGTTTGCGGCCCATGGGGTTTGGGTCATGAAGACCCTCTCGTCACCAACCCTATTGCCTTCCATCCTGGGCAGGAGATGTCAATACCAGCCTGCCCCCTTCACCACGCAAGCAGCTTCTCCAGCCAAGCCTGTCCTGCCCGTGCTCAGGTCCTTATTCTCTTGAGATAACAGATTTTTGAAACAACTCAGCAAAGTTTGGTAGACACTGGCCCCATCTTCAAATGAGGAAATGGGCTCAGAGAATTCAAGGAAATCCTCCCAGGTGACACAGCAAAGTCTCCAGCACACATCTTCAAAAGTCAACCTCCATGCTGCCCTCGCTGGGCTACTGCGTCAGAGAAAATACCACCCGCTTGTGGATGTGAGTTGGCCAATGTGAGAGGGACGCTTGTACGGCTTTGTCTTACCCCTATCCTGCCAGGACTCCTGGTAACTAATGTGCACATTATTCTGGGGTCTCAGAGCTCTTACATCACAGACGGGGCCAGTGCTAGAGGCCAGTCACCTCCCCAGAGAGAGTTACGAGGAAAAGTCGGTGCCTCTTATTTAGTATTTAAGACGTGAGTCCCTGCAACGAGGCCCACACTTGTCTTGCTAGCTTTCTAAGGAAGTCTGGTGGGTTGGTGCCAAGGTTACACTGAATGTCCCCTCCTCAAAATCAAAACATCCGAGGGAAAACTGGCCTCTCGTCGTTCCTTGTTCTCCTGCGGCTTCTGTCTTCTGAAGTGAGAACCGTCTCATCGCTGGTTCTAAAGTTCCTGCAGCATCTGCTGTTTGAAAACCATCGGCCAGCCTGCCCGCCCCCTGCCAGGTTGGTCCTTGGACAGCCTCACTCACAGGTGTTCCCAGAGTGCTGGTGGGTTCTCCACGGTTGGTGCAAAGGTGCAGGGGCCCCAGGTGTGCTTGTCCAGCTGAGGTATCTGCACCAGCCACCCCCACCAGTTGGTGTGGTGAGAGCGTCACCCACCTGAGAGCAGGCACAGCCCCACGGCCCCCGTTCCGCTGTGCACTCTGGTAGTGGCTGGATTTTCATTTGGGGCATCTGTCCCTCTCCGGTAAACATAGACGCCACGCCCTCGGGTTGGTGGTTCCTCCAGCACACATCCTCCTGGGGTTTACTGTGTCAGCTTCACATTTCCTCCCTGCAAGCTGACCCGGGTGACCTCTTCTTCCATGCAGGTCGCCGTGAGTCAACCTGCCTCCAGAACCTTGGAGCTTCCCTGGCGGGCTGCCCCGGGATCCACAGTGTCTCTCTACATCTCCATCCATCCCTTGGTTCTTAACTCTTCAAGACTTAATGGGGGTCTGCTCTGATGGGTGTGCACTGCCAACGCCTGAGTGAGCCCAGAGAAGATGACAGCAGCCACCGTCTTACCCCAAGAGGGAGGCTGTCCTGTGGGTCCCAGAGGAGCCACACCTCACAGGCAGATGAAGGGGCTATGGGAGATGGGGGCAGTGCTGGGGTGCCCCGGCTCTACCACCACCCACATGCCCCCACAGCCCAGACCTCCCAGACCTGTGACCATCCATGGCAGCCCACGGGACCCTCCTGGGCTTGCTCTCCCTTGACATCCCTCACTCTCTGGCAAATACAGAATATTCCACATTCTCAGAGACCTGGCAGTGCTCTTAATGCTCTTTTAAACATAGGTCAGTCTTAGAAATATGCTGCTGTTGTTATTCTTGGTGGATGTTTATGCTCATCAACTTTTCTCCTGTGTGCTAAGGTATTGCTTTTATTTACACAACAGCGACTCAAAAGGCACTCCATTAATATGACGATCTTTTTAGTAAGTAGAAATAACATATACACATCACTCTACATTTTTCGAAGCATTTTTGCAGCCATTTTTTTTCACATAATCCGACCACAGGGGGAGCTGTGATTTACCCATTACGCAATGAGAAACCAGAGGAGTTGATTAATTACTTAATTGAGGTCACAGAATGAATTAGCAAGAAATGTTTCTAAAAGATAATCATTTTAGTCTGGTTCTAAAATATAATCAGTTTAGTGTAGCGTTTTCTCCATTATACCGTCCTGAGTGATAATGCTTTGTACTTTATTTGAAATAAACTGGAATTGTATTAGCTCATGCCTGAAAGTAGAGTGCTTTTCCTCCACGAACTTAGAACTATAACGTGGTCTTCGTTTTCAATCTGTGATATTAATTTTGTTGAATACATCTAATCATCATTCATAAAGAACGCTTGGGCAAAAGGAATATTTTGATTTACTGGATATTCTCAGAGTCAGTAAAGAATGACAGTGGGTGATGCATGTGGATCACAGATTCTGATCAGTAGAATCGATGGCACAGGACACTGCGACGCGGCTGCTTGTGCTGGATGCGCCATTTGGGACGGTCACATGACAGGCACCCTGGGCCTCCACCGAGGGCTGGTGCTGCGTCGGCACCCTGGGGAGGTCAGGAACACATCTCTGACTCTTCCCAAGTCACCTCCAGCTGCTCTGATGTCAGCGGAGGAACTTTCACTTGCCTTTCTTGGAAGAGGGTGACATATTCAGTAAAACTGTGTGAGCCCCATGACTGTGGCTCATTGGATTTCAGATAAAGTCATCGGCGTATATTTAAAAACCCTCTTTCAAACTTTGTCTACAGCCTTCATGTACTCTTAATACACATGCCACGTCTGTTCATTTATGTTTTCTATAATAATGAAAACGTGGTTCCTTCTCATCCACATCCATTCATTGACAAATACTTCCCGAACACTCGCAGTGCTCCAAGCCCAGAGCTTAGTGCTCTGGGCAAAACGGTGAGGGACGCAAACAGAGCCCTGCCCTCACGGAGCACATGGTCTTGTGGGGGAGGGAGACACTGAAATCAGATGATGGGACCCCTGCTAGGTGCTGAAAGTGACGATTACACGTGTGCTGTGAGCTGCCCCTGACCTGGTTCCTTCATTCGCCCATCTAGCCGTCTATCTACCCATCCATTCACCCACCCAGCCACACATCCACTCATCTGTCCATTTATCTACCCATCTGTCCACCTGTCCACACATCTGCTCCTCTGTCCATCCATCCATGCATCCAGCCCATCCACCCATTCACCCATCTGTTCATCCATTCATCCATCTAACCATTTGTTCATTATTCAACCATCCATCCATTCATTCACTCAGCCATTCATTCACCCAACCACTCACCCACGCATCCACCCACTCACCCACCTCTCCATCCATCCATCCACTAAAGCATCCACTCCACCACCCATCCATTCACCCAGCCATCCGCCTGACCATCCACTCAACCAACCATCCATCCATTCATCCAACCACTCACCCACGCATCCACCCACTCACCCACCTCTCCATCCATCCATCCACTAAAGCATCCACTCCACCACCCATCCATTCACCCAGCCATCCACCTGACCATCCACTCAACCAACCATCCATCCATTCATTCACTCAGCCATTCATCCATCCATTCATCCAACCACTCACCCACGCATCCACCCACTCACCCACCTCTCCATCCATCCATCCACTAAAGCATCCACTCCACCACCCATCCATTCACCCAGCCATCCGCCTGACCATCCACTCAACCAACCATCCATCCATCCATCCATCCTTCATCCACTCAACCAAGGAATGTGTATTGAGTCCCAGTTTGTATACTGACATGAAGAAGACAAGAAGAATGAGGCAGAGTTTCTGCCTCAAGTATTCACAATCCATCTGAAGAGAAACCCCTGTGGATAGTCTAATACATGCAGTAAATCCAGGGAGGCCTCTGGAGGAAGGAAGGGAGAGAAACTAAGACAAGTGCACGTCTATGCATATGGACGTGTGCACCTGTTCACGTTTCCTCACTGGAAGGGCTTTGGGTGCTGCTGTGTCATGATTGCTGTTTAGGAGTATTCCCAGCATGCACATTGCCTGCAGCTTAAACCCTCCATGCCTAGACTGTTTCCACGGGCATGGCCTAAGAGATTAAATCCAAAGTGTATTGAAACAGAAGGAGGAAGGGGGGACCCAGGGTGGCCATTGGATGTCTGTAGAAGTTGTTCACTGCTCTCCAGTGCAGATGTCACCCCAGGGTTGTGCAGTGTACAACCTGTGAGGCCAGACTTCAGGGCCGTGGAGATTCCCTGGCCCTGAAGGGATTCATGGAGGTTCCCCAGAAGATCTCTTCACAGACTGAGTGGGCAACTCAAGTCCTCCTGTCTGTGGCAGGGGACAGTGTGAGAGAGAGATGCAGATGCATTCTATACAAGCCTCATTATTAAGCCCTCCACAAATGATTGTTCTCGCTTCGCAGTTGAGGAAACAGAGACAGTACGCAACTTTTCTGAAGTCAAACAGCTGGCCACGGAGGAGCTGCAATTCAAACTGAGCACATGGGGTGTAAAGTTCATGCCACCCTCTGCTTCCCGTGGGGGATGGGAAGGAAGGTCTTTGCAGACTTCAGAACTCAGAGTGCCTCTGAGATGTGGAAAGAGGGCTTAGGGGTTCCCCAAGGACAGTGAGCCTTGGGCTCTTGGGGTCCTGGATCCCTGGAGGTTCTCATGTCCGGACACCATTAGGACCTCAATCTTCCTGGCCCAGGATCCCAAGCTGCAAATCACTGTACAGTGGAAGATCTAATGGAGATGGAGGGTCTGATGGAAGAGAATCTGATGGCGTAGCAGGGTCTGATGGAGGTGGAGAATCCTGGGGCCTTCAATGGGCCACCTGGCCCAGGCCGCACCTCTCCATGCTGGCCACTAGATGGCGACATAAGCCATCTAGTGCCCAGCCTGGCTGTGGGAAACCTGTGTTTCCGCTGCAACCACAGCCCTGGGTTCTCCTTCACTGGGTTTGAGCCTCTTGGGTGATCTGCAGGGTCCGGGCCATATGTGAGCAAAGGTGGTGCCTTGGAGGCTCTGTAAATAGCTCAGAAGGTAAGGCTGGTCTTCAGAGCACTGAGTGACTGCAAAGTGCAGGACAAATGAGTGTATGTGGTGCCACAACACGGAAGTCCACAGCACGGACGTCCACAGCACAGACGTCCACAGCACGGAGGTCCACAGCATGGAGGTCCACAGCACGGATGTCCACAGCACGGACGTCCACAGCACGGGGGGTCCACAGCATGGAGGTCCACAGCACAGAGGTCCACAGCACGGGGGGTCCACAGCACGGACGTCCACAGCACGGACGTCCACAGCATGGGGGCGTCCACAGCACGAACGTCCACAGCACGGAGGTCCACAGCACGGACGTCCACAGCACGGACGTCCACTCTCCTATCTGGATTTCTCAAGAATGGGAGACACCTTTTCCCTCCCTTCCTGTTTCTGGGAGGAAAGGGACAGATGGACTAAGACAAGTGGCAGGGAGCCAGCAGCCCTGAGAGCTGGTGCTGGGGAGGCCAGGTGAGACACCTGTGGCTCAGGAGAGGACCTGTGCATGTGGAAGGGACACCTGCAATGCCTGGTGACACCCCCATCTACTGTGGAGAGCGATGGAGTCTGTTAAGGTAGCCAAATGAGCACCTAAGCCAGAAGTGAGTATCCAGAACAGCCATGCATACCATAAGCCATCAGATAAGAGGGGCTGGACAGGGGCTTCCCGAGCCTGTCCTCAGCCATGGCCAGGTGGTTATCAGCCCTCTTTAGTCGGAGCATCTGCTTTATCCTGGAGAGGGAGTATTAAATGTCTGCTGTTCACCCCACGCCCCGTCTCTGTCCCTCCTGGGGAGGAGGGCTGCAGTGGGAGTCTCACGATGCGGGCTCCTCCCAGTTCTCTGCTCACCTGTGCTGAGTTTCTGCATTCTGTGGAATGCGGCCGTGTTGCAGGCCCTTGTAAGGATCAGTGTTGCCCACTGAGGGCCCAGCACACAGGATCCCAAGGTATGAAGCACAAATCCTGCTGCCAAATCCAGCAGCAGCGGTGCCCTGCAGGCAGGCCCGGGGGCCTCTCCTTGGCACAGTGTCAGGTGCTGAGTGCCTCTTGTGGGCTGTGGGCTTCATGTTCAGCATTGCTGAAGTTGCCTGGATCGGGTGGGTCTTCAACCTCCATCGGATCTTCCACTCTACAGTGATTCACTGCTTGGGATCCTGGGCCAGGAAGATTGAGGTCCCAGTGGCGTCTGAACATGAGCACCTCCAGGGACCCAGAACCCTAGGAGCCCAAGGCCCACTGGCCTTGGGGAACACTTCAGCCCTCTTCCGGGAGAAGACACCACACATCTGCGGCTCCGGGTGCCCCCAGGAGTACACGGGCTCGGGCAAGAGGGTGGGTGAGGGGCGAGAGTCTGGCCCCCGTCTCCTGGCAGATTTCAAAGTGTGGTCAGAAACATGGCTGGAATGGCGACTGGCTGGACTGGGGAGTCCTCATTCGGTGAATCAGGCTTGACCTCTTCTCCACCCCCGCTACCCCTGGTGTCTGTGTTGACCTGGAGCTCCCCCCACCTCGCCCTGGCAGAGCAAAGGCCCTTGGCTGGGGTCTGTGCACAGGTGCTGGTGAATGCCCAGCTGTAGGCACACAGCAGAGGCCTGTCAGACTAGAAGGAGCCGAGAGAGCCCTGGCAATCCCCAAGAGCTTCAGGGTGTAGGGACAATCGCCCAGACAGGGTGACTCTGCAAGGCTTGTCCCCATAGCAGGGGATGGCCTGTGCGAGGTGGGACTCCTAGGAAGGAGCACTGAGGACTAGAGGGAAGGGGCAGCGTGACTCTGCGGGCTCCACAGGGGACACAGCACGGACATCTTCTGGCCTGGGTGCCCTTCTGAGTCGTCAGAGGTCCATGCACCCTGGCAGCCATGGTCAGGCACGGGAGGCATGCAGGGAGTGGGGTGGACACCAGAGGGGCAGGCACCGAGGTGTGGACGCTGAGGGGAATCATGGGTCCTGGGGGGTGGCCCTGAGACCGGACTGTTGAGCCTTGGGTGGGCAGAAATCACTCCCCTTATCAGGGACTGTAGATCCTCACTTGCAACACCCAGGACACCAAAGTGGTTCTGTCACCGGATAAAGGGTCTTGACTGGGTGTTGTTCAGGTTTTTTGTGTTGAAAAAATAATGAAACAAAATGCACAAACAAAGCAACAAAAGAGTGAAGCAAGGAAAGACAAAAGAACAGAGTAACAGTAATGGGAGTGCGATATCGAAGCTGAAGTGCACTCCAGAGGGTGGGCGCGGGCCGCAGCAGGCGCTCGGGAGCCCCAGGGCAATGTTCTTCAGGGTTTCTATTAAGCTAAAGGAGTCTGCTAACAGCCCAGGTACCCTTGGAAGTCCCCAGTTAGTCACACTGTAAGAAGGACTGGCCTGTGGCCAATCAGGCTGAAATGGACACTTTGGTCTCGTCATCGCAGGAATGAAGCTGCGGCCTGTGTGCCTCGAACTGGTCGCAACTGCTGTTCTTTTGCTTCTGCCTAACCCCTTGGTCACCGAAGCCCTACTCTCCTGCCGCAGTTCTGACGGAAAGAAAGTGACAGGCGACATGGAGGTTCCTAGCCCAGGGAATAGCTCGTTTGCCCCCCACAAGCTGGTGTGAGACTGTGGGAGGTTAGGGGCATGGGCTTTGCGGTTGTGAGAGTTGGGAGGTTGAATCTCAGCCCTGCTATGTGGGGCATGTCACCCAATCCTCTGAGCCCGTTTCCTCACATCCACCCCACCTGTGAAGTGAAGGTGTTGCCAGCATTGTTAGGGGGCTTTGGGCAACAGACAATGGAAATGTCAACTCCAACAGGCTTTAAGGATAAAGCCGATTTATGACCCCTTGCACGTGAGAAGGGCAGGGTGGACCTCAGGTGTGGCTTGCTCCTGCAGCTTTCAATGGCCCAGGTTTTGTCTGTCTTTTGCTCTGCATTCCATGGTGTTCGTTTAACCCAAAGCTTCCTTTTAGCTCTAGAGTAGCTGCAAGCAGTAATCAGGACTAATTGCTCATTCGTTCATGTCCAGCCGAAGACAGAACAGGTCTTTCCCAACTACTGATTCAAAGTCTGGGCTTATCTCTTGATTGAAATGTCCTACGTGATGCCTACAGAGCCCATCGCTCTGGCCAGGAGGATGCTGGGTGCTGCTGATGGACTGAAGCCTGGGCCGTTTGCAGTGTTGAGGGGAGAGACCTCATGCTGTTGGTTCATTAATGAGAAGCCGCGGGAAGGCGACACGCCAGGGAAAGAGAAAGCCTCTGTGTGTCGGGTTCACAGCACCCAAGCCTGCCCCTGAACTTGGAAGAGGGGACTTAAGTGTCTTCTGAAGGAGTCTGATTGATGTTTGCTTCTCTGACCTTGCTCCAGCTCTGGCCCAGCTCCAGGTTCTGAAGGCTCCATCCCCTAGGACATTTTCTGGGAGCCAGGGAAAGGTTAGCAGAGCCTGGTCACGATTCTTGGAGAATGCTCTTGGTGGGCAAGCAGTGCTTTCTGATGGGGTTGTTCCTGCGAGAAGGGTTCTAATTCCCACTTAGAAGCCCTGAACGAAGGTGGGAGCCCCTGATGGTGGCAGACGGGGGGTGTGCAGGGCCTGGAGCCACCTGGGGTCCTCTACTTGAGTCCTCTTTGAACTCTGCTTTTGGCAGCTGAGCGATGTCGAGGAATTCACTTCCCCTTGGCGTCAAGCACCCGTGCTCATCCTCAAAGGGGTCAGTGGGGCCCAGAGCTGCTGAGCTGCACACATGTGCAGTTCTCCATGAGAACATCTTGGGGGACAAGTGCTGGCACCCCCACATGGTAGGACAAAGACAGAGGCCCTAAGACACTAGCTACCTGCCTCAGATCACACAACCAGGCCAGACCAGAGCCCAGGCTGCCCGCAGTCATGACCTAGGCACCATTTCCCATGGGCAGCATCGAGGGAGTCTGGGCTAAGCAAGACCACGCTGGTTTTGACGATGGCATTTTCTGTCCCTGCACTTTGTGGTAGGCCAGGGCCTCCCTCCTGCCTGACCATTCTGCACCCCACCTTCACTGTAGTCTCTGTAAAGAGATGGTTGGTGTGCTCGGGGCAGTGGCTGAGAATATTAAAGATATAACGTGGGTACACACGATCCCGGGACCCCAGTGGGCTTAGGACAGGTTGGTTCCATGCCTGCCCTCACTCCAGGACCTTCCTCCCCAGAGTAGAGCCAGGATCGGTGGGTAGGGTATGATCCGCCAGGGGCTGGGGCAGAGGGATGGAGCCTGACTGGCAACAGTTCCAGGGTCCGCCCTTGCTGGGACTTCATGTTCCCAGGACCGCCTGTCCCCCCACCACAGTGGGAGCCCTGGTCAGGGAGGCCAGCGACCCAGGGGGAAGCCAGCACTGGAGCTCTGGCTGCAGATGGAGCAGGCACTTTCTGCAGGGTCCTCCAGGAAGCCAGCATCACCAGGTGGCTGGGGTGGCTTCTGGCCTCTGCTGCCTGCATGCTGTGCCCTGAAGCTGTAGGTCATGATACCTGCAGCTCCCCCATGCAGGCACTGGCCTCATTCGGAGCAGGTCCGCTCTTCCCCAGGCACAGCCCCCTCACGCAGCCCCCTTTCACTTTATCAGGTCCACCACGATCTGACTTCCTCCTACCGATCACACTCAGCATTTCCTGGGACTGTCTGATTTCTGATATCTGACCCATCAGGTCCCTCTGGGCGATCCTCTTCCTTCCCAGAAGGTACATTAAACTTTGAGAGTTTTACAAGGGCTGGCTGCATCCCCGTGCGGGCAGACAGGACCCCATGCACCCAAGCTAGCCCTCCTCAGCGGCCTGTTCATCTGCAGGGATTCTTCCGGTTCTCTCTCTGGGCAGCCCCACAGCCCAGATGCCTCGGCTTCCCAGCCACAGATCCCTCATTGACCTCCCCTCCTTGCTGGGGAGAGGCAGGCACTGGGTCATCCATGGGGCATGGAAGTGACAGCTACACCCTCCAAGCCTACTGGGTCCCTCTGCTGGGTGCCTCCCATACCTGCCCACCCGCAGTCAGGCAGGAGATAGCTTCGGGGAGCAGATGGCCCCTGGATCCCGGTTGCCATCCTGGGCCTCCCCACTGTCCTGCACTGGTTCCTGGGCCCCTCCTCGGCCATCAGTTCCGTGGCATCTTGGCTCTGGCCTCCTGCCTGGGGCTGACCAGGGCTGCCAGGGGCTTGGTTGTTTCAGGAGGCTGCTGGGCACAGAAAACACCTTCGTGGCTGCTTGAACATTTAATACATAATTTATTGAGGTTAATTTAAAAATGATTAGTTTTCCTTAAGTAAATTCAGTTCATGAGTCTTATTTGTTTTATATTCATCTGGGAGTTTTTGGCAATCTCTTTAAGAGGGACTTTTGATTAATATTTGACCAACTCAGTTGATAAAAACCCTCATAAACAGTCAATTCTGTTAATTAAATTCCCTCAGACATTTACACTGAACTTACACATTGATTTGATTTTCTTTTTAAGGCACTTCAGCTGCTTGACCCAGAGGACTCAGAAAACCACTGACACCTGCAGACAGGCAGCTCCCAGACTGCAGGGAACACTCCAGTTCTACTCACATATCTAGTCTGTTTCCCTCACACCTTCCACCTTAGATCAGTAGTCTGTAGAGAATGGCACATTTTAACCTAGAATCAGCTATTCCGGGGAATCAGCTAGGAAAATCTGTGCTGTGGGAGCCTCTACTGTGCCTCATTCTCTTACACACTGTGAAAACTTTCAAACACACACACAGACCATTCCAGAACACAGCAGGAAAGTATTAATATGATAGGTTTGATTTCCTTCATCATCTGCACGTGATGATAAATCTACCTGGAGTTAGACTTTTCTCCACTATGGAAGCAATTTTCTGTAGCAAGAATGTGCATGATTTCAGTCTGGGCTGAAGACCTGGAATCACAGGCCATCCAGATGATTCTGTGATGCCACTAATGAGAACTTTGGAAGTTGCCCTGACACAGACCTCCACATCCCCGAGAGGGACCAGTCTCCCAGGTGTGCCCCTGGTTCACGTAAATCACTCCCTGATCCTCCATTGGATTAATCTGCCCACTGCCCGGTGACTTCACTGCTGATCAGAGTCAACATTTCTGCTTCTTCTCGAGTTACTGTCACGCTCTTCTGAACTGGAGGAGTACAACTGATTAGTTCAACTTCTCTGCTTCTCCTTCAAGTTATTTTCAAGCTCTTCTCAACTGCAGGGGTACGACTCTCACAGGTAGAGTCTCGGTGTCTCTCATGCCCTGCCCAGCCTTGGGGTTCTTGTGCTGTGATGCTGCCTGGCACTCTGGGGTGCCCCGATCTGCTTCTGATTTCTCATCTGGCTCCAGCTCCTCCACTGTGGTCCTGGGCCTACCTGTGCTTCTGGAAGGAGCGTTCAGCCTATTCAAAATTAGACCCTACCACCCAGCGCATCCGCGTGAGCTTATAGAGTGTAGCACATCTGGTTGGCTGTACAGGACTGTGGGCTTAGAGACCTTCAGGCTCATTTTATCATCGATCCTCACAAAGACTGTGCCGTTACCGGGCATCCTACCAGCTTCACAGGTGAGGGATTGATGCCAAGGCACATTAAGGGGTCTCATCAAGCTGCATAACCAGTGCCCTCAGAACAAGAGCAGATATCGACTGGTTACGTTCTTAGGGCTGGATGCTGTGCTAAGAAGTTTACACACATGAACTCAATGACGCCCCCCAGGAACAGCGTGGTTTGGAAACTGTTACCACCCCGTCTCACAGATGGGCACTCAGGAGCTCACAGAAGATAAGCAACTCGGTGAGGCTGAGATTCCAGCCCAGGCCCCCTGACCCCAGAGCTCGAGCTTAGCGTCTGCGGTGCTGCACTTCCCCCGACCCCAGCCCAGTCATGGCACCTGTGGTGGCTTTGCACACAGTTATAGGTGCCCCTCTAGCTGCATCTGGAGGAGGCAGGGTGGGTGAGCGCTATCAGGAAAATCCTGGGGGTGGCCCCAGCCTCAGGCAGGACTCAGGCCTCAGCAGAGTGGCCACTGTACAGGAGGCCACACCAAGTCAGAGGGGACAGGGTGGTACTGCAAGGAAGGGCGTGTCCAAATCTCAGCAGCAGGCTGCACGGGGGTGGGGGGGGAGGTCGTAGCAGCACAGCTTTGGGGGCAGGCAGCCAGCTGGGGACACCCGTCCAGGGGTGGTGCTGTCCACTGCCACGCTGGCTGATTGCGACACAGGAGTGAGACTCTACTCCCTGGCTTTGGCAGAGGCAAGGTTTCTGACGCGAATGTTTGCTGAACTTTTATTTTGTGCTGGGCAGCGAACTATGCACTTCACAGAGAGGATGTTCTTGGTGGCAGGAAACGTTTTCCTTGTTCTTCAGCCAGAGAAACTGGATGCAGAGAGAAGGGAGCGCTTGCCCATGGTCATCTGTGAGCAGCGTGGCGCCTCACAAGCACACCACACCTGGGCAGGTCACCAGGGCTCTGTGGTTCAGAAACTGGGCTGGGAGCAAGACCCAGAGCATCAGCAGGAGCAGCACCAGGCTGTGTGGGACAGCCCTGGAGCTCGGACGGGACAGCTGATGCCCGGCTTCTCTGGAGCCTGACTCCTGGGACCTGAGCCCATGCGGGGGGCCTCTCTCAGGTCTCAGTGGCAAGGCAAGGCAAGGAGGTTGTGAGGACTGGGGAACCAGTCTGTCCTTTTCCCCATCACCCCATAGCTACCTCCCCCTGACCCCCGTTATGATAAAATGTGTCAAATCTCAAAGAGCAAATCCTTCTTTCATAAAGGGGCAGGATTATCTCCATCCTGTTCCAACAGAGGCTGTAGTCAGGGGCAGTTTATGGGGGAAGAAGGACGTGCTGGGATCCCCAGGACTAGCTTGATGCTTCTCTGGAAAGACCCACAGACCACAGAAGTGACAGTTTCTTACAGCAAAAGGAGGCAGATTAAAATCAGCAAATGAGAAAGGCCCCCAGGGTGGGGCCTGGGAGGGGCCGGGTGCGAGCTTTCGGCTCCTCTTCCAGTGGGCTCACCAGACAGCATTGGTTCCCTCAGCACTGATGTGTGACAACACCCACGGCACCTTGCTGCCACCCTGGGCGTGCATGTGAGCCTTGGTGTCCACGTTTTTATTGGGGGTCAGCCGCGAAGGCATGGAGCACCCACTTGACTGCCCACGGCTTCTCAGCCCCCAGCCCCTAAGAGGTCAATGTGACACAGTGTGGCCCCGGGCCACAGAAGACCCAGGCGAACCTTCACCTAAATCCGCTAGTTAAGGTAAACCCTCCAGCAGGGCCCCAGGTCCCAGGTCTACAAAGACATGCTTGTCGGGCGGGATATTCCAAGGGCTTGGAGGTCATCCCCAGGCCCAGCAGGAGCCAGTCCCGGGGAGTGTGCAGGGCTGGACACCCCAATCCCACCGAGTGAGCCCTTCCCTGCACAGAGGACGGGTGGTCTGGAGGGGAGGGTGTGTGTGTCTGAGGGTGACTGCACCCATGTAGCAGCCCTGTTTATGGGACGAGTCTCACGAAGACGCGTCCCAGCTGCTGGGGGTCAGCCACTTCTTGTCTGGCTCTGATTTCCTTGCAGCGTGGGGGAATTGCCCCACCCCCAGCACCCAGGCGCAGCTGTACTAAAGGTCAAGGGGGGCGTTAGCTCAAGCTCGGAGCTCCTTGACTTCAGCTGTGCAGAACCGACGTGGGCCTGCTGGAAGGACAGCTGGTGTTTGCGGCTGATGGCACCCAGCTGAGAGCAGGCGCCCTCGTCCTTTCGGCCGCATTCTATTCTACGCATCTCCAAAGGTGTTTATAAATTCTCCTTCTTAAGTAGCAGAAACCTCCATCAACTCAGCAAAAATAAACACATCAGTAACCACGGTGACTTCGGCCCTCCCGCACTGGGCAGACGTGACCTCAGGCGGACTCAGAGGGGCGCAGACGTGGATCTGCACATGGGTTTGATGAAGGTGGAATAGACCTGATTGAAAACCTTCACAGCCCCTGCTGGTTGGAATTCCAGGCTCCCTGCTGGTGTCTGCCCTGTTTCATGACCCATGAAGCCCCAACAGTGACAAGGGCTGTTGCTGCTGGTGCCCGGGCTGGTCTCCTGAGGCCACACCTTGCTTTCTGGGGAGGGGCTTTGCCTCACTAGGACCGAGGGCAGGAGACCTGGGCACTGCTCAGCCAGGCTTCTGGGCTTCTGTTTCACAGTGATGATGCCAGGATGCCCAAGAATTGCAAAGTTCACCAGCGCACTCGAGGGAGAGAAACAACAGCAACAAAACTCCAAGGAACTACAGGTGAGAGAAAATACAATTCAAATACAATTCACTCGCAGACTTTTCTATGGAAAATTGATTGATCTCACCAGGTCATAGCTTTGCAGGTATCTGTAAGAGTGGGGTGTGAGGGCGTGGGAGTGCCCCTCTCTGTTAGGATGAAGATGTTGAGGCTTGAACCTTCTCTACCATGTAACAGGAGACGGTTGGGGTGGTGTGTTAGGCAGCAGAGGGCAGAGAAGCCATGGCTTCCACAGAGGCCACGGGGAAGGGGACTTCCCACCAGGCAGGCGGCCAGAGACCCTGAGCCTTCCAGCATGGGGGCCCCCAGGTACAACTGGTGGCTGGTGGGAAGCTGTGAGCTGGGGTCTGTGTGTGTCTGCATAGTCTCCGTGGTCTTAGCTGGGGTTGTGGCTGGTAGTAGGGAAGAAATGTTTTGCGGAAGTTATTTTAGAATTCTTAGACAAGCCAAGCCATGAGCACGCGAGGTTCCCTTCCTGAGGGTTTGCAATTCCCACTAAATGGAGTCCAGAAAGTTCTCTGGCCCCAGTGAACAGATGGAGGAAGAGGCACAAGGCTGGGTGTTGGGGGGCCTGCGTCTATGGAGCTGAACCAAGAGGGGCCAGCCTGCTGGAGCTCCCAGAGGTGCACAGCCCAGGCATCACCCTCACAGGCCTCTGGGCATTGCTGGGGGCTGAGAAAGAGGCTGGGCCTGGGGGAGGCCAGGAGGAGACAACCTCGGGAGAGTTTGAGGGAGCCAGTGTCCCTTCCACTGTCCATGCCACATGCTCGTGTCGCCATGGAGAATGAGGCTGGGAGCTCGGCTTGACTGGAGGCAGTGGCTGGAGGAAGCCTTCCTGGTTCTGTAGCGGGGTGTGCAGGCCCTGCTGGACTCAGCCCTTCCTCCAAGGGCAGGTGGCCAGCCCAGGTTTGCCCATCTGTGGAGTCAGAAGGGTCTTCCCAAACTTTCCCAAATCTTAGGACCAGCTGGGGCTTGTCAGCAGCTCCTGGGCCCCACACGCAGTCTTTCCCAGTCAATAAACTAGAGGGTGCCCGCACTTTTAAAAAGTGATTTTTGATGGGGTACCTGGTGATGTTTTGATACGGACGATGTGTAATGATCAGGTAAGAGTCATCAGCAGATTCATCATCTCAAACGAACTCCTTCCTGTTGGGAACCTCAGCCTCCTCCCTCCAGCTGTTTGAAACTTTGTGTGACTGTGAGCTGTGTCTGTAGCCCGCAGGAACCCATGCCTCCCAGACAGTTGCAATTTTGTATCCTTCACCAAGTGTCTCCCTATCCCTCCCTCCCCCTCCCCTTCCCAGCCTCTGGCATCCTCTGTCCCACGTTTCACTTCCATGAGATCAAATTTTTTAGCTTCTACACATGAGTTCATGCAGTGCTGACCTTTCCGCTCCTGGCTTATTTCACTTGCCACCATGTCCTTCAATTCCATCTGCGCCATCTCAAATGCCAGGATTCCGTCCTTTTTGATGGCTAAATAAGATTCCGGTGTATATATTTACCACGCTTTCTTTATCCGTTCATCTGTTGGTGTATCACGCTTCTCGCAAGTGTTTTCGGGGCATTGGAAGGCAGGCGGCCCTCTCTCCACAGTGCTGCAAGCAAGACTAGAGTCTTCTTGGCAGATTTCAGAATCTGAGAGAGGCTCCATTGCTCCTGATGACTGGATCTGGCTGTGAAGTGTGACAGCTGCCATGGTGATAATCAGAGTCACAGGTTCAGCGACCCCACCTCCAGGGCCTGCCTCTGTGGGGTGTTGTGCCATAAATCGTGGAGCTGCTATGTGAAGTGAATATTTACTGAGCATCTTCTATACCCAAAGCAAAGCGACATTCCGGGGACATAAAGAGAAGACACACAGCCCTGTCCCCAAAGAACTTCCTGGGGAGCAGAGAGGATGGAGAGGCATGGAGCCAGAACGCAGGTCAGGTCAGACAGCTGCCGGGGACCATCAGGGACGTGTTCTGCAGGAGGCCCGGGGCAGCCAGGGGAGGCCCACACTCCAGCTCCAGAGCTTGTCATGGGGCAGCAAGCAGGGGCCGGGTATGTCCTGGGGGCCTGGCCCAGCCCCGCAAATGGCCCCTCTGCTTGGCCAGAATGTCCCTACTGAGTTTGGACCTGAGATCCTTCCAGTGCCTGAACTTGCCCCGAGAGACATCCCGTATGCACTTGGGGCATTTTGAGAAACGGCGATTTGAGGGTCCCTCCCCCAACTGTCTGGTCACTGGAATCCCACAGTGCCCTGTGGCTGCCTGCTCCGTGGGCAGCAGAGCGAGGAGGCGGTTCTCCCTTGTCTGCAGTGAGCTTCTGCACCCCCTGCAATGCCACGGAAATGAGAGGCTGCGGGTCTCCCTGCAATTCACGGACACTGTGCATGGGACACTCAAACCTTATCCCAACACTTCACGATCCAGCAAGGTGGGCACTCAGTACCCAGGCCACAGCTCTCCAGGACTGATTCCACACAGGGGCCGTCCAGATGGCCTCCACAGGCAAAGCTTTCACTTCTTCCCAAGGCCCAACCTCCCTCTGGAGAAAAGGCCATCTCCCGACCTGCTGGCGAGAGAGAGGTGCCCCCAGATTCTCACACTCAGAGCCATGGAGCTTGTCCTCCTTCCCAGACCACCCTCCACTTTGGATCTGCCTGGATGCCGATTAGGCTGGAGAGAGGAACAGATCAGAGACACCAGAACAGGGTGGGCGGAGGAGGGGCCAGGAGGCAAATGCACAGAGGAGCCTGCCAGGTGCCGTGGCTCACGCCTGTAATCCCAGCTTGAGCTTTGGGAGGCTGAGGTGGGTGGATCACCTGAGGTCAGGAGTTCAAGACCAGCCTGGCCAACATGGTGAAACCCTGTCTCTAGTAAAAATACAAAAATAGTTAGTTGGGCATGGTGGCGGGTACCTGTAATCCTAGCTACTCAGGAGGCTGAGGCAGGAGAATCGCTTGAACCTGGGAGGTGGAGATTGCAGTGAGCCAAGATCACACCACTGTACTGCAGCCTGGGGGACACGGCAAAACTCCATCTCAAAAAACAGAAAGGGGAGCCCGAGATCCCCTGTTCCAGCCACCTCGGTCTACCCTGCTGGCAGCAAGTCCAATCTGTGGGTTTTTTCAGACTTTGAAGCCCAAACCTTTGATCTGGAAGGACCTGGGACTGCCAACTTGGCAGACACTAGAGGGTAAAGGGTGGGGTCTGTTAAGGCGGGGCGTGGGGTGCCTCAGACACAGAAGACTGGGTCTTGGGTGTTTATCCCTCATTCTCTCAAAAGATGCTTTTGTGAAGATGAGGGCTGCTCTGCAGGTGCCAGTCTCTGCCTCTGGCTCTGGACGGTAGTTCTACCTGCCTGGCCTCCCCAGCCTTCTCCCAGGCGAGAGTGCAAGTCAGGCTGGAGGCAGACACCTGCAGATCTTCCTAAAAATGTGATCCACTGGGGACTCCCAATGTGGGAGTCCTGATACCCCCCATCCAGCTGTGGCTGAGAAAAGGGGAATTTTCCACTTTGCTGATCTATTTGAAGGGAATAACACCCAAAGATGGCTTTCTCCCAAGTCATGGACGGACAAAGGCAAACGCAAAAACACCATCAGCCTGGCTGGCCCTGGGCCATGGCGCTGGGGGCTGAGCAGACTCTGGCTGCATCTGTTGGGAAACAATGCACAGTGCTCCTTGTCCTGAGGATGCAGGCTGCCTTTCAGTCACTGCTGCTTAAGGAAAAAGAGAGCCCAGTCTTCCCAGAGAAGCGACCTTAATAAGGACACAACCCTTCTGTGCTCACAATAATCACAGCTCACGGCCGTGGAGAGCTTCATAGCGCTCCATCCTGTACTGAGCCCTACACACTGATGATCTCATTTAATCCTCATAGCAATCGGACAAGGTCAATACTGCCGTCACTGTTCCTCTTCAGTGAAGCTGAGGAACTGTCCTGGGAGCCCAGGATAGATCAGCGTGGGGCAGGGTCAGCCCAAGCCCCCCAGCTGTTAGCCCACAGAGCTGGGATGTTCAAATGCACAGGGCTCCTGCGCTAGCGTCCTCTGGGTGCTAAAACAGAGGACCACACATCAGGTAATTTAAAACAACGCAAACTTTTTCTCTTGAAGGTCTAGAGATTGAAGCCCAACATCGTCTCCCTGAGTGAAAATCGAAGTACTGCGGGGCTGCTTCCTCCAGAGGCTCGGCTTGGGGAGAATCTACTTCCTGCCTTTCCCGGCTTCAGAGCCACCAGCAGGCCTTGGCTCTCGGCCCCTCCTCCCTCTTCAAAGGCAGCGGTGGCATCCAGGACCTCTCATCTATCATCCCCCTGAGCTTCTCTTCCACCTCCTCTTTCACAGTTAAGGATCTTGGTGGTTACTTTGGGCCCACCAGGATAACCCATAATAATCTCCTGATGTTAGCGTTAGTAGCTTAGCAATTTTCATTCCACCTGATGCCTTAATTCACTTTGCCATGTAAGGCAACCGAGATACAGTTTCCAGGATTAGGAGCGGAAAGGGCTTCAGCCAGTTGACATGTTCCGATCTGTGCTCTCGGTGGCTTGGCCTGGAGGTCCTCCCGGGGTCTTGTCCCTGCCGGCAGCATGTGCTGGAGTCAGCTCAGTGGGGAACGGCTGAAATGTACAACTAATAAACTGCATGACAACAAAGATAAGAGGTTCGAGCATTTGTTACTTTGTTTTAACGTAACCTGTTAATTGTACATCTTATTATTACGATACAATTCGCGTTAATTATGCGAGCAGTTATTGCCTCTAGCAGACATCCCGTCCAGCAGGTGGTTTGCTGCCGCGCACCTGTCTCTGCACTGCGCTCTGTCATGCTGACGCTCGGAACTCACCGTCGGAGAGCAGTTACATCACGGAAGTCAGCATGTGCTACAGATCAGAGCTTGATTTGATGGTCTTATTGATTATCCAGACTTGGGGAATGAAATATTAGATTAATGCGGATTAATCCGCAAGTGTTTTATGCTTGTAGCTGTTACATTGTACATAGCACAAAAAATTGTCAAATCATAGTTAAATTGCAGTCACAGGTTGGCTACAAATAAGTTTGGCAAAAAAATCAACAAAAGCTTCTGTGTGGACCAGTTGGCTCCGTGGAATGCAGGTTAAAAACTACCGTGTGTTATTTGTAAATTGGTAAATCGCATGCTTCCTCTGTATTGATAAAACTTAGAATGAATGGATGCACAGATGTTTGCACGCACAACTCTTCTGCTGGTTGTTAAACACTGACCAGCACACCACGGCCTGCCCCCAGCCCCACCCGCCAGCCTCACCTTCCCGGCCCCACACTCTGTGCTCTCGTCCTCCGAGCTGCGCACACTTTCTGAGCTGTACCCATGCCCTCTGCCAAGCATGGGATGACCCACCCCATCCACCCCATCCCCTTGCCTGGCCCATCCTGCTGGTCCCTCAGGCACGGCCCAGCAGCCGTTCTTCCCAGGAGCCTCTCCGGGCTCCTGGGTTGGCTCAGTGCCCTTCTGTGTTCTCAGGGTCCCAGGCTTTCCCCATCCCACCCTGCGGGAATTGTTCTTGCTTCTCTGTCTTTAGGACTGGCCTGTGGCTGCCTCACTCGTGGAGCCATACAACTCTTTTTTTTGTGCCTCAGAATCTAGCACATTTCCTACGTAGTAGATGCTCAATAAACACTCACTCAATAGAACAAATAGAATATCAGTTAAGGAGCTAGGATTGCTTTTGACTGAATAAAGAGTGTAGGCCTCTTCCCGGACACAGAATGAAACAGACAAGGGGAGGGAAAGTGCTGATGGATATGTGGTTCTGAAGGGGCCCTGGGTCCTGGCACATGAAGACTTTCGGCACATGGTGGTGAGCACTGGAAAATGCCTCATCTCAGCCCCTATGTCTGGAGGGCCCTTTGGACCCTTTTGCTTCAATACAGCAGGCATCTGACATCCTTGACAGAGGAGTTTCTCTCTGCAGAGGCAGAGGGATGTGGAACCCAGGACGTAGCGGGGGCAGATTCGTGTTCCCCCAGGGAAGCCTGGGAACCATGACCCTGCAGCCAGGTGTGCTCAGAGGATAAGCAGGCGAGGCAGTTAACTGGGAGGCAGCCCCCGGGAGCCCCGGCACCATCAGCCAGGTGTGAAGGCTTTCGTCATGGTGGGGCCCTGGGGCCACGTGGGGTTCCTTCTTTTCAGATGGTGGGTGCAGCTCCTCATCATGGGATGACAGTGGGGGAGTGGAGGGGAGACCTGATGAGTCCCAGAGATGCCAAGTGAGGTCATCACAATGATAGCAGTGCTGGCTGGCAGCCTCCAAAGCCAGGCAAGGGGTGGGCCCTTTCCCTGAGCACAAGGCAGGGGGCACTCTCAGGGATATGCTCATTTGACAGCTGGGTGGAGAGACGTGGATTCTGCATGCTGGGTGAATGTCAGCCTCAGGACGGCCCTTCCTCCGAGGCCCTGAAACCACCACAGAATACTCCGTATCGTGATCTTAAAACACCAATGCCGCCTGCCAGCTCCTCTGATGCAGGCTGTGGTTCCCACACAGCCTGGGTGCCTGTGGCATCCTCTGCCCTCATGCTCCCTCCAGAGCCCTGGTGGCTGGGTGGCGGGGCCTCCTCTCCTGTCCCTGCCACCCCACCAGGTGGTGGCACCCCATCCTGGGAGGCCCCCACCTCCTCTGCCTCCTCTTCTGCTTGGAGTATGAAATCAGTGGACAGTGCTGGGTTAGAGTGCAGTGCTGACCCCCATGCTCGTTCACTCTGCAAGCCCAGCAGGCAGGCCCTAGGCGGGGGGACTGCTGAGCCAGCGTGAGGGCCTCCCACATCCTCATCACGGAAGGAAATTTCCTCCCTGGGGCCGTAGGGCAGTAACTGAGGCAGTGCAGGTGCTGGGTGCGCAACTGGTGCCAGGCCAGGGGAACAGCCCGTGCTGGGGACGTGTTGGATGAGCCTGGGAGCCTGAGTGCTTCTAGCCCCTGAATGTTCTCCAGGAAGCTTTACTGGCCCGAGGGTCGCTCAGGAGGAGAGATGGAGGGGACAGATGGGCCCTTCCTGCTTGGCCTCCAGCAGCTTGGCCCAGCCTCTGCCCCCTGCCAACCTCCCCTTTCAGGTCTCCTTTTGGAGACCACAGGGTCACTGTGGCATGAGGAACCGCAGTTCCTTGTAGTCCAGAGAAATTGAGGGCAGTGGATGGTGAGCTAGGGGCAAGAATTGTTCTTGGGCAGCCCTGGCTGGGAACATCACAGATTTGTCAATGAGTTTGCAAACACAATAGAGACGCCTCCGCTCAGGAGCCCTGGGCTTCGGATGACAATGACTCACCGGCATGGGCTATCAAGTGTGTGTGTATTTGACCTCAGCGGGTTACACCATGCATGACACACAGATACACACAGACATACGCACAGAGACACACACATAGACACACACAGACATATTCACAGAAACACACATAGGCTGGGCACAGTGGCTCACGCCTATAATCCCAGCCTTGGGAGGCCAAGGCTGGCAGATCACTTGAGGTCAGGAGTTTGAGATCAGCCTGGCCAACATGGTGAAACCCCGTCTCTACCCAAAATACAAAAGTTAGCCGGTTGTTGTGGTACACGCCTGTAATCCCCACTACTCAGGAGGCTGAGGTAGGAGAATTGCTTGAACCTGGGAGGTGAGGGTTGCAATGAGCCAAGATCACAGCACTGTACAGCCTGGGCAACAGAGTGAGACTCCACCTCAAAAAAAACAGAGAAAGAGAGAGAGATACACCCAAACATACACAGACACCCACGCAAATACACACACATACACACACAGAGACACACAGAAACACATAGACACACACAAACACATACAGAGACACACTGACACACAGAGACACGCATAGATACACGCAGAGAGACAGAGAAATACAGGAACACAAACACACAAAGACATGTGCAGAGAAACACAGAAGACATACAGATACACAGACACATACACAGAGACACACACAAACACAGACACACTGACACACAGATACACACATAGATACACGCAGAGAGACACACGCAGAGACACACAGAGAAACACATACAGGAACACATAAACACACATAAAGACATGCGCAGAGAAACACAGAAGACATACAGATACACACACAGACACATACACAGAGACACACACAAACACAGACACACTGACACACAGATACACACATAGATACACACAGAGACACACGCAGAGAGACACACAGAGAAACATACAGGAACACAAACACACATAAAGACATGCGCAGAGAAACACAGAAGACATACAAATACACACACAGACACACACACAGATGTACAGACACACAGACTCTCACACACAGGCACACACGCCGCCCTCAGGCCACACTGCGTAAACAGCACCCACCTTCCACAGGCCTCTCCGTATAAACATCACCAAACACATCCCCTTCATCAGCCCTTAGCTGGGTGTGGTGGTGCACACCTGTAATCCCAGCTACTCAGGAGGCTAAGGTAGGAGAATTGCTCGAACCTGGGAGGCGGAGGTTGCAGTGAGCCAAGAACATGCCGCTACCCTCCAGCCTGGGAGACAGAGCAAGACTCCATCTCAAAACAACAACAACAAAAAACCAGTGGTCTAAGGGCAACATTCTCACTTAACATCTGGGAAGACCTGCACAAAACAAGAGGAATAAGAAACATAAACTCTGTCCAAAGTAAAATCAGGGCGTACCTGAGACCTCAAGCCATAGGACAGCTAGAAGATATACCAAAAGCAGTACCTGGCCAGGCACGGTGGCTCACGCCTGTAATCCCAGCACTTTGGGAGGCTGAGGTAGGCAGATCACCTGAGATCAGGAGTTCAAGACCAGCCTGGCCAACACGGTGAAACCCCATTTCTACTAAAAATACAAAAATTAGCCAGGTATGGTGGCAGGCCCCTATAATCCCAGCTATTCGGGAGGTGGAAGCAGGAGAATTGCTTGAGCCTGGGAGGTGGAGGTTGCAGTCAGCTGAGATCATGCCACTGCACTCCAGCCTGGGAGGAGCAAGGGTGCAGGAAGAAACGGAGACAGAATCCTGCAGGCGCACATTTCAGAAAAGGCCAAGCGAGTCACGAAGGCAAAAGTGGGGTATGTAGCAGGGAGGTGAGCTTCGTGCGCAGGCAGAGGGGACACCTGCACCTGTGCTGGTTCTGAGAAGTGGAGGATGTGGGCTTAATGAAGAGTTACCCAGCAAACCATCTGTCGAGGCAGCCGTGTGTTGATGTTGTATCTTTTTTATTACAAAAAGAGAAAGCGTCCCACGTACAAGTACGGGAGAACCAAGATCAAACACACCGGATCATTTAATGTAAGTGAGATAAACAGAAGAACCAAAAACTCAATCCTGGGTGGGTCTAGGAGTAGTCCTAAAGCTTTGTGACTGAGAAAGCTTGTAAAATGCAAGGATGGACGAAGACGGGACGGATAGCTCCAAACAGAAAATGAAGCTGGGATTTGTGCCCTTCATGTCAGGTAGGGCTGAGTTCAGAGAGAAAAGCACCCAGGAAGACCAGAACGGGTTCTTTAGGATAATAAAGAAGGCAATTAACAAGAGATATGTCCCAATTACAAGTATTTATGTGCCAAAAAGCTGCTTTAACATGCAAAAGGTGAAAACTGTGGGACGTACAGTAAGGTACACGCAGGGTCCAAATACTAACAGGAGACTTTGAAGAAAATAACTTGTAATGTATTTAATTTCTTTGTTATTGTGCCCAACATTTTACTATGAAAATGTTTTAAACACACAGGAAAGTTGAAAGAATTGTACAGGAAACACCCACACACCTTCCTCCTGTGTCAGGGGTCAGGAGATTACAGCCCATCAGCTAAAGCTGACCCCCTACCCATTATTGTATGGCCTGCAAGCTAACAATAGCTTTTCTGTTCTTAAATGGTTAAAAAGTCAAAAGAAAAACTATTTTGGGACACATAAAAATTATACGAAATTCAACTTTCAGCATGTAGAAATGAACTTGGAGTTACTTCCCAGCAGAAGCCCAGCACGCTCATCATTTGCACAGTGACGAAGGCTGCCTTCTTGCAGCCATGGATGAAGACTTGAGCCATCGTCACTGAGACCGTCTGGTCCGTAAAATCTGCAATGTGCATTTGGCCCTTTGGAGAAAAGTTTACCAAACTCTTCCTAGATTCTAAAAGAACGTTTTCCTCTTATTGCATTATCGCACATTTGTCAATTCCTCTGTCTACAAATCCTCTGGTTTTTCAGATGTGTTTCAAAGTAAGTTGTAGACACCAATACGCTTCACTTTGCGAAAGTTGCAGCACGCATATCATTAATTAGAGTTCATTACGAGTTTATAGTTCTTTTTAAAAATAAAATGTACGAACAGCAGTGTGCATAGCTTTTAAGTCTTATCGAAACCTCTCTCACAATACAGAACATCAGCTGAGAATCCCCCGTGACCTTTCCTAGGCACTGTGGAACCACTGAGGCAACCACAGGGCTGAATTTTCTTCCTGGGGATGAGTTTTGCTGGCTCCAGACCTTCGTATAATTGGAGTTGCACAGTCTGCACTCTTGTGCACGATTTCTCTCACTTGGCATGGTGTTCTGAGGATCACTGTAGGCCACACCTTTGGAGCGATGAGCATTGCCCCACTGCATGAATGCCCCATGGCCTGTCAGTTCGCTCTCCTGATGACGGATACACAAACTGACTCCAGGATTTGGCTGAATGGACCAAAGCTACTGTTTGTTGAACTATCATTTTGTTGCTTTGACTTGTCTTGGGTAGATATCTAAGAGTGGGAGGTTAGCTCATGGGGCTGGTGTATGTTTAATTTTAGAAGAAACTGCTGGACATTTTTCCAAAGTGGCCGTGCCATTTTGCTCCCAGTGTGTGAGTTCCAGTCACACCACATCCTTACCAACAATTGGTGTTGCCATTCTTTCCCATTTTAGCCGTTCTGTTGTGACCTCATTGTGGCTTGTGGGTATTTTCCTGATGTTGATGATTTTTGCATGAACCTTTTAGACATCATATATCTTCCTTCGTAAAGTAAAAAGTTAGATGGTCTTACGCCTATAGTCCCAGCACTTTAGGAGGCGGAGGTGGGTAAATGACCTGAGGTCAGAAGTTCCAGACCAGCCTAGCCAACATGGTGAAACCCTATCTCGATTGAAAGGACAAAAGTTAGCTGGTGTGATGGGGCATATAATCCTTGCTAGTCGGAAGGCTGAGGCAGGAGAATCTCTTAAACCCAGAAGGTAGAGGTTGCAGTGAGCTGAGATTGTGCCATTGCACTCCAGCCTGAGAGACAGAGCGAGACTCCGTCTCAAAAAAAAAAAATTACATGGATTTTTGTCATATAAATGTTCTTGGGAACATTTGTGTATCAATATTTGTGTATTTTCTCACTGCAAACATTTGTGTATTTGCTCACAGATGAGTAAGACTAATAATCTTGAAACATTCATCTATAAGCAAATACACAGATAACACTGGAATAATCAGTGCAATTGGTTAAAAATTAATAGCCCTTTTGGCTGTGCCTGGTGGCTCATGCGTATAATCCCAGCACTATGGGAGGCTGAGGCAGGTAGATCATAAGGTCAAGAGATCGAGACCATCCTTGCCAACATGGTGAAACCCCATCTCTACTGAAAATACAAAAATTAGCTGGGCATGGTGGTGCATGCCTGTAGTCCCAGCTACTCATGAGGCTGAGACAAAAAAATCGTTTAAACCTGGGAGGCAGAAGTTGCAGTGAGCCAAGATTGCACCACTGCACTCCAGCCTGGCGACAGAGAGAGACTCCATCTCAAAATAAAATAAAATAAAAATAAAAAAAACCCAGCCCTTTAAAAGACTAACTTTATTGAGATGTAATCTTCATGTTAAATAATGCACCCATTGTAAGTATACAGTTCAATGCGTTTGTGGTGAGGGAAGGTCTGAGCTTCCTTTTTCTTGTTCTTATATGGATACGCTGTTGTTCCAGTACCATTTGTTGGAAAGACTATCCCTTCCCCCATTTGACCACCTTAGCGTCTTTTTCAACAGTAAAGCGAGGATGTATTTCTGGACTCTGTCCTGTGCCATGAACCTTTACGTCCATGTTTACATCCACGCTGCAATGTCCTGATCACTGTGGCTTCATGAGCCTTAAAAGTATGTAGTGGAAGTCTTCTAAGTTTATTCATTTTCAAAAAAATTTTGGCTGTTCTAGGTCCTTTGCATTTCCATACTAAATTTTTGAATCAGCTTATCAATTTCTACAAAAAAAGAATGCTAAGCTTTTTAAAAAGAGTTTTACAGAATTGATGTTATTTCTTCCTAAAATACTTCTTAGAATTCACCAGTAAAGTCATCTGGGGCTAGAGTTTTCTTTAAAGAAGGCTCTCAACCACAGATTCAATTTCTTTAATAGACGAAGGAATATTCAGGTCATTGATTTTTTTTCTTGAGTAAGCTATGGTCGTTCTTATTTTTCAAGAAATGTTTTTTAACCAATTTGTCAAATTTACTGGCATAAAGTTATTCATGATACTCCTTTATTAATTATTCTTTTAAAGTTTATAGTATCTGTAGTAATGCCCTTTTTATAATTCCTGATATTGGTGACATCTGTCTTTTCTCCTTTTAAAGAATTTTTCATTTTCCTGTCTAGAGATGTATTAATTGTGTTGAACTTGTTTTTATTTTCATTGATTTTTCTATTCCTTTTTTGTCTCCTCTTTGACTGATTTCCACCCTTAGGTTTATAATTTCTTTCTTCCTAAATTTGAGTTTAATTTGTTTTTCTCTTTCTTCTTCTGTTTCAAATGTAGATGATTGATTTGAGGCCTTTGTTCTTTTTTTACAGAAACATTTAATGCTATCAATTTCCCTTTAAGCGCTACTTTAGCTACTTTGCACAAATTTTGATGTGATGCGATTTTATTTTTGTTCAATTCAAAGTATATTCCAATTTCCTTTGTAATTCTTTAGCCTATGGGCTCTTGAAATGTGAGTTATATTTTCCAAATACTTAAAAGATTTTCCACATGTTTTTCTCTTACTGATTGCTAGTTTAATTATTCTATGGTTAAAAAACAAGTATTACATAATTCGAACCACTTTACTTTTATTATAATTTGTTGAGTGGCCTGGGATACGGTCTGTCTTGGTTAGCATACCACATGTACTTGGAAAGAATGTGTATTTGTCAGTAATTGGATGGAGTGTCAGTAGCTATGAATTGGGCAAGCAGGTTGATAGTGGCTGATACTTTGTTCCTGAGTAAGGAACATATTGTTACTAATTTCCTGTCTACTTGTTCTCTGCATTACTTAGAAGAATGATTAATTGCCAACTCTGATTATTGATTTGTCTGTTTCTTCTTTGAGATCTGTCAGCTTTTCCTTTATGTATTTTTGGAGTTCTATAATTAGGTTCATTCACATTTAAATTGTTATATCCTCCCAATACATTTCTTCCCTTATCATTCTGAAATGTCCCTCTCTATCCCTGGTAGTGTTCCTTGTTCTAAAGTCTAGTTTGCCTGATGTTAACATAGCTGTGCCAGCTAATTTCATGCCCAATACACATATGGTATATTTTTTCCGCATTTTTAACTTTTAATCCATCTGTGCCATTATGTTCATTTAAAATCAGTCTCTTGTAGACAGCATAAATGTGGGCCCCGCTTTCTTGTCCAGTTTGGCAATCTTTGTCTTTTAATTGCAGTGCTTAGCCCATTTACACGTGAGATGATTTGGGTGTGGCTGAGTTTAAGTCTGCCATCTTGTGATTTGTTTCATTTGTCCCATCATTTACTTGTTTCTTTTTCCTTTTTTCCTCTCCTATTTTGATCAATCGAGTATTTAGCATTTTTAAAAATCATGGTAAAATAACCCTAACCTAAAATTTAAGGTGAGTGGTTTTTAGTGTTTCATTTCATCTGTGCAACTGGCTTGTTGGTTGTACTGTTTTGTGTTATTTAGTGATTGCTCTGTTGCTTTTTAGTACCAGGCTCTAGGGCATCTTCAGTTTGACACAGGCCAGCTCCAATGACAGGTCACCTCTTCCCCATGCAGAATAAGAATCTTACAACTGTAACTGTGTCCTTTCACTTCCCCACCCCTTCCTTTGTACTATGGTTTTCATACATTTTACTTTTACACGTGTTCGGAATCCCACAATACATTCCACATCATTTTTAAGCACTTCCTTTGCAATCACAGTTTAATGGAAAAATAATTTTTAAATACAAACATCATTAACATAAGACATCAAAATGACACAGCAACTACATGGCTTCTTCCTCTTGCTTCCAGAAGGTACTGTTTGTACTTCAGTTGCAGCATTTTTGTGCTGTTATTATTTATTTGTCATTCTCTTGCATTAGACAATAAGGCCCTTGAGAGTAGAAACAATATCTATTCATCTCGTAACCTTAGCACAATGCTTGGCACTCGGCGGGAGGTCGGCAAATGTGCCATCACTGATTTCCTGACTGTCCGAGTGCCTGGCGGACTGAATGAAGGCATGACAAGCCTGCGGAAACGCACATGCCACACGCAGGTTGGGGCAGGCTCCAGCCCACGCATCCAGATCAACACCCTCCCCTGGGTAACTTTTATGTGTGCCTCCTCCCCTCCGTCCTCACCTCTCAATGCTCAGCTTCTCATTCAAAATGTGGCAAGAGGAAAGAGGAAATCACAGACTGTCATAGAGTGCTTTCAAGAAAATAGACTTTCAAAAGTCACAAATCAGGACTCAGGTGGATGCTGAGTTTGGCCACCTGCCGGGGACTGCTGAACGTGGCCCTGTTTGGTGCGTCATTGTGTCTGGAGGCCTCGGGTGTGTCTGTGTTGTGAACAGATGTGACCGTGGGTGGGTCTGGAAACAGAGTGGGTCACTCTGGATCTGTGTTCTAGCTGGGCTTGGAAAGTGGCCCAGAGCCCATGCGAGCCCTCACATCTCATTGGGGAAACGGAGACATCTAAGCAGCATCATCAACTGCAAATAATTCTCTGCAACTAAAGTGGAGCACTGAATGCTTAATAGTGTGGGTGTTATTAATTATTTGGGATACGAAAATTTCATGCCCAGATATTTAAAGTTATACCCCAAATGCTTTCGAAAGCAGTGTGTGCCAAAGGAATAAAGCTGCCTCACAATGTGCAAGTGTTCTCAGTTCTAAAATGAGGATGTAGAAATATTTCTCTTCCAGCGTTTTGAGCTCAGAACAATTATAGCATTATGTTCTACTTCACTCTGCTTTACTGACCTTTCTCTAATTTTTAAATCTTCAAATGTCGAAATGATTAGAAAAATGTTCACAATGTGCTTTAATAAAAGCTTCTACATAAATAAATAAATAAACAAAAATAATGCTCTCCCCACTCTCCCCATCCTCAGCTAGTTCTGTTTGTTTTGTTTTGAGATGGAGTCTTGCTCTGTCTCCCAGCTGGAGTGCAGTGGTGCAATCTTGGCTCACTGCAACCTCCACCTCCTGGGTTCAAGCAATTCTTCTGCCTCAGCCTCCCGAGTAGCTGGGATTACAGATGCTCACCACCACACCCAGCTAGTTTTTGTGTTTTTAGTAGATATGGGTTTTCACCATGTTGGTCAGGCTGGTCTCAAACTCCTGACCTCAGGAGATCTGCCCACCCCAGCCTCCCAAAGTGCTGCGATTATAGATATAAGCCACTGCGTCCTGCCTTTTCTTTCTTTCTTTCTTTTTTTTTTTTTTTTTTTTGTTGAGACAGAGTCTCACTCTGTTGCCCAGGCTTGAGTGCAGTGGCGCGATCACAGCTCATTGCAACCTCTGCCTCCTGGGTTCAAGCCATTCTCCTGTCTCAGCTTCCAAGTACCTGGGACTACGGGCATGTGCCACCACTCCTGGCTAATTTTTTTGTACTTTTAGTAGAGATGGGGTTTCATTATGTTGGCCAGGATGGTTTCAATCTCCTGACCTCGTGATCCACTCACCTCGGCCTCCCAGAGTGCTAGGATTACAGGCATGCGCCACCGTGCCCAGCCCCCAGCTAGTTTCAACTTTCTATTATAGAATAGGACTTATGTCATAGAGGCATATTTAATGCATCTATAACATTATTTAAAAAGCTAAATAATTTTCTTCTAAATGTAAAATTAAAATTAAGTTCAACAGCTCAGAGACCTTTCATGGCCTGCCAAGGTCCCATGCACCCCTCCCTCAACCCTTGCCGAGACAGAGCTGGCCCCAATAGGGGTCTTCTGACTCCTGGGCTAGTGTGGTATCTCTTGTAGCTGCATTCTCGGAGTGGGCAGCAGAGGTGATGTGGAGGAGGGGCATCCCTTGGGAAGCGTTGATACCTCTGAGCATGTAGGTGAGGCTCCGGCCAGGTGAGCAGTGGTGACCAGCTGAGTCAGTGGCCGGGGCTCCCAGCATCCAGGTGGCCTTGGAACCCAGAACCTCTCTGAGCCTGAAGGCTAAGGCCAGGATCCTGTGAGAAAGCCTGCTCTTGGTCCATCTGGCCCCTGGCCAGTGTGGAGAGCTGCCAGGTGTGGTGGCATGGGAGAGGGGAACTCTCATTTAGAGGTTGCCCAGGGAATGGCAGCGAGCCCAGGAGGTCCTCCAAGGGGAATTGGGATAGGGTGTTTTCCACAGGAAACACCCCACGTGGCTCATCAAGGAGGAGAGGCCACACATCTGTTCCAGAACATTCCAGAGCATCATCTAAGACTCCCAACAACTCTACCACAGAAGATAGGGTCAGTATCTCCTTTGCCTTTAAAGAAGCCATCACCCCTACAGCTTAGAGTTTTCTGGAAGTGTTCAGCCTGATTCAACTATTTCAAAAACCACTCTAAGAAAGTGAGCCAGGTATTGTTTGAGAAGTCCCATGAACCCTTCCAAAAGGATCAGGCACTGTTTAGTTAATTACTACCCTGAAGTGTTTAATGACATTCCAGCACCTGAGAACATTGATTTCATCTCATAACACTTGCTAAATGTGTGTGGGTGAGAGAGAGAAGGAGAGAGACACAGAGAATTAGTTTAGAGAAATGATGTATAAATGCAAAGGTTTCTCTAAACCTCGAAACTGCAGCTCGTTCCTCTCTCAGCACCTGAATTAACAGCTAGTTCTGTTTCTATTTTGGGGGATTATTATCTGTAATTTCTTTAAAATGCGTTTATTACCCCATTATGGTGAAAGGCCGTACTAGTCTAAGCAGCAAGCTGCCTTAAACCGGCCTAAGCAAAACAGGGAGCCCTTTGGCTTACACAAGCGGAAAGTCCGGGGTGCACTCAAGTGGCCCTTGGCCAGGCTCTAATGATGCCATTAGTCTCCCCCAGCCCCTTCCCATCCTCCTATCTCTCAAAGGTGCTTTCTGGGCCAGGCTGGAGAGGAGGCAGGTACACCCTTGGGCTACACATTCTCCTGGGTGCAATCCACCAATGAAGGGAGAGAGCTTTTCCCATTGGCTCCACTGCCTGGGGCCCAGGAGAGAGTCTGATTGGCCCAGTCTGAGTCACATGAGTGGCCTTAAACCAATACCATAGCCAGCAGGCAGGGTGCTCCGATTGGTCAGGGCTGGATCATATGGTTGGCAAGACGTCAGCCCCACCTGGGCCAGGTGGAAACAATCCCTCCTGGGAAAGAGGGTTGGTTGATATCAGAAAGACACAGAAAGACATCAGAAAGTACTCTGTACACAAAACTCACAAGAATCCTGTTTTTCTGGCCCTTAGTTCATGTCTTAAATGACCTTAATGTTGACAGGCCTGCAAATAGCGTGAATGATACCCTAATCCTCCCTGGAACAAGGCTGGGTCTCAATACATAAATGTACACTGTTTTATATTAGACCTCCTTGCCTGCTGTCTCTGTTATTACTGCTTTGATTGTGTTAAGCTTTTGGTCTGACTTTCTTTCCTCACACATAGGCCATTTGTTCTAGCAATATACACTTCAAACTTGATTTCAAAATTTCTGAGAGGTTGGCCACAGTGGCTCACTTCTGTAACCCCAGCACTTTGGGAGGCTGAGGAGGGTGGTCAGGAGTTCAAGACCAACCTGGCCAACATTGTGAAATCCCATCTCTACTAAAAATACAAAAATTACCTGGGCATGGTGGCTGGCACTTGTGATCCCAGCTACTTGAGAGTCTGAGGCAGGAGAAGCATTTGAACCTGGAGGCAGAGGTTGCAGTGAGCTGAGAATGCACCATTGCACTCCAGCATGGGCGACAGAGCGAGACTATGTCTCAAAAAAAAAAATAGGGAGGAAAAAGAGTTCTAAGAAATTTAGCCAAGTTATCCCTCAATGCCTCTAAGCAGGTTAACACTAGAATGTCCTGGCAATTTCTGCTGTTCCACCTACCGTCCTTGGCTATTTGAATTCCTTTACAGACCGACCTTCAACCTGCCAGGAATTCCTCCTGCAGGTGAGCTCCATGGATGTCCTTATTCTTCCTGTCAATGGCCTTAAAAATGTCACCATTTTCCCAATGTCCTTCCGGCACTTGGCCGCACCCCTTCACCCAAGCCGCCTGCCTGCTGCAGAAGCCTCCCGGCCACTCCAACTTCCCCTCACAGCTTCTCAGCTTCTTGGCTCCACCTGTTTTCTCTTGGCTACCATGTGGATTTTTAAAATCTGATTATTTTAGTAAGAAATGACCTCAAACCACAGTTTTGGAGTTGGCTTTATGAAGCACCGACAAACCACTTTAGCTCTTTAAAATCAGGGAACCTAGCCTTTCTCCTTTGCTCACTTGGCCATCCACTGAGTGGGCTCTTCCCCGCGTACAGCGGGTGATGCTTGCAGATTTAACCCCAATATAGACATGGCACACTTCCCCGTTCCTTCTAGAAGCCATCCTGCTTCATCTCACAGCAAGTTCTGTCTCCTTTGGCGTTCTGCAAAATATGGACATTTGATCAAATGCTGCTCAAATGTTTGTCATGTTTTGAACGCTCGAGCGGGCATGTGTGTTTATGTGTGTGAGCATGTGTGTGCAAGTGCACAAACGCAGCCTCATTAGTTAGCCTGTCAATTCGAGGCTGGGGACCAAGTTTTCCAGAGCTTTGGGTTCTGCACAGTGCCTTCCTAGCCAGTGCTCAGTAAACACTTAAATGAACCCAACACCTGCTTCCTTCAAGATTTACAAAGGTGTTTTCCTTCTGTTCTACTCCCGGGTCTGCCCTTTCCTTCCCAGATAATAAGCTCATAGTCCCCCCAGCGCCAGCCTGCTCTTGCACCCGCTCAGCCGCCAGAGCCTTCTGGAGGTGTATGATGACCACATAGTCACAGCAAGAGATAGTGCAGCTGCTTCGGTGTTTCTTTCTGGAACCTCAAAGTGGTGCAGGCTTTAAGATCCAAGATCTGGACATGCAGACCCCAAACTGAACTTGCAGTGCATCCTCTGGAAGAGCTGAGGCTCACCAGAGCCCTCCTGTTGGGCTGCCAGTGTGCTTCCCAGAGCTGAGGACCACAGCGTGGCTGGGGAGACACGCTCGCCAAAGGCTAGCCTCACACTCACATGAAATAGGGGAAACGCCAGACGACTTTCCTCGTCTAGAGAAAGGTACTGGAGATGAGGATTCCCATGTTCCTTCAGCTAAAAATATTAGGGGCACGAAACACATGTGTAGGACTGGTGAGGAATCATTTGAAAGCAGTCCCTTCCATGATTCAGCCCTGGGAGGATGGGTTGACTTCGTAGAAGCATGGATTTCCTCCAGCAAAATACATTTGGTTTCTTTTTAGAAAACAGGCCATTTTTAAGTGGTTGAAATGTTCTTGGAAACATTCTCACATGATTGCACTGAATACTTTGTGTTAACAGTAAAGCTAAAAATACACCCACTGTTTTTTCTTCTTCCCTGCTTGTAATGTTGACATCTCTTGTACCGACACACTCAAGGAGCTAACATTTGGTGCTTAGATTTTCCATTTGGATGAAACACTTTGGAAGTTTCTTTTTTATGTCATTAGTGCGGTCATGAGAGTGAATAAAACGTGGACTTGTTAATGTCGTCAGAGACTGATAATCCCACATGGTTAATCCCCTTGTTCTGAGAGGCAGGTTGTGCCTAATGCGCAGAGCAGAGCCCTCTACGCAGCTGGGCACTGCCACACACTGATCTTGTAACCTTGACCACCCGCATTCTTTCTTTTACCTTTTAAAGGACCAGGTTACATAGGATGCACATCCTCAAACTCACCAAATGCCATGAACCCGCCCTCCAAAATGGTTGTATCGTGTTATTCTCCACTGAGAATGTGCTGGGAATCCTGTTATCTGCATGCTGGGGCACACTTGCTAGGGACAGGCTCAAAACGTCTAAGCGTGTGAGCAAGTATGGCATGGTCTATCATTGTTTTAAGTTACAACTCCATGTTTACTGACAAATCTGAGCATCTTCTTATGTGCTCGGTGGATATTTGAGTTTCTTCTGTGAATTTCCTATTCATATTCTTTGCACCTTTAAAAATATCAGTTTTTGTTTCGTTTTGTTTTGAGGCAGGGTCTCTGTTGCGTATGCTGAAGTGCAGTGGTACAATCTTGGCTCACTGCAGCCTCAACCTCCTTGGCTCAAGCGATCCTCCTGCCCCAGCCTGCAGGGTAGCAGAGACTACAGGTCCCAGCTAAATTTTGTGTTTTTTGGTAGAGGCCTTGTCTCGCTTCATTGCCCAGGCTGGTCTTGAACCTCTAGGCTCAAGCAATCTTCCAGCCTTGGCCTCCCAAAGTGCGGGGCTTAAAGGCATAAACCACTATGCTTGGCCTGAATTTCTTATATAGTCTAGATAGTAAATCTTTTTGGTTGAATTGTACATGTATATTCCCCTAGTTAAACTTATACTAGCATCTTAAAAGCATTGCTGTGAAGAATATTCTACCAATACGCTTTGAACTCGATTTCAGGGATTCTGAACGATTTAGCATTTTTATAAATGCTAATGTGTATATGTATAGCATAATTTGTGTATGATGAAGATAATCTGTTTCTTGAGGATTTCATAAAAACTCATCTGAAGTTCTATCTAGAATCTCTAGGGAGGTGGGAGAATTTTGATTACCAGATCAGTGTATGTTAATGGTAGGTTATAGGTTTGTCCAGGCTTTTGACTTCCTACCTATTCAGTTTTGGTGATGTTTACTTTGCTGAAGATTAGCCATTCCATTGCTGCTTTCAGATTCACTGGACGTTATTCACAGTATCTCTTAGACGTGTTTTATCTTTCACTGTCATTAAATCCCCCTTTCATTAGTCATAATTTGATCTCCTGACTCCCTCTTCTCTCCCTCTGTCCTTTCTTTCTCCTCCCTCCCTTTCTATGTCATTCTGGCTAGATGTTTGTCTATTCTATTAGTTTTTACGGAGAACCCACTTTCGAGTTTGTGGATTTTTTGAAATTGCTTCTAGGGGTAGTAGTCATCTATGACAATGTGATGTGTTCTCGTCCATTCGGGTGGAGCTGGCATCTCCTAACCCAAATGATTTTTGGGACATTTTAATTTCTAAATATACTTTTGAAGTGCTTGTGCTGTTGATTTCTGAGGTCTGAGAAAGTGCCCTGGATGGTAGTAATTTTTAAAAGTTGCTGAAACTTTTAAAAAAAACTTCATTTACAGTTATTTAACCTGGTTCCATGTGCTTGAAAGAATTATGTTATTTCTTGGATTCTAAAATGTTGGCCACTGCTCTGAGCAATTGTTGAATTTTTTTTCTTGACCCTGCTGGGACCTACTGAAGAGGTCATGGAATTCTCTCAGACTTCTTCGTCCAAGGAACGAGAGAGGGCCGTCAGCTGGCAGAGAATGGTGTCTCCATGCAGCTGTTGGCTGAGGCCACAGAACGAGAGAGAAACTGCATAGATCTGAGCTGTGTACAGGCACCTGGTGCCATTTGCTTTCTGAGTTACCAACGTCAGTTTGGAATTTATTATATTCTTCCTTCTGGGATTTTTGTATTTATTTGGTTGTTCTTTTTCTACTTTCTTACATTGGAAGCTTAATTCATTATATTTTTAGCCTCTCCTGTTTTCTAATGTAAGCTTTTAGAGCTTCCGACATCTCTTTAAGAAACATTGAATCTACACTCTTTAAGATTTAGGCTAGTTGGCAGGGTGTAGTGGCTATGCCTGTACTCCCAGCACTTTGGGAGGCCAAGGCCAGTGGATCACGAGATCAGAAGTTCAAGATCAGCCTGGTCAAGATGGTGAAACCCCATCTCTACTAAAACTATAAAAATTAGCCAGGTGCGGTGGCAGGCACCTGTAATTCCAGCTACTCAGGAGACTGAGTCAGGAGAATCGCTTGAACCTGGGCGGGAGAAGTTGCAGTGAGCAGAGATCGTGCCACTGCACTCCAGCCTGGGTGACAGAGTGAGACTCTGTCTCAAATAAAATAAAATAAAATAAAATAAAGATTTAAGATAGTTTATTATGGCAAAAATATTATTTTCTAATTTCTTTTTTTAAAATTTTACGTGAAGTTCTCAGATACATGTGCAGAATGTGCAGGTTTGTTACACAGGAATACATGTGCCACGGTGGTTTGCTGCACCCATCAACCCATCATCTAGGTTTTAAGCCCCGAATGCATTAGGTACTTATCCTGATGCTGTCCCTCCCCTCGCTCCCCTTCACTTTCAGGCCCTGGTGTGTGATGTTCCCCTCCTTGTGTCCATGTGTTCTCATTGTTCAACTCTCACTTGTGAGTGAGAACACGCGGTGTTTGGTTTTCTGTTCCTGTGTTAGTTTGCTGAGAATGATGGTTTCCAGCTTCATCCAAGTCCCTGCAAAGGACATGAACTTATTCTTTTTTATGGCTGCATAGTATTCTGTGGTGTAGATGTGCCACATTTTCTTTATCCAGTCTATCATTGATGAGCATTTGGGTTGGTTCCAAGTCTTTGCTATTGTAAACAGTGCTGCAATGAACATATGTTCCATGTGTCTTTATAGTAGAATGATCTATAATCCTTTGGGTATACACCCAGTAATAGGATTGCTGGGTCAAATGGTATTTCTGGTTCTAGATCCTTGAGGAAGCTCCACACTGTCTTCCACAATGGCTGAACTAATTTACACTCCCACCAGCAGTGTAGACACATTCCATTTCTCCACAGCCTCTCCAGCCTCTGTCATTTCCTGACTTTTTAATAATCACCATTCTGACTGGCATGAGCATGAGATGGTATCTCAATGTGGTTTCGATTTCGTTTCTCTAATGACCAGTGATGATGAGCTTTTTTTCATACGTTTGTTGGCCTCACAAATGTCGTCTTTTGAGAAGTGACTTCATATCTTTGGCCCACTTTTTGATGGGATTGCTTGTTTTTTTTTCCTTATAAATTTGTTTAAGTTCCTTGTAGAGTCTAGATAGTCGCCCTTTGTCAGATGGATGGATTGTAAAAATGTTCTCCCATTTTGTAGGTTGCCCGTTCACTCTGATGATAGTTTCCTTGGCCGTGTCATGAAGTCCTTGCCCATGCCTAGGTCCTCAATGGTATTGCCTATGTTTTCCTCTAGGATTTTTATGTTTTTAAGTTTTACATTTAAGTGTTTAATCCATCTTGAGTTAATTTTTGTGTTCTTTTCTAATTTCAACAGTTTCTTTTTTCGACCCATGAGTGAGTTAGAGTGTATTTATTAATTCATAAACATGCGCCCCCTCTCCCCAGTTCTTTTGTGTTTAATTATTAATTGTGGAAAATAATAAGATGTTAATGAAACCAAACTGTTAACATTTCTTGAGTTTTTCTCTGTGTCCCGGATTTAGGTAAATTTCTGTAAATGTTCTGCTTGTGCCTGAAACATGCCTGTGTCCTCTCGCGTTGCAGACACGGTTGGTGTCACCTATGTCCCTGGGGCCCCGTCATTTGGGGATGTTCTGTATAACTCACAAGTAGCAGTGCCTGCATCTCTGTGTCTGAAGGCTTTTCTGGAACTACAGAAGGCAGGGCAGGCCAGAAGTATTCGGGACTTGACACTCCTAGGAAGAGCCAGCAGACACTGAGGATGAGAGCTGGGGAAAGGCCCCCCCGCCTATAGACATATGTGTTTCATTGTCCTGGTGAATTGAAGCTTTGTCATTGAGTACTGACACTCTACTGCTCATAATTTTGCCTTAAATTTATTTTTCTGATATTTACATGTATTCTTTGGTTAATGTTTTCCTGCGATTTCTCGTCTCTCTCTTTCTACTTTTTTATATAGAAATCTCTAAATGTAAAAGTAGAAGTATATAAGAAACTACGCTGATGCAGCTTCAAGATTCAGCAGAAAACCAACTTTTGTAGTTGGCTTTTGAATTTTCTATCCCAGAGATATTTGTCAAAGAACTAGACCATTCATTCATTCTACCTATGTCTGATTTCTAACTCAGTGACTTCTACTTTTATCTATATCAATTTCTACTTTTTACTTTTTTTGGCCAGGTATAAAGATTTTTTAAAATTTTAATTATTCTACTCGTCATTTCCAAAATTTTTAATGTGATTCTCTTTTTATATCTTTTTTCTTTATTTAGTAATTTATTCTACTTCTTTTACATTTAAATAATTTCTTCAGTATTTCTGCCAGAATGTCCTATAAAATTAATTTTATTTGATGTGAATGCATGTTTCTAATGTTTCCACTGTCGGCTTGGGGATTGGTCATTTGGGCTGGAATTTAGGTCTGCTAGCCCCGGTTTTCAGAATGCTCTGCACTTAGTTATGTGACTCCACGGGATTAAAAAAGTCTTTGAAAGGCCAGGTGCAGTGGCTCGAATCTGTAATCCTGGCACGTTGTTGAGGCTGAGGCAGGCAGATCACTTGAGGCCAGGAGTTTGAGACCAGCCTGGCCAACATGGCAAAATCCCATTTCTACTAAAAATACAAAAAAATTAGCCAGGCGCAGTGACACGTGCCTGTAGTCCCAGCTACCCAGGAAGTTGAGGCAGGAGAATTGCTTAAACTTGGGAGGTGGAGGTTGCAGTGAGCCGAGATCACGCCTCCCCACTCCAGGCTGGGTGACAGAGCAAGACTCGATCTCAAAAAAAAAAAAGCTTTGAAAGCATCACAAAGTAGGCAGCTAACTATAAAAACTCTATTATGAAACTGCCTAGTAAGGTCTTCAAAGCCTGTGGGTTGTTAGGCGTCCCCATGTGTTCTAGAGCTGTGGTTTGCAGGCTCGTGTTGCGTGAGGACTTAGGTTCTGCTTTTTGTCCCCACCAAGGAGCAACTCTCACTGCCAGCTCCCTCCCCTCCCAAGGCTCACCCAGGCCAGCCTCCTTCTTCCCAGGGGTTGGGGCTTGTCCAGCAGAGCTCTCCCTGCCATATCTGTGATGCCTGTTCCCTCCCTTGCCCACAGTTCTCCACCGAGAAGCCATAGCCCAGCCCAGCCCAGCAGCAGCAGCTTTTTTTCCAGTGGCTTTCGTCAGCAGGGCTGGCCTGACCCCTGCTCTAAGCAGGGACACCACGTCCATCCCCATCTCACTCCTGACCCCTCAACACCTGCCTCCAGCCCCAGAGCCCAGCCAGCCATGACTCTGCACTTCTGTGCCATCCTTGGCCATGAGCGTCCCAAACCTGGCTTTGGCTATGGATTTGGTCTTCTAGGTTTTATGTTTGGGGCGGCACCATGTCCCCAAGAACATCTGGCCTGTTCATGAAGAGGTCTGGAGAGGTGGTGTGGCTGTACAGCATCACAGACTGTTTAGCTGAGGGACCAGGGCTGGGACCCAGGCCCGACTCTCAGACATACACATCACTCTGGCCTGGGACTTCTGACATTAAACAGATGAGACAGACAAGGGTGAAGACACAGCAACTGTTCTGAAATTGCTTAGTGGGTAAACACTCAGAGCCAGATGCTTATTAGAAGGCGGAAAGTGCACGTGTGTGTGGTGTGATTGTGTCGTGGGGTGTGTGTAGTGTGTGTATGTGGTGGTGTGTGTGTGTATGGAATGTTTGTGTGTGGTGTGTGTGTCGGTGGGGTGTGTAGTGTGTGTATGTGGTGGGGTGTGTGTATATGGAGTGTTTGTGTGTGGTGTG
>CM052665.1:55339833-55357277 GCA_028533165.1 Leontopithecus rosalia
GTGTGTAGTGTGTGTATGTGGTGGGGTGTGTGTATATGGAGTGTTTGTGTGTGGTGTGTGTTGGTGGGGTGTGTGTAGTGTGTATGTGGTGGGGTATGTGTGTGTATGGAGTGTTTGTGTGTGGTGTGAGTATGTTGGTGGGGTGTGTGTAGTGTGTGTATGCAGTGGGGTATGTGTGTGTATGGAGTGTTTGTGTTGGTGTGAGTGTGTCATGGGGTGTGTGTAGTGTGTGTATGTGGTGTGAGTGTGTCGGTGGGGTGTGTGTAGTGTGTGTATGTGCTGGGGTGTGTGTGTGCATGGAGTGTTTGTGTGGTGTATGTGTGGTGTGGTGTGGTATGTGTGTGAGGTGCGTGGTGTGTGGATTGTGTGTGTGGTGTATGATGTACTGTGGTGTGGTGTGGTATATGTGTGAAGTGTGTGATGTGTGTGGTTTTGTGTGTGGAATGTGTGATGTGTATGTTGTGTGTTGTATAAGTGATATGTGTCTGAGGTGTGTTGTGTGTATGGTTCGTATGTGTGATATGTGTGCATACATGTGTGTGGTGTGTAGTGAATGTGTGGGTATGTGGGTAGTGAGTGTGTACTGTGTGAATGGTATGTGGTATGTATGTGTGGTGTGTGTGTGCATGTGTGTGTGGTATGCATGTGGTAAATGTGTGTTCGGGTGTGTGTGGTGTGTGTGTGGGTTGTGTGTGGTGTGTAGTGTATATGTGTGGTGTGTGTATGTGTGTGTGGTGTGTGATGTGCATGTGGTGTATACGGGGGGTATATGTGTGATGTGTGTAGTTTGTGTGCATGGTTTGTGGTGTATATGTGGTGTTTGTATGTCTAGAAAAGTGAAGAGAAGCTCTCTGAGTTAACATACCTGGGACCCACTGGACAATTGGGCCTCATGTTTTTTAATAACATTAGTGGTTAGAAGATGGGGAAATAGTTTTTTTAAACCATAAGCAATTTCTGTGCCCAGAAGTGAGGAATTCCTTGGGCAGAGTATTTCGTTGCTCTGGGAAGCCTCACATGTCATTGGTGTGCGTTTGGCGGTGGGGGAAGAAGAGGAGGAAGAGGTGAAGGCTCCAGTGAACTGTGGGGACTTGGAGCCAATGGAACTGGCACTAGCCTCCACGAGCCAGCAGGGACCAATCATTTAACCCACTCTTTGTCCAAAAGTGGATTATTTCAAAACCCAAGGTACTAACTCCTCAAACCTTATCAATTCCTAGTTACGTTATCCCACTCTGCTCTGTTGGCTCTGGAGGTTGTTGGTGCTGGAGGTGCTCCGTGATGGGTGCGGCCGCACCTCCCCTCCTGGTGTGTCCGGGGAGGTCATGCTGCTCACTTTTAGTTCGTCAGTGGTAGCACTATTTACACCGTGGAATTTGGCAAACTCCAGAAGTCAGGTTTGTTTTTTTTTAACCCCAAAAGCTGATTGTTATGCATGGATCAGCTCCACTGCTTAGGGCCACAGCTTTTTGGCTTTTCAGATTGATGAGGCCTCATTATTCCCGTATGTAAGTCAGAATAGTCCCGTAGCAATACAAGAAGCTATTTTCTGTTAAAACATGAGTATCTCAATATCTTAGGTCAGCCAGGGATAAACAACACGGTCATTCAAAAACAAATAAGCCCACGTTATTTTAAGTATAAGAGGAAAAAATAATGTAAAACAGTCAATTTCTTAAAAACAAACTATTAGTTAAGGAAAATCCATGGTTATAGAGAAAGAATATATTATTGATCATTTCTAGAATGCACACACAATAGAAAAGCTAGAGTTGCCAGAATCAGCAAAAAAAAAAGGCAGATTTCATGTTCCTACATCAGAGAATAGCTGAATAAATCATGATACAATTCAATGAAAGATGACGTGGCTAATAAAATCCTGGGTAGGATCTGCACATATGGCCATGGAACGCTTTCATGATATGGAAAAAGTAACATAGCTAGCACAATTTCATAGTGACTTAAAAGAAAAACTACCTCACATAAATGGCATACACACGCTCACAATTACTTATGTGTTATGACTAAAAAGAAAGTTATGGAAGGAGGGTTTGTTCTGCTTGGGTGTGATATGGCTTGGCTGTGTCCCCCCCAAACCTCATCTTGAATTCCTACGTGTTGTGGGAGGAACCCAGTGGGAGGTAACTGAATCATGGGGGCAGGTCTGGTCTCGTGAGATCCGATGGCTCTAAAAGGGGAGTTGGCCTGCACGAGCTCTCTTCTCTTTTCTGCCACCTGGTAAGATGTGACTTTCACCTTCCACCTTGATTGTGAGGCCTCCCCAGCCACGTGGAACTGTGAGTCCAGTAAACCTCTTTCTTTCGTAAATAGCCCAGTCTCATACATGTCTTTACCAGCAGAGTGGGAATGGACTCACACAGGCTGCTGTAGTGCAACCGCATGCAGTGCGTGGTTTAAACAACAGAAAGTTATTTCTCACTGTTCTGGAGGCCACGCCCTGTGTTGTCTTGTCAACATGCTTTCTCATTTGTTACCATATGGACAGGCTGAGATGTTTCCAAATCTTTAAGTTCTAGTTCCGTTTTGCTTAGCAATTCTTTCTTCAATCCATTCTCTTTTCTCGCATTTCACTATAAGCAGCCAGGGGGAACCAAGCCACTCCTTCACCACTTTGCTTGGAAATATCCCCAGCTAAAGTTCCCATTTCATCTTTCGCAATTTCCGCCTTCCACAAAACACTAGAACGGGAACACAAGTGAGTCGAGGTTTTGCTACTTTATAACAAAGAGCACCTTTCCTCCGCTGTCATTTCCCTCTGCGACTTCACCCAAATGGCCTTTGCCACCATATGCCTACCAGCGTTCTGCTCACGGTTGCCTGTGTGTCCTCTGAGAAGATGAATGCTTTCCCTCCAGCTCCCCTCTCTCCTTTCTGAGCCCTCAGTGAATTGACTTTAGGGGTTCGTTCACAGCCATCTCAGCCTTTTCTAGCACAGACCCCAAAACTCCTCCGGCCTCCACTCATCACGCAGCTCCAAAGCTCCATCCGTATTTGTGGGTCTCAGTTACAGCAGCATCCCACTCCTCAGGGCCACCATCTGCCTCAGTCAGCCTAGGCTGCCAAGGGGACTGGGCGGCTCATGAGCAGCAGGCATTTCTCTCTCCCAGTTCCAGAGCCTGGGAAGTGTGAGATCAGGGTGGCGGCAGGGTCAGGTTCTGGTGGGGGCCCTCTTTGTGGCGGGCCAACAGAAGCCTTCTTGCTGTGTCCTCCTGTGGGTAGGGATGACAGAGCACAAACATGCCGGTGTCTCTCTCTTTGTAAAAGGGCACCAATCCAAACGTGAGTGCCCCACCCTTGTGACCTTATCTCCTCCCAAAGGCTGCACCTCCAGACTCCATCACATTGGAGATCAGGGGTTCAGCATGCGGATTTTGGGAGTCCACAGCAGAATTACACCCAGTTTTTAACATTGGTATCTGATATGTGTGTTGGGAGTCAAAGAGGCTGTAAGCATCGTTTCATGTATCTTTATTTTGTTATAATCTATCCTACATTTTAGAAAGAGATCTTCTGCTTGTTTTTGCTTTTTGAATAATTTGGTCCTAAAGTCGCAAGGTGGGCTGAACAGGGTAGGTGTCTGTTCTGGGATGGGTAGGGCAGTGCCCTGGCTTAGAGGACGGACAGGGGTTTGAGTAGGGTGAGAGTCGTGCTCGTGGTGAAGAGGAGAGAGCCAGGGGAGGTTGGGAGGCATCCATTGGTGGGGGCAGCTGACTCAGGGTTTGGGTACCCCAGCAGGGACAGGCGGCTGCCCCACAGGAGGGCTGAACGGTGCAGCTCATGTCTGTTCCTTATGTCTTCAGGGTTCATCCATGGCCCGAAAGCTTGTGTCCAGAACACTGAGAAAGACAGTGGACAGTTCTGTATGCGCAGGAACACGCCAGAACATGCCGGAACACGCAGGAACACGCAGGAACACGCAGGAGGAGGCCCATGCTTCCGAGGGTGTGGTCAAGAGCGCAGGCCCTAGAATCCGAGTAAATGGGGTCAGGACTCAGCTGCCCCACTAGCTGCATGCCTGGACAAGCCATGGGCTCCTCTGTGCCTCAGCTGCCTCACCTGGAAAATGGGAATCACTTTGGAGTGACCAACTTGTCCTGGTTTTAGCACTGAAATTCCCTCTTTCCAGGAACTCCTTTTCCCTCCTTCCCAGTCCTGGCAAAGCCAGGACAGTCAGTCACCCTGAGTAATTCCCACGGTGCCAGGCTGTCTCGAGAGTAGAGTGCTGAGCATGGGGCAGGCACGTGGTCACAGGTTATTACTGTTTTCATAATACTGGAAGCAGTTTACAGACATCTGCTTAGAAGAAAGTATGAAACATTAAAATCTCGTTGAGAGAAGAGATTAGTGATGATAAAGGAGCCAATCTAAGTGGCTGATCAGAAGTCCGTATTCTATTTTACCCAACTGTGTAAGGCCAGTGTTGTCTGAAAAGCACCCTCCTTCCTCTGGCTGAGGGCCCTCTAAGTTGAATTCACACGTAGCAGCTGCTCTTCGGGAAGGCCACGTGAGGTGGGGACAGTGCTCCAGGAGGGCAAACTGCCCACCACCCCCAGTCTGGAACTGCTAGGCGTTTAGAGTTTGTGGGGGCCTCGCCCACTGCCTCCGTCTCTTCTGTAGGTAGAGAAGGGCTGCAGGAGCATTAGCAACAACTCAGCCAGAAAGAGACGCCAGGGTATTTCCTGTGATCAGGTCACACAGCCTAGGCAGCAACAGCGAGCGGTTAAGAAGTTGGCTCTTAAATGCTGACAACCAGGAAGAGCTCTGGCCTCGGGCTAAGATGGGAACCAAGAGCGGAAATAGACAGAGCCCTGCAAGAAGCGGGCTGGGCTCGGCATTCACTTGTTTAGAAATCTAGCCCCTCTGTCTTTCTCTCTCCCTGACTTCCTTTCTGTGTGTCTATCATCTATATCTTTATCTATCTGTTCATCATGGATTCCTTCCTTCCTTCATTCAAAAAGACGTCCTATACAGGGTTACTTCATATGGGTTGAGCTCAGTTATGTTGCTAAAAAGGTATTTTTTTTTTAATTTAAGATGCATGAACATTTGGCAGTGGATTTCAGTGGAACGCTGAAATTTGTGGGGTCAGAAGCCAGCCCTTCCCACATGAACCCCAGGCCCAACACCTGCATCTGCTGGGAGCGGGTTGCAAACCCTGTGACTTCTTCGGGGTCAACAGTTCCAGTTCCCTGACTTAGCTCTGAGCTGAGCAGTGCCGTGGTGCAAACTCTTGCAATGGGGCAGCATGAATATTGTAGTCAGCCAACAATCCTCTGCTATCCTCAGATTCCCAGGAAACTCCCCTTGAGACCTTGAGTCATTTGTTTGCCCCTCAAGAACTGCTTATGGAGAGGTTCCCAGACTCACTGACACCTAACATTTTAGAGGACAGTCATAGATGAAAAACACTTTAAAATGATAACGATTGGGCTAGGTGCAGCGGCTCTTGCCTGTAATCCAAGTACTGTGAGAGGCTGAGATGGGTGGATCACCTGAGGTTAGAAGTTCGAGACCACCCTGGCCAACACTGCGAAACCCCATCTCTACTGAAAATACAAAAGTCAGCTGGGCGTGGCAGTGTGCACCTGTAGTCCCAGCTACTTGAGAGGCTGAGATAGGAGAATTGCTTGAACTCAGAAAGCAGAGGTTGCAGTGAGCCGAGATTGTGCCCCACTGCATTTCAGTCTGGGCAACAAAAGTGAGACTCCGTCTCAGAATAAAAATAAATAAATAAAGCAAAGAGAATGATTGAATTGTAACATTTTAGTAATAATACATCTATGTTTACACTATGTTGTAAATTAGTTGACAATATATTATTTAACTTCCCAAAATATATTAGTGTCTACACAGCTTTAAAGAGATATAAAGTATGGCAACATAAAATTACGGTAATAGCTCAGGTGCAAGGCACAGGGGCTGTAAATGTACTTTGTAGCTAAGTTTTTTGCACACGGAAGTGAGAAACATTCAGCTTTTTAAAACTAGTGATCTCAACTCTCTGGACTACACTCAGTTCTGTGTGGAGAAAGGCAAAACCTTTTCCCAAGAACACGACTGCCTGCTTTTTCCCTGACGTAGCATAGACACCGTTTGACATAGAACATTTCCAGATTTATGTGCCCAGCTGTAGAATCCTTGAAAAATAATGCTTCTACTATGGACTTCTGGAAATGACCCAGGTGTCGACTTGCATTTAACAGCACGGCCTTCCACGGGGAATTTGAAAAGTATGGCAGGTACTGATGTTCCTAGTGAAGATGTGACCAGGGATGGCAAATTCCCAGCAGAGTGTCCCTGCCCTGTTCCGTGGCAGACATCACTAATCAATCAGAATCAATCAGAGCCTCAGACCCTGCTGAGTCTGGACTTGGCTCCACAGGAATTAAGGCAGTGACGGTCCTACCGACGGATCCGACTGGGCATGTGAGATGAGCCTGAACGGCCTCCTCCTCCAGGTGACATCCTTTGTGCTGGCGGAAGCTCTGTCGGTGTTCACTCCATCAGCCCTTGCTGCACAGTTTAGAAAGCAGCAGAGCTCTCCAGTCTCGACCTTCAGAAATGACTGTGTTAACCCATATCCTGCCATCTCCATCTCACCTCCTCGGGCCTGGGGTTGCCCCTCTAGCCAAGAACCACCCTTGGGTGATGCTGGGCTGCACTTGCCCCTGCACGGAACCCCGCCTGGACCCCAGTGCTCTCCTCAGCGCCTGCATGGCTGTGGAGCGTGGGCTGCTGGAGATCTGTGCGAGGGAAGACCAAGCCCGTGCCCCTGGAGGCCAGGGGCTGAGTTTGGAATATTTTTCCAGCACCCGCAGTGTTGCAGAGCTCTCTGTACTGAGTCCTACAGTTTGGTAGCATGAGGAATTACAGTGAGGCAATCTATGCTCAAATGAAACAAAAACAGGCTTTTATGGACGGGCCTGGGAACCTCACCCTGGCACAAATGGGAGAATGCATTCTAAGTTCTGAACAATAAGCCCACGAAAGCACGGCTCGCCTGGGACTGCCAACACGGGATGGTCCACGCTGCCCACAGACCATGGGAGTGGACAGAGGCGCCTGCTGCCAGGCGCTGAGGCCCCCGCTGCAGAGCTGGGGCTGCGAAGGAGCTGGGCTTTTAGCCATGGTCACTTTAAAGGTCCTGTCTCCGGTGCCCCATCCAGGTTTTGTAAAGAGATCCTAATATTCAGAGTTTTAAAGTTAAAATTTCTATGGCTCCAAAAGACAAAACCTTTGTTATCAGAGTGACTTTTTACCCAGGGCCCCCAATCTGACTTTTTTTTTTTTTTGAGATGGAGTCTTGCTCTGTTGCCCAGGCTGGAGTGCAGTGGTGTGATCTCCACTCATTGGAACCTCCACCTCCTGGGTTCAAGCAATTCTCCTGCCTCAGCCTCCTGAGTAGCTGGGACTACAGGTACCTACCACCACACCCAGCTAATTTTTGTATTTTTAGTAGAGATAGGGTTTCACCATATTGGCCAGGCTGGTCTCAAACTCCTGATCTTGTGATTTGCCAGAGCACAGCCAGGAGCCAGGAAGGCTGAAATGTAATCATACTGTGAGTCCCTGGCTGCCCCTGGCTCTGCTCTGCTGGAAGAGCCTTGCCCTCTGCCCTGAGCAGCCCAGGATCTCAAGGGTTCCAGGCCACAGGTGAGCTTTCTGTGGCCCCATCCACCAGGTGTCCCATGCCGTCTTGTGAACCTACTCCACTCAGCTCCCCTTCCCTTCCCTGGAGCCCCTGCCATCACCTGGAGACCTGAAGGTAGGGAATTGCTGTCCACCTCCAGTGGTGACCATGGGAGGTTCATAGTACATTGAGGAGGAAGATTCATCTTGACCCCGAATTGCCCAACTTACTGCCCTCAAAACCCTCCGGGCCCCCAGGGAGGTACCGACCAGGTTTGCTGTTCTGTCCTCTCAGCTCCCACAATGCACAAATGGCCTTTTGTTTTCCTGCTGCTGCTGGGACTGTCCCAGCCATGCGGGCAGCACCTGGACTGTCTTGGTGGGCAGATTTGAGATTTGGCCAACAACAGTCTGTGAATCACACCCAGTGGCAGCCTGCTACACATGTAGGCCTTTCAGCCCCAGCTACGGGAGATACTTTTATGGGGTTTTCCGTTTTCCACATCCTGCAGCTATTCAGTAGGTGTGTGGCTGTGAGATGGCGCTATCAGTTGGGAACATCTTAGGAGCCTTCTTCCGGTGTTGGGCAACAGCGTGCTCTGGCCCAGGGTGACTCTGTGTTTGGTTTTGGCCATTGCTGTTTCATCTTCTGTCGCAGCTCATGCTTACCTGGCCTGCTCTGAACGGACCCAGCAGCTGCTTCTCTGCAGAAAACACGCAGTAAACATCCCACAGCTGACAGCAGCATACATCCCAGAACTCATTGGCCACCAGAGCTCGAGACATTTGTTAGCGTCCCAGGACAGGGCCGACAGCAGTGCAGAACATGAACATCTTTGAGAAAGAAGGTGTGGCCGGTCTGTACTCGCCTCAAGCCCCCCCAGGCTTACCAATGAAATCATGAAGAAACACAGTTCTCTCCAAGTCTAACTCCCGGGAGCGGGCTTCCCACTAGGGGCTGTATCTAAAATGGATCGTTGTTCACGCAGACAAATTCGCCCGCAGAGCCCAGCAAAACAGAGGGGCACGCATCCGAGGCTTTCACACTCGGTGTGGTTTGTAGCCACGTGCGCTCACTGAATCACACTGTCTGGGCAGGTTCTCCAAAGATCGGCATATGGAAGGGCAGGGCAGCCAGCCTCAGTGATCAGGGCAAAGCAGTGAAGCCACTGGGCTCTGTGTTGGCTGTCTCTGGTCCTGGCTGTCCCCTTCTTCCCTTCCTACCTACCCCCTCCCCACACCTGTTGTACAGAAACCATCGTGTGTGACGATCTGTGACCTGCCTTCCCCATTCCCACACCACCCCGCCTCCTTGCAGTGGAATCTGAGTCCCCTGGCTTCCTTCTTTGTGTTCCTATCCTCAACCCTTCTTCCTTTCTTTTTTTTTAAACACCTTTCCTGTTTCTCTTCCTGGAAGTGGGCCAGAGTCAGTGAGCAGGGCAGCTCTTTCTGTGAATTGAGGACAGGTGGGTCAGGCTGGTGTAGATTTGCTAGACACCCCACAGGCTCTTCTTCAGGCCTCTCCTTATTTTTACCAAGAAGAAAAATCCCCCACATCTTAAGCTCTCTCTTTCCCAGCTTCAGCCTGCCCTGCCCACCAAAGCCATGTGCAATTGCCCTGCTCTCTCCTGGGCTTCCTCTCTAGCTCCTGCCCAGAATATTCCAGAATATAGACTCCAGGGGGATGAGAAAAAACAACTCAGTGGTTTGAAAAAGAGTGCTTTGGAGAATGACATCCTTTTAATGCTAAAAACACTAATTGTCATTAACTTCATTATCTTCATTATTATTTATTCATCAAACTCTTTACATGGAAAGGACCGTGTTTGCTCCAGGACTTGTACCTGACACCACCCCTCCCCTTATTAAACAGCTTCCTCCACTGCTGCCAGCATGCCTTAATGGCAGAATTCAGTTGAACAACAGACAGCACAGCTCAAACACAAGTGCCCCTGCGAGAGCCAGGGCCAAACAGCTGGTCTCCGATGCCAAGAGCAGGATCTGAACGGTAAGGAGAGGATGACCGAGCTCAAACACCAGAGATGCAGAGGGGCGGTGACCAGAGGAGGCCTTGCAGGAGGGTCTGAGGGGGCCCTCAGAGGCACAGCCCCTGCCTTCCCAGCATGGCCCAGGGGCTCTGGCAGTACGAAGCCCCTCAGGCAAGCCACTCCCCACCTGTCATCACCCCAGCCAGTTACCACACCACAGTCTCCTTGCTTGTTTTGTGGTTCTTCTCAGACCTGTTGAGCCTTTAGCAGAGCAAGAAAATAGTCTGGAACGTTTTTTTCAAAGAGTAAATCATTTCTTATCCTGTGGTTCACCAGGAAGACACAAAGCAAAACCCTCATCCTCATGTCCTGGTGGCCTGAGCACATACACAAAGCCTGCCTGCAGTGACCTCAGACTGCACCAGCGGGTGATGCCAGCAGTGAGGGCAGCCCAACAGGCTTAGACCAACAGACTGGGTCTCTTGCCACAGGGGTGCAAAGCTGCTAAGGGTGTGTGTGCAGGGGGATTGGCAAAGCGTTGTGAAAGAGACGGGGGCCACTGACCATCAGTGTCGCCACCTCCAGTTGCTCAAGACTGGCCCGAGGCATGGCCCTCAACCCCAGCTGCCCAGTGGAGTCCCCTGTTCCTGTACTCCGCACCCCAAGTCCTGCCTTATGGGTCAGGGGTGATGGGTGGCATCACCAATTTTAACAGCCACTCCCCCAGGTGATTCTACAGGGCAGCCTGGCTTCAGAACTGGCATGGCATCATGCTCGCTTGCTGTGCAAGGGGCAGGGAGGCCTAGCCGGGCTGGGTGGGGCTGGAGGGTTATGTGTTCATGACAGACAGGGAGGGAGTCAGCTCGCTCTGCCAGGGACGACGTTACAATGGTGCCATTTTCCAGCAGGAACGGGGAAGTGCTGTGGGGACTTAGACCCGAGGAGCTGGTTCAAAATGTGCAGCCTCAGACCCAATGAGTCAGAATGTGGCCAGCATGGTGGGAAAGCTCCGGTGATTCTTGTGCGCGTTCAGATTCAGGTGTTCTCTGCCTGGGAGGTGTTTTTGAGTGGGGAGATGACCAATCTCACCCCCTCAGAATCTCGGGGGGATTCCCCGGCTGTGGGCCTTGCCATAAGGTGGGAAGTGGGGCATGGAGTTAGATCATCGGGAAAGGGCTGGGAGAGGGACTCTGGGAGCTGGAGATCCCCTGGGCCTGGTCCATGCAGTGGGACAGAAAGTGTGTTTGAGAAGAAGGGCACAGCATGCCCGGGCTGCAGAGGCATGTGCCGTCATCTCAGTGCCTGAGGCAAAGGGAAGAAAGGGACATCCCTGTGTTCCCCACATCTGTGATGCTGTGGCTGGGCTTACAGGTGCTGGGAACACCCCATCATCTCACTCGGCTACCACACAGAAAGGACCGTGCTTGAACAGAGAGACACCCTCAGTGTATGACCCTCCACCTCTCAGGAGTGAATCAAGCAGACCCAAAGTGAATCATTTCTTATCCTGTGGCTCATCAGGAAAAAACAAAGCAAAACCCTCATCATCCTCATGTCCTTGTGGTCTGAGTGCATACACAAATCCTGCCTGTGTGACCTCAGACTGCTCCAGCAGGTGATGCAGACAGCGAGGGCAACCCTGCGGGCTTAGACCAACGGATCAGGCTAGGAAAGGTTAATGTGGCTGGGGGTGCCGGTCACCCCCGGGCAGCCCCATACTCAAGCCTTTCCCACTTGAGATGCTTGTTAGAGGTGCTGGCATCCACAGCTGTCCCAGCTGGAGAAGCCACAGGAGCTGGCCGAGGGCAGGCACCACAGGAGCAGGGGTGGACGGCAGATGACGGGCTTCACAGAGGCACCTGCAGAGGACGCCGGCAGCTGAGAGAGCCGTGCTCATCTCAGGCTACAGGACCGGTGCTGTCTCAGAGGCGGGTCCTGCTCTCCTCTCGTGGGCTTAGGAGAGCTGGGGGTGGGGGAGTCACAACTTCTGATGGGGAGTGCTGAGGGATCCAAGTGCACCTGGAGCTAGGTGGCAGAGAGCAGAGGTTGATGGGTGTGTCTTGCTGGATGTGGATGGGCTGATTCAAGAGAAAATGGTGAACGCAATTTTTATGTCTAGACCCCGCGTCGCCCAAGACAGGTTCCCAAGTGATTTGTGGAAAAGGAAAGACACCCCTTGACAGCTGGTCACAGGCCAGTGACCTCACCGCAGTTTGGGCGATTGCCCTGCTGTTCTTATGAACGGGTTGCCACACTCGGCTCCTGACCTGGTTCCTGGGAGTGGCACGCCGGGGACTCTAAGACATGATGCTCACGTGGAAGACAAAATTGACCAGAGCAGCAGCAAGCTGGGGTGAGACGCAGCGCAGCTCTGGGAGGCCGGTCCCACCTCCCCCGCTCTGGAAACAGCTGTGTGTTCAGGGGCCACGCTCCAGAGAAGGAAGTGAGCAACGAAAGACTGGAAAGTATCCTGGTAGATATGCTAAAAACAGAGGACACGATGGACACGACGGATGCAAAGAGGGAGCCTTTCAGTGCAGAAACAGAATCTGAAAAGTCGTCAAGTGGACATTCCGGAAGCACAGTTACATATCTGACATGAGGGTGTGCAGATGGCTTTAACGGCAGGCTGCGTTTAGCAGAACACAAGATTAACACACTTCAAGATGGATCCATAGAAAATATCCTGGAGAAAGGGGGTGAGCGGGGAGGGAGAGGGAGGAAGAGAGGCAGGGAGAGGCAGGATTTGGATAAATAATAGACAAATATTTTCTAAATCTTAAGAAAGACAGCAACCCACAGATTCAAGACATCAGATCCAAGTCAGATGAATGAGTTTTAAAGGATTATACGTAGGCACATCATAGCCAAGCATCTCTAAACAAATCTATAAACTGTTATCATTAATAAATGATCTTATAAAATTCACTAAAATGTGAAATTAAACTGTTTAATTCCTCTCTTAAATAAACAATAGTTCCAAGAAGATATCACAAGGGAAATCAAAAAACACTTTAAAATGAATGAAAATAAATAGAAACACAATATACCAAAAGGTCCAGGAGGCAGCAAAAGCAGAACTTGGAGGGAGATGTAGGGCCGTCAACGCCTACTGAAAGGAAGATCTCAAACAGATAACCCGAACTTCCGCCTAAAAACCTAGTAAAAGGAGAGCAGGAGCGAACGAACCCAAGGCAAGCAGGAAGAAGGCAACAGAGATCAGAGCAGAAACAAGTGATCTTAGAAAGGCTGCGGGCTGTAATGGCGACGTACAAAGGCCAATACTGTTTTCATAGACTAGCAACAAAATGCTTGTAGACAGTGAGACTGAAGTTTATCATTTACAATAAAATTAAAAATATTAAATACTTAAGAATAAAATATAACTAAAGACGAACAAGAACTCAACCCTGAAAACTTCATAAAATTGCAGAGAGTTGGGCCTGGTGGCTCACACCTGTAATCCCAGCACTTTGGGAGGCCAAGGCAGGTGGATCACCTGAGGTCAAGAGTTTAAGACCAGCCTGGCCACCATGGTGAAACCCCGTCTCTACTAAAAATACAAGAAATTAGCCAGGTGTGTGGGGCACGTCTGGAGCCCCAGCTACTTGTGAGACTGAGGTGGGAGGATCATCTGGGCCCAGGAGGTTGAGGCTGCAGTGAGCCGTGATCACTGTACTGCAGCCTGAGCAACAGCAGTGAGACCCTGTCTCAATAAACCAAACACTGCAGAGATAAAATTTAAAAGACAGGTAAATGGAGAGCTATGCTATATTTACGGATCAAGACATTGAATGTGTGAAGATATTATTTCTCCTCAAATTAATCTATGCATTTGGCACAGTCAAAACCCCAGCAAGCTTGTTTTCTTCTTTCTCTCCCTCCCTTTTTGATGGCAATTGACAAGGTGATTCTAAAATTTAGACAGAAATATTCAGAACAGCCGACACAACCCTGAACAAATACTAAATTGGAGAACTTAGAGGATTATATTTCAAGACTTAATTACGAACTACTGTAATTAAGATGGTGTGGTGTTGGTACAAGGACAGATAGAGCAGTGGAGAAGAGCAGATGTCCAGAGATTTACCTTCCTCCCATATACGGTCATTGATTATATCAAAGATCCAGGGCAATGAATCCCTAGTGCTGGAGGCGCTAAGAAAGCATTTGGGAAAAACGGACCTTTCGGCCTACTTAGAAGTTAATTCAACATGCATCATAAACTTCATTCTGAAAATGAAAGCAGTGATGCTTCTAGAGGAAAGCACATACGTATATTGTTGCAGTCTCTGGTAGGCAGAGATTTCCTAAAGAAAACACACACATACTTACACACAAACCCAGCAGATTTAGGTTTCATTAAAGCTAAGAACTTCAACTTGTGTTATCAAAACATGAAAACTGACACCATTACAAAGTTAAACAGCCAGCCGGGCGTGGTGGCTCACACCTGTAACCCCAGCACTTTGGGAGGCCAAGGCAGGTGGATCACCTGAGGTCAAGAGTTCAAGACCAGCCTGGCCAACATGGCGAAACCCTAACTCTACTAAAAATGCAAAAATTAGGCCGGGCGCGGTGGCTCACGCCTGTAATCCCAGCACTTTGGGAGGCCGAGGTGGGTGGATCACGAGGTCAACAGATCGAGACCATCCTGGTCAACATAGTGAAACCCCGTCTCTACTAAAGATACAAAAAATTAGCCGGGCCCGGTGGCGCGTGCCTGTAATCCCAGCTACTCGGGAGGCTGAGGCAGGAGAATTGCCTGAACCCAGGAGGCGGAGGTTGCGGTGAGCTGAGATCGGGCCATTGCACTCCAGCCTGGGTAACAAGAGCGAAACTCCGTCTCAAAAAAAAAAAATGCAAAAATTAGCCAGGCGTGGTGGCATATGCCTGTAATCCAGCTACTTGGGAGGTGGAGGCAGTAGAATCTCTTGAACCCAGGAAGCAGAGGTTGCAGTGAGCTGAGACTGCACCACTGCCCTCTAGCCTGAGTGACAGAGCAGACTCCATCTCAAAAAAAAACAAAAAAAAAAACGTAAATGGCAAACTACAGACTGAGAAAACATATTCAAAATCCATCTATGTGACAGAGGACATCTATACGGAAATATCAAGCAATTCCACAAACCAATACTAGAAGCAAAGCAATACAACTTAAAACATTAATCAGTACAGAACCGCAAATGAAAACCTTCATCATACGGTCACCACGCTCCAATCAGAGTGGCTACATTTTAAAGAAAGTGACAGCACAAAGTGAGGGCGAGCCCCTGGAGCCTCTGCAACTCTCGCATTGCAGCTGAGAGTATGAGCCAGGAAAAGTTTGGAAAATTGGTTGACAGTATCCACCAGCATTAAGCACATTCTTGTCCCATACCTGGCAATTTGCCTGGTAGATTTCACACAACAAAAATGGATATTTGTGTCCACAAAGGAACAGATACAAGAATGCTGGTGGCAACTTTATTTATAATAACCCCAAACTGAAAACAACCCGAATGCCCACCAACAGGAGAATGAAAATATACTCTGTGACATGGAAGAGTAAACCATGGACACAAGCAGAACACGCATGAATCACAAAAACTTATGAATGAAAGAAGCCAGACACAAAGCAGCAATACTATTTTCCAATTAATATAAAGATCAAGCATTTAAAAAGCTAATCTATGGTAATGAAGCCAAAATAGCGTTTACCTCTAGAGATAGTAATTGGTTAGGAAAGGGAACAGGAACATTTTTAAACAATTCTATATCAGGATCTGGGTGGTGAATATACAGGTGTATAGGCGTGTAATACTCATCAGACCTTACAGTAAGATTTGTGCACTTAAAGAGAAAAAAAGTCCTTCTAGGAAGGGAAAGTGGCAGCTTCTGGAGCCAGACTTGCCTGTTTTGACTCTGGAATTGGGCACTTTCTTGCCGTGACCTTGGGCAAGTTAAATAATCTGAGCCTTACTTCCCCTTGTGAATAATAACCATGTCTGGCTCCTGAGGCTGTGATGGGGATAGAGTGAGTTAGTGGATAGAGTTCTCAGCGCAGAGCACCTGACACAGCCTCCATGCCATTCTGCCTTGTTACCAGGTTTCTGCTAAGCTCCCTTCCAGGCCTGAGGTCTCAGAGGCTTTGCCAGCTCACTTTCCCCGACTTTGGCTGGAGGTATCGTGATATGATGTCATTGAAGCTAATCTAGACAAAAGTCCGATTTACCCATAACTGTTACTCTGTAGACCCAGAGGAATTTCAGTTTTTGCCGTAACCGTTTTCAACGTGTTATAAAAAATAAATTCCACTATGTTCTCAGATGTAAAACTTATAATCTGACCCGAAGTGAGACATAGGTAGATTTTCCTAGTTGGGTCCCTCTGCGGACAGGCAGTAGGTGCTGTTTTGTGCGCAGTGATTTGGGAGGAAACAGAACTGCCCTGTAGTAACCCCGCTCACTTCCTGTTTTCTGCAGTAACAATTACATTAGGCAATATTATGATACATGGAATTGCATCATGCTCATCTGAAAACAATCCTCCTGTAGCATCACAAAGACACTGAGTTATTGCTTATAGTTTGGGGGTTCTTACATGTCTGCAGTGGTGAAAAGTGAAATTTTGTCCCACTTAAGAAACTTTCTTCTTCCCTTTATTAATGGCAAAATAAATATGTGTCACTTTAGAGGGCAGCAGCAGGACTACCTATGTGCGTGGGTAAGTCACTGGCAAAATGCTTTCTAGTAAGAAATTATTTTTAAATATCAATGTATGGAGTAAGTGTAACTAACTAGATGTACATTAAGAAAAATGTAAGCCACGCCTCCCATCACAGTTTAAGTCACTTAAACTGTGATGGAAAGTAACTATGACCTACACCAGTCAGGTAACAAACATTGGTGAGCTGCCTGGATTTGGGAGATGCGCTGAGGATGAGTCAGAACCCAGAACATGACGGGGAGAAGGGGGCACCCTGAGGACTGGGCCTCTGGTGTGAGGCTCCTGCACTGGGTGTCTGTGACGTGGGTGCAGGGGAATCACACGTTCAGATGGGCCCTCTGCAGGGCTCCCCTTGCCCCTGGTGAGTGTCTGCAGCCAGCAGGGGCCATGGGGGTGAGGCCGGCTTGGTGGCTTGGATTGCTTCTCCTCTGCAGGGCCCCTATAGGATTCTAGATCACTCCAGAGAAGGCTCTGGGTACATCCCATGGCTTCCCTGCCGCCTACTCTCAGCCAGTGAAGAAGAATTCTGATGAAGTGTTGGATATGAATACAGTCTTCCTGGAAGTGTGAGCCTTCTATTTTCAACCATTTTACCTGCAGTCTTCATAGATCAGGGGTCCCAAACGTTTTTGGCACCAAGGACTGGTTTTTGGTGGAAGACAATTTTTTCCATGGTTTGGGGGCAAGGTGGAGGGATGGTTTCGGGTGACTCAAGTGCAATACTTTTATGGTGCACTTTCTTTTTTTTTGAGACAGAGTCTCACTCTGTTGTCCGGCAGGCTGCAGTGCAGTGGCACAATCTTGGCTCACTGCAACCTCCACCTCCCAGGTTCAAGAGATTGTCCTGTCTCAGCCTCCTGAGTGGCAGGGATTACAGGTACCTGCCTCCATGCCTGGCTAGTTTTTTGTATTTTTAGTAAAGATGGGGTTTCACCATGTTGGCCAGGCTGGTCTCGAACTCCTGACCTCAGGTGATCCACCCACCTCCCAAAGTGCTGGGATTACGGGCCATGAGTCACCACGCCTGGCCTTTTTTTTTTCTTTTTTCTTTTTCTTTTTTTTTTTTTTTTGAGAAGGAGTCTCCCTCTGTTGCTCTGG
>CM052665.1:55357377-55390884 GCA_028533165.1 Leontopithecus rosalia
TGCAACCTCCACCTCCCAGGTTCAAGCAATTCTCCTGCCTCAGCCTCCTGAGCAACAGGGATTATAGCCATGCACCACAACCCCCATCTAACTTTTGTATTTTTAGTAGAGATAGGGCTTCACCATGTTGGCCAGGCTGATCTCGAACTCCTGACCTCAAGTGATCCACCTGCCTCGACCTCCCAAAGTGCTTGGTTACAGGCGTGCGCCGTGGTGCCTGGACCTATTGTGCACTTTTGTGTTTTCTTTGTTTTCTATATTTCTTAAGTCCCAGGGTACACGTGCAGGTGTGTTACACAGGTAAACGTGTGCCATGGTGGTCTGCTGCACCTACCAACCCATCACCTAGGCATTAAGCCCACATATTGGGCATTTTTTTCTAACCCACTTGCCACTATAAAGCCTGCCACCAGATGCAGCTTAACTGTCACTTGCCACTCACTGATAAGGTTTTGATATGTGTCTGCAAGTAGGTGATTTATCATGGTCTCTGTGCAGTCCAGCCTCTCTGCCCATGTTAATCTGGTTAGGTTCTCATAAGCAGCCTGCAACCTACATCCCTCAAGGGCTCAGTTCACAACCGGGTTTGCACGCCTATGAGACTCTAAAGCGCCATTGATCTGACAGAGGAGGGCTCAAGCCATAATCCTCGCTGGCCTGTCGCTCATCTCTTGCTGTGTGGCTCCATTCCTAATAAGCCACAATAAGCCACAGATGGGAACCAGTCTGCAGCCCTGGGTTGAAGACCTGTCTTAGATGACAGGGTGAGCTACCCCGAGTTAATCTGAGTGAGCTCCGTTCTGTTGACTGTCTTCCACCCCACCACAGAGCTACACCAACCTGAACTTCACTTCCGAGACCTAAGATTCAGCCCTGTGCTCAGCAGACATCAGGGATCACCTACTCTGTGCCGGCAGCGGTTCTTGATGCCGGGCATGCAGGAGTGGACAGAACAGAGAAAGCCCATCTCTTAAGTGTGGTCAGAAGAGACAGGGGAGAATTTGGAAGCTCAGACTCAGCTCTAGACTGGGCTTGTTTCAACTTGTTCCATGGGCCTGACGTAGTCTAGAGATGATATTTGGCTTAGGCTGAGGGAGCTCCTGCTTTGTAGTTTGGGGAAGGGCCAGCCTGAGGCAAATGGGGACCTGCTTCTCTAGCCTTCAGCACTTCTGCCCTTCAGGGTCACCCCTCCAGGCACCCCACCCTGGGGACTTGAACTCTACCCTTGTTCCCCAAAGCACCTCACCCTGATGCTGTGGTTCCCCTGGTCCATGCCGGGCACAGTGTCCTGCTGACCGTGTGGGCACCTGACCCTGACCTCTGTGATGTCAGCTTCACGTGGCAGCAGCGTTTATCACTGATGGATCCCCACCCCTGGACAGTGCCTGGGGACAGGTTTTGCTAGGGTTGGTCAGCTATTGAGTATGGGGGCCAAGGTTCTACTCCAGACCCCTCTGACTCCCTCACCAGGCTGTTCCCAGAGACTGGTGAGGGAAGTTGACAACAAATCTGTACATTCAGATGGGTTTCATGTGCGGGAAAAGCAAGATGCCTGCATACTGAAACATCATGAACCTGGGGTTGAAGACCGCAGGTCGGGGGAGTGCCTCTGTGCATGTACCACCCTTTTCCTTGCAGAACTTTCCTTACGAAGTTCAGCACAGAAGCGTGGAGGAGCACAGCCGTCTGGGGAGAGGTGAGCAGTGAGAACTGGGGGCCGGCAGGTTAAAGGAGGGGTGTGGCCTCCGGGTGCAGCCCTGCTGGATGCACACACGCCTCCCTGTGCCGTCCCTCTGTCAGTGGCTCCCAGGCAACTTGGTCACCCCCATCTTAACTTTACGCAACAGTCACAACAGTCTCGCTCTCTTTTTTTTTGTATTTTGTTTGAAACAAGGTTTTGCTCTGTCACCCAGGCCGAAGGGCAGTGGCACAATCGCAGCTCACTGCAACCTCTGCCTCCCATGCTCAAGCGATCCTCCCACCTCAGCCAACTGACTCATTGAGACCACAGGCGCACACCACTAGAGCTGGCTAATTTTTACAATGTTTTTATAGAGATGAGGTCGCACTCTGTTACCCAGGCTGGTCTTGAACGCCTAGGCTCAAGAGATCCTCCTGCCTCGGCCTCCCCAAGTGCTGGGATTACAGGTGTGAGCCACAGTGCCCAGACTTCCAGTCACAGCCATCTCTTTCCGTTTTCATTTTCCTGATGAAAACTAAGAGCCTGAGGGGTTCAGACCTGGCCCAGGATTGCAGATGAGTGGTGGCTGGTGCCAGCCTCCCGAGCATCACTGTCCACCTGCCGATACTGCTGGGCACGTGTATGTGTGCACACTTTCTAGTAAGGATGCAAAGCTGCCCTCCTTGACTTTGCATTCCTCTGGTTTCGTTTTTTGTTTTTCTTTTTTGAGACAGAGTTTCACTCTTGTTACCCAGGCTGGAGTGCAATGGTGCGATCTGGGCTCACCGCAACCTCCGCCTCCTGGGTTCAGGCAATTCTCCTGCCTCAGCCTCCTGAGTAGCTGGGATTACAGGCACGCGCCACCATGCCCAGCTAATTTTTTGTATTTTGAGTAGAGATGGGGTTTCACCATGTTGGCCAGGATGGTCTCGATCTGTTGACCTCGTGATCCACCCGCCTCAGCCTCCCACAGTGCTGGGATTACAGGCGTGAGCCACCGTGCCCGGCCTGCTTTGGTTTTTAGCCACTGTCTCTCCTCCTTCCTCACATAGATGTGCCTGCTCCTATGTCTTCTCAGCAATGGGGGATCCTGCCCTCACCCTATGAAGTGGATGAGTGACAAGGACAATTACATGGGCACTCTCGCTTAGCCCCTGACTGTTCTGGTCTGGATGACCTGGTGCCTGTCCCTCCCTAAAGCTCCTTCATCACTTCCCAGCTTCCCATACTCTGTCCAATGTCTACTCTCTGCCACAGGTTTGGTCCGTGGCCTTACTTGGGACTGATCTATGACTTTAAAAATTAAGCCTTTTATTTTGAGGTAATTGTAGATTCACCTGTAGTTTTAAGAAAGAACGTTGAGAGAGTCCCACGTAGCCTTTACCCAGCTTCCTCCATGGAAACATCTTGCACAAGTGTTGTATAATGTCACAGCCAGGATGCTGACATTGACAAGCCAAGATGGAGACCATTCCAGCCCCATAAACATCTCTCAGGCTGCCCTTAAGCAGCCACACCACTTCCCTCCCTCACCCCAACAATCACTCACCTCTGCCCCACTTGTGCTATTCCATCATTTCAAGAATGTTCCATAAATTGAATCACATAACATATATGCTCTTGGGGGGAAAAAAAGATTTTCTCCTAATTTTTGATTTCCCCGAAAGATTGTTTTATATCTATGATGCATTTTGAGCTAACTTCGGTATAGGAAAATTTAGGTCCAGGTTCTTTTTTCTGGCCATGGATACCCAAATGCATCAGCAGTGCTTACTGGAAAAACCATTCTTTCGCTACGATTTGCTTTGTGCCTTTGAGTAGGTGTGACTCTGGGTTTTCTATTCTATTCCATTGACCTTTGTGTCTGTCCTTTTGCCAACAGCAAACGGTCTGGATTATTAGACTTATAAAATAAGTCTTGACATCAGGATCCTTGGATGCTTTGCCTTCCTTTCCCCATCTTCCAGGGTCCCCTATTGTTTGTTCTGTATAATATCCAAGGTTTTAATCGTGCTCAGAGGAAGGAGTAGGGAAAGCATGTCTATTCTATCTTCCCACAAGCCTGTCCTATGACCTTCAACAGATTGAAGTTGGGCTCCCTGTAGAAATTTGCCCATTTGAAATAGGTTTGCCCTCTTCACCCAGTAGATATTTGACAGAAGTGAAAACGTGGAATAGACACTTATCCAGGTGCTGGGAGACCTGGGTCTTTGTCTGGGCTTTATGGCCCTAAGCAGGTCACAAATCTCATGGAATCTCCATTTTCTTATTTTCATGTGGCAGGATAATTTACTGAGATAATTTCTGATATGAATTTTCCCTGCTCTAGAAAGTTTCCCTCCCTTTAAAAAGTAGTCATGTCTTTTTTTTCTTTTTAAAATGAGTTGTTTTTCTCCTAAAGCCTTTAGGGAGTTGCAGGGCCTTAGGCAGAAGTTTCCAGGCACGAGGAAGATAATCTCTCTAATCAAACTTTTGCTTTAGAAAGCTTAGGCTCCACAAGGTGACTTCGGCAAGCCCTCCGGAGAGGAGGAATGCAGAGCTGGGGCCCTAGGGGACGGAGGCAGGAGGGTCAGGAGAAATGTCACAGAGCTGAAGAGGGGAGCTGTGGAGTCTGCAGGCACCAGGAGAGCTCAGAGGTCTCAGGGAGGCAAGAGGACTTCTGCTCAGGTGATCAGGGCGCTGAGTCCACTGAAGACTTGAGTTGTGGCCTTTGGAGCCATAGAGTTGATCTAGGCCTGACCTGGGCATGGTTAGGAGGAGCTGCCTCTGAAGGACCAGGCACAGATCTGACTGGCAGAAATAACAAAATGTGGGCTGCCCGGCACCTGGTGTGAAAGTGTAAAACCCATGAGGGTCCATCGACGGCACCTGCTCTCCCACGCGACAGGGCGTTCAGAGGCAAAATGCAGTTATGCACATGACAGTCTTTTCCAAGGCTTTCGAGGTTGTCCAAACATAACTCATGGTTTTTATTAAGCACCTACTCCAGCTAGGTTCCACCTGGGAATGATGCTGGAGCAAAGAAACATCAGTGAGATCTGGGATTTATCATTTATCATCTCTTTGGGGAGATAATGCATGCACTGGGTGAGGAAGACACTATGGGTTAGAGGGTCAATCTAGAAACTACTTGTGAGGATTTTCTCATAAACTGGCTTTGGGCCTCTGACTTTTAACTCCTTGTCAAACTGACGATTCTAATCAAAACTATTTAGCTGCAAGTGACTGACATCTAATTCATACCAGTTCAAGGTCAGAAGGTAGAGCAGAGGATTCCGTAACAGAGAGTAATAATAATGAGCACCAGCACTTATAAGACGCACACTATGTGCCAGGCATGGTTTCAAACGCCGACCCCTCGAATCCTCAAAACAATCTCACGAGGCGAACAGGATTGATCATCAGCCCACCTAACAGGTGAGGTCACGGGGCACTGAGAAGAACGAGCTTGTTTAAAGAGCTGCCATCTGGCTCTGGGGCCCAGCACTTATCAGAGGTTAAAAGTGGTTACCCAGCCACTTGGGAAGGGCCAAGGATGGACAATGGGCATGAACTTAGGAGTGCAGGATGGAGGGGTTCCAGCAATGAAAGGGCTTTGTCACTGCCTCCATCTTCCTAGCCAGACAAACACCCTCCTTAGAACTTGTCAACACCAGCGGAACAGGGAAAGAAACCTCTGCCTCATAGGGTCCAGGTCTCACAGTTCCCTGCGAGAACTCTGACGCTCCCACTGGGTTTGTGTGTCTTTTCCAGAACATCAGTAGTGGCCAGAGGGATGGGATGTTCTGGCTGGCTCTGGGTTGGGGTTGTGTTCTACAGTTGACTACACGGAGTCAGGGGCGGGAGGTTCCTCGGAAGAAAGGTGGGGTACACAGTGGCTCTAGTTACTTTAGCAGGGACCTGTTCTGGGAGTGATGGGAAGCTTTGAATTATTTGTGAGAAGGAGGCCTCCCATCATTTTCTGGTGTCTGTCTTGAGACTGCCCTGATTTTCAACTTTGAAGGTCATCCTGTGGCCAGATGATATTTACTCTTTTTTCGCTTGAAGCAGTGGTTTCCCGGATCTTTCCCAGCCCCTCTTGGTTCCATGCTAATGGGAGAAAACAAAGGGAGTCTGTCTATAATACTTGTCTTGTCCTAACTTAATCTATGAAGTACCCACTTGCTGTGTCTCCCCAAAACCCTCATCATCTGTCCTGTCCTAACTTAATCTATGAAGTACCACTTGCCGTGTCTCCCCTGAAACCCTCATCATCTGTCCTGTCCTAACTTAATCTATGAAGTACCCACTTGCCGTGTCTCCCTGAAACCCTCCCTCATCATCTGTCCTGCCATAGCAGCCTCCAGGCCTCTGCTGTCCCCCTCCCTCTACCCTGCACCTCCCTCTCCTCTTTGGCTTCCCTCCTGCCATGGCCCCTCCTTTGCACTGACCTCCCGGCAGGCTGTGTGTGTTTGGGTAAGAAGGGGTCCTCTCTGGAACAGGGCTGGCTCACCAGAGGAATCAAAAGGGTGCATCTGGATACTGGAGACAGAATACTGTTGAAGTCAAGAGTGCCAGCAAAATAGGACACAAACAGTGGAGACGAAGCATTCCCATTGCTTTAAAATGAACCAACACACAGAGTTCCTATATGGTGTATCCAACCAGCCTCACCCCGCTGCCCTCCGTGATGACGTGGTCTCTGTGTCTGACCCCCTTTCCCAGGCTTCCCCTCAAAGGGCTAAGGCACAGTTTTCCTCTGCACCTGTTGTCCCTCCTTTGTCCACTTGGCTTCCCCTTTCCTTCCTTTCCCCATCTCTACCTCTCTCATTTCCTTCCTTCCTTCCTTCCTTTCTCCCTGCTATGATCCAAATGTTGGTATCCTCCCCAAATTCATGTTAGAACCTAATACCCATCGTGACAGCATAAAGAGTAGGAGGTGATTAGGCCATGATGAATGGGATTGATGCCCTCATTAAATGGTTTGAAACAGGTAGAAGGAAGCCCCTTTCCTTTCTGCCATGGAGGGCACAGAAGGCACCTCTATGAGAAACAGGCCTCCAGATGCTGAATTTTCTGGTGCCTTGAGTTTGGACTTCCCAGCCCCTAGAACTGTGAACACTAACTTTCTGTTGTTTATAAGTTACCCAGTCTAAGATATCTTGTTATAGGGGTCCAAATGGACAGAGACAGAAATTGGAGCAGAGTATAGCAGAAACAAACAGCTGCAAGTATGGAAGTGGCTCTGGAACTGGGTGATGGGCAGAGGCTGGCAGCGTTTAGAGGAGCGGGCGAAGAAAGCCTGGACTGCCAGGAATGGACATAAAGAGCGATCCTGGTAAGGCCTCAGAGGAAGAGGAGACAGAGCCGCCGAGATTTTGTAAGTGGTCATGATCAGAATGCTGATGGAAATATGGATGGTAAAGGCCACTCTGCTGAGGTGTCAGACAGAAATGAGGAACGTGTTACTGGAAATGGGAGGAAAGGCCATCCTTGTGACAGATGGCAAAAGACTTGGCTGAACTGTTTGTGTCCTCGTGTTCTGTGAAAGTCAGCGTGGCAAGGGATGAACTCGAATATTTGGGGAAAGAAATACTCTAAACCCTGTGTTGAGGACACTGCATAGCTTCTCTCTGCTGCTCACGGTAACGTGTGAGAAGGCAAGAAATCAAAGACAGAATTTATACTCAGAGGGAAGCAGACCTTATAGACTTAGCATATCCTCAGCCTGGACAAACTGTAAAGAAGAAAAAAACATGTTTGGGAGATTGACGGTGTAGCCAAACTAGTGTTTCCGGCAGAGATTAGCATGGACGGGCAGAAGCCAGGTGCTGTGCATGAAGACAGTGAGGGCATCACCCTGAGGGCACTTCCAAGGTTATTAGTGCTGCCCTGCCCTCGGCCCAGAGTGCCGGGTTCTGGGGGACAGAACGATGCCCGTAGGGGGGCCTTGGGTGCCTGCAGGACCTCAGCACTGCTGTCCAGCGCTGGCTCAAGCCTTGGCTCCCACATTCTGGTGCTGTGCTCATCAGTTGCCCCAGCTGTGGTGCAGGCTGCATGTGTCCCCTCAGAGGGCACGGTCAATCCTTGGGCGTCTGTGCAGGGCCATCTGCGTGGGTGTGCAGAGGGCAGGAGCTGTGCAGGCGTGGCTAATCCATCTGGATTTTAGAGGAAGCTTTGGAGAGCTTTAGGGCCCAGGCAGAGAACTGCCACAGGGGCAAGGCCACTGCAGAGACCACCGTCCTCACCAGGACAATGCCCATTGGAGCTGTGGGGGCAGGGTCACCTGAAGATCTCAGACAAGCAGAGCCACTGCCGTGCACCTCCAGCCTGAGAGAGCCACAGGCAGGGGACTCCAGCCTATGAGAGCTGCAGTGTGGGCTGTGCCCAGCAAATCCATGAGGTAGGTGCCACCCAGACCCTTGTGGGCCCACGCCCCTCCTTAGAGTGTCAGGAAGGTGGGAACGTGAGTCAAAGAAGATATAACACTTTTTGCCCCGATGGGTTCTGGGCTTACTTGTGACCTGTTACCCCTTTCTTCTTTCCTGTTTTTCTCTTTCAGGATGGAAATGTCTGTCCTGTGACTGCCCCATCCTTGCATTTTGGAAGCACATAACTTGTTTGATTTCACAAGTTCACAGCTGAAGGAATTCGCCCCAAGAGGATGTGTACCTCGAGTCCCATTCACATCTGATTTTAATGATGTGCAGGTGGGACTCTGGACTTTTGACTCTGGATTTGGTGCTGGGAACGATTGAAGATTTGGGGCACTACCGAGGTGGAATCCACACATTTGGCATGCAAGGAGAATGTGACTTTTGGAGGGCCGGGGAGGAATGCTACGGTCTGAATGTTGGGCCCCTAAGTTTGTTTGTTGGGACCTAATGCCCAGTATGAGTAATACTCTGATAGTATCAGAGGTTTGGCCTTTGGGAGGTGATTAGGTCATGAAGGCTTTGCCTCATGAATAGGATGCAGCTCTCACAAGACTGGTTGTGGGGACCATTTCTTCCTCTTCCATCATGTGAGGAACAGGCCCCCACCTGACACCAGACATGCTGGAGTTTGACCTTGGATTCCCAGCTTCCAGTACTGTGAACAATACATTTCTGTAGTTTACAGATTTCCCAGTCTAAGATAATTCGTTACAACAGCCAGAATGAACTAAGACACACATATGCTCTCTCCCTCCCTTGGTCAGAGAAGCCAACAGAGCAGGGGCCAGGCTGGCCAGAAGGGTCAGCCCAGGGCAAGTTCCCCACAGGGATGCCTCCCGATAGTGAGCACCTGCTGTGTCGTCCTGCGCCTGGGATGCCACTGGTGTGGTGTTCATCCTTGTCTCTCCCTCCCTCGCACCCCTGTCAGCCAGGACAGCCATAAGCCCCTCTTTCCTACTGATACTTGGGGCAGCCTCTTCTGTTCTTAACTGGCTAGAATTTTTATCTCAGAGTCAGAGATTTGGGTTGTGAAAAGCAGGCAAGCAAACAAACACCTCTCTGCATCCTCCTCCCCCTTCTCTTACCCGGTTTCCAGGCTCTGGGGAAAGAAATCTCACGAACTGTCATACTTCATATTGCCATCAGACAGTGGTGGGCATGGTGCAGGGAGGAGCTGGGCAAAGGGGCAGAGAGACAGCCTTCTTCGATTTTTGCTTTCCTTCCTGAAACAGGGAGGCGTCAAGTGACCAAGATGTCCTGGCTACACAGTGAAGCACAGAGTGGCTGAAGACACAGCAGGCAGGACAGGGGCGTGTGCACACTGGCAGGCTGTATGCAGGCTGGCCTCGGCCCCGCTGGGGACATGGAGAGACCTTCAGGGGAACCAGGGATTCAGAGACCTATTGTCGGGGTCCTGCAGAAGATGCGGCAATTCCAGCCACCAAGCCAGTCTCACCCTCACGGCCCAGCTGGTTGCAGAAACTCACCAAGGGCAACGGGCCACCTGGACATGTGACTCCCCAGCAGGCCCACCTGGACATGTGACTCCCCTACAGCCACCCTCACAAGCACCAAGTACATGATCCTCACGCCAGAGGCCAAGTCCCCAGGGTGCCCCTTTCTCCCCTTCATGTTCAGCGGGGCCGTGGAGAGAGCAAGAGACCATGGCTGAGGACAGAGTGGTACAGGTCCTTGGTTCCGGCGGCCTGAAACAGGTGCTGGAACCTTTCTGTACTTAGCTTCAACCAGTTGGAGTTTCTGTTCCTTACAGCCAAGAGCCTTGACAGGAACGGCAGGGATCTGTGCTATGCTGCCATTGGTCGGCTTCTTCCCTGCTCGGGCGCTGGAGGGTAACACAGCAGAGACTAGAGTGGGAAGCCTGCTCAGTGCCAGGCATGGTAGAAAGCGCTTGCCAGGCCTTATTTCCCCATGCAGTGGGGATTTTGACCCCACTGTACAGCTGGGTAAGTGAGGACCCTTTCACTCGTCCTGCAACAGAAAATCCGGCAGCCAAAGCCAACAGGGATCTGGCATGGCATCCTCCCTCTCTGACTTCATCCTCACGCTCCACACACTGTCCCCCTGGCCATTCCCACCAGCCCAGCAAGCACTGCTTTCACCTCCGGTTCCTGACCCGCCACCGAGGCCAGGCTGGATGGGGGCCATCAACCCACTGAAGCCCATTGGCCTATTGCCTATTCTTGAGCTGAAGGTCAATCAATCCCGCGTAAGTCTTGGGGCAGAGAACTGGGGGGAGGTAGAGGAGGGGGAATGTCTAGAAGGAAATTCTGGGTGCATTCCTGGAAGTGAGGAGGATGGACACTGGACAGAAAGTAGGTACACATCGCTGCAGGCACCCAGACATCTCTCACTTGCCCTGGCCATGTGGACAGTTCCTCCCGGGCTGTGTCCGTGCCTCCTTTCCTGCTCTAGGCCCTGTCTGTTCCTGGTGCAAGGTGGGTCCCAGGGCTGGGCACCAGTCTCCACATCCAGCTGTGGGCATCTTCCTTCTGCATTTCAGCGCAGATGCTCCCCAGGTTTGTGGATCTGAATTCTCTTCCCAACATACACAGGGAGGTCAGGCTTTGCTGCCCCCACTTCGGTGTATGTTTAAGGCACCACGCAGCCTCCGCGGACTGGCACCCGGGCAGTAGCACCTGGCAAACACAGCAGTCAGATTCCTTCATCTCAGCCAAGTATAAAATCGACGTAACGAATCGACTCTTAAGACAACACCATTCAGACAAAGGCAGGGCCTTCTCCCCCTTAAACTCATAACCGTCTCCTTTCTCTCCTTTGATTAGAGGGGGAGAATTTGGTTATGGTCATCTGACCCGTGGGTGTGAGGTCCACCGGCCTGATGTAAAAAGCTATGCCTCCTTTCTAGGTGAGGAGAAAGACAGAGACCTGCTCCCCTGAGGTGTGGTTGGAAGCTGGGGACCCAGGTGTGCTGGAAATGAAATGCATTCCTGTTTTTCGTCCCAACGTGCAAACAACTGCACAAAAGCATTAGGGCCTGAGACAGAGTAAAGAATGACTTGTCACCATGGACACCAGGAAACGGCCCCACTTATATATAATAAGGGCTTTAGAGATGCTGGGCCATCTGATACTCCAGCCTGGGGCCGCAGTTCCATGAACACACCTATGGCCAGGTTTTGAACCGTGCTCTGGAAACACCTCTGCAGAAAATGAGGTTTTTCTTTTTTGTTTGGGGGTGAGCAGAGGGCAGAAGCCTGGGCATCTTCCCTCAGCACCGCTTTGTAACCCAGCACTTAGCATCATGGCTGACACACAGCAATGTCACGCGTGTGAGTGCACACGTTGCCTCACTGCCGGGGGTCGCCCCACACCAGTGCTGTTGCGGGTGTTGGAGGGGTCAGATCTTCTTTAGTTCTCAGGCTTATACCTGGCAGAGAGCTGTCCAACAACGAGGGTGTGGGGGGGGAAGCAGCAGCAGCAAGAAGAAGCCCCCTGCCCCTCACCCTCCCTCCCTGGACGCCCCCTCTCTGGCCCCATCACACAGTCGCTTGCAGGCTTGGAGGCAGTGGATTTCCCAGTCTGGGAACCCCATGCCTGTCGGGTGTCCCCGCAGCCTCACCCCGGCTGTGCTGGTCCAGCCCCCGCGAGTTCGAGACCCAGGGGTTCCGGGGTGGCAGGGGGCTCCCACGGCGCCTGCGAGGCCTCAGCCCGGGCGGCTCCCGGAACCCGCGCTTCGGGGCGCCAGGTCCGCCGCCCCCGGCAGGAGCAAAACAAGAGCACGCGCACCTGCCGGCCCGCCCGCCCCCTCGGTGCCGGCCAATTGCGCGCGCGGGGCGGGGCCGGGCGCGCCGGAGCCGGAGCCAGAGTCGGATACCCGCCTGAGCCGGAGCGCAGCCCGCACCCAGCGCATCGGCCGAGCCGGGAGCCAGCGCAGCCTCGGCCCCGCAGCCCAAGCCTCGTCCCCGCCGCCGCCGCCCCCGGGGCATGGCCTGTCTGATGGCCGCTTTCTCGGTCGGCACCGCCATGGTGAGTGAACGCATCCTTCGCCAGCCGGGCTCGGTTTTATTTTCATGGAGAGCAGGAAACACACAAAGACCCGCACGTTCGACCTGACACCTTTCCCTGGAGCGCGTCCTCTGGGCGCTGACCCAGGGCACCCCATCGAGGCGCCCGGCTCCAATCGCTGCTCCCGCCTCTCCGCCCGGGCCACCTGGAGCCTCGGGATGCCCCTCGCACTGGCCGGGAACGCGGACAAGGTGGTGGGGCCGGGAGTGGGGCGAGGGCAGCGGGCAGCCCCACAAGTGGACCAATGGCCTTGACCTGATGGGCTCCGGGCGGGGGGCGTGCGGCCCTGGGGGCCCAGAGCGCACTGGAGACTGGGGAGGGGGCGCAGCTTGGGCCGTAGGGAAGAGGGGGAGCCCCGCGCGCGCGGCTGTGTGCTTGGGGAGCGGGGAGTTCTCGCGCCATCCCCAGGAACGCCGGGCAAGGTCTAGGGGAACAAAAGAGGGAGCTGCCCCCGGAGAGCCGGAGCCCGCGCCTGCACTCCCGGGGACGCCTCTCCCGGACCCACTCGGGGAGGGGGCGGCGAAGGCCGGGGGACACCGAGAGGGGCGAGCCCGGATTGCTGCCGGCCGCCTTTCCGTGCGCGCCGGAGAGAGAGACGCGGTGGCGACAAGGACGCGCATCTCGCTCCCCCCGGGCTCCGGAGAGGGATGTCGGGGTGCCGGCGAGTTCACTGCTGGACACGGTGACTGCAAGTGCTGTTCCCGGGGTGGTCGGGAGTCTCCCGTTGCTGGTTTTCTGGCATTAGGAATCGGGCCATCCAACCATCGAACCACCCATCGGGCCCCCAGCCACCCACCTCCCTTATCCTAGGGCCCTTCATGCCCACGCCCAGCACTCCAACGTCGCAGAGGCAGCTCAACAACACACGGAAAGTCCTCCGTATTCCACGCCGTGTATCTGTGTAGTTACTACCCGGAGAGGCACTTCCCCGAGGCTGCAAGCCCACAGTGCACGGCACGCCGCGGGGCTCGCCCCGCCCCTCCCCTCTATTTCATTTTTAGCATCCTGTGTTTGAAGTCAGCAGGGCTCAGCAGGATTTGACCGACAGTTACCTCTTGCCTTGAGCTCAAGAGAGAGAGAGAGAAAAAAAAAAGTGGCCAGGTTTCTGCGCATGCTCCGCTGTGACAACTGCGTCCTGTGATTCCAAACAGGTTACTGTAGAACATACGGAGCCTCGCCAGCTCATTATATAATGATTTTGTGTAAACGATAGAATGGGGCCGCAGACCCGGCCAGGCGCTGGGTGGAGGAGGGGAGAGCCGGGGCGGGAGACCCGCAGGCTGCCTCCGCTCTCCGGGCTGCCCTGCCTCCCCCGGTGGCTTCTCCGTACAAGAGGCAGTGAACAAAACGGAAAAGCCATTTCCCTCCCGGTGACACTAGCTTTTCTCTGGTTGACTCTTTGGGCCACAGTTGGAAATGCTGCCTTTTGCACGTGTTCGTCTATTCGGGTTCCTAAGTGAGGTTGGCAATGGAAAATTAAGATTACTGATGTTAGTTGTAGGTAGAAAAAGTTATAGATCTTGTATTAGATGCTACGTGATTCTTGAAATCCTTTTAGAGCTGCAAAGGTGGCTTGTACATATGGAAAAATAAAGAATCCGATATTTTCAGATAATTTTTAATACCAAGATTTTTAAATGCTGTATTATGATTTGATATAGCCCCCAGAGCTCAGCTGTTTTGTTATGTGTAAACTCTAATGGCAGGGCTCATTTTTCCTCCCTGAAAACTTGCTACTTTAAAAAAGTTTCAACATTTCTAACCATGCACAGCTGTCCCACCCTGAAAGCACTGGTGCAATCTTAGAAGCTAAGCAGAGTTAGGCCCCAGCTGGTCCTTGAATGAGAGACCACCTGGGAATTCCGGAGGCTGTAGGGTTAAAAGAAAAATAAATTTAAAATAAAATAAATTCTGTTCAAGTCATAAACAGCCCTTCAGAGATACCCAGCATCTGAGGCTTTGCTTTTCCTTCCCCTCCTGCTCTGGGGTCCATCCGGTGTGGGCCCTCCAAGTTGTGAGTCAAAGGAGGTGCCTAGGACTGAGCATGCTGGGGTCAGTGGGCACACAAGGGTTGGCAAGTGTTTCCAGTGGGAGGGTAGTGTTTGGAGCTGTTCTGGGATTCCGAGGAACCCCTCCAGCACAATACAGGCTCTGGCTCAGTTAAGGGTGTGAGGCCTTGTTTATTCTCCTCTGGACAGTCGCCTGGAGGACTCTCGGTCCGTGCATTTTCCTCTTATGTGCTTAGGATGCTTAGGTGGGTATCCAGGCTGGCTGCAGTGAACCAAAGAGAGACGATAGAGAGCTGCATGCTAACTGTGTGCTGCTGACCGGCTCCTCTTCCTGTTCCTGACTCCCTCATGAGGCTGGGAGAAAAAGTTTCTATCTCTGTGTCCCTGGTGGAAATGGAGTGAATGCAGCTCACCATGCCCTGGGGGTGGGGTACTGACAGTTAGAGACCCTCCGCAGCTAAACAGGCGTCTCTATCTGCCCAGGATTCAAACTGCAATCACAGGCCACTCTGCTCAGTGCCCAGGAAAATATTCCCATGAACAGCAGCCAGGAATGATCCAAACAGGGTCTCTCTGGCATTCCACATCTATGAATGAACTTACTATGACTTACAATGTATTGTGCTGCACAGATCGTATGTGGCCCTGTGCGGGGGTGGGGGAAGGTCAAAGACAATGCTTCAGTAGGATAGGGAAACAGAAGAGTGAAAGGGAAAAATGAGAGAAGATGCATTTGCTTTAATTTTAATGAGCTCAGGAGGCTAAGGAGAAGCTCGCTGTAACCTACATTGCCGGCAGCTCTCATCGGAGGATGTGTTTCCAGAGAGCTGGTCTATTTTGGACTGACAGGCCACTGCCTCGCATCACACGGTTTCCATGATTTTATTAATTGGGTGAGGCTGTTGATGTCATGGAGGAAAGGTGGTCAACTGTATGCATTGCTTTGGTGTTGGTTTATTTGGGCTGGGGCTGCATGATTTCTTCCGTGCGGATTTTCCTATAATGGACAGGGGCTGAGAAGGCACCGAAACACCCACAACTCACCCACGGAAGGCTAAGCAACAGTCAAGGGCTGCTACAGAGGCTTGTGGCCTCAGACTTGGAAACCTCTCATAGCAGGGTCCAGCCTGACCACACCCTGATCATGGGGTCTTGGGCAAATCAGACAATGTCTCTATGCCTCCTCTGAACTGGAGATGGTCCTCCCGCCCCCCAGCACCCCTGTGCCTGTTAGAATTGTGGAGGTAATAAAAGGCATGATCTATAGAGGCTAGAGTTGAATAGGCACATGGTAACTGCTGGGTCAATAGCCACTATTGTTTATGATCACTTACCTAGCATGCACAAGCCATTATTAATTAATACTTTAAATTACAAGTACTTGACTCTGGCTTATCTCTTTCTTCTCCCAAATCAGTTTAGCCACCCAGCTTTGTCCTCCTGGCCTGTCCCCTTGCCTTCAGCCCCACCACACTCAGCGGATCCAGGCCAGCATCACCCCACCTGGTTCACAGCAGGAGACACTTCTGCAGTTCCGGTCCTGTCATTCCTTCAGGACTCCCCAAAGAGCTCTAGATAAAATGCAAAACCCTTAATCAAGTCGGCAAGCCCTTCACCACGGGCACATTATTTGCCCCTCTAGTCTCATCGTACTCTAAAGCCCCCTGCCCTCCTACCCAAATCCACACTCCAGCCCCTGCATTTCTTACAGGTCTCTGAATACCCCACTCTCTCGCGCTGCTGGGACTTTGTATATGCTGTTCCCTAGCAGAGGCCACCAGGAGCCAGCACCCCTCCCTCTCACCTTGTTAAACTTAGCTAAGATTCTATTTCTGCAGAAAGACTTCGTCCTGCGCCTCCCCATCTCAGGGTCTGTGCTGCATTAGAAATCCCTTCTGAGTTACCCACGTTCTCTCTCAGCCTGGCTTTTGCCTTGACCTATTGTAATTAGTTGGTCTTCCTCAAAATGAAAGCCAATCCCAGGCACATACAGGGAAAATGCACTGACCGAGGGTCCTCAAGGCGACTGCCAAGAAGAAGATAACCAAGGCATCACAGAAGCACAGCGGAGCCTCTCAACAAGCTGGAGGCTTATCGCCTGGCTCCTGCCTTGGCCTAGTGTAATGAGTTGCCTGTTTTCTTGCCTGGGGCCAGATCTTGAACTTGAGCTTGCTAGGTCAGGGGCCATGTCTGTGGGACTGACTGCTGACCCCAGGGCTTTATCTGGTGCTCAGTTTGTCCAATGAATGAGTGAGAGAGTGAGTGAGCAGATAGTGAGTCTAGCAGAGAACGTCAGGCCCTCATGATAACGTAGCTGGGTGGTGTGGGGGTTGTTCACCCCGTATTAGTGTGGGCTTCAGCCACAAGAAAGAAGCGCCTGTCCCTGGGCTTCAGCAGGGGTCCCATACCTGCAGTGGGTGCCTGGAGAGAGGGTGCGGATGGTGCGTGGCAGCTGCGCTCCTGGGGTGGAGGTAGAGGGGGGCCCATGATGGGGGAGGAGTTGCTCATTCCCCCCATGCCTTGCCCCCAGCTGCATACACAGCCATCGGGGGTCCCATGATAGAGCCTGAGTCTGCCAGCAGGATTGGGTAGGACCCAGCACGTGCTCTGTCTTCACTTGTGTGGCGAGGTGAGGATGGAAAAGGACACTGGGGCCAGGCCTGGAGGGCACTCTCTTGCTCCTCAGCTTTCTTGACATGCCCCCTCCAAAGCCCAGATTTGGTGCTTTTGGGGCTCATTTGGAATCCAGGTGACCTCTAAACACCTGGGGCAGCAGGATGGGGCCCCAGAAGGCAGGCTGAGATGCATGGGGCAGCAGCATGGGGCCCCAGAGGGCAGGCTGAGGGGCACAGGGCAGCATGGGACCCCAGAGGGCAGGCTGAAGGGTATGGGGCAACAACTCCTTCAAGAGACCCTGCTGAAGGGGCAACAGGACCAGCTGGGAGGAGGCTTCAGGGTCGCTCCCTCAGGGTCTGCATCTTGTCATTGCTCCAGATCCCTAAGAGTGAGGAGTCCCCTTGTCAGACATGCACAGACCCTCCCAGCTCTGCTCTGGAATGCGGGAACCCACACATGCTGGTGTCCAAGGAATCCTGCAAGCCCAGGGCCAGCAGACCGAGCTCAGCTTTGCCAGAGTTTTACTCAGCACCTGCAGTTTTATCTACACAATATTATAGCTCAGGAGCTAAGTTTTGATTTTGTGAAGGTCCTCAGAGCTAGGAGATGCCTGGGAGGGGTGTGTGTGCTTTTGGCACTCTGGGATGTTCTCTCTCGATTTGGAAGACGGCGAGAAAAATCACAGCAATTTGCTCCTCAAGGCTTCTTCTGTGTTTTGGAGGTACCTGAAGCTTATTGATTTGCTCATGGTTGCCAGGCCATTAAAAAAGGATATTCCTCTCTTTGCATAGATACTTCTGGGTTCTTGGCAATTGGTTACAGTTCATTTGACTCCCAATGGAAGCTTTAAAAGCCAATGCTAGCTGCAAAAGATTAGCTACCCTCACGATGCAGTGAAATGAACACCTACCTTTTTTTTCGATGACTCAAATTCTGGGATCACTTCTGCTACTCACTTGATTGTGGGAATCCGAACAGGTTCCTTAAATTGTCTGTGTCTCAGTTTCCTTGTTTGTTTCACAGATTAAAAAATATTAACCATTTCAACTTTACAGTGCTATTATGAAGATGTAGCAAGAGAGGAGAGTTGTAAGGGATTTGGAAATTTTAAATGCAAGACACAAAGGCCAACCCCCACAAAACTCGGCTGCTCAGGTGACATCATCACTTCTGAGATATTTTTTTATGAGAGTGCACAAGAAAGGCACAAAACAGCTCTGTGCAAATAAAATTTCTTTGGTTATTTATTTCTTAGGCACCTGGTGTGCCCTTACTGAGGTTTTTAAAGTGAGGGAACCGTAAACAGACCATCACTTATTGTTCTTTGAGGCAAGTGATAATTCATTTATTGTAGTTTTGTGATTAGATTTTATGATTCCAGAGTAAGACTTGTAGCGTAACACTACCCTAAGTGGTTTTTTTTTGAGATGGAGTCTCACTCCGTCGCCCAGGCTAGAGTGAAGTGGCGCAATCTCACCTCACTGCAACCTCTGCCTTCTGGGTTCAAGCAATTCTCCTGCCTCAGCCTCCCAAGTAGCTGGGACTACAGGCACATGCCACTACATCCAGCTGATTTTTTTTTTTTTTTGGATAGAGACTGTGTTTCTAAACCTGAACTCAGGTGATTCACCCACTGCCTCGGCCTCCCAAAGTGCTGGGATTACAGGCGTGAGCTACGGTGCCCAGCAGCATTTTTTCATAGAAGAAAGTGTGACAGAGATCATAAATTCCTCTAGGTAGGCACGTTTCTCCTGGGGCCAAAGGCACTCTTGCAGTGAAGGAAGTGTTGCTATTAATGACCAATGACCCTGAGCCTGATGGCGAATCTCTCCGTGTTCTTTCTCTTGATGCAGGTTATAACATGTCTCGATGCTTCCTCTGGTTTTTCTAGAATGCCAGCAGTTACTCTGCAGAGATGACGGAGCCCAAGTCGGTGTGTGTCTCGGTGGACGAGGTGGTGTCCGGCAGCATGGAGGCCGCCGAGACGGACCTGCTGAATGGGCATCTGAGGAAAGTGGACAACAACCTCACAGAAGCCCAGCGCTTCTCCTCCTTGCCTCGGAGGGCAGCTGTGAACATTGAATTCAGGGACCTTTCCTACTCGGTTCCTGAAGGACCCTGGTGGAGGAAGAAAGGTAGGGAGGGTGGCTGCTTTATGTACCAAGCTGGGTGGAGCCTCTGATGGAGGCAACAGGTTGTTGGGGCAGAATCGGGGTTTGGAGGTTGGGAGGCTGAGCTTCTCTTCCCAGCGCCGTCCCTGCTGCGGTCAGTTTATTCCGTTGCTTTCTGCCTGAGTTTACCTCACCTATAAAATGAACAGGTTGGATTTGGTGATCTCAGAGTTCACGGTCGCTCTGAAATTCTATGACGTCACTATGGAGAATTTCACAAAGATTGACGGGTGTCCAAGTGTGCTTGTTCCCGGCACGTGCTCAGAGAGTCCTCTTTTGTGGCTTTCATTCATGTCCATCTTTCAAGTTGGAACTGTTTTCCAACCACCCAAAGCAAAATGGGAGACAGATGCCCCCTCCCAAGCGTTAAAAAGTTTTAAAAGTGGCCAGTGACCTAGACTGACCTCTCCAGAGACCCATCTTGAAAGGATTCTTTCATGGGTGGTCACGGTGGGCTAGAAAGAAAATTAAACTGTTGTAAAATGAGGTGTATCAATAAAAGTAGAAAAAACAGACAGGATGGAGCTCAGGAAGTCTCTGAAACGCCACCAAATGCAGGAGTTTGCCACCAGCTTATTGCGTGTTACAGGGAATTGATGAGCGGTGGTTTGAGTTTTCTCAGCAACTTTTCTGGCTGTAGAGTTTGGAAGCTTGTGGGGTTAATGCCGCCCTGGGTTGGTGCGTTTTTTTTCCAACCTGATCTGTTTCTTCTTGTGGAATTTATCCTTCGTCTCCTTCTGCTCCATGCACTCCTCGTCTGCTCCTAAGTGGCTCAGACAGGTGGGTGGGGGAAGCTGATAGGGAGAGGACATGTCAGACTTCGTCAATAAACTGTGGTCCCTAGTTTCTGCGAATCATGGAAAGCAACTTGAAAATCCATGAGGACTTTGGAATAATACAAATGATTCAGGTACCCCTGGAATATTCTAATTTTTTTAGGGCTTTGAACTTAAAACTGGATTCAAATCTTCTTTCACTTTGAAGAGGACCAGTCAAGACTCATGTTTTACATTTTCAGTTGTCTTTCTTCTTTTCGCTATGACATTTTGTTTTTCTGCCTCCTGGAAGCTAAGTCTTTGAGACCCTTGGCACGGGCAGTCCAGTCTTCGTTGCGATCACAGTTTTAGAGCCTCGACAGAGTGGTCCCTGTGGGTGGACCAGTTGGTGGCTGGAAAACTGTATGTCTGTGTTTGCACAACCAGAAACAGGTTCTTTACCTTCTCAACAGACAACAGCATAGCGTTGTGATGTGGTGTCTGCATCTGCAGAGCACACCGGCCTGTTTCGTTAAGAAAGCAGCTCTGTGAAAGGCTCAGATGTGGGCTCACTCCTTTGATCCTACTGAAATTTCAGCATAGGGTTATAGCCTTCTCCTTCTCAACCTACAGAAAGGTTTTATAGAAAAATGTATCAGGAAACCAGGACACCGTGCCATGTTTTGGCCTCATTTGTCCATAAAGGCAAACTGGCAAAGCCCTGAGCAACATGGAGCGACTTCTGTCTGTTATATGTGGCCTTGGACGTGTTACGATAGCGGAAAACACTAGGGAGGGTGTCCTGTAAAATTAAGATGGGTTGTAATACAGAAATGTAGGCATCCGAAAACTGGTGGCATCTGGGTTTGAAATCTGTTGGCATAAGCCTGGCACACAGGTGTAGCCAGTGTTTGCAAGTGAAGAGTATCATTCCCCTACCCAGTGTACTAATCTGTTTTCACACTGCTATAAAGAACCACCTGAGATTGGGTGCTTTTTAAAGAAAAGAGGTTTAATTGACTGACAGTTCTGCATGGCTGGGCAGGCCTCAGGAAACTTGCAATCATGGAGGAAGGTGAAGGGGAAGCAAGGCACGTTTTACATGGTGGCAGGAGAGAGAGAAACAGAGAGAGAGAGAGAGAGAGAGAAACAGAGAGAGAGAGAGAGAGAGAGACAGAGAGAGAGACAGACAGAGAGACAGAGACAGAGAGACAGACAGACAGAGACAGAAACAGAGAGACAGAGAGAGACAGAAACAGAGAGAAAGACAGAGAGACAGAGAGACAGAGAGACAGAGACAGAGAGACAGATACAGAGAGAGAGAGATGGAGAGAGACAGAGACAGAGAAAGAGAGAGAGACAGAGAGACAGAGACAGAGGGAGACAGAGACAGAGGGAGACAGAGACAGAGCCAGAGAGACAGAAACAGAGAGACAGAGAGGGACAGAGAGAGAGACAGAGACAGAGAGAGAGACAGACAGAGACAGAGACAGAGAGACAGAGACAGAGAGACAGAGAAAGAGACAGAGACAGAGAGAGAGACAGAGAGAGACAGAGACAGAGAGAGAGACAGAGAGAGAGAGAGAGAGAACCCACACACTTTTAGACCATTAGGTCTCATGAGAACTCCCTCACTATCATGAGAACAGAGTGGGGAAACTGCCCCCATGATCCAGTCACCTGCCACCCACTCCCTCCCTTAACATGTGGGGATTATAATTCAAGATGAGATTTGGGTGGGGACACAGAGCCAAACCACACCACCCAGTATGTGACTTGTCACCCTTATATTCTCTAAGTGTTTAAACTGATCACATGAATCATCACAGTTAGCCAGCAAGTAATGGCTCTTAGCTAGGGAGGAGCCCTAACTGTCCATTCTTAGAAGCGCAGCCTGGGTGGGTGGCCACCAGATCAAGACTTGCCCTACAGTAACCTTGTGGGCCCAGGCAGGAGAGGAGCCCAAAATGGGCCCCCAGGGACCTGCCCATGAGTCAGAAATGGGTGGAGCCAGAGAGGTTGACAGACAGGATGTGTCTGGTGTGTTCCAGCTGCTGGTTTCTACTGGGGCCAAGGGTAGTTTTGCTGTCTGGCTTCCTCCTCACTGCCCTCCTAGCCATAGCAGCACCTGCTGCTGTCTTCCCTCTCCCTGCTCCTCCTCCCCTGTGCACCCCATCCTTTCCTTTGTTCCTGGTGCCTGCAATTCAGTCTAGATAGTTTGTCATTCCAGCACACAGACTAGAAAGGAAACAGAGGCAAAAGTGATTAAGGGACTTGCCCATGCTCCTGGGCTCTAGAGACATAGGCCTGGGATGAAGGCAGCAATTTCTAGCTCTGTGCACTCCAACACGGCGGCCATGCCTTGCCTGGCGCAGGGCCTTATGGGGAGCTGGGTCCACACAGCCAGAAGGGAAGCAGAGCTCTTCCTGGAGGCTCTGGTGCCCACAGGGTTCCCTACTGTTGGTGGTTTGGTTGCTGCTGCTGAAGAGTTTTTCCTGCCGAAGGGAGCTCGATGCCAAAGCCCTCTCTGTGCCCACTGTTCTCCCATCACCAGCCTGTTCTTGGGTGCTGCGTCCAGTTGGCTGCAAACTTGGGTTCCCCAACTAAAAGCCAGGACAATCAATAAAAGGGCACACTAAATGTGGAGCTTGCATTGGGGCTGCAGGAGAAGCTGCACCCCACTGGACCTGGCCCACAGGGATTGCCACCCTCCTGGTCCACCTCTGTGTCTGCTGCTCCTCCGAGTTGGCTTCTTTTGCCCCTCCCATGCATGGGTTTCCCTCCTCTCCCGTTTTTGCCCCTCCGATTGCTGGTGGTAGTCTCAGTCCCCGGCCGTGATTAGGTCAGGCTGAGAAGTCAGAGCCCAGCCACACCCTGCATTTCTCGCCTCTCACGGTGACAGAATTTGTATTTGGCATCATCTCTGTGTGACGTTGGGGCAGGGGCTACTTCTCTGACTGCTCTCCGTGTATTCATTTTGCTGTCTGTATCAAGTCCATTGTTTGCAACTTGTAAAAATTCAGTTTGATGCATTGAGTGAATTGTAATGATCACACTGAGGCTGGACGTCCGAGGGTAAGAGGTAAAGGAGTCTTGAACGTGCCTGGTCCCATGCTTCACAGTAGGGCAAAGGAAACAGGAGCTCAAGCACAGAGATGATTTGCTCAAAGGCAGAGCCTGGGCTGGGCCCCAGCTGTTCTGACCGGCAGTCCGAGTTCCTTCCCGTTGCAAAGATGCCGGACCACTCTACCTGATTGCAGGAAAGACTCTTTCTCACACAGTCTCTCCCAAAACATGGTGCTGTGATACGAAGTCAACATAGAGCGCCACGGCAAAGCTGGGCGTTTAGAGCAGAATAGCTTTGTGAACTCCTGTGTAATGATTTTAAAGAGGACTTTACAGTCCTTGAAGAAAGGTGATGTGGGAAACAATAGTGGTATTTTTAAGAAGGAGATGCCAGGCACCAATTCTTTCAAAGTTTTGACCTTGACAATTACTAAGCATTGAATATGGCGTTTAACAAAACATCTTGTATTTTCAATTGTACTTACATTTTCACCATATGATTAATGATGTCTTTGGGGGGGAAACTACATCATATAATAGATTTCTAGCAGAGAACATAATTGTGAGAGGAACTATTCTCAGGGGAGAGAAGTACACCTCAAGGATAATTTCCCCGGCTTCTGATACAGCAATTACGCTCCCTCAAGGAATTCATTCACGTAGCTTGTGCTGACGGGACAAATGGCTCAGAACAATATCAGCTTTGGTGCTGTCACACAAACTGTGTTGGGGACGGATCAGAGTGGCTTGCTTTAGTTGTTCCTTCTCACCGTTAGGTGTGACTCTTTTGAAAGGGCCTTTGCTTCCTATAGGGTAGACACTATGATGAGAACATTTAGGCAAGTGGTTAAGAGTAAATTCACAGAATAATTTTTTTTTTTGAGACAGAGTATCACTATGTAGCCCAGGCTGCAGTGAAATGGCATGGTCTCGGCTCACTGCAACCTCTGCCTCCTGGGTTCAAGCGATTCTCCTACCTCAGCCTCCCAAGTAGCTGGGATTACAGGCGCCCAACATCATGCCCAGCTAATTTTTGTATTTTTAGTAGAGACAGGGTTTCACTATGTTGGCCAGGCCAGTCTCAAACTCCTGACCTTGTGATCCTCCTGCCTCGGCTTCCCAAATTGCTGGGATTATAGACATGAGCCGCCCCACCCACCCTAAAATTTTTCTTAGGTAAAGATGATGGGGATGAGCAGATTTTATTGTAAGCTGCTTTCAGAGCCCATTTACACAAGGGTCTCATTTTATTAGGATGTGATTGGCCACAGTGAACACATGGAATGCTTGGGTTCTCATCCACTGCCCATCCCCTAGGAGATCCTGGTGGTTTCCATGCGTGGTTGACTGAATGAGAGCCATTCTTCAATCCACTGGCTCATGGGCCCAGTTCAGGAGGGATCTGTGCAGTCTCCATGTGGAAAACTGTGACGTAAGGTTCAGAGGCGAGACCAGGTTTGTGGGGGTAGGGAGGACTCAGAACCAGGTCTGTGGGATTTCAAGCCAAAAAGGAGCTTAGCAAGTGCTCACCCCTGACATGGGCACAAGACTGGACCACCAAGGCACAGCTGCTCCTAGCCCTGTGTTATGAAATGGTTTGGGGTTGCCTTGGCTGTAAACTAATGTATTTTCCTTTTAATTGGCCTACTTGGATGTCAGCGGCCGTTGGCCATTTACAGGGATTTCCTGTCCCTCTGGAGAGGCTCTGGCTCCCGTTTCCTTACCAGGAAGGAGGCTGATGTGAGTACCGTGCTTCCTCTCCAAGAGCTGAAGCAATTCTCAGAAATTAAACTCACCCCCCAAGATTACCTTGAGGTAAAGTTCAGGTTGAGAACAAACGTCATATCTGGGGCTTTAGAGCATTTTCTCTCTAATCTACAGTCAGGCTGTGGCCCCCACATGGTGACCTCTGATGGAATGCAGCATCGCCTCCTGCCTGAAACCCAACCCTCCGGCCTCATCCTTGCCAAAAACCAGGAAGAGGTTAACCATTCTGGGCAGCGCCAAGTCAGATTATCTGTATTGGTTTGCTTCTAAGCTATAGAAATATTTTGGGCACCTTTCTCAAATTTAGGGTTGCTTTCTCTTAATTTCTATAGCCATTTCTCAAGGCCTGTAATGACAGGCCAGCTAAAGTGCGTGGAAGGCACCATCAATAAATCCTTTCAGGAACTCCATTAAGGGAAGACTGGATTCCAACCAAGTGCTGGTGACTTGATCCAACCTGCTAGAACAGGGAGGGGAGGCAGCCCAGTTAAAGGCAGAGTGTGGAGACTCTGTCGCTACGGGTTTTCAGAGGGCCAGCTGCTCAGGCTGAAGGGGTATATTGGTCGTCCCCTAGCACGAATGAATGACTTTGTGCTTCTTCGAGGCTATTATGCTAAGGTTGGCTTTCTTGTGGACCCACAGGACATTTCTTTTAGTCCTTTGCCTTTATTGGAGGCTATAGCTGATTCCTGGTGCAGTGTGGTGGCCCCAGGCCACTTGCAGGGATGGCATGCTTGAGGCTGGGACATTTACAAAGAGGAGCTGAAGGCCCGAGTCTGCCTTGGGGAATTCAGAGAACTGGAGAACCCTTCTCTTCCCAGCTGGGGTCAGTTCCTAGGTTCTCAGTGGCCCCCAGGAGCAGGTGGGTGGGCTGCCAATGAGGCCCTGAGGGACAGCATTTCTTTGATGAGGCCTTCTGGCACAGTTCTGACTCCTCTGCCTTATAGGGCCCCAAAGAGACTTTAAAACAGTGTTAAGAATGGACAGACTCTCGAAGCAAGTTCATGTGAGATGACTGTTTAGCAGCCATGTGCAAGACCAAAGGGGTTTGTGACATCCTTGGACAGCCTTCGCATCCAAGGGCTCTAGATGCCCCCTCCAGCCAGCACATTCCTGTGAGCATGTTGCACGGGAAGCCAAACCCTCACCAGCAGGGACCTGGGATCTGGGTACGTGACTCCTAAGCATGGCGTTGTTAGCTGCAGCAGCCTCCCGGGACAAGGCTCAGAGGGCTCTGCCAACATTGGCCTTGGGGTCTTCTTTTTTCTTTGCCACCCTCAGACTGGCAGGTTTTTTATTTGGACATGTTAATACTTTGTCATTTTCCCAGAGAGTGCTCCTGTTCTCGAACCATCTGGCCCCTTCAGTTCAACTTTGTAGGACTGTGCTTTGCTCCAAGGGGGTTGGTGTCACTGTTTAACTGTTGGAGGATGTTCTTACCACGGTCATTTTCACCTGTGTGGTGGGTGCGCCCCTGCTTTCCTCTACCTCCTCAAATAGGCTTGTATCTTGGCACGTTCACATTCTCAAATGGAGGCCCTCCCTATAAACCAGGACCTAATCCACCAGTCCAAGAAATAACCAAAGGTGATATTTTCACGAACATGACACCATTTCTTTTGTTCATAAATTGGCAGGGAAAAAATGTTTAGTAACCATACACCTGCTCTTTCTGAGTTCAGTTCTAGAATCAACAGATTAGCTTATGAACAAAGAAAACCATGTGGGTCAGATTAAATATATTGAAGGACTAAATTATAAAACTAGGAATTTGTCATGGAGGTGCATTCTCCATCAAAATCATGTTGATGAAGTTCCAGCACCTGCATAGGAAAGCTCACTCTCAAATAAAATGTACCCAGTGCTGACTGTTTTTGCTCATGTTGTGAGAGAAGGCATCAAGATGGGTTTCCAGTCATGGGTGGTGGTGGGCGGGCCTCCAGGGATCCAGTCTGACCTGCAGCCAAGAGTTTCACTTCCCACTTTGACAGCTGTGTGCTGTTTTTCACCTCCGTGCTCTGTGGGGTAAATGGCATTTGGTGTCAAAAGTAAGACGTGCCCGGGTGACTTCAGGGCTGTGATGACATCCAGCTGAGACCTATATTTACAGTCCAAATATTGGAGCCAAGAGGAGTCGTGGTGTTGCAGTAGCCTGCCCTCCTGCCCCGCGGAGGGAGCCTTCTTGCACCATTCCTGACAAGGGACAGCCAGCTTCTGTCTGAGTACTCCCAGCAACCAGGAACTGACACCTCCCAGGCAGTCAGGCTACGTTTGCACAACTCTGGTTCTTAGAAAATGCTTCTGTCTGTTGAGCTGAAATCTGTATTTGGGCAATGTTCATTTGTGGATCCAGGTTCTGCTTTTTGAAACTCTGCAGACCAAGTAATCTTGGTCTTGAAATGAGCTCACAAATCAAGGGGAAAAGCCCAGCCAAGTACAGAACAATAACCAAATGCATTACGATCCAGGCCTGCCTTGAGAGGAGGAAATAAGAAGCACATGGCCCTAGCAGGAAATGAGGTCAGAGTCCTGCTTGGGAGGTGAGCATCACAGCGGCAGCCGTAGGGGGCAGGGCAGTGGGCCGGCGCCCCTGTCCGTAAACTGATAAGGGTGGAACTCGCTTGAAGGGCAGAACCTGAGTCACGTTCTTTCTGTTCCTTTTACTGTTATCAGGCAACTTGGTGTCTTCCAACCAAAAAAGTCCCTCTCTCTTATATCTCAATTGCCTATCTTGAAAGTAAACCTTTTGGCAGGAGTTTTATGGGATTTCTCAGTTGTTATTTCTCTCCTCCCACTGTTTTGGGAGAAGTGGATTTAAAAAAAAATTAAAAATAACTGGTGTTTACTGAGCAAATGCTGTTTGCTTTAGTTGGCACTTTGTCTCATTAAGCCTTAGGGGAGCAGCATGGGGACACACATCAGTGTGGCCATCTTCTCCAGGAGGGAAGGAGGTTGGAAGGAGGAAGAAGGTCTCCCCGGGACCCCTGGCAGGTAGGGGCAGGTCCCAAATCCCTGCCTCTATAAGGGCCACTGAGAACTCATCTCTTTGTCATCGCTCAGACCCAGGTAAAATGGCCTTTGTTGAGTTTTCCTTACCCAAGACATAAACCCCAAACCCTGCTGACAAAAGACCTCTCCTCCCGAGGAACGCATTCCGGGGAATTCTTTCCTGGGTGCAGGTATGGGGGCGTCTTTGGCCTCTGTCCTTTGTCCGGACTTCCCCATACCTGGCTGCGGGCTGCGCTGGGCACCTCTGCCCGCCCTGACCCTGGAGTTATCAGGCCACCTGGCTCCACCCAGACGTTCCCTCCCAGGGCGGCAGTCATCCTGGCCGGTGGTGATGTGCAGGCTCCGGGAAGCCCGGGCTCTGCCCACCGAGTGTCAGCTCTAACGCGGGCTCTCCCTACTGAGTAAAAGCCCCTCCTTTCTCTGGCTGGTCCAGGCGCTGACTCTGCAGGCCCCTGGACGCAGGATGACGTTCGCGCCCTTGCCCACGCTGAACGCCCGAGAGAAAACAGCGCCGCCCGGACCCCTTCGCGCGCGCGCAGGTGTGGGCGGGGCAGGTGCGCACCGCCGCGCGTGCGCAGTGCTCGCCTGTCCGCCGCCGCCGCCCGCGCCGGGGTTACTCCCGGTCAACGCTCGCTAGTAACCTCCGCGGCGGAGCGGCGGGGCGGGGAGCAGCGCGATTGGCTGCCGGCGCCAGGCGCTGTTGCCGACCGGGAGGAGGCAGCTGCAGCCGCGAGCGGGGGTCGCCGCCTCCCTAGGACAGGTGCCGCCCTATGCATTGGGGATCACCCGGGCCGTGCAAATCCCAGCGCCCCGCCGGTGCTGGTGCTCTCCTCCCCAGGTCCGGGAACTCCAGGCCAGGAAGCCTGAGAGCCCTGGCAGTAGGAAGAGTCGCCAGTGTGGACCCGAGGGTGGTGGTGTTGCCTCCCCGGGGCGGCCTGCGCTCCCTTTAGGCTTGAGCAGTGAATGGGACACCCCGGGATTGGAAATGGCGTGCCAGTGCTGGTGTGGCAGGCCCGTGGGTGTGTGGGCTCTGGGCTTCAGGAGCTTCGGGGGACTGCGGGAATCTTCCAGACACATATTTAAATCGGACAAGTCTGTCCACAAAAAGAGTCAAACTAAAACATTTAAAGGGATTTATCCTGAGTGACCATGGTCCGTGACACAGCCTCAGGAGATCCTGAGAACACGTGCCCAAAGGAGCGGGGACAGCTTGGTTTCATACTTTCAGGGAGACATGAGACAGTGATCAATACTTTAAGATGTACATTGGTTCCGTCCAGAAAGGCAGGACAGCCCAAAGGGGGACTTCCAGGTTATAGGTAAATTTAAGTTTTTTTCTAATTGGTTATTATAGAGACCTAGGTTGTATCATGCCAATGACGTCTCCAGGTAGCAAGTTGGAGAGAGAACAGACTGTAAATGCTTCCTATCAGACTAAAGGTGTATGTTGCTGTTACCCCTAGCGGATAGGATAAGGCAGGCCCCGCGAACCCTCACTTCAGTCATGGCCTGAATTAGTCTTTCAGGCTAAATTTTAGAGTGCGCTGGCCATGAGGGAGTTCATCCTCATGGTTGCCGGGGCCTTTTGAATTTTTTTTTTTTTTTTTTTTTTGATTTACAGGTCTTTACTTCAGGTGGCACAGTTTCTCTAGGAGACAGTCGATTTTTGATTCCTTAGAAAACGTCCTGGTTTTGTTTTTAGTTGACAGAGTGTGGTGAAGCTGTAAGGGAGGCAGGGCCTCCTGGGGTTGGGTCAAGCAGGTCTGAGCCTACTCCGTGGTCAGCACTGAAAAATGGCCAGGGTGGGGTTTGGAACCTTGGAATTGCCCTTGGGAATCTGCAGCGTTTGCTCCGCTGAGCCCGCTGGAATCCGGAGATCATGCTGCAAGGTCACACTTCCCGGCGGCCTGCCAAGCACTTCTGCCCTGTGCAGGTTAGCGGCAAGGACAGATGACAGCTGAACTTTAAGGAGTGTTTTCCAGGGCATCGATTACAGTTTTGTGTGTGTGAACCCACAGATGTGATAAACATCATTTCCACCAGCTGTACTCTGAGAATCTGGAAGGCCTGGGGCCTCGTGGGTGGAGTCAGAGGTGCCACGCTTTGCTCTCTGGGGACCAGGATCTTCTCTAGACACCCAGTGGGACTAGTTCCTTTGGGCGTAATTTAGGTGTGTTGTGAAATGTTAAACACTGTCTTTCAGATGCTTCGCTCAACCTCTTGGGCTCCTGACCAAATGCAGAGACCCAAGGGCTTGCTTTTCCTCACAGTCTTGGGTTTTCATTGCCTGCTTGCTTATTTGATTTTGTGACTGTGGAGCTGGCATTTCTGTAAGCCCACATAGAAATGACAGTTTCCAAGTCTAAACCCACTAAGCCAGTGGGGGGCGGGGGACACAGGAAGCCAGAGGTGGTGGTGGACGAAAAGCTTTGTTACAGGAGGGAAGGAGACATCCATGGTAACTGCGGTGTTACGGTACTAAAAACAGTAAGGATGTGTGTTGCTAGCACGGGAGTGTACTCTATAAAAGTCTGGTAGAAAAGTTTTGTATTTATCAGAGCTCACATTGAGAGTGACAGCAGAAGCTGCGGGTTTCCTGTTTCTGAAGACCTGCAAATGAGTTTGTCCAGAAAATAGCTGCATCCTGAATGGTGTGAGCAGGAGGCCACCCAGCCTTGTGCTTCTAGGCCTCCTCCCCTTCAGTTGTCATAAATATGCCATGTGCCCTGGCCCAAACCCAGCAGCCTTTCTCTGAATTTCATCTGGTTTAGAGAGGAAGGTGGGTAGCACCATCTTGTCACCTTCTCTCTTCCAAGGGACATTTTGTGCTACTTGAGACCTATACTGCAATCTCTGAGTTGGCTAAGTCTCTGGAATATGAGTTGCAAAGAGCTTAGCCTGGCCAAAAGCTCTTGGAGCCCTTTTCCTCTCCCAGCCTTGCTTCTCTGCAGCCACTCCCCACGGGCTAGCCAGGCTGAACTGCTTGTCATTCTAGCATTTGTGTTTTCTTTGGAACACACCCTCTGCCAAGAACCCACCTCATCTCCCAGGCTAGGGGAAGCCTTCCTTCACTTGCCAGAGTCTTTCCTGGTTACCTTCGTACTCCTCTTCCCCTGCGATCATGGGATGTGGCGCTCAGCGTGAGATTTTGTGCTTCTCTTCCGAGCTTCCAAAGTGACCCCTGCATCCCAGCTGCCCAGTCAGCACCTGGCTCAGAGCAAATGAATGAATGGAATCACAAAAAGCTAAATCACAGCAGAGGAGCCTATACTTTTACCTGAAAAGATAGCTTGGTACAGGAGAAGTAGAGAGGAAAACAAGAGGCTTGAGATATGGGCTGTTCTGATCTTCTCCTGCTGTGTCAGACCCATGAGCTGCCTCCGACTAAGCTTCGTGCAGGTAGTTCCCGAGGACTGTTTCTTTGGCCTCACTTATAGCACGGTGGATGGGTTGGGGGGTGGGGGTGGGGGATGGTAGGGATGGTAACAGTCTGGATTCCAGGTCGAGCAGCCTGCTCTTGAATGCCAGCTCCACCTCTTCTTAAACTGACCCTGGGCCTCGGTTTTTTCATCTGCAGAGCAGGGCTGATCAGAGTGCCAAACTCAGAGGGTCAGAGTGAGGAATAGCAGAGGTCTCGCTACAGTGGGGGCTGGCATACAATAGTGCTCAAGGCATTTTAATGTTACAGGTCAAATTTTGCTAAACATTGATTTTTGTGTTCTTGGTTTCATGAAGCCAAATATTCCTCCTTCTAATAATAATAGTATTAGCTTGGTATTCAATAATCTGTGAGCGGTACCTGATGCTGTCTTCCCAGAAACCCTGCGGGCAGATTTTCTCCCCATTCTCTTTGAGGGAGGAAGATGCTGCGGCCAGAAGCAGTCGGGGCCTTTGCCCAGGCGGCACAGAGTGCCCTCTCTTACACAAAACGGGGATTTCGAAACTCAATGCCCTGAGCTCTTAGCTTTCCCCAAGACAGGCTACATGCTCCGTGGAGTTGTCTGTCGAGACGATTTTCCTATGGTTTTGTATGTTTTGATCTTCCCTTGCTGCGTCAAGCCCATGAGACTTCCCCTGGTTTCTTACTCGTGGCTCGCATTAGGACTAATTTCAGACACGTTAAATGCCTCTATCTTGAGACTTGTGTACTTGCGTGTACAAGACAGGTAACAGTCTTATTTTTGAGAGATCTCTCAAGTGGATGACAAGCTTTGCATCTTTGAACTATTTCTATTTCAGCATCCACATTTGTGAGTTACTGGATGGAAATTTCCACCATTGAAACAAGGCTTGTCAAGCAACGTTACCCTTCAGAATTTGGCTCACGGGCGAGGTTGATGCAGGTTACCTTAGGAGGATGTGAGATGTTATCAGCGCCTGTGTGTTCTAGTCTTGTGGCCACATGGTCATGACTGAAAGTTGAGGATGTGGTGCCCACAGGTCTGGCTGGCAGCTCATGGCAGAGAGAGGTGACAGCAGCGCTGGGGTTGGAATTGGTGGGAGCCACGGTCTCACACCCATCGGGAGGGCGTGAATGTTGTTCTTGGATTTGCAAATATTTCATGTAAATCCTTTAATGTTGTAGCTTTACAGAAAATGCACTTACTCTCCTTTGCGGTAATTCTAAATTAATACGTAACAAGAAGGAGGTTAAGATGAATTGAATGATGTATGGAGCTTAATTAAAATTTTCTCTCTCTCTATTTCTTTTAATAAAATGATTCCAGGTGTGGCGCTTTGTAGCGAGATGCCGTCAGTCAAGGAGGAGGCGTTGTGGGATAGAGCTTGGGAACGCGGGCTGCAGGGGAAGAGAGTCTGGGTGGGTTCAGAACCGGCTCCACCACTTACTAGAGGGGCAACCAGATGACTTAGTGACCCCGCCTATAAAAAGGAAATATTGATAATAAAAATACCCAACTTATTAGATCAAATAGCTCGATGCCTACGAAGCACTGTGACCAGCATGCAGCACTTAATAAACCATGGCTGCCATTCTGATATGTGATGTAATAAAATCATAATAGCTTAGAATTACCAAGGTGGATTACAGCCTTTTAGTTCTCATTCTAAACGTAAGTGTGGCTTGATACCTTAGGCTTTAGAAATGAAAGGGAAGGAGCTGGGACATCATTGGTGGCCACGGTTGACTTAGGGTTTCCTAGGCACCGGGTGGTATGCTCAGAACCACACACCTGTGCGCTCCCATGAGCCGCATTGCTGCCCTTTGAGAGGGGCTGGGGAAGGGGAGGTACAAGGAGCTTGTCCGAGGTCACAGGGCTGTAAGCAGCAGACCCGATAGGTGACCCAGGCAACTGCCTCCAGAGCCCCACACTGTTCCCCCAGCTGGACTACAGCTTGCCTTTGTGTGTCTTTGGGTGACCCATGCTGCTAGAGCTGGCTTCCAGTTGGGGCAGAAGGCCTTCCAGGGCCTGGCCCTGGCTAATGCGATGGCTGCTGTTCAACTCTATGTGGTAGATGTTCACGCCACTCGAGTGATGAGCCTTCGTTACGTGGCCTCTTCAGAATCAGCGAGCTGGGCACTGGGCCTAAGCTCTAGAGGGTTCTTCTTCGGTCATTTTTGGGTGTCTGATGATTGATCACCAGGCTTCCAGTATATCACCACTCAAACTGAGCCCCAGTAAGGGAGCATGACGTCATTTCATCCCCTGGTCTGCAGCTGTGGGAGCCCATGGTGCCTTCTGCAGGGCACTGGAAAACGCTGTGCATGCTCATCTTGGGACAGGCAGGAGAGGAGGGCAGGTGGCAGGAGAGGAGGGCAGGCGGCAGGAGAGGAGGGCAGGCGGCAGGAGAGGAGGGCAGGCGGCAGGAGAGGAGGGCAGGCGGCAGGAGAGGAGGGCAGGCGGCAGGAGAGGAGGGCAGGCGGCAGGAGAGGAGGGCAGGCGGCAGGAGAGGAGGGCAGGCGGCAGGACAGGAGGGCAGGCGGCAGGAGAGGAGGGCAGGTGGCAGAAT
>CM052665.1:55391384-55418694 GCA_028533165.1 Leontopithecus rosalia
TTGCCCGGCTCTCTATAATTTGCTTGGGGACACCTATGTCTCTTATCACTGTCATGGCTGGGAACCAACTGAAAATCGTCTACTTGAAATGAAAGACATGCTTCGAGTGGAGGGGAAATTCTGCGCCAGGCTCTGCCTGGTAGCACACTTCAGTCTCATCTCAAACGATCTCCCCACCCAGGAGTGTGGCCAGGGAATTCCCCATCTCTGCCCCCTGCGCGACCCCTTACACCAGGAGGGTCCAATTTTCCGTTTTCTTTGGACCACACTGAAATAAGAACTGTCTTGGGCCGAACAGAAAGTACACTGACACTAATGGTAGCTGGTGAGCTCAAATACATTTGCAAAACAATCTTAGAATGTTTTAAGGAAGTTTACAGACTTGTCTTCGGCCACATTCCAAGCCATCCTGGGCTGCACGAGGCCTGTGGACCGTGGGTTGGACGCGCTGCCCTGAGACATTTCAGGAGGGTCTCAAGCACTAACTTCAGCTACCGTTTGGTTGTTGAGAGAAATTCCAGCCACGTGTGACTCACGCCTAATAAAGTCTAGTTCCAGAAAAAGCTTTGGGGGGTGACTTGTTTTATGACGGGGTAACTGAGGCTGAGATAGGTAGACAGCCTATCGTGGCCACTGTCTAGTCATGAGCAAGGATGGACAGAGGACTTGGGCCGCCTCGGAACTCCCTCCCCGCCCACTGCCCCGGGCAGCCTTGGGCTCCTTCTACAGTCCTGCTCTTTCCCGAGGCTCCCACAGAAACTCCAAGGCCAATCATTTGACTTCTTATAGTTCTGAGGGTAGATCTGCTTCATCTGCCCCTTTAGCCACCTTATGAAAAGTCTACACGGGGGCCCTGTTCTAATCAGGCATTGTGCCCATCGTGCTACCATGGAAGTTGAAGGAGGATTCCGGATTGAAGACTCCTGGCACTGCAGAATGGCAGCTCCATCTCTTCTAGAACAGCACAAGGCGTCCTTCTCAGAGTAACCGGATATTCCATCAATCTGCCCACGCGTGTAGGTTTCCTGACTGTGATTTTTATCTGATGTTTGCATAGGAGGAAGGGAAGTTATCTTTCAAGGGAAGTAGGTCCTCCAGAGAGGCGCTGGGAGGCCGGGCAGGCATGAGCAGGTGTGGGCAGGGCGAGGGCGAGTGTCAATTTCTTGTTGCTGCTGTAACAAATTACTACAAACTTGGTGAGATAACACAACACAAATTTGTTATCTTACGTGAAAGTCGTCAGAATCAAAATGGAGTCACTTCTGTCAAAATCTTGACAAACAGAGCCTGGGAAGGCCAAGAAGGGAAGGTTCTCACACATGTATGCCTGATAACAAGAACTATCACAAAAGAGTCTGCAAAAACCACAACCTTGCCCAAAGCCTATCACAAGCGTACACACACACACACACGCACGCACACGCACGCGCACATACACGCTCACACACCCCCCTCTGCAAGGACATCTGCCCGGCAACTGCCTGTCCAAACTTGGACTGACGGCATTCTTGTTATTATCAACCCTTACAGCCAAGGACAATGGTCCGAAGTAATTATATCATTTCCTCCTGACTTTTCCTTTGGCAACCCTCATCGTTCTTCCTTTCTCTGAACACACTCACTGCATTCCTACTGCAACGCTTAATAGCAAATGAATATGATTTTCCCGTAGCCTCTGCTTGTTGTTCAGGTCGACACAATTCTGGAGGTCGGAAGTCTGAAATCAAGGTATTCGACGGGCTGTGTTCCTTCTGGAGGCTTCAAGGAAGAATCTGTTTCCTTGGCTTTTCCAGCTTCTTAGAGGCTGCTCACATTCCTAGCTCGTGACCTTGTCCGCCTTCAAAGCCAGCAGTGCACCGTCTTCAGATCTCTCTCCATCTGTCTCTGACGTCTGCTTCCATTGCCATGTCTCTTAACTACCACCTCTGGCCCTCCTCCCTCCCTCTTTCCCTTACGAAGATCTCTGTGATTATATCAGACCTGCTGGGTAGTCCAGGACCATCTCCCCATCTCTAGATTCTTAACTTTATTCCATCTGCTAAGTTCCTTTCACCACATAAGGTAACACACAGGTTCCAGGGACTTGGAGGGAGCCTGCTTTGGCCCAATGCACTGAGGTAGAGCGTGAGTTCCTCCACCCATTCCTCCACTCATCCCTTCATCCTCTCTGTCCATCCTTCCACCCATCCCTCCATCTTTCCTTCCATTAATCCTTCCCTCCATCCATCCCTCCACCTTTCCCTTCATCCACTCCATCCATCCTACCACCCATTCCTCCTTCTGTCTCCATCTATTCCTCTCTCCTTCCTCCCTTCATATCTTCATCTGTCTCCCTTTATATTCCTTCCATCTCTCCCTCCATCCCTCCCTCCATCCTTCTTTCCATCTCTCCCTCCATCCCTCCCTCGATCCCTTCTTCCACATCCTCGATCCCTTCTTCCACATCCCCCATCCCTCCTTCCATATCTTCCTCCATCCCTCCCTCTATCCTTCTTTCCATCTCTCCCTCCATCCCTCCCTCGATCCCTTCTTCCACATCCCCCATCCCTCCTTCCATATCTTCCTCCATCCCTCCCTCCATCCCTCCCTCTATCCTTCTTTCCATCTCTCCCTCCATCCCTCCTTCCACATCCCCCATCCCTCCTTCCATCTCTCCCTCCATCCCTCCCTCCATCACTCAATGCATCCCTCTCTCCATCCAGAGTTCACCACACCCCGAGTCTCCAATGCTGCACTCCTGAAACTCACCCTGGAATTTGCAGTTGGGGGTTGCCTTGAACATGTTCCCAGTGTACTCGGGTGAGTTTTGGAAACACCGTATCTCCATTCCGTCAGCCTCCCCATCCCTCCCTCCATTAATCCTCCTCTAGAGCATTCTACTAGAGAACAAGCAAGGTCAGCCTTCTTCTGGCTGTCAGGGGATCAGGGCACTTGCTGGCAGCTGCTCTAAGACTCAGGATGAGGGCTGCCTCCTGCAGGTGGCTCTGAAGGCTGCAGCTCTGGGTGGTGTCCCCAGCAGCAGCTTTGTTCCCTAATTGGGAGGGCACAGTGGGTGCCTGGCAGCACCCAGGAGAGAGCCGCTCCAGAGCTTTCCTTATCAGCTGACAAATCACCCTTCTCATGTGAGGGGAGTTTGAGTCATTCACTCCCAAATTCTGGAGAACCACAGAATTCAGAGCTCCTCGAGGGCATAGTCAACCCTTTCCCTTGTTCCTGGTGGTGATCCAAGCTTGCCTTTCTCTCAGACCTGCCTCCGTTGTCCTGTTCTCATACCCCGTCTTCCCCCAAGAACACAGGGTGCATCTCCAGCCTTAGCTGGATTTCCTTCCACCTTGCAAATGTCCCTGCCTGGGAGACATGACTTGGTGTGAGAGAGATGACATTGTGTTCCCAGGTGTCGCCGGCGCTGGGCTCAACTCCAAAGTTCTGGAGCAGAGTCAGCAAAGCACAGCCTGGAGAGCAGACCTGTGCTCTGCCTGAGTTTGTAAGTGGTTTCGTCGCAGTGGCCATAGCCCCGCACGTACAGGTGGCTGCTTTAGCTTCGCTAAACTGGAGAGCTCACTTACTGGTTGTGACAGACTGTGTCCTGCAAAACCTCACATACTTGTGATTCAGCTCTTTTGGGGAAAAGGGCGCCAGCGTCTGGCCTAGAGGGCTCAAGCCTTGTCATCAGCCCCCATGCAGCTGTCCACTCAAGGTGCATTGACTGAGCTCCCTGGCCGGAGTCGTCACGTGGGCCCTCAGACTGTGGAGACAAATCAAGTGGCATTGCTTTTGAGGAGCTGGCCATGACCTTGTTTCCTAAGTGCCACTTATTTCATAGAAACTGGCAGGATTGCTAGAGCCACGTATTTGCAAACCACTGGGTACCTGCACGCGCACTTAATCCATGCAGTTACTCGGCGATGGGTGTTGACCTGAGGCCAGGCAGCTCTCGGATTTGCCACTTGCCACAGGTCACAGTTTAGGAAGAGGCAGAGTTGACCGACGTGTCTTCTCGTTAGCCCATTGCCTCCCGCCTTAGGATGGAAGGAAGGAAGAGAGCAGGGGTGAGAGAGGCCAATGGGATAGGGGCGTAGCGGGAGAAGGAAGGCCCGGCTTGAGCGCCGGAAGCTCAGCAGCTGTGGGTTGGACTGTGGTGTTGCCTTGGCCTTCCCTTCCCTGCTGGCTTCAGGGCAGTGCAGCGTCCTACACACGGTCAGTGCAAGTGCAGCGAGGGCCCCGTCACCTGGGGTGGTCTCTATCAGTGGCACAGTCTTGCCAGTGGCTCGGGGGGCAGGAAGGGCCCGTGGTTGGGGTTTGCCTGACGACCCCCAGAGGAAGGTGAGGGTATTGTGTTGCTTGTAAAAGCATTCAGTCGATGCTCGCTTCATCCCTGCAGGTGGCATTGGGCACCCAGCATTTCTAGGACCCAGTATATGCCCCAGAGCTGGATGGTGGCCAGACTGGGGCCAGGGCCCCTCTCTAGGGGCCTGAGATGCTGAGACCTGTGACACTGCTGTCCCTGCCAGGGGCTCATCACCTGTGAAACATGAGCCAGGATGCCTGCGAGTGGCAGAGTCTTCCTCCTCAGCTTCCTTCTGCAGGATTTGATTTGGGTTCATTGTAGCTGAAAAGATTTTCAAAAGAGCTCACCAGAGTATCTAAAACCATGTTAGTTAAGGAGGAGAGGAGACGCACGGGAGGGCCCAAACTCCCTAGTGACCCTCCACCAAACACACACCCACTGGTGGCATTAGAGGTGATGCTGGAACAGGATGGACATCTTCCTTCCCCTCTCAGTCCCTGAACTCAGCCCCATGCAGCACCTGCCAAGGAGCCAAGGAGAGGAAAATATCCCTCAGTAGGAAGGAAAGAAAACAGAGGCATCCCAGAAACTGAACAGGGTCCCGGAAAGCAAACCCTCCCCCTGTCCCCCAGGAGCTACCCACTGTTCCCCACAGCCCCACAGCTGTGCGCCTCCCTCTCTCCCATCTTTCCCATTTTCTGCCCTCTCTCTTTTTCCAGCCCTCCCGCTGTCCCCCAGGAGCTACTCACTGTTCCCCACAGCCCCACAGCCGTGCGCCTCCCTCTCTCCCATCTTTCCTGTTTTCTGCCCTCTCTCTTTTTCCAGTATGGGGGCGGAAGGGGGGGACTGTTGGAGGGAGAGTAAGGCACCCCCGCCCCTGGGCAGCTCCGGAGTCCCGCTGGCTGCATGTTTACTAAACAGAGGCATTTGTGAGGGGATTTCAGATACCCTGCTGTGCTCATGCCAGGGTGACTGTGTTGACGTCTCTGGTTGGAAAGCTGACCTCCTGGATGTGGGGTGAAGGGAGAGCCGGTGAGAATGTTACTGTCTGCACAGGGTCTTATTCCATGTGAGAGAATGACTCCGGCTGAGAAAACAGACAGGTAGGATGGGAAACTCCGTCGAAGACTCCCTGGCCTGGTCGAAGGGGCACAGAATCCACAGACACCTGGGGGAAGTGGGCCAGCTCCCCGCCCCGTCCCTCCGCTGAAACCCCGAGCATTCCTCTGTATATCAGGACTGCCCACTTGTGAGGAGACGCATTGCCTGTCCTGTCTGGCCCGGCCCCCTCGGGAAGCTGGCAGGTGAGTGAACAAGAGAAGGACAGCAAGGCATGCCACGACCTCTGCCCGCGGAGCTCCGTAGACACGGGATGGCCTCCTGTCCTGCTGCTTATCCACCGTTATGTTCATGGCGCACTTAACTCCGGGAGAGGTCAGAACGCTGAGCTATCAGAGTGGCATCTGACATTTGGACAAGCACAAATCAGGGCCCTGAGTCTCTGCGGGGGCCCGCTTCACCTGGCCCCAGCCCCGCCCAGCACAGGTGGACAACACACCTCTGTTGCTGGGAAACAAAACCCAGTGACTGATCTTCCCCGGATCTCTCGGGAAGCAGCTGGCCCCTTTCCAAACCGCAACTGGTTCGATGAAACCTGAGTGAGCCAGTCACTTGCTTATTATTTTCTGCACGTAACCGGGACTGGAGGCCTAATGGTTCCCAAGGGCTCAGACCCCTTGGCTGCTGGGCAGGGGGCAGGAGAGGATTTCCTCACAGGAAGCATTAGGGAGTGTGCATTTGCCTGGGGGACGCGTGCTTCCTAGCAGAGGCCTCGAGGAGTCCTTACTGTAAACAGACTTGAGTCCTCCCTAAAGGACGGGAGACTTTCCCACACCCTGGCAAGAATTCTTCTTTCTTCTGAGGATGTTTTGTGGAATGAAAAATAAATGGAAAGATAAAGGTCAATTGCAAAAGTGAAGATCTCTTGGAATGGACACAGGGATTCTTACGGCCGTCGCCATCAGAGGGTCTCACTGCATCAGTGCTGCGAGCTGCCCTGCCCACACCTGGGTGTATTCTTAGCCTTAGGTGACCCACGGGGTTTCTTCTTTATGAGGGGAAGGGCCTGAAATGCCTTCTCATCCTCTGTTCAATATTTCATGTGATATCAGACTAAATGGACAATTCTGGATTGAGCTGACCGTATTGATTCAGGTCTGTGCCCGCTCATAGGAGGAGGGAGGGAGGAGGGGAGGGGACCAGGAACCCCTCTGTAGGGCCTGGCAGAGGCACTCACGGCCCCGGGTATAAGAGCCACCTCTGGGTTTGGCAGAAGGGGTTGGAATCTTGGATCTTCTGCTGACCTACCGTGTGGCCTTGGGCAGGTCATTAACCCTCTCCAAGCCCTTGTATGTCGTCTGCAAAAGGTGGAGAAGGATGCAGCACTCACTGGCTGGGAGGCAGAAACAGAGTGACAGGAGCAGGCTGGCACCATGCCCACCCCAGTGAGTGCCAGCCTGGCGAGGCCTGTTCTGTGGTTCATGGCCTCTGCCCGGGCCTGGGCTGGCCTGCCTGAGCTTCTTCTTCAAGGGCACATTTCTACAGAGCGAGGAAAACTGCTCCCAGCCCCAAGCGATGCTGCCATGTCCCCTGACTCTTCGTAGGTGTTGACAGGTATTGATTCTCTTGGTGAAGCCCTGTGAGCTGACATAGGAAATGAAAGCATTCAGTGCCTTCTGCTTCTTGATAGTTTCTGGAAATTCCTTCTAGGCCCAAATCACCTTGTCCCAGGGACTGTCTGGCAAGTGGTGTAGCCGGCCACAGCAGCAGACAGGACTCACGGGATCACTGGGGCGCAATCTCCCATCTAAGAAAGGTCCCTCGATTTTTCCACGGGCAAAGTGATGTTGCCTTGATTTCCAAGGGAGGAAACTGGCTTTTTTATTGTTTGTTTTGGAAAAGTTGTATTTCTCTGTTTAAAGATCAACACCTTTGGGGGTTTACTTTAGATGTAACAGCAGTTATCCCTGAAGTGACAGGAAGAGGCGTGAGGGAGCTCCTAGGAGTGGGCCACGTCTGGGTTTTGATCTGGGGGCTGGGGCCCCAGTGTGTTCCGTTTGGAAAAGCGTATGAAGCTGTGCATTTATGAGCTGCGCACATTTCTGTGTTTCCTACACTTCAGCAGCATTTACAGCAAAACATAATCACTTGGAAGTGAATACCACAGGTGCGTTTATTGCCATTGTCTCAATTTCCCGACAGCTTCTGTCACGTCCACTTGGGGAGGGGTTTGTGCTCATGTAACACAAGCCACAGGGAGCCAGCGACCCTGTAAAAATGCCTGCAGTAAGTCCATCCTGCCGTTAGACCTTGGGAAGGGGCCAGGCTCTGGGCCTGCAGTGGCTTCTAGGCATTCCCTGATGGCTCTGGTCCCAAAGGAGTCTGTCCAGGTAAGAGGGAGGCATGGGAAGAGACGACAAGACCACAGCATTGCCTGAGACGGGGTGCTGCTCTGGGTTCACTTGTGCCAAGAGCCCTTCCTGTCTCATGAGTGCCGCAAACATTTCCCTCCAGTAACCGTCGTGCAGGCTCCGTTCCAGGATCGCGGGGCATGACGGTCAAGAAGCTGGTCTTGCTCATGTCCTCGTGCAGCTGACATTCTCAGGGCCTCCAGGGCAGTGACAGAGCCAGAAGCAGAAGAAGATGTGCATCATGTGGTGGCTGTCAGATGCCCGGCTCATCTGGGGTGTCTGGCTGAGGGGTGGCTGCCTGGCCTTTAGGAAGAGCAGCTTCGTTCCAACCTTGTCTCCTCATGCTGTGATCACTGGAATTCAGGACGTCTGCATAGGCTGTCTCTGCATCTCTAATGTGGCTCATTCGGAGGGAGGGCATAACTCAGGAAACTCTTTAGTATTCACTTAATTTTAAACATTAATAAATGCTTCATCTGAATGGTTTTCAAACATTCGTCCATCTACCCATCTGTCTGTCCATCCATCCATCCATTCATCCACTCATCCATCCATCCAGTCATCTGCCTATTCATTCATTCATCCATCCATTCATCTGTCCATCCATCCATCCATCCATCCATCCATCCATCCATTCAGCAACACTTGAGTATCTGCACTGGACCGGGGCCAAATGTTTATAGATGGAAAGGTGAAGTTCCTACTTCTCAGAGGATGCTGCAAAGAAAAGGGGAAGAGCGAGAGAGAGAAGGTAGAGAGAAAGAGAGAGAAAGGGAGAGAGAGAGGAGAGAAGGAGACAGAGGAGGGAGGGAAGGAGGGAGGGGAGAGATGGCCACATAGAGGAGGGGGAGGACCTGGAGAGGTGGGATAGAGGAGTGCTGTTTGGGGTCTGGTTGGTGTGCTCTGGGAGCTCTCTCAGGGTCTTGCCTGGGGGCACATGCACGGGGAGGGTTGGGTCTTGGGAAGCCTTGACAACCCCAGGACTCCATCTCTGGCCTTGAGGCCATGAGCTCACATGGTTTTGTCCGTGGTGGCAGGCAGTGGGTGTCAGGTTGCTAGGCTCCCGGGTCAGTCTGGGCCCACACCCCTCCCCTGGAGTAGTCAAGTCTGAGTGGGCTCCTTGGAGTCACCTTCTTCTGGAGTCTCTATGCGAGGGGCTTTGGGGGCTCAGCACTCCGGCCCTTTGGCCAGCTCCTCGGGACCAGAGCCAGCTTGGTGGGGCTCGCTCGTTAAGGCCTTATTCCCAAGCGGGACAGTGTCACACCATCTTTCTGCCTCGATCAGTGCGGTTGCTCTTGGTTTTGCTTTGACAGTGGATTTGTTGTGAATTGCAACATGAAATTCAGCCAAGGTGAGTCTCATTAGAAGGGTTTGGGATCAAGGTGCTGCCACTGCTCCTTTTATAGTGAGTAGCCCCGAAGGACCGGCACGCTCTTGCCCCGTCTCTCCCAAGTTTGCACCATCTTAGGAAATGAACCGTAAAAGGGGCAGAGTAGAGTCTGTGGGCGCTCTTTGGAATGTCCCTGTGTTCCTCTCTGGTTATGTAGGTGTGCGGCTCCAGGACAGTCCGTCCCCCCCCCGTTGGGAGCACTCTTCTATCATCCTTCCATCGCTGTCTTCTGGGATAGCCACGGCCCTGGGCACTGCTGGCTGTGCCCCTTGCTAAGCTCCCACATTTTGTTAGGGAGCAAGGATTTTTACAGGCTCATAGAGCATTTTCTTCCTTTCTAGGGTCGAGGACACTAGAAATCATCTTCTCCTGTTCCCTGTTTTTACAGATGTTGACATCAGGACCCCAAGAAGAAACGTAGCCTGCCAGTGTCACTGAGGGAATCAATTCCCAAGCAGGTGTCTGGCGCCGGGTCCTGCTCCAGGACCGGAGCAGGCTCTCCTCTGGCTCTCCATGGCCCTCGCCTCCCATTTCTTTCCATTTCCCAGCGGGTTCTGGTTGAACTTATGGTTTTTTTGCTTTGATTAATTGACTATGAATTTATGTCCCTAAAAAAGAGATTCAGTTGCATCATTTCTTCTTAGCAGGCAGTGCTCAGAAACAACATAGCAATTGATAAGACGTTAGGGTTAGTGCAGGCAAGACCGGGAAACAGGCACTGATTAAAGATAAGTGGGGAGCGACCCATCCTCCCACCAGGCTCACAGAGGCTGGCCAGGTTCCATCTGGGTCTAATCCGGGTTCCGTCTGGCTCTGGTCTGGGTTCCGTCTGGCTCTGGTCTGGGTTCCATCTGGGTCTAATCCAGGTTCCGTCTGGCTCTGGTCTGGGTTCCGTCTGGCTTTGGTCTGGGTTCCGTCTGGGTCTGGTCTGGGTTCTGTCTGGGTCTGGTCTGGGTTCTGTCTGGGTCTGGTCTGGGTTCCGTCTGGCTCTGGTCTGGGTTCCATCTGGCTCTGGTCTGGGTTCTGTCTGGCTGTGGTCTGGGCTCTCTCTGGGTCTGGTCTGGATTCTCTCTGGGTTCTGTTATTCTGGTTTGGGTTCTGTGTGGGCCTGGTCTGGGTTCTGTCTAGGCCTGGTCTGGGTTCCGTCTAGGCCTGGTCTGGGCCTGGTATGAGTTCCATATGGGCCTGGTCTGGGTTCTGTCGGGATTCTCTCTGGGTCTGATCTGAGTTCTGTCTGGTCTGGTCTGGGTTCTGTATAAGTTCCGGTCTGCCTGTTCTGGTCTGGGCTGGGCTAGCATCTGGCTGTTTCAAATGTTGAAACTGGGCACCCCGCACAGGGCTGATAGGGCTTCAGTGGCTCTGGTTCTGGCTCTGGCAGTTTCTGTACTTGTTATCCTGGGTGCTCACGATCCCAGCCAGAAAAACAGTGCAAGACAGTGCACCCTGTGAACGAGAGCCCACAAGGACAGGGAGGCGGGCGCATGTCCAGGGTGCCAGCAAGTGGGCTGCACAGAACTCAGGGGCGGGAAAGTAGGGCGGGGGGTGTGGGGTGGTCCCATCTTCCTTTTCTATTTCTGTAAGAGGGAGCAAGCGCAGGGCTGTGCAGGAGAATGATTTCCTTACGTAAATGCAGAGGGGTGTGTGTGTGTGTGTGTGTGTGCGCCCACGCGTGCTTGTGCACGTGCACACACCCTGGATGCTCAGTAAACTCGACTACGATGGGAAGGCTCTGACTGTGCTTCCTGGTCCCCTCAGCCTGGGACTCACTTTTAGACCTGCACAAGGTCGCTGTCTCACCCAGCTGTCCCATAGCAGGGCAGACTAATGTCTACTGGACTTTGTTTCCAGAGCCACTTTGAAGATCCTTAAATCCCAAATGTGTGTCTTTTAAAAAAAAGAAAAAAGAAAGGAAACCAGGTTTGTAATGTTAGAGCAGCACAGCCCAAACTGGGTCCCGTGTCGATGGCTGGACCCATGACGCCCCGTGGAGGGGACCCTGCAGCCCAGTCGCGTGCCCTCTTTGTCTGGTGCATATTCTCGCAATTCCAGTTTGGTGGCTCTCAACAGCAAGGCCAACCTGAGACCACCTGTCCTGCCTTTCCCATGAGAGGGCTGAATGCTCCCAGCCTCCCCGCCCTGTCCTGTTCCTGGGGTCCTGGGGGTCATCGAAGTCTGTGGGCTTCCTCCAGCCAGGGTGGTAGTCTGGACCCCACCAGTGGACCCCAGCACTGGGGGTCAGCCCCAGGCACTGTCGAAGGTGAGAGCCCAGAGGCTGTGCCTAGCAGGAGAGGTGGGCCCTGCCCTCGATGGAGGGAGAGAGGCTTCTCAGAGCCCAAGGCATGAAGTGCCCTCATGGGGGTCATGACCACGGTCAGTGGATGGCTGCGGGTGAGCACCGTGACCGGGCGTCTTCAGGAGGCTCATAACTTTGAGAGGACACAGCCTGAGGGAGGTTTGCTGGGGAGCAGCTCCACGTCCGCCCTGAATAGACAAGAGACACTCATTAGCAGATGCCCACCATGTAGTGCTTTCTTGGTGATATCAGGGGCCTGGGTCCCCAAAGTGCTGCAGCACTATGTAGTTGGGGAGCTTGCTCCTGTGGAGAAAGGGTCTCTGTGGTCCCAGCTCTTCCATCTGCCTGTCTACCGAGGGTCACCTGTGGCTCAGCGGAAGAGCCGTTCTTGGGGCCCCCGGCCGTCCTCGGAACCTGCTCACTTGTTTAGGTCTCCAGTGCTGCACGACTGTAAGCACTGTCATCTACAGCCCTGCGGTACCAGCTGGTTCAGCAGCAGTTCTGAGCTGCTCTCTGGCCCGGCCCTTCCTTCCTGTGCTTTTCCCGGCCCTCCCTTCCTGTGCTCTCCCGGCCCTCCCTGGGGCGACAGCCGCCTCTCTGTAATGATTCTCAGTGCCAGCGCAGCAAGCTTCCCAGCTGGTTCTGCAGCTCTCTCGCTCCCCTAAACAAGGCCTTAGGGACTCCACATCCAAATTAAGGTGGCACCTGGTGACAGGTTGGCATTTTCCGGTGTCCTCTCTATGAAAGACAGGAAGACAGCGGGGAGCAAACTCCCCTGGGCCAGACACTCACAAACACACAGGTTCAGGTGCCCAGTTGGTGACCGGGAGAAAGCCTAAAACAAGGGAGTGGGCCAAGGACCCCATGGGTCCCTGTCTCTTTAAGTCCCTTGCAATGGGTGGGAGCCCAGATTGCATTCACACGATTCTTGATTGGGTAAGGGTGCGTTCTGATCTGACACTGCACTGAGAAGTGCCGCTGGGTTGGGATGCATTATCTATGCACCCGGCTGCTTCTGTTTTATTATTTACAGCACATTTAAACAGTCTATTTGAGAAAACATTAATGTGGCTTTGCTTGGAATGTGTAGCCTCTCCCCTTTTATAAAGTTCTCAGATGGAGACTTGGCAGAAATTCCAAAGCAATTTGGTACGGCTGCAAAATGACAAACTTTCTTAGTTATTAATTGAGATTAATAATATATTGATTATTTAATTATATGTTGATTATTTATAAATAAATCATATATACATAGTGTATACTTATATAAATATATAAAGCATAAATAATTTGTAGATGCAATAAGCGAATTATTAATACAGCCGCACGTACCGCATCGGTGTGGAAGCAAACTGGTAACGGGGCAGCTCCGGGCTGAGTTCGCCCACATTGGCTGAGGACCTGGGCAGGTCACCCGGGCCCACTGGCCATCACTTCCTCACTCTGAGATGGGAATGGTGGATTCCTCATACACTAGACAATGAGTGGGGAGGTGCTTTGTAAGCCTAAAGCGTTACGCACATGCTGGTTATTATCATTATAACCCGTGAAGTGCAATTGAAGACGTAGTCCAGGGAATTAAAAAGACACGAAGTGCAAGCTCTTGCCTGGAACGCAGCCTTTTCTACTCCGGGACATTGCAGGCTCCTTCGGCCTCAGTCACGTGTGCTTCAACATTTACATATTTACCGCGTCAGAGATAAAACAAAATGAAATGAACATGCATATGATCTGCTTCTTGCAGGATACAAGACCCTTCTGAAAGGAATTTCTGGAAAGTTCAACAGTGGTGAGCTGGTGGCCATTATGGGTCCTTCCGGGGCAGGGAAATCCACGCTGATGAACATCCTGGCCGGATACAGGTGAGCATCCCTGCCCAGGGCGCCAAGTTCTCACGTGGGTGTCGGGCCAGCAGTGGCAATAGTGGGGCTCCTTCCCTCAGCCCCATCACCTGGAGCAGGCTGTGGTCTACGGTGGTAGCTTCTTAAAGCTCTGTACACACAGGCTCCAGCGGAGCACAGGGTGCGTTTTGGATCAGGAAGCTCTGGAATCCGTGAAGGAAACGGGGTCCAGGGGAGAGAATGACACGGAGAGGCTGCACTCTTGAAGGGCCATGTGCTGAGTGGAGAGCCATGCTCAGAGAGGAGTCCCAGAGCAGCCCGGCCGCAGGGACAGGAAGAGGTAGGGAGGTCAAGGTCAGGGACAGGGGTGGCCGGAGAACTCGGACAGAACAGGAGTGAATGCAAGTCGAAGAGAGACAGCGTTTTCAGAAGAGAGTGAGAACTGTTTGGCTGGGGCTCGTGATGGTCAGAGCTGTCTAGAAGTTTGGGCCGGGTGCGGTGGCTCACGCCTGTAATCCCAGCACTTTGGGAGGCTGAGGCAGGCGGATCACCTGAGGTCAGGAGTTTGAGACCAGCCTGGCCAACATGGTGAAACCCCTTCTCTACTAAAAATACAGAAAAAATTAGCTGGACATGGTGGCAGGTGCTTGTAATCCCAGCTACTCGGAAGGCTGAGGCAGAAGAATCGCTGAACCCAGGAGGCAGAGGCTGCAGTGAGCTGAGATTGTGCCAGTGCACTCCAGCCTGGGCGACAAGAGTAAAACTCCATCTAAAAACAAAGCAACAACAAAAAACAAAGAAGTTTGGTGACCGCTGTGCCCACTGTCATCCGTTTGGGAATGATTAGAAAACTTGGATTAGAATCTTCAGAAGCGTTTTCAAAATGCTCTGTTAAAGTCAGTTATTTTCATGTCTGATGGGTTTTATTTACTAACTTTGGCAAATAATAGTAATTTCATTTACTGAAAAAATGGTAAATTCCACCCTTTTCCTTACAGTTTCTGAATTTGACCTTAATGCCAGAAATTAGGATTTGAAAATAATCTCACTTACGGCCATTCTCTACCTGTGAGAGTCACATCTGAAGGTTAAAGTTGAGTTCCCAGAGGGATGCGGGGCCAGGGGGGACTGGGTATACTTGCAGGGCGGCTGTTTCTGAGCTCATCAATGCGCCCACAGCTCCTGGCAGCCTGATGGGTGCTTGGCATCCCGGAGCTGCAGAGGCAACTCAGGAGGGGCCTTCAGGCCTGGGGATCCAGGGGAAGCCAGCTGACCCCGCCTGTGCCTGGAGGAGTGAAGGGACGTGGCCGCAGGCCCCCAGCCCCAGTAACAAGCTGAGTGGAGTTGGAAACTAGGCATGCTTTCATTAGTCTCCATAGAGCCTCCTCAGTTCGATTCTCCATCGCATCCGGGAGGTAGGGCTAGAAGAACTGGATCGTAGAGGCATAGAGCATAGACTACCTGTGTCACACACCTGCTCCTGGGCCGCACTGATGCACCCGGAGGAATGGCAGGGGGCAGAGGCGCACAGTAGGTCTGCAGTGAGCAGATGAACCAGCCAGTGAATGACTGTGCCTGGGAAGGCTGTGCCTGCCTTACAGGAGCACCTGGGGACTCTCAGCCTGCTCACCAGAGAGAATTCTCCCTGCTGGAGAAGGGCCATTCGCTCGGCTGCGCGGGTCCCGGCCCCAGGCTCCAAGCCCCTCTCTGCTGGTGCTCCTTCCCAGGCCTGACGTCTGGCCTTCGGGCAGTGGGCGCAGACTGAGCGACACACAGAATTGTTGAGAAGCCAATCTTACAAACCCCCACAAATCCAGGGGCTGTACATCCCCACCTTGTGACTGCGTATAGGTCTGTGCCTGCGTGTCTTTGGGAGGTCAAGACAGAGCTGCTGTCACCCTAGGTATAGATACCCCTTCCCACGGAGGCCTGTGTGCGCCTTCCTCTTCCCCCCAGGCACTTTCTCTGTGGAATTTCTTCCTCCCAATGGCCGCAGTGCCAGCCAGGTCCAGTCTCTTTCTGCCCCTCGGGGTCCCTGTGGCCCGTGGTTCAGCTGGGAGGTGAGCCCGCTCTCTGGCTCCCCTCACCTGGCCCAGGAGGCGCAGGAGCAGCAGGAGCCAGCTGATGGCTTCCCTTGTCCTTGGCTCTGCAGGGAAACGGGCATGAAGGGAGCTGTCCTCATCAACGGGCTGCCCCGGGACCTGCGCTGCTTTCGGAAGGTGTCCTGCTACATCATGCAGGACGACATGCTGCTGCCACACCTCACCGTGCAGGAGGCCATGATGGTGAGCTCCCGCGGCACCCCACCTGCCCCTGCTACCCCGCTGCGCCCCAGCCCCCACACCACACAGTGCTGGCCACGTGCCCAGCTGCGAGAGACCCGAGGGCTCTGCCAGGCAGCCTGCACGCAGTCAGCACCCTCCCTCTAGCAGAGTTCTAACTCCAGGCTTGCTGTTGGGACAGGCAGCTTCATCCTCAAACCCCCAAGACCTTGAGTTTAATGGCAGGGTTTAATGGCAGGCCTTGTTTGGCAGAGTTGGGGCTCAAGCTTCTGAGGTTAGTAACCCAGCTGACTTGGGTGATCCGACCCAGGGCAGCCAACATCCCATTTCCCCAGCAGGCCAATGCTTGGGATTCTCCTTCCCATCAGCCATCCTCGAGTTATTCTGTGTCTTTGGCTCAAGCACCCACTCACCTGGTGTCTTAGTCAATCCCAAGGGTCTATTCCTCTGAGTCAGCTGCCTGCCAGGTGGGAAAATGAAACTAGCAATGGCTGAGCATCTCCTGGGTCCCTGGCCCCAAGCACATAGCTCTACACACACCAGATAGGTCATCCCAAGAAAGTAGATGAGAAATGGAGCTTCCCCCAGTTACGCAAGGAGCCCAGGGTCACACGGCTGCCAATGGCCACGTGTGGCCAGAGCTGTCTGCCTCCAAAGGTGCACCTGTAACTGGTAGCTCGACTTCCTTGCCATGCACCTGCTTCACCCTCACAGCCTCGGTGTCCTCATCTGCAGGACCGCACGGGGTTGGTGTAAATACTGAAAGGGAAGATGCAGGGCAGGTGGGGTGGAATTCTGGTATACAGTTGGTGCCTAATCCATTCAACTTGGTGACTGTTTTTTTTCACTCCTAGTAAGCTTTCCCATAGTGTCTTCACTTACATTCTCTGTGGATAAGTCCAACATTTGGGGAAGTTTAAAAATACCTTCCCCTCTTGGGGCCACAGAAGTGTCCAGGAGGTGTCCTATGCCTGGGTTTCTGAAACAGCTGGTTGCATTCCTTGGGCACACCATGACCCAGCCAAGTGCCATGCCTCTGGGCTTCCAAGGCCTTTTTTTTTTAAGACAGAGTCTCACTCTGTCACCCTGGTTGGAATACAGTGGCGCAGTCTTGGCTCACTGCTACCTCTGCCTCCTAGGTCCAAGCAGTTCTTCTGCCTCAGCCTCCCAAGTAGCTGGGACTACAGGCGCCTGCCTTGGTGCCCCGCTAATTTTTGTATTTTTAGTAGAGACGAGTTTCACTGTGTTGACCAGGCTGGTCTCGAACTCCTGATCTCGTGATCTGCCTGCCTCGACTTCCCAAAGTGCTGAGGTTGCAGGTGTGAGCCACTGTGCCCAGCGGGGGCCATTTTTTGTTTGTTTTTTTAAAGTCTCAACTCAGAGGTGGCCATGAGAATCCTCCCATCAAGAGGAGACTGAAAATCAGCGTGCAGCTCCGGTTGCCAGTCATGGCTGGCTGTGTGTGGAGGACTGTTTATTTTTCTGCTTCCTCTTTATTCGCTGCAAAAAAAAGAGTCTCCAGGCTTCGTGTCTCTCCTGGTACCCTAGGGGACATCCTCAGTTCGGTCTGCTCTGTGCTTTGGTCAGTAGATGGGGCTTCGCCTTGGTTTTCTGCCTGGAGAGATCCTACCTGGCCTTTCTGACTGGGGTTGGGCAAAGCTCCCTCCCCGTGGTGACCGAGAGGGGCAGCTGCCTAGCGTGCATTGTGAAGGGCAATGCCAAGGGGTTCTTAGCTCAGCAAAGAGAAGCAGGTTACATTTGCAGACACGTGATCTGCTATCTAACCTTCTTTGTGGGGAAACAGAAAGAGAGGAACCTGCAGGGCTGTTCCCACTCGTGTCCCCTGGTCCTGCGTGTTCTGTGGGTAAGCAGATGCCATTCCCTGGGCTGAGCCTCCCTGGGTGCTGTGTGCCCCATGGAACCCTGACTGTGGATCTGGCCTCCAAATGGACCTTCAGGTGGGGCACGAGGACCTCTGAGGAGTGGGCAAACATACACTGCAAAGCAGCCGTGAAGTTTCTCTTTACATGCTGTTCACTGTTCCGTGTATGCCGTAAACGCGAGCTTCACGCACACCCTGTTGATTCCCGAATTGCTCCTGCCTCTTGGGTAGTGTGAGTTTGGCTTCTCAGTGAGTTCTTAAGTGAACCCCACGGCCACGTGCTCGAGACCCAATGGCTGCTTTCTCCACAGATGTGACTAGTGACCCCTGCTGTCTTCTCTGCCGTCTCCAACCTTGCCACTGGACCTGCTGTGAAATAATCTATTTTCAGAATCAAATTCAATTCAATTTTGAGTCTGAGAATTTCATGAGGCCTTTGAGAAATAATCTGTGGCTATGGTGTGGGTTATCACTCAAGGTCCTGTCCCACACGCAGGAGATACTGGCCACCTGTTGGGGAGCTCCCATCCCACATCAGACACAGTTGTGCATTTTTATGCTCTTCACCCTTGCAGCTGCCAGGCAGACTGAGAAATGATAGGCAGTGTCGCATGCAGGCAGCTGGCTCTGCTCAGGAGCGTGGATCTGACTCTGTCCAACTCTTGGACCTAGGACCTCTTTGCCACTCCACCCTGCACCCCACTCTCTCCTCTCGTCCTCACAGCAACTTCTCTAGCTAATGAGGTGGACAGAGCTTACCTTCACCGTTATGCCGGTGAGGAGACAGAGGCTGCGTGTTTGCCCAAAGCCACAGAAGGCAGGAGGGTGGAAGCCAGGCCGATCCTGGGCATGGTGATCTCTGCTCTGGGTTTTCCCAGGCAGGGCCAGGAGCCAGCGTTGTGCTAGCAAACGGGATCTCAAAAAACACAACGACAAAACGTGGCATCCTGGTGTGTTGCCCTTGTAAACTCCCATGGCATAAAGACTCTCCCTGTGGATAAGTTCAAGCCTCAGCAGTTTAACATTTGGTTTATGGAACTCCTAACTCATACTGCCGGTTCTGCCCAGGTGGATCGCCAAGCCCCTGCCTCTAAATTGCCCATATCTGACTTCTCTCCTGGGTACAGCAGAGAATTCCACTGAGATAGCTGGAAGCATCACACACGGACTGCTCTCCTGCCACCCTACCACTATTAAAGCAGGGGGCATGGGAAGCCAAGAACTCCTTGGGTTTTCCATGGCGATCAGTGGGCTGCACTGTGGCTAGCTGCACCGTGGCTAGTGGCACCGTGTCTAGCTGCACTGTGGCTAGTGGCATCATGGCTAGCGGCCTAGCGGCACTGTGTCCAGCTGCACCGTGGCTAGTGGCACTGTGTCTAGCTGCACTGTGGCTAGTGGCATCGTGGCTAGCGGCCTAGCGGCACTGTGTCCAGCTGTGCTAGGCTAGTGGCACCGTGTCTAGCTGCACTGTGGCTAGTGGCCTCATGGCTAGCGGCCTAGCAGCACTGTGTCCAGCTGTGCTAGGCTAGTGGCACTGTGTCTAGCTGCACCGTGGCTAGTGGCACCGTGTCTAGCTGCACTGTGGCTAGTGGCATCGTGGCTAGCGGCCTAGCGGCACTGTGTCCAGCTGTGCTAGGCTAGTGGCACCGTGTCTAGCTGTACCATGGGTAGTAGCATCATGGCTAGCAGCACTGTGGCTAGCTGCACCATAGCCAGTGGCACTGTGGCTAGCTGCACCGTGGCCAGTGGCACTGTGGCTAGCTGCACCACAGTCTGCAGTGCAGCCATGAAGCTCACCCTGCTGATGGCCGTCTGTTCTGCTTCAACACTGCTGTCCTTGTCCCCCGCAGGTGTCGGCACATCTGAAGCTTCAGGAGAAGGATGAAGGCAGAAGGGAGATGGTAAGTGGGTGTTTGGGGCCCGCAAGTGGTCCGGAAAGTACATGGAGTGCATGTGGAAAGCGTGCCTGCCGGGTTTTTGGCACTGGCTTTTGTTTGTTGATTTGTTTTTGCCTTGCTTTCCGTGAGTGGGACAGGTGACATTTCAGGGAGTGCTGTGGCCTGCAGCAGCCAGAGGCCAGGAGAGGTGGATCTGGTGCACACGTCATGGCTTTGATTCAGATGGAGGAGTCAGAGTGTAAAGTGAGGGGCTGCAGCCTTGGCACTCATGGGGCCAGAAGATGCCAGCTTCAGGGTTAGACCACGAGTGCCGCACCTTTCAGTGTTTAATATGATCTGTATTCAATGTTTTATAAGACAGAAACAATGAGGATGGTTAGTCATTCACTTAAAAATAACCACCCTCCACCCACCCGCACTTGCAAGAAGAGATTTTGTTCTTATGTGTTATTAACCAGCCTTTTAAAAAAGAAAATAAAGACATTTTCAGGATGATGAAGACTTTCTAATCCCCGTAGCCTTTTTTTTTTTTTTGCTTCATAAATTCAGAGGCAGGGACGGGTGCAGGTAGGTAGAGCGAGGGGGAGCAGCAGAAAGCCACGCAGGAAGAAGCCCACCAGCCTGGGCTGACACACCCTCCCTGGGAAGCCCACTGTCCTCTCCACTCTGGCTAGTGCTGGTGGGATTTTCGGCATGAGATGGAATCTGGGGAACCTCCCCTTCTATAAGATTATCTTTCTCTCCTAACACCCTTACATGACCGTAGTCCAGCCACTGAGAGTGAGGTTTGCTGGGTTAGTGCCAACGGCTCGACTTGGCCCTTTGTGTCCTGGTTTAAAATGGAGTGATTGATGGGATAGAGTCAAACGTGCTGAGAAACGTCCATGGCAATTCTGTTTTCATCATTTCCCCCTCTGCTGTGGCGTGAAACAGCTAATATTAAGTAAACGTGAACCACTTTGCTATGGAGAAGAGTCGGACAACCTTAATGCTCCCTCTCCCCGCCTCGGCCCGGCAACTGCACCCTTCGAAACTCAGGACTCAGCCCATGTCACCGGGGTCGGGGGGTCAAATGCCCAGTGTAGGTAGAAAGGGCCCAGTGTCTGAGAGAAGTTAAATAATGCTTCATTGCTACAGAAAATGTTTTGTGTGGAATTCTTGTATTCTGAGATTGAAAAGAAAATGGATTAGCGGAACCCAAAAGAGAGAAAATGTGGAAATCACACGTTTCTGGCCCTTCATGAGGACAGAAGACCCAGCCTCGTGACTTTATTGTCTAGGTTAAAAGGTGAGAACCCTCTCTGGACAGGGTTTTCTTTCTTTCTTTTTTTTTTTTTGGAGACGGAGTTTCACTCTTGTTACCCAGGCTGGAGTGCAATGGCGCGATCTCGGCTCACCGCAACCTCCGCCTCCTGGGTTCAGGCAATTCTCCTGCCTCAGCCTCCTGAGTAGCTGGGATTACAGGCACGCGCCACCATGCCCAGCTAATTTTTTGTTTCTTTAGTAGAGACGGGGTTTCACCATGTTGACCAGGATGGTCTCGATCTCTTGACCTCATGATCCACCCGCCTCGGCCTCCCAAAGTGCTGGGATTACAGGCTTGAGCCACCACGCCCGGCCTGGACAGGGTTTTCTAAACAATGTAACATAGCACCCACCCCATACACACACACACACATCACCTCCCAAGCCCAGGAGTGTTGATGATACCAAGTTATGGAAGATGAGTGTTATGGCCTAAGTCCCCCCAAAAAGATGGTATGTTAAAACCTATGCCCCAGAAACCCAGAATTGGCTGTATTTGAAGATAGGGTCTTTATAGAGGTGATGAAGTTAAAATGGATTCATATGGGTGGGCCCCAGTCCAGTCTGACTGTGTCCCTGTAAGAGGAGAAGAGGACCCAGACACAGCCTGAGGGATGATCCCATGAGGACACAGGAGGAGGCGGCATCTGCCAGCCCAGGAGAAGGGCCTCAGGAACCAGCCCTGCTGCCCTCCATCCCAGACTGTGGCCTCCAGAATTGAGACAGGAATTTCTGTTGCGGAAGCACCTGGTGTGTGGCGCTGAATCACAGCCTTCGTTCTCCATACCAAAGGCATGCGGAAGAACACACAGAAAGCCAGCTGTCAGAACTGAGTCTCGGTAAAGTCTCCTGTGGGAGATACACACAGATCAACAGAACGGGGGCCCTGGGCTTGAGCCAGGGTGACCTCCACTCTCCCTGTCTGAGGTCAGCTTTGCCACCTCCCACCCCTGGGTCCTCCTTGCCATCAGCTGCAGGACAAGAGGAGAGGCTGGCAAGAGTGTGCAGGGCCCCCATGAAGCAGAGGCTTTTCCACCCGGAGACTCAAGAAGCTGCTCCTTTTGAAGCCCAGAGGACCGCAGTGCCCCTGGGACCACCTCTCGGGGCCCTCCTTCCCATCCCCCAACCTCCCTGCTTTCAAGGGGTGTTGGAAGCACAGTCCAATCTCTTTGCCCTCCTTCAAGTTCCCAAAGGCCCCTCCAGACACTGGCCTGCAAGCTGAGGGGCAGCTGTGGGGGCTCCAAGGAGAGATGGTGGAATCAGCCACTGACGGTCGGTGTGGAAGAGGGGCCGAGAGCTCTGGAGCATGAGGCACTGGAGAGAGGGAATTCTGTCTCTCTGATCCAAACCAAAGGCCTGAGGACAGAGCAGATGAGGGAGAGGGTCTCGGGGATCACCGGATTCGGGGGGAGCAGGCGTGGGAGGCAGAGGGTGGAGAGTCCCGCTAACACGGAGAGGTCCTGGAGTGAAGTGGAGCTAAGCACACAGGGGACCCCTCCTGGAACCCACTGATGGCCTTGGGCTACTGCCTGCCATGCACGAGCCAAGCTTCGCCTATAACATGGGGACAGGAAGCCAGCCCCACTTGCTTTTCAGGGCAGTGCCAACCTGAACTGGATGTTTTCTTTAAGGTCTCTGAGGTCGATGGAGCCCATGTGATCCCTATGGGAGGGACTGTGGGATCAATTCCCTGCAGCTCGAGGTGACAGCCACCAGCCTTTTCTGGCATAGCTCGGGAAAGACTCTCCCTGGGGGCTGGGCGCACAGTGAGTGCTCCTCAGCAGGCTCTGTGCCGAGGTCACAGCAAGCCAGGCCCTTCACCTGCCAGAGCGAGAAGACCCAGAACAAGCCAGCATCTTGGCAGGGAATGGAACCGCCTCCCGGGAGCAGCTACATGGGGCCCAAGGGCAGATGGCACCCATGGGTGTGTGTCCTCGTGGCACCTGGGCCCTGCCTAAGACAGCCCCGAAGACAGCCTCCAGCTGCTTTCGGCTGGGTTTACAAGGGCAAAAATATTGGCTCATGTGGCTGAATCACCCCTGAGGAGTGAGCCCCTGGCACCGTCCTGATTCCTCTGAGGCTGGATTGAACAGTGCAGAGAGCCCTCTACACAGGACGGAGGGGCCACACTGCGTCCACCACATGCTCTCACTAGCAGACGCAGCTAGGACCCGCACTTCTGTTCATCAGCCACGGCGCAGGTGCGCGCCTCCCCGACGGGCCCACCAGCAGGAGGACACGCAGCCATGTCACAGCTTCACTCACTTCCCTCTACCCTCCGAGGTGCACCTGGGTCCAGGTTCTCTCTCTCTCATGGAAACACAATGGAATGGAACGTTCTAGCAGTTGGTGGAATGAGTTGTGCACAGCCTTTCTTGATTCCCAGCAAAGCAGCCTCAGTTCCCCAGAGTCCTCCAGCAGGGCCACTTCCTCAAGAGTGAGGCCCCCAGGGGCAGCGTGGGCTGCTGAGACCTTCCCTGGAGCACCCGCTGGGAGGCCCCAGGGGGCTGGAGCTACACCAGGCTTGCAAGTTTCTTATTTAGGGAAAATGTATAAACAACTGAGATCATGGTTTGTTCTTTCTGACTAGTCTTTAAAATAGACCCACCTGGGTGGCATCCCTCCTGAGAGGACTCTGGAGAAAGTGGGGTGGGCCCAGCTCATGGGCAAGGGTGCAGAGGGAAAGGCACCCACAGTGGCCTCCGTTTCCAGCATCCCCTCTGAGAGGAGAGGGAGAGAAGAAGATGTGGCACATGTGTGGGGCCCCACGGTGAGCCTGGAAGCCCCAGCTTTGGCCAGTGGTTCCAGAAGACCCCAAGGCCTCATCCTGGGACACCAGCAGAAGAGGGTCCTGCCCACCTTGCACGCCCCCGACCTGCCAGCCTTTCCAGACAGCCTCCTGTAAGCTGTTTCTGGTTTGGTGGGCCTCAGAGCCAGGAGTCCAGTGGAGGCACCAGAGCTGGGGCAAGGGCATCAGCAGGGAGCTCAGGACAGGGCTGGAGCCCAGGTCAGCTGACCCTGCACTGCCACCTGCCCTGGCTGGTCTGGCAGCCATGCCCCGGTTCCTTCTGTCACCAAAGCTGCACTTTGTACTGACCGTGCATAAATAATTCAAAAGCCCAGAGTGGAAATTTTCTTCCTTGGTTGTTCCTCCTCCCTTCGATGACTTCATCTCCCTAGAGGAGCCGCTGGACTAGGGTCCGCTGGCTCTGGCCGAGAGGGCTGCTCCACTGGGGTGGGGACGCTAGCTGGATGAATGCTGGAGGGAGGCCCAGGCCGGCTGCCCCCAGGGTAGGAAGGCAAGGATGGCAGTGGCTGACCCAGGCCTGCTTCTGAGAAGACGCAGGGGCGAAAGCAGCACCAAGCCGACACAGAAATCTGCTGACCTCTGTGTTCCCTGAGTCAGTACAGGATCAATAATCCGGAGGGACGGCTCCGTGCACAGTGCCCTGCTTGTATCTTGGCGTGCAGCCTGCTTCCTGGAGCCTGGGCCGAGGGGTGGCTACCGTGGGTCATAACTGCTGTGAGGGGCACTGCAGATCTGTTCCGTTGCCTTCCTGGCACCTTGGAGACCTTGCTTTCAAGTCAAACCTATTTACAAGAACAAAAGTGACCCTGTCCCCCTTCCTGAGAGCCCTGGCGCTTGTGACTGTGTCCCTGCCCTTAACGCCCACCCAGCAATGACAAGAGCTCTGGGAAGAGCCTTCGAGGGTTCCGTGCTGCTCTGCGCTCTCTGCATTCACTCTTTCAAGTAACAGTCACAGTGACCCTCCCCTTCAATCTGGGCAGAAACCACCAGAAATTGTGCATCCTCCCATGCGTCCATTCATCCATCAGTTCACCAACTGTTTACTCAACACCTTCTCTGAACAGGGCGCTGGGCTAGGCTTAGCAGGGAGGAAGGTGCCCTGAGCACCTGCCAGAGGCCATATGGCTGATGAGGACGAAGGCCCTCGGGTCTGACCCCAGCACTGCTGCACAGCCTCTGGGCAGCCTCTGTCCCTCATCAGGACTGCTGACGTGGAAATGGCACCTGCCCCACTTGGCACCAGGCAGCCTGGGGAGGGCTCGAATTGGGCGACCTCCATGTGGACCAGGCACAGTGTGTCCAGCAGGCTGAGGGCAGCCAGCAGGTCTCCCGCGTGGGCCATGGGAGGTGGTGAGCTTTGGCTGGCAGCTCAAATAATCCAATGTCTCTGGTTCTGCCGCCCCCAGGTCAAGGAGATACTGACAGCACTGGGCCTGCTGTCTTGCGCCAACACGCGAACAGGGAGCCTGTCAGGTGGCCAGCGAAAGCGTCTGGCCATCGCGCTGGAGCTGGTGAACAACCCTCCAGTCATGTTCTTCGATGAGCCCACCAGGTAAGTCAGGAGCATCTGGGCTTGTGTCCAGGAGCGGGAAGAAGCCCCTTTGTTCAGGTGACCCTGACATCCTGATGTAGCCTCAGAGGGGTGAGGTGAGCTCTGCTCGCCCAGTGGCTCCTCCTTCCATCTGGGACTGCTGGGCAGAGGGGCTGACTTATACCCCCTCCTGCCTCTACTCAGAGACGTCCCTGTGCTCAGGCCGGCAAGGCACATGTTGAGCCTGGAGATATGGTTTGGGGGGAAACCATCTCCCTTTCATGATGCTTGTCTCTTCCATGATGCAAGTTCCCCATGGCTCAGTTACTCCGAAGGCCAGCGTCATGGGACACCCTGGGAACAGGTCTGTCTTCAGGTGTATTCTGGAAATGCCTCACACTTTAGCACATCAGAGGCTCAGAGATGCCCGCAGGACAGAACCCTCCCTCGGGTGCTCACCAGCCCTCTGTAGCTATGGGCGCCCTGATCCCTTTCCTGGGTGATGCCCTTTACGTTTGGGGCTCCCTTGGGAAGTCGCTGCTCTGGAGTCCTGGCTCTGGTGCCCCCAGCCATGGGTCGAGCTCACCTGACTCCTGTGCCTGTCCTATTCAGTTGTCCCAGGCAGGATGGGAACCAGGCTGCTCCTGAAATGACTTCAGCCACTTTATGTGGTCTCACTTCTGCCATGCACTCACCTCTCCCAAGTCCAGCTAGATCTGACAGCAGTGTGACAGCGGCCTTCTGCGGCGGGGGGGGGGGGGGTCACGTGTTTGTTTCTCTTGGGCCTGCACAGTACCAGTCTATAAGACAGTTCAGGAAAAGAGAGGCCACAATGAAGCCTTAAGTAGCATCTGGCAGGAATGTGTGGGCACCGGGGGGACTTCCCAGCACATACTTGTCCCCCTGACCTGTCACGTTAAGAGTTGAGGGGATGGGAACAGGAACAGGTCTGAGGGGCCAGGAAAGGAGAAGAGACAAGAGGTCCCCAGGACCCTGCTGGACAGTGAAACACCTGCCAGAGTAAAGCCCACCTGGGCTGCACCAAGGCCCCCTTCTATGGGGTGACACCCCATCGCCAGCCCCCTAGGTGGGAGATGAGAAGTGGGGGTGGTGACTGCAGAGCACTAGACCACCGGAGGCCCAGCTGCCTGCCTGGACAGTGGTGAAGTCCCCTCCTGCCCAGATGAGTGGGGACCCCCCACCTCTGTCCTGGACTCTGGCAGCAAGGCTCGCTGGGGCTCCTCTGTTCTTGCCAGGAATAAAATGCAGCATGAAAAGCCCCACTGTGTGCTCCCCACTGAGCAGCCAAACAGAAAAGCAGCCTGGGAGAGGGCAGCTGCAGCTGCGGGCCCCTGATGCCAAGCCCTCTGGGATAGGGACTCCCTGGGCCCCTGGGACATGGCCAGTGGCTTGTTCCTGCCACCCACGGGCATCTCACAGTGCCCCCTTGACTTGCAGCGGCCTGGACAGTGCCTCCTGCTTCCAGGTGGTCTCACTGATGAAAGGCCTGGCTCAGGGGGGGCGCTCCATCATCTGCACCATCCACCAGCCCAGCGCCAAGCTCTTCGAGCTGTTTGACCAGGTACGTGGGCCCCGGGCCTCCCCGCCAGATTACTGCTGCACTCAGGTTGGCCTGGTGACACTGAACCCTGGGCACTGACCGCCTTCTGTTACCTTGTAGGGTGTCTTCATTTTTGAGAGTGTTTAGGTGCTAGGTTTTGTGAGGCTTCTGGACCCACAGGCAGCGAAGGGGGCTGGGGAGCTGAAGGAGCTGAGCAGAGTCCTCTCTTGGCCCCGGTAGTGGGTCGTGGAATCCTGGGTGTCACCAGCATTGTAGGACTTCATCACCTCCCATGTTAAAATGGGGGTGGGGTGACAGTTGTTTTTCAGAATGAATGACAGGTTACAGCATTTGCACAATATCATGTGGTTTATAAATCTTAGGGTTTGGCCAGGCACAGTGGCTCTCCCCTGTAATCACAGCACTTTGGGAGGTCAAGATGGGCGGATCACTTGAGCTCAGGAGTTGAAGAACAGTCTGAGAAATGTGGCGAAACCCTGTCTCTACAAAAGAAAAAAAAAGTGCAAAAATTATCCAGGTGTGGGTACTCCTATAGTCCCAGCTACTTGGGAGGCTCAGGTGGAAGGATCACCTGAGCCCGGGAGGTAGAAATTGCACTGAGCCAAGATCGCGCCACTGCACCCCAGCCTGGGCAACAGAGCAAGACCCTGCGCCACTGCACCCCAGCCTGGCCAACAGAGCAAGACCCTGCGCCACTGCATCCCAGCCTGGCCAACAGAGCAAGACCCTGCGCCACTGT
>CM052665.1:55426913-55473239 GCA_028533165.1 Leontopithecus rosalia
ACCACACACTGCAGACACACCACCTACACACTGCAGTACACACACACCACAGTACACACACACAGTACACACACATCATACCACACACTGCAGACATACTACCTACACACTACATACACACACACCACACAACACACCACACACTGCAGGCACAACACACCACACACTGCAGACACACCACCTACACACTGCAGTACACACACACCACCGTACACACACCACAGTACACACACACCATACCACACACTGCAGACATACTACCTACACACTACATATACACACACCACACAACACACCACACACTGCAGACACACCACCTACACACTGCAGTACACACACACCACAGTACACACACACACCCTACACTACACACACACCATACCACACACTGCAGACATACTGCCTACACACTACATACACACACACCACACACCACACACTGCAGACGCATCACCTACACACTACATACACACACACTACAGTACACACACCACAGTACACACACACCCTACACACCACACCCTGCAGAGACACCACCTACACACGACATGCACACACCATAGACTACATACACCACACTAAACACACCACACTGTACACACATAACGCACTACACACACACAAATACTACATGCGGACACCACACAGTACATACCACATACCATACCCCACACACTGCACACACATACTACACGCAAACCACACTATACACCACACATTACATACCACACACACACTGTAGACACACCACACTACATACACACACCACACACACAAATACTACTTAAACACAACACATAATATAGACCACATACCACACTCCAGACACTGCACATGCACACACAGTACACACTACATGCTATGCACACACCACACACTGCACATGCATATACTACACACTACAAACATTGCATACTATACGCACACTACATACACACTACATCACATACCACACGTTACAGAAACCATACACACCACACAGCAGGCAGTGCACACACCACACGCACTACACACACACACACTCCTGCTGTCCGCCACACCCTCACAGCCCCTGGCTGGACCTGTGCTCACTCTGAACCCTGAGTCGCGGCTGTTGGTTCCATCTCTGAGCCGCTCTCCCAGTGGTACTCACAGGTAGGCGCCCATCCCACATGCAGAGGCTATAGTCCTTCCACTGGGCCCTGACTTCGGGGATGCCTGCCACACACCTGCTACTGGCCAGGCATGGTCCTTAGCCCCCCACAGACAGCTGTGGAGGAGCAGATGGCAGCCCCTTGAGGAGGATATGCCCCCATCTGTCTGGCCCTAGGGACATCCACCAGGTCCGGGCTCACCCTGGGCTGCAGGAGGCTCTGGGGCTCCTGTGTCATAGCAGGGCAGCTGGGAGACCTCAGAGATGGTGACCCCACCCCTCAGGGACGCTGCACCCTCTACCCCATACAGCACCCTCATTACCATGTCCAGAAGGTGCCCTGGCCCTGCCTGGGGGAAGCTGGGGTGGGCGAGCCCCTGTCTGCCGGAGGCCAGCCTGTGGGTTCTGCTATAGCTGTCCTATTTCCCCCAACTCCAGGTGGCCACCTTCGTGGGCCCTGTGACGGCCATCCCGGTGCTCCTGTTCTCGGGGTTCTTCGTGAGCTTCGACACCATCCCCACATACCTGCAGTGGATGTCCTATATCTCCTATGTCAGGTAGTGGGCGCAGGGCACGTGGCATGGGGACCGAGGGTGATGGGGAAGAACTGTCTCCAATGGTGCGAGGAGCTCACAAAAACCCCTCTGGACATCTGGCCAAGTACAAATCACACATCTGAGGATCCATGCCTTCCATCTTCCTCCTAGTTCCACCTGCTCCCACACTCACCAACACACACACACAGACACACACACTAAACAAGGAGGCCACAGAAACCAGCGCTTCACACCCCGAGAGCCGTGGCAGGCCTTCGTGTTTCAGACTTTTTGAGAGCAGCCATCCGTGGAAACGCTTCCATCATTTAGGACGTTCTTCCTCTCTGAAGTGAACAGTGCTCCTAACAAGTGCTGATTGTAAAACCTTTATAGGAAATCTGGTGGGGGCTGGGTGCGGTGGCTCATGCCTGTAATCCTAGCACTTTGGGAGGCCAAGGTGGGCAGATCACTTGAGGTCAGGAGTTCCAGACCAGCCTGGCCAATATGGCGAAACCTTGTCTCCACGAAAAACACAAAACAATTAGCTGAGCATGGTGACATGTGACTGATTCCAGCTATTCAGGAGGCTGAGGTGGGAGGATCCCTCGAACCCAGGAGGCAGAGGTTTCAGTGAGCTGAGATCGTGCCACTGCACTCCAGCCTGGGCAACAGAGGTGACTTCATCTCAAAAAAAAAATTTTTTTTTAAACATCCTAAACATTCTAGTATCTTTGAGAATGCCCATGCCTCAGGTCCTTGGCTACAGGGTTTCATGCCCTCTGCAGAGCAAGGTGTTGGCACGCTGTCCCCACCATGGGCAGCACCCATCTTCCGAGCTGCAGAAGTTCCACATGACACAAAGATCCAAAGTTGGGAACAAGCTCTTTTCTAGAATGTCAGTTCAGACCCAGGTATATTGTTGAGGAAAACAGAATCAAAACAAAGCACTTGTACAGAGTTTCAACAATCTGTGTGTGCTCCAACACCAGGAAATCAGAAACCGACGTCTTTCTTCTCCAAATTAGTGCTTTTGTTCTGACAGGGCAGGGCTGGAACAGGGAGAGAGGGGCAGGAATGTTTCATAGGAATGCTCTCAAGTCCTTGCAAGTTGGCCTGCACAAGATTCCAGCTGACCATTAGAAAGTATGTAACCTCGGAAGTGGACAAAAGATTTTTCAGTGCATTTCGCCAGTGAATGAGTGTCTCCTGCTCATTCTACTTGGTTTTTTGCTGGGGGCCCTGGAGAAAACAACTTTGGAAGAAAAACATAGTGGAGCTGTTGTGTGTTTGTCTTAAGAAGGTGGTGGGAGGGGAGGAAGTATTCTGGGGAAGCTGGCTCTTTGGGAAGGAGGGAAAGGCGGGCTGGGAAGCACAGGGAGGGTGAACAACTTTGACCTTCAGCCAATGGTATGGCTGTCTGGGAGAGCGTCCTCCCTCATGCCCGACCTTTCCTCCTAGGTATGGGTTTGAAGGGGTCATCCTCTCCATCTACGGCTTAGACCGAGAAGATCTGCACTGTGACATCGACGAGACGTGCCACTTCCAGAAGTCGGAGGCCATCCTGAGGGAGCTGGACGTGGAGAACGCCAAGCTGTACCTGGACTTCATCGTGCTCGGGATTTTCTTCTTCTCACTGCGCCTCATTGCCTATTTTGTGCTCAGGTACAAAATCCGGGCAGAGAGGTAAAACACCCGAATGCCAGTAAAGAGGAAGATTAGACACTGTGGCCAAGGGCACGTCCGGAATCGAGGAGGCAAGCCTGTGCCCGACCAACAATGCAGAGACTCTTCTGATCCAACCCCTAGAACCGCGCTGGGTTTGTGGGTTTTCAGCTGCTCCGCCCAGCTCGGTTGGGTCTTCTCTCCACTCCCCTTTCTAGCTTTAACTAGGAAGATGTAGGAAGGTTGGTGGTTTTTTCTTTTACATACAGGATTTTAAATTCCACAACGGGGGCAGAATTTAAAACTGCAGCACAGCTGGTGACGAAAAACTTCCTCAATCAGTCCCGTTCCTCCTTGGCACCAGGCGCCCTGGGTCCTGGGTGGGGAACCACAAGCACCCTCTCAGCTGATGGCTGTGCAGTCAGAGGCCTCAGGGCAGAGGGTCCAAGCACGGAGCGATTCCACGTTATGACTTGTTTTCCATAGTTTCATCTTTCTAAGGTGTCTCTTTTCCAGTGAGAAGTCATTTTTGGAAGCCAAAAGTTGATACAGTGAATTCACTTTAAGAAATTGTACCTTTTTCGTACTTGTTGAAGAATGATTCAGGGTAAATTGTGTATTCTGTTTAGAGAGCAAAGGGGTTTAGCTGAATCACCTAGCTGGTCTCATACACAGACAGCACTTGTGAAGGATTGCATGCAGGTTCCAGGCAGAGGGCAGTTGTCGACGCCATCTACACTGAGCCATGCAGAATTTTTTAAAAGCTGTACAAAAAGTTGTGGGAAGACATTGGCCGACTCTTTCAAGGTCTTTTATTTTCCACGTGCTTCTCATTTCAAGCAAAATATATTGATTGTTTCTTCCTAGCCTTCTGACTATCTTAATTTTGCCTTGGTTGATTTTAAAAAAAAGCAAAAACAGTTTTCCTTTCCTCCTGTATCACATCAACTACCTCTGTGGAACCTGGAAGAACGGGGCTTAGGGAGATTTCCGGTGCAACCTTCGAGGGTTGGCTCTGCAGGAGCAGCCAGAAGTGACTGATGGGCCAAGTGCGCAAGAGGGGAGGATGGCAACCAGATGGCATCGGAATCCAAGGGCTTAGGGCGAGGTTAGCAGACTTCAGCATGCCGAGGCGTTTGAAACTTGATCACACAATGCATTTGGAGTGGTGGGGGATTTCATCTCTGGCTTTTGTGACCTCACAGCCACATCACCACCTCGGTGTTCAGCTTGTGTAAACTGCGTATTGGAAATGCTTCTTTCCTGTGACTGAGTTGCGTAAGTGGAATCCTGCTAGAGCAGGCGTGGTGCCTATCTGGAGCTCAGGTGGCTTTGAATCCATAACAAGGCTGCCTGTGCACTTGTCAGCTCTTGGAGGCAGTTTGACCTCACACAGAGAAGGCGATTCCAGCCAAAGACGTGCATCTTTCAGGAAATGCAGTTTTCTCCTTCCAGAATATCATTATCGAATCAGGACTTCCAACTGAAAGACTGTTTTTGGGGGCAAATCAGTGAACCTGTCTGAGCCACGTTTCCTCACCTGTAAACAGTTGTGCTACATCGTACTCAAGGCCATTGCCAGCCCAAAGGTGGTGGGATTCCTCAGTGACGTCCTTGAAGCTCATCTCCCGCTTTGAAAGAACGAAAGGGGTCTGAATGTTATTTACACATGGACTCAGTTTGTAAATTCTTAGAGATTCCTTTTTTACTCCTAGATCTTTTTTAGTAAACACAATTGAGGTAGATATTAAAGCGTAATTTTAAGTGTGCTTGTTCTATACAAATACGGCATTGCCTTCCAGATTTAGTTTTTAACCAGAGTCCAACTTAGCCTTTATGAAAAGTCCTCATTTAATTTCAAAACAGATTTTCTTGTAAGATGTTGTTCATAGGGAAGACCTACATAGGAACAGCCTGGTGAAATCCAGAATCGGAAAAGCCTGAAAGTCCTTGCTCATGGCTCAGAACCACATCGAGTGAGGTCACTGTTGAAAGTGCCCGTTCCTCCGGGTGAGCCTTTCCCGTTGTGGATTTGTGTTGTGGGTTCATGGCCCTAATAGGGGCGTGTCTGTCAGGAACTGTGTACGGCCCACAGCCCTGCTCCAGAAGCAGCTCGGTCTCGTTTGCTGAGGCCACTTGCTGTGCTTCATCAATTTCAGCAGGAAAGAGTGAGATGCTTCTAGATTTAAAATCTGCTTTCCAAGAGCACCTGAGCCTTCTGACGGAATTACTTTCATAGGAGTTTGATCGGGGTACTTCCAAGGGGGAAGACCTTGGGAACCATGAGCGCTGTTAGGCTGCAGGAAGGGAATGGATATGTGAGATCACGGGGGTTTACTGTTTGAAGGAATGGAGCTGCCTGGCTGGAGCCCGGGGAGCGATGGGTTAATGCAGCACCTAACACCGAGCTCCTGCGCCTTGCTCACTTCAACTGGTATAGGTAAAGATTCTGCAGTCAATGTCCCAGGATGCCTTTACTCAGCCATCTCCTGTAGACTGGAGGAAAACCCACAGCCAGGAAGAGAGAGGGTGCGTCTGTCCCAGGCGCAGGCGGCATCCCTCTTCCAGGTTCGGCAGGGGCCCCTGGCTGGGCATTTTCCTCATAACGCTTGGCAGCATTGGCTCAGACGCTATGTTTGGCTTTCCAGATATTTCCCCTCTGCTTTTTGTGTTACGGCAGTTTGGTAAAATGCCTTACTCCAGTGACCTAAGAGAGCAGCAGGCTACTCAACTGATTTGCTTCCCTAACTGGCCGTGGTTAAGAGGCACATGCTGATGTGCTGTCTTTCCCACCTTGGATCTTAAACCCAGGCCAACTCCCCAGGTCTACTTTGTTTTGGTAATTTCTGAATGCAGTGACCCAGACACTTTTCATCTCTGAGTTTCTTCAGTTGGAAGGAAGGGTTAAACTTTGGACACAGATCTGCAGCCGCCCTGTTGTCAGTACAGGCGAACATGGTTATTGGAGTGAAACTGCTGGGGCCTTTCGCCTTTGTCCCCATCCAAAGTATTTTGTGCCTCTCTTTCTTCTCTGGCTGAACATCAACTGGAGATTGAATTCGCCAAAAGTCCCCGCGTGGGTGAAGTGGGAAGCTGTCCCCAGGAAGGGGAGTAACTGCCAAGTTTTACACAGTCAATGCTAGAGTTGGATTACATCACCTGGGGGAGGTGCCTCCAGGACCAGGAAATGGGACATGGAGATTTGAGGTGAAAACTCCGTAGAAACCTGCAGTCATTCTCCCAGCCTGACATCAGGGACAGACCACACCCATGGGGCAGAAACGGGGCTTGGTTGTTTGAGCAAGAAGAGAAGGCATGAGGCCTGGTGCACCTTGCACCTTTCCTATGGCTGGTTCCAGGCGCTGGGCTGGATGCCCTCGGAACCCCTCAGTCCCCTGCCCACTCCTCAAACCCTTACTGACCCACCCCTCTCGCCTGGTGCTGTTCCAGGCCCTGGAGGTTGCGGGGTGGGGACTCCAATGTGGGCTTGCCCTCCATTGTGGTGGGAGGGAACCATGTGGCCACTTGGCTTAGACCTGCTCATGGTGCAAACGAGGAACGCTGAGGCGGGGAAAGGCTTCGTGACATCCCCAGGGCCTCAGAGTCAGGAAGGAGCAGAGTGGGAATTACAGCCTGGTGGGACCCCAAAGTCACTGTTTTGTTACTGCCTCCTGTTCATGGCGTATGAATGTACCTGAGATGCTTTGTGAGGCAGAAAGTGCAATACTAGCTTAGTGGCTGTTTGTTCAGTGATTCATTGTGTCTCCAGATAGGTGGCTGAGATGAGAGGGCAGCCCAAGCCTAATGCCCGTCAATGGCCTTGCATCAGAGTGCCCAAGACAGGCACCTCTGGAGAGAGGGGCTGTCCTCCGCCCTCACCTGCTTCTTGCTTCCTAGTGTAATAGTCCTGTGGACTAGCTTGGGCTTCAGAGGGGCGGGTGTGTGTGTGGTGTGTATGCGTCTACCTACATGCAAGCGTGTGTGCACACATGTACACACATACATGCACACACAGGTACATGCAGGTGTGCAGACTTGGCTCCAGGCATGTGTCTGATAGTATTATTCTATCATGTTTCCTTCATAGAATACCAGCCTCCGAATCCTCAATCAACCCTTATTGCAAGAAGACAAAGAAAAACCTCTCTCGTTCTAGGTCTGTGCAAACGGGAAAAGTGTAGTCAAAACCCATTAAGGCTTTAGTCAAATGCCAGCTGAATTAGAACGCAACAGAAGTTAAACAAACAACCCACCTGGGCAGGCCGGGAGGAGCAGAGCGGATAAGCCTAAAGTTAGATGCTTCTAAGGAGTGGAGACTGCTAATCAAATACTTTGTATAAACTTTTTACCTGCATTCAGCATCAGATGCTTTGAGGGATTGGCTTGCATCTTCCTGAGTGCATGGATTTTTAGGCTGTGTCTGGAGCACATTTGTTGATGCCCCAGGAAGAGCACAGGTTTGTCACTCATGTTCTGGTCTAGGACCTGGCTGTAGATGAGCTCTTTCTCAGTAACATTCATGGTTTATGTTGAATTGTCTTAAAGTTTTGTTTCCTGTCCTCCCAGAATCCTCACCCATGTCCTCCTGCCTTGCGATGTTGGCCATGAGCTCGAAACGTGCCTGGAGGAGGCTCACGGAGGGCCAGCAGGGGGCACTGGGCCACGCCTTACCTTTGGTCCCCCCCACCCTTGCAGGGGCTCCCTCAGCCTGGGCTCTGGGTTGGTAGCTCAGGCCAGGTGACATCACTTCTTCCTTTCTCTGCCTTGCTGGAAACGCATTTCCCAGGCTCCACTCTGTAGAGGCAGTGGCTACTGGGAAAAGCAGCCCCGCTTGAGGTTTTGGTCCCAAAGTCGAGGTGAGCAGGGCATAGAAGGAGGTCGGTGTTAGGTGCTGCGTTAGCCCATAGACCCTCAAAGCGAGGACTTCCTGGGACAGCAGTGGCTTAGAGCCGGCTTTCAAATCCAGCTTCCCTCCCACCTCTGGGACGCTGAGCAGAGAGCCGGGCTGGGTGAGGTCACAGAATCGACACGCAGTGGCCCTTCACTCCTCCAGCCGTGCACATGAGCTCCTGACCCCCACTTTGCTTCCCCTCTGTAACCCCTGCCTCTCTGGACTGCCTGGCCATGCTGGGTCCAGCTAACATTAAGGTAATGGTCCTTCCGGGCCACTGTGCTTGGCCTGTCCCATCAGGGAGATTCTTCCAGGAGAATCATCCCCTGCAAAGGCAGGGGTTTCTGATGTTCACATGAGGGGCTAACCTTTTTTGGGAACATCCCTGGGACCAGAGCAGGGGAGAAGTAGGAGACCCTGCACCCCATGGCAGCCTAATTTTCACTTACAAGCTCAATTCAGGCTGTCCTGAAAATCTGTGCGTCGTGGGCAGGAAGGAAATGTGACGAGCACTCGGGCGCATCCTTCCCATCCTGCCGCCGTGCTGGCCTGAAGTGCCCAGTAACCATCCTATATCCTGTCCGTTTCTGTTTTCCATCTTTGAGGAAGCAGAAGGTTTAACCTAGCCCAGTGTCTTATCTCTGAACAGGCCAACCTGGAATCGCCCTCACACAGACGTGGGTGGCTGCCCGATGTGCCGAGGCTCACCCAGAGGCCCTGCTTTGCCTGCAGTTGACGCAAATGACACGCATGTCGGCAGAGGCTGGGGTTAGGACCCTGGGCTTCCCTGTTCTCAGAAATAGTCTCCCCAGCATCAAAAGGAGAAAGCGGTCCCTGCCACTGCCTACTGTATTCCAGCCTGGCAAGGGGTTACTGTGTATAGCGGTACCATTTGGGGCCTTTTCCACGTAGAATGGCCTTTGTAAAGCCGAAGAGAAAGGAACAGAAGCACAAAAGCACCTTGATTTGTTGCAAACACAGGTGGGGGTGCCGGCTGGATGAGGGCTCTGCATTTTGAGGGCATGCCGGACAGTGCGGGCAGAGGCAGCTCTGAGGGGCTCTTCTTCATCTGTGGGCTAAGCTTGCCCCAGTCACTCCCCTTTTCCAGAAAGCCACCTCTGGGGGCACTTGCCTTTCCTGGCCCAGTTGAGGACACGCCACGGGCACATATGTGTTTGTTTCACTGGGGTTCGTGGTTTGGGGCACAGTCTTCCAGCCCCAAGATCTCCAGAAAGTCATGAGCCCAAGCCACACACCTACAAAGTAGCTTAACTCAGCATTATCACATTGAGCTGTTTTCTCTCAAGAGAGCAGCACCATCCCCTGGGAGTCTCCACTGAGCAAACACAAGAGAATCTGGCTGATCGCTTTGGGCGCCTGTGGCCTAAACTTTGCACATGACTTTCAACGCGGCACTGCCTGATATGCACAGTGAGAAATGCTTTTTACTTTATGGTCCTTGAGTTACGAGATCAGATCTCTGGAAATGTATAAGCCACCTGCTGTTACCTCTGGCCCATGTGGCTCATTACCATGAGGGCAGGTGAGCAGGGAGAGATGCTGAGGCCTGGCTGGCGTGCCTCGCTAGTGGCCTGTGTGGGAGCCAGTCCTCTATGTCCCCCAGACAAGTCTCCCTTGAAGGAGGTTTCCGTAGCCCTGAGGGCCGGCACTGGGAGCTGGCTCCTCACTGCTTAGTGCACCTGTCTAGGAAAACAGTTTGCCAAATGGGAGTGTGCTGTAGCCAGGAAACAACAGACGTGTCCGTTTCTGGGAAAGTCACTAAAACAATCTCCCGTCTTAGGGGCCCTAGTGTGCCCCCTCCTGCTGACTGAAACTCGGCCTTGAAGGGGCCGGTTAGGAAGTCAGGCAGTGCGTGGGTTTAGGGCTGACAGCCCTGGGTTCATGGACTCCTGCAGATCCCTGGACGCCGCCTGATCTGAACGGAACCACAATTTGCTTTGTCTGAAAATATGATCACAGCCATGGTAGCAATTTTATTCTTGCACCTTTGCGTTTTTACATGTCTGTCTTTGTACATCCTGGGGGTCTCTTTTCCATGACCTACCAGCTTCCCGAGCTTAATAGTCAATGTCTCACTATGCGGTCCTTGGCCGACTAAAAATAGTAGCAAAGCATCCCGTCGTCCAAATTGCGAATAAAACGGACCGACGCACCCACATGTGGGGTTTCCAACTTTGCAGCCTTATCCTCTCTCCCAGACGGTGTGAACGGGGATCAGTTTTTCAATCTAACATGTTTGTTTAATAAGTTCATATGTGTAGCTGACCCCTTTGCCTTTGTTTTTATAGATTTATATTTTTTCCTTTGTAGACATATTGAGGCAAAACCTGTTCCCAGTTGAATCTGTCTTGAATTTTGCCTTTTATTTGATGAAGAACTATCTAAAAATTTTCCTTTGTTATTTCTTCCAAAGCAAAAGTCAATGCAAGTAACTCCAATGAGCGTGGAAACACGCGCATATATCTGTATATCTGCTAGTGATGATACAATACCTGTTTTTATAACGCTGTGTGGATAACTTTATGCTGATTTAGTTACCTGACTATAGGAAGCACTGTTGCTTTGCACGCTGTGAGAGGTTCGTACTGTTACAGGTGAATGCAGCATATTTACATATGTACATGTATATACATATATATATATATATTCAAAAATAACGTCGGCTCTTTGGGGTGCCTGTTTCCTTGGTTGTTTCATGCCGCTGGAACGTTGAACCTGAACAGACCCTAGGACGTGAGCTTCCTGACTCCACCTTACAGACCACAGAGCCCCATGTCTATTTCTGTAGACCTATCTCCTTAGATTTGTACATGCGTTTTTTGCAGACTTGAACTTTGTTTTCTGAAATTAGATGCCATTTATGATGATGTGACATCAATCAAATAAAGCATCATTATTTTCAGATTTCTGCTTCTCTTTCCCTTTTGCTTTCAACAGCCCCAGCTCTCAGACCTGCTGGGAGAGTCAGGTCGGGTAAAGCGTCTAGCACTTCCCCCCCAACCCTTGCTCCAGATGGAGTAGTTCCCTCTTCAGTGTCATGATGGACTCTGGGAGGAAGACAAATTAGAGTGACAGTAAGGATGCCTGCAGCTCCAGGCTCTGTGGCACACTGCGTGGCGTCCACCTTTTCCTGGGCAATCTCACGTGACCGTCATCATCGGAGCTGGAGGGCCACAACTTGCTCCATTTTTCAGGTTAGGAAAGACGAGGCTCAGAGAGATTACACAACTTGCCAAGGCCACATAGCTGGTGGGTGGCAGGGCTGGTCAATGGTGTCTCACACAGAAGTGAGCCCCTGGCCATCTAGCCAGGGAGCCAGGGCTCCTGGGCACTCCGTGGCACTCCCTTCCTCAGCAAGAGGCATTTAGGAATTGAGGCCACACAGGAGGAGAACTGCTTTGTGTAGGAAGTGCTACGGCAGGTCTGACTCTCATGACCAGTGGAAACTTCTCCCAGACACTTGGCTGAGGGCTAAGATGCTGTGCCAACATCTCCAGGGATTGGCCTTGAGGTCCTTATGCTGTCAGGGGCCCCTGCGAGTCAGCGCTGGGGCCTAAGTCCAGGTGTCATCTGGGACATCCCCTGGGATATGGTCCTACTGGGCCCTACTTGGAGGCAAGGAGGAAGGTATGCATGTGTGGGTAGGAATTGGACAGTGCAACTGGTGAGCTGGCATGCAGACTCGGCCCTCCCCCGGGCACTGTGATCCAATGAAGGCAACAGCTGCCTCTGTACTCACGGTCTCCCACACTCCCCTCCCTCCTGCTCTGGTTCCCCATCCTTAGATGACATCCATGCCCCAAACCCATCCACCAAGCCCAAACCTCTCCCCCACCCACCCCATGAGGTCACCAAGTTGACAACCAGATAACAGTTTGTTGACCCATCCCCTCTACCACTGGGAAAGGGCTGGGCACTGCCCACACCCCACGTGGCTCTCCTCCCCCGGCTCAGAATCGCTGCAGGCCTGCAGACCAGGAGCACAGTGCTCCCCATGCCTGCTTATTGGCTGTGGGGCATCTTGTCGGAGCCCTCCAGAATCCATGAAGCACATGGCACCCCCTCGTCAGAACACTCTAGATCCCTCCCACGCAGTGAGCAGCACCCCACACCCAGAGCACTCCAGAATCTGTGCATTCAGGGTCCTCCAATGGACCCTGAGATTGTTTCTGCAAAAGGCCACGCCTTCACAAATCTGAAAATTTGGAAAACATCCTTCTACTCACATCCTTACCACCCACCATTCAAGCTGTAGAAGCCTTTCTGGGAACCCAAGCAGAAGGATATCCAAAATGTAAAAATGGTGGGGCCTGCAATCCCACGGAGCGCCCCCAACTCTTACAGTGCCCAGGCCGTCCCACTCAGCACAGACATTCTGCCTCCAGCCCTCAGGCCTCTGGCTTATACCCGAAAGAGGTGACTCTTGGGGACGACAGGTGCCATGAACTCTCCCAAAGCTGCAGCCACTTGGACAAGGAGTCCACAGCGCTGTTGCCAAATTGGCTGCAGCCCCGCATGAGGGAGCCCAGCTTCCCAACACCACCCCGTGGCTGTTGGGAAGAAACCATTGAAGTAGGTGTCCCTTGCTAACAGCCTCATCCTACGGACAGATGGTGATGTCAGACGCGGGTAGCCTGTGGCAGGGCACTCTTCCTGAAGAATCAGCAGATCCCCCAGGCCCTGCCCCACTATTTCATGGCCCTTCTCTGCCCTTTCCTCATGTGAGCCACTGTTGATCTCTGCCTCCTGCTGCTCTGCAGATATTAATGAAGCCATAGCCACGGGGCTGGATGGTCAAGCAGGAACCACAGCTGGGCAACCTATAAGCTCTGTGACCTTAGGAGCTCTGGGACCTCATTTTTCTCATTGTCCCCATCTGTAAAGAGCCAGGTTGGCACAGTTAAGAGCAGGTGTCAGGAGGAAATAGGATCTCGCCACACCCCAGGACCGAGACACTTCCTCTGGTTGGTGAGGCCAGGGAGACAGGTCCATGGGATGGAGGAGCAGAGGAAGTCGGCTGCACCCTATAGAACCCCAGAGGGAAAGGCTGCAGTGCCCGGGCCAACGGGGCAAAGACGGCTGCACAGAGAGAAGCAGCAAATGAATCCTGTGCCGAGTGTGGTCTGGGAACCCTTGAGCCCAGGAGCCACCTGGAAGGGGACAAGGCCGACTGGCAGCCACCTGGCAGGACCATGGCATCGAAGACCAGATATGCCAGTCACACCGTGGTGCTTGCATGCCCTTGGAAATCAACTCACAGTTCCAAGGGCAGAAAGTCAGGCCTCGTCTAAAAGGGCAACTCAACAGAAGCATCAGCACACGGACAGATGTGTGTGTAATGGAGATGGTAGTCCCATGCCGTAGAATTCACTTGTGAAAAGTGCGTATCTCACTGGGTGTCAGTTTTGTTTTTAGTGAAGTGTACGACGTGGTTGCTTTTAGAATCTAGTATCGCACAGAACTGTGCAGCCGGTGCCCTATGTCATTCCAGAACACTTCCAGCACCCCAAAAGGAAACCGCTCACCCATGAGCAGCCACTCCCCATCCCCAGCTCCCCCACAGCCACTGAAACACTTTCTGTCTCCGTGGGTTTCCCTATGGCCCGCATTTCATATAAATGGAATCACACAATACGCAGCTTTTTGTGATTGGCTTCTTTCACTCAGCATAAAACACACTTCCGTTTTGAAAACAAAGTAAAACCTAAGGAAGAGAGGGAGTGTGAGCTCTAAATGCACTGGGAAACCCTGGTCACCCAGCGGTGCGGCTCTGGCCTCACAGCGCGTGAGTTTCTTCAGCCTGCACCTGCTCCTGCTGCCATCAGCAGCCTTCTGATGCAGTCACTGCAATTGTCCCATTTTGCTGATAGAAACTTTGAAGCCCCGGGGGTCTCTTAACTCTTTCTAATGCATGACAGTGCCTCTTGAACTCCCAGGAACGAGGACTGAGGGGAGAATTTTCAGCCTCCACAGTGGTGTCACAGCCCAGGGACTTGCAGGGCCTCAGTGCAAACACCTAGTGAACAGGGCAGCTTCTTGGCTGCCTGGAGATGCACCTACCACTCAGCCGTCCCTCGGAGATGACCTGCTGCAGGGACCTAGGTCACCAACAGCCCCGGGTTCCCCCCACCAAGGCATCCACGCCAGGTCAACTTCTCTAGGGCTGCTCCCAACCAGGGCATTCCCACCAGACACAGGGTCCCTTGAGGTGTGCTCTGCTTTGGGGACTCCCCATCGGCCTGCTGGAGGCTCTTCCTCCCCAGTCCTTCCGCCACTCGGTTCAGAGGCATCAGACTCACCGCAAGGCCTGCAACTTCTCAGCCTGTTCTTCCTTCCCCGGTATGTCTGCGATGTTTGGAAGCCCTCATGGGTGTCTGAGCTTGAAGCAAAAATCCTCGCCATTGCAAATGTAGGAATCCTTGGAATACAGTGATGAATACAAGTGAATATCCAATGCACTGTGGAACAATACAGAGCTTTCCGGCTGACCCTGGACGCACTGTGGAAAATGAGAAATGCCACGGCCACACCTTTTGCCACGAACTTGAGAGGAGGGGAAGGCACACGCATGCCTGGGAAAGCCATCATGAGGCATTATGACCGCAGTGTAGGAAGAAGCCTAGTGTTTCCCCTCCCCTTTTTCCACCAGCAGCACACGCCAGCCCCAAGGAAGCCCAGCCACATTCTGGCTTCTGGCAATCAGAGTGTTCATTCTGGAAGGTTCTGGAAACATGGACCATTTCCAAGTCAATGATGAAGGTAATTGACATAAAAATAGTTCCTGGGTCCTATGGGTCACAATTCATTATTTGAATTCACCCTGAGCCACTGATGGATGCCAGTTTCAGATGTGCCCAGACCAGGAGGCAGGAAACCCAGCAGGTGGCATAGAGGCCTCTCGGGCTCCGAACAGCTGTTGTCAACTGATGCCCACTGCTAGAAATTAAATGGCCGGGCGCGGTGGCTCAAGCCTGTCATCCCAGCACTTTGGGAGGCCGAGGCAGGTGGATCACGAGGTCAAGAGATCGAGACCATCCTGGTCAACACGGTGAAACTCCGTCTATACTCAAAATACAAAAAATTAGCTGGGCACGGTGGCGCGTGCCTGTAATCCCAGCTACTCGGGAGGTTGAGGCAGGAGAATTGCCTGAACCCAGGAGGCGGAGGTTGCGGTGAGCCGAGATCGCGCCATTGCACTCCAGCCTGGGTAACAAGAGCGAAACTCCGTCTCAAATAAAAAAATAAATAATAAATAATAAATATGCATGAGGCCCTCTGAAAACATGAGAAATGAAAGGAGAGTAATGTTCAGCACAACGCCATGTGCCATGCTCTTCATGTCCACACCACAGGCCGGGGGAAGGAGCCAGGGCTTGAATCCCCCAGATGGGCCTCCACAAACGCAGGCAGCCCCAGGCATTGACATGTTTGAAATGAGCCACTCGGCTAAAACTGCAAACCAAGCAAAGGCAGGCTTTTCTTGATTTACACGCCCTGCACTCCGGGAAAATTCAGGTTTGTTCAAGCCATTTGAAACAAAAAACCACCACCGAAACAACTGTGAAGATGTAACACAGAAGTCGTCTCTGGACTTCAATCAACATGAATAGGTTTGCAGCCTCCATGAGTGTCCAACAGGACGCTAGCACATCCGTCGGGTGGAGGCAGTGGTCTGTTCAGGACGCCTGGGGCCATCACAGAGTCCTGCCATGTCTGGCTCAGTGCCCCCGTTCACGTGATTCATAAACGCACCCACAGATTCTCAAACATCCCCATGGCAGAAGCCTCCACAGGGAACTCTTGGCTTAGATCACATGTCCTGGGGCCCAGATCCTCCTCACCAACAGGGAGCCCAGGGTAATTCTAGGGTTGGGTATCTTTTTTTTTTTTTTTTTGAGATGAGTCTCGCTCTGTCACCCAGGCTGGAGTGCAATGGTGTGATCTCCGCTCACTGCAGCCTCCACCTCCCGGGTTCCAGCAATTCTCCTGCCTCAGCCTCCTGTGTAGCTGGGATTACATGCACCCACCACCATGCCCTAGTAGAGACGGGGTTTCACCATGTTGGCCAGGCTGGTCTTGACCTCCTGACCTCCCGTGATCCACCCTCCTCAGCCTCCCAAAGTCCTGGAATTACATGGGGTGAGGGTGTCTTAATTTGTATCTAGCAGTAGTACCAGGGCACAGCTGCGATTGGTTGCGAGCTGCTATGACTCCAGCAGCCAGCAGAGGGCGATGTTTGGTCACCTTGTGGGTTGGACCAGGCTCCCGTTCTGCCGTCAGGCTGGTGGGTGGGTGGGCTGCTTTGGGTCTTGTTCCCACGTTGGTGTCTGGGACCTCATGAGAATGTCACAGCCCCCAGGTGGGTGCCGTTAGGGGCGATGCACTCTTTCTCATAGCATGAACCCCACCCGGAGCTCTGAGAGCCCTCCGACCCTGCCTGGGACTCCCCAGGCCCACCACCTCGATCCACCCCACCCGGGCAGCAGGAGTCAATGGTGAAGCTTCTGGAATGTGCATGAAGCATTGTCCTGTCTGAGGAAGGCACAGGCTCGGGCTGGAGACAGGGAACAGCTCTGTGGTGGGTGACGGAGGGGTCCCACCTGGCTCAGGTTCGGTGCTCCGTCTCATGGGCACAGCGGGAAGGAGTCTGGGGGGGGGACTGCAGTGTGGGAGGTGTCTGCAGTGACAGCCGAAGGCAATGCTGGGAAGGGTGGGGTGGGTCGGAGCAAGGAATTCTTTGGAAATGCAGGTGGACAATGCCCATGAATGAGGTCCCAGGCAAGGAGGCAGCAGAGCTGGACCTCCGGGGGAGAGGGCACCGGCAGAGTAGGAGGGAAACAGAGCTGGTCATCCAGTCTGCAGAGGGCTGGCCTGAGGCTGAGGCCAGGGCCTAGGGCCAACCTTGCCATCCCTCCAACCCTCAAAGGCTGGGCATGGTCTGTGAGGGAAGCGGATGCAGAGCCCCACCTAGGAGGATGTCCAGACCAGAGCAGCAGAGCCCAGGAACAGGGAACCACGTTTGGAGTAGGCTGAGGTCTGGGATAGTCCTGGAGGTTTCACTTCCATGCCTGGCAGCTGATGCTTCAGGGCATTAGAAGGGACACCCTGGGCTTCAGATTCAGAGACCAGGACATGTTGACATTGCCCCTCTCAGTAGGGGCTTTTGGACAAGCTACTTCAAAAAAGTCTCTTTCCATATCTGTAAGGCAAGGGCAATACTACCTCACGTCTAGGAATGTGGTGAGCTCTAGGGGACCAGGCCCCCAGTGCAAGCTCAAAAACAGGTTGCTGTTTTAAAGGAGCAGTTGTCTCTTTTTGAATGGGGAGAAATAGCTCCGAAAAGAACCCACCGCTGTGACTGCACTACAGGGGAATTGTGGATCTGGCCCTGAGACCGCCTGGTGGTGGGAGAAGCACAGGAGGCCCGGCCAGGCAGCGTTCACTGGCCTTTGTGCATCCAGAACCGTCTTGAGGGGAGTGGAGGGCTGCCCTGTCCCAGAACAGTGCGGGAGGGAGAGACCCACACCCAGCTCCAGAGGTGGAGAGGCTTCATGAGGACGTGAGATGGAATCCCCGGTGACACCAGCTCATTCATTCCTAGAGCTGCATCCCTTTTTTTTTTTTTGAGACGGAGTTTTGCTCTTGTTACCCAGGCTGGAGTGCAATGGCACGATCTCAGCTCACTGCAACTTCTGCCTCCTGGGTTTAAGCAATTCTCCTGCCTCAGCCTCTCGAGTAGCTGGGATTACAGGCACGTGCCACCATGCCCAGCTCATTTTTGTATTTTTAGTAGAGATGGGGTTTCACCATGTTGACCAGGATTGTCTCGATCTCTTGACCTCATGATCCACCCGCCTCGGCCTCCCAAAGTGCTGGGATTACAGGCTTGAGCCACCGCACTCGGCATTTTTTTTTAGTCCATTTTTTAAAAGAAGGCCACCCAATGTGTCACAGATGTTTAAACCTAATTAGGAAACAAATACAAAAAGGTGCCAGTTTGTTCATAGTGACATTTACTGTACAAAGAAACAGGAACCCGGGAACAGCACGAGTGTGGACCAGCAGCGAGAGTGTTTATGAAATAAAGGGCCGCTTTGGAAGACGGTTCTGTTGGCTGGATGTCTTCACCAAGAAAGACATTGGTGATCCTTGAAAACCTCTATTTGAAATGAGTTTTTTCTGCTTTCTAGTGGACGCGGCGCTGACGATGCTTGCGGGCTTTCCTGTGACGTGGGCGCTCCTCTGGGGTTCACAACATCCTTCCACGCGCTGCTGCTCCTTAGGGAGTCTCTTCCTGCCCTTGAGGCCTGGGCAGACCCCCCCGAACCCCTCCCACCCTCTTCCACGACGCAGCAGAAATAAAGCACAACCGTGGAAAGGCTCAGGCACGAAGCACCATCCTCGTGCGGAGCATGGGATCTTTATTCGTTAAGACGTCAGGCCCCAGACATGAGCTCTCAGCAGAAGTGCTTGTTGGGAGCAAAGGGAAAGAAAAGCAGAGATGAGCAGCCCGGCAGCAATCCAGGCCGCACGCGGGTGCTCGGAGCTTCGCATCCCCTGGCCGGGAGCAGCTGCAGGTGTCTCAGAATGTGCATTCTGCAAACAGCAAAGGCCTGTGGTGAGCAGTCTCTCTCCACCCAGGCTGCCCAGTTTCCCAAGGTCAAGGCAGGCTCCAAGGTCAGCGCCGAGTCCTGCCTCCTCCCGCAAGTCACTGGGAAAGTGTTGAGTCCCCACCGCGTGGTGGAATGCCACGAATCCCACCCCGGGTTGCTAAATGAGGGACCCCGGGGTCAAGCAGATAACAAGGCCCTGGGCCTTGGCAGGGCTGTGGCTGGTGCTGGGAGAGGAGGGTGTAGTCCCAGGACGAGGAGTCGAAGGAATAGGACCAGCAATGGATAGCCGATAGACCCTTCTCTCTCCTGCCCTTCTCTGGACCCCCACCCCTGCCCTGGACTTGCTGGGGAGGGTGGAGGGAGGCTCCAGGCAGGGCAGGGGCCTATCATTGATCAGGGGGCCTGGATCAGCAGGATTCAGCCTCCCTCATTTTCACCCTGGGACAAAGGGCAAGAGAGGCCCTCTGGATGCTGGTTTCAGGAAGGCACCTGAAGCAGGTGCACCCTTTGTAGGAGCTGAGCTGGCACTTGGACACAGCAGATGGCTTATAGCCGATCGCCCCACCCACAATGTGGGGCAGCTGAGCCTGGTGGAGCCAGGGCGGCAAACCCGGGTGCAGGGCCATCTGTTACCCGCACAGCACGCAGGCCCTCCGCCCTGGGGAGGGAACCCCACCGTGGTTGCCCTGTGTCTGCCCTCCACCACGGCAGAGAGAGGGGGAGGAGATGCCCTTGTGGCGGGGTACAGTGGGGAAGTGGGGGAGGCACCAAGGCCTGACGCCCAAGGCTGGTACCGTGTACCATCTGTGGAGAGCCTGCCTCAAACACAAGATTCTGCGTGGCTGGTCTGGAAACGCAGCCTGAAAGTCGGCCCAGCTTTCCACACCTGTGCGTTTCCACTTCTCTCAAGAATGGTTGTTCAATTGGTTTCCTCTACATCATGCCGTAGCTTTGAACAGCTTTTTGAAACAACGTTTTTATGTTTTACCCCAAGGGGACAGAAGAGGTCAGCCCCTGGCCACGGCTGCCCTGGGCTTGAAGCCTCACTGTGAGGACTTGGTGTGGGTGTGTGGCTTCCCGGGGACCTCCCGCCTCCACCTCCAGCACAGAAAGGACAGGGCGGCCCTGAGACCCTCTGCCTTATGGGGCAGGCCCACACCACGATGCTGCCCCTCGGGCTTACCTGTCTCCTGCAGGGGCTTGAAGCACCAAGGCACTTCGGGTATGCTGGAGTCAAAGCAGCAGCCCCGGTTGTTGCATTGCTCAGGGGTGATCTGGGGATAGCCGCAGTCCACCCTGTCCTTGGCAGGCACGGTGCACTGGTTTGCAGCTGTCCCAGACAAAGCCCTGTCAGCTGCGGAGCCCTCACTGGGCCGCGGTGGTGGCTTTGCTTTACTTTGCAACTTTGCCACCTCCCACTCCCCCGTCCTGGGTTCACCCGCTGCTGAAACCGTGGCCCCAGAAAGATGGGCTTTCCCTGTGAACGTTTAAAGAGGACCAGTCTGTTCGTGCTGAACGGGGACTCTGGCCGTCCTAAACGTCTCTCCTTGGCATGCTCTTACCACCGTCTCAGGAAGTCACACACAGACCTGGGCCCCTCCAGCTGGCAGGAACCCCTGGGGAATCCAGGGCCCCTTGAACCCAGAAACAAAGTTCCCCTTCATTGTTTGACCCACAAAACCTTGCCCCCTTGTCTTAAATGAAAAGCGTTAACGGGAGGCACCCACGTCACGGAGATCACCGCAACGCATGCCACCCGCTTTCCATGCATTTCTGCATCTCCCCACCCCGAATTTGAGTCTGTTCCACCCTCCCTGGACATCCTTCAGCCCCCAGCATTTTCATTTCTCAGGCAAGCCTCTACATCTGTGTACGCAGCAGAAATTTTCTCCCTTTCCTTAATGAACTGCGTATTTCCTTAGGAAAATGGAAATCACGTGCGGTCTCTTAAATTCCCTTCTGTTGCTCCCAGTCCGAAATTTGCTTTCCTAGCACAGCGGTGTCCAAACTTTGCTCTCACTGGAACCAGCTGCAGGACTCTTAAAAATGACTGACATCGGCCAGGTGCAGTAACTTACACCTGTAATCCCAGAACTTTGGGAGGCCAAGGCAGGAGTATCACTTGAGGCCAGGAGTTTGAAACCAGCTAGGCCAACATAGCGAAACTCTATCTCTAGTAAAAATACAAAAAATTAGCTGGGTATAGTGGCGCATGCCTGTAATCCCAGCTACTCGAAGCTGAAGCACAAGAATTGCTTGAACCTGGGAGGCAGAGGCTCCAGTGAGCCGAGATTGGGCCACTGCACTCTGGCCTAAGTGACAAAGCAAGACTGTCTCAAAAGAAACCAGCTGAGGCCTGGCTCTGGCCCGGAGAGCCCCGCTGTAACTGGTGTGCCCCCAGCATCAGGACTTTTAAAGCTCTCCAGGTGATTCTAAGAAGCTGCAAATGCGGGAACCTCAGCCTTTGATCCTGCTCAGAAGACAGCGTGGTAAAAACTGCACCCTAATTCCTTCAGACTTGGGTTAATGGGGCAGCCACACCCCTGGCGCAGGGTTGCTGGGCAAAGGCTGAATGGACATTGCCCTGCATGTGTCGGAGTGTTCTGAAGTCATAGCTTCTTTCCCGTGTCTTTGCTTTTTGCTTTGTAAATGTGGAAAAAGTGCATAAAGACCTGTATTGTAATTCGGACGTCTCTGGCCAAGACAGCTATGGGGTCGTGGAGAATGGGCTTGGGCTCAAAGCCTGATGTAAGACCGACCGGGCAGGGCTGCCTTAGATAAGTTGTTAACTTTCTCTGAGCCTCAGTTTCCTTGTCTGTGAAATAGTGACAATAAGAACCCACTTCACAGGGCTAGTGCAGGAAAAAGTATATATGTGACAGCTGGTCATTTATTTATTTATTTTTGAGACAGCGTCTTGCTTTGCCGCCCAGGCTGGAGGGCAGTGTCACTATCTTGGCTCACTGCAACCTCTGCCTTCTGGGTTCAGGTGATTCTCCCGCCTCAGCCTCCCAAGTAGCTGGGATTACAGGCATGTGCCATCACACCCAGATAATTTGTATTTTTAGTAGAGACGGGGTTTCAGCACCTTGGCCAGGCTGGTCTTGAACTCCTGACCCGTCTTGGCCTCCCAAAGTGCTGAGATTACAGGCGTGAGCCACCGCACCCAGCCAGGCCATTATTAAATTAACTCAGAATCCTCCCTTATCCCAGGTCCCTTCCCTTCATGCCCACCTGCCACCAGGTAGTTGGAACAATACTCACACAAGCCCACATACTCCTCAACGGAGCTGGAGAACACCAAGGCCAGGACCAGCCCCAGCAGGCAGAGCGTTCTGGCCATGATGACCACAGTGGGCTCCGGGACGCAGCTCGGGACACGCTTCGTGGTCCGGGAGGCCTCATTTATGCCCCAGTGTTTGCACAGCGCTGCGGCTTGTTTGCCTGGGGAGGGCTCTCCCGCCTGGCTCTGGCTGCCCCTGTTCTCTCCCGCATGCCTTTGTCAAGCTCACAGACAGTTCTTCTCTCCCAAAGGGGAGAGGTCTGTTCAGCCCCACTGTTTTGGCAGCAAGCCCGAGGGCGGATCCCAGCTCTGGTTACATCCTCCTCTGGGGAGTGAACCTGTGTTAATCGCCTTCCTAGCCAGGGGCAGCAGGACAGGTGCAGTGTCCATCTCAGCCTCCCAGCCAGGAGCCTTCAGAACACCCCTGGTCCCATGACAAGGGAGCCCCAGGCCACCCATGACAAGGGAGCCCCAGGCCACCCATGCCAGATCAGCCTCGGAGACAGGCAGCCTGAGGCAGGGCCCTACGGCTCTCTCAGCTCCTGAGACACAGAGATTCCTTTTCTTCCTTTTATGCTTTCTCCCCACAAAATTATTAATTACATTTTAATAAATGGATGAAATGAATTGATTGAAAATATGTTAATAAAAACATGGTACACACAATTGGTTTTTAAAATCAAATAATGCAAAAGAGCCTCTCCTATCCAGAGGCATCTCTTTTGAACACTTTCTTAGGTGTCCTTCCAGAAATTTTCTCTCTGAATCTAATCACTTTAAAAAAACAAACAAACAAAAAAAAAAACAGGGTCTCACTCTGTTACCCAGGCTGGAGTGCAGTGATGCGATCTCAGCTCACTGCGACCCCCATCCCCGCAGGGCTCAAGTGATCCTCCCACTCCCACCTCAGCCTCCTGAGTGGCTGGAGCAGCAGGCATGCATCCAGCTGATTGTCTGAATGTTTTTAGAGACCAGGTTTCACCATGTTGGCCCGGCTGGTCTCAAACCCCTGTACTCAAGGGATCTGCCTGCCTCAGCCTCCCAAAATGTTGGGATTACAGGGGTGAGCCACCACACCCAGCCACATTTTTTAGCACAGGTGGAAACTGACTGTACACCTTTGCCCAGCTTGCTGTTTTAAAAACGAAGACTGCCTATTGGGAATTGTTTTATAACAGCATATCAGGTGAGACAGGGATGACTCCATCCATTTTCAAGGGGAAGAAACTGAGACTCAGCATTTTAGGTGCCTGTCAGAGGTTTCTCCAGCGTCCCTGGTAGAGCTGGCATTCAACCCACAACAGGATTTTCAGAGGTTTCAGTTGCTTTTCAAAGATCATCGCAGGGGAAATTCCCAGGGGATCTGAGATCTCCCTGCCTTCTCACTGTTCATCACACCTGGAGGCCAGGCCAGGTCGTGGTGCGGGGCTGAGCTCCAGGAGGGTGCAGGTACCCCAGGAACAGACTGGAGCCGCACCGGCCCTCATGATCCGGGGCCAAAGGAGCCCCGTGAGGAGCTTCTGCAGGTGCTGTGGGCCTGGAGTGGGAGAGGCCCAGTGCCTGGGACCTGCCCCGATAGGGTTCTGCTGCCTGCGATTCTTCTGTGCGGCCAGCACTGAGGACCACGCTGCTATTCACTTCCGTTTAACGCAGAGAACGTTGACTGAGCCCCTACTGCCCACACCCCGGGTTTAGGGCTGGGGAAGGAATAACAAAGGTGACACATTCTTGTCCTCGAAGAGCACCCCGCAGGGTGTGCGTGGGATCATGTCAGAGTTAAGATGGTCAGGCCAAGACTGGCTCCCAGTTCTCCTGCACTGCTCAAACTTGGGCAAACCCATTCCATCTGTACCTCAGTTTCCCTACCTGTCACGGAGTGCTCACCCTACAGGACACCATGAAGTGGCTGCACAGCCCAGCCAGGCTCCTGGGACACACACGGACTGCCCGCCAGGTGTGCCGGATCAGCCACGAGGCCAGAGGAGCAGATTCCTGGTCCCTGGGCTGGTGGGAGCAGCGGCTACGGCAAGCTGGGTCCCACCAGGTGGAGACACAGGTTTCTCTGAGAAGGAGATTCGGGCTGGGGCTCTGGAGAGGTGGGTAGGTAGGCCCATGTGTGTCCCCTCTCTCTGTTCTAGGAGCCCCCTCCCCAGAAGCCCTGGGCTCTGTACAGGAACAGAGGATGGTGAGGGAGAGCCCACCCTTTCTTCCAGAGCCTGCATTTCCCCAGCCTTCCCCAGCCACCCTGTTCCCCTGGGGGAGTTCCAGTCCCAGAGACAGAGCAGAACATTGTCAGAACTGTAGGTCCTGGGGCGCTGGGTGTTGGGCCCCACCCAGACAGGTGGCTGCCCTGCACAGCCTAAGACCTGGGGGTGAGCGAGACTGGCTCTGAAGGAGCCTCTCCCCTTCCTCCTTGAGGGTGGCATCCCAATGCCTGCAGGAGCCTCCTCAGCCATGTGTGGTGTGGGACGTCTGAGGAGCCCTGCGAATCCCTCCCAGCCTGGGCTTTGTGCGCTGGTGTCCAAGGGAAGGGCAGGGGCTCCCTGATGGATCCAAGAAGCAGGCAGTCTGGTCCCCCAAGCCGGGGCTGCAACCTTTCACCTCCCGGACACGCAGGCATTGTCACGTACATGTAACAAGCACAGGCTGAGCATGGGTCCCAGGCTAGGCACTCAGCCTGTAGATGCAGGAGCCGCAGAACGTTAGGCAGAACCCCGACCTCAGAACCTGAATTGTGGTGCAGTGTGATTAGAGTTGGCAGTGTGGGGTGAAATCTGACTAGGTCTTGAGGGATGACCCTCAGCTCACTGCAACCTATACACCCAGGCTCAAGAGATCCTCCTGCCTCAGCCTCCCGAGTAGCTGGGATCACAGGCACCCCTTACCACACCTGGCTAATTTTTGTATTTTTAGTAGAGACAGGGTTTCGCCATTTGGCCAGGCTGGCCTCAAACTCCTGACTTTAAGTGACCCACCCTCCTTGGCCTCTCAAAGTGCTGGGATTACAGGTGCACGCCACCATGCCCGGCTAATTTTTGTATTTTTAGTAGAGCCGATGTTTCACCATGTTGGCAAGGCTGGTCTGGAACTTCTAACCTCAGGTGATCCACCTGCCTTACCAGAGGGTGGTAGGTAAGTGCAGAGGGGCAGGTAAGGCCGTGACACTAGTAACTCGCCGCCCTGCAGAAAACTCAGCGTGGGTGTGGCACGTGTAGGTTACAGGGTCACTGCCTGACTGCTCAGTTTCCTGGTGCTGTTATTGGGTGACTCAAGCAGCAGAAAGTCCGATGGAGGAAGGAGGTAAGAAGTCAGCACCCTGGGTGGCCCCCGGCCGACGCCTCCCGGGAGCACCCTGCTGCCCAGCTGTCTCTCGGTCTGCAGCTGCCGCGGCGCCACCTCCCTCCCTCTGCTCAGAACTTCCTCCTGCCTCCCCAGAGAGGCTTGCAGACCCCTCCTGAGTCATCACCACCTGAATGTAGGTGCTTTGGGGAGGCAAACGCAGTGACCGATTCAAGGACGCTTCTGTCTTGACACACAGTCCATTGAGGACGAATGGGGTGTGGGGGCCGGGGCAGCGCAGATGCAGTCTCCAAGTGTGGAACAGGAAAGTGGGCACACAGGGCGGCCCAGTCGGCTCGGGGTGGGGGCAGTTGTGGCTCCAGTTTCCCTGGCGCAGCTCCAGCAGCACTTGTTCACACTGTAGCCACTCGTCTCGAGAAGGAGCCACAGAGCTCCAGACCCAGAGGGTCGATGAGTTTGGGACCATTGCATCGGTCCCATGTGCAAGGGACAGGAAAGGTTCCCAGAAAGGCGTGGACCGATGGGAACAGAAAGAAGGCAGCTGGCCACCGTGGACGGGGGAGCCTCCTCACCCACAGCCCCACCTGCTAGACCCAGACAGGCCCTTCCCGAGCAGCCAGACCTGCTCTACCAGGATGCAGAGCCCGGGAGGAGGGTGCAAGGCCCTCGCCAGGTGCGGCAGGGGACAGTGGAGGCACGGGGTCACCTCACCCTCCATGTGACGCACTCCAGCCTGCATGCCTGCACTGAGCCAGTTCTGGGCGGATGGCTGGGAGCCCCTCTTGTACCAGACCTAGGCTGATAGCACGCAGCTCTCACAGACAGTCCCCGAGAGCATTGGTACAGGCAGCCAGCAGGTTCAGCAGCCCCAGACAGCACAGGAGACCCCGGGGGAGCCAGGTCCTCCCACCACCAGGCTGGGAAGCCGCAGCCGCTCGCGGCCTTCAGAGTTCTTACCGGTGAGCCAAGCCTTTGCCACCAAGCGATCTCCAAGCACACCGAGCTGAAGGGCGTCCTCCCCAAAATTCATGCCCTTCCTGGAACCTCGGAATGTAACCTTATTTGAAAGTAAGGTTTCTGCAGTGTAATTAAGCTAAGAGAAGGTCTAGATCAAGCTTGTTCAACGTGAGGTCTGCCGGCCGGATTCGGCCCAGGACGGCTTTGAATGCAGCCCAACACAAATCCATAACCTTTCCTAAAATGTTATGAGATTTTTTGTAATTTTTTTTTGGCTCATCATCTATCACTAGTATTAGTGTGTTGGATGTGTGGCCCAAGACAGCTCTTCTTCTTCTGGTGTGACCCAGGGACACCAAAAGACTGGACCCCTTGTTCTAGACGGGTCTCTGCTCGCCGTCCGGCCTGCAGGAGGGTGAGCCCAACTCCAATCTGACTGGCATTGTTATAAGAAGAGAAGAAACACGGAGACACATACAGCGGTGTAGACGCAGCAGGCCACGTGGTGATGGCAACCGCAGCAGGACCAGAGTGACGTGCCTGTGACGTGCCTGCAAGCCAAGGACACCAGGGGTTGCGGCACCCTGGGGAGCCAGAAGAGGCAGGCAGGACCCTTCCCCAGAGCCCTCACAGGGGGGTGGCCCTGCGACAGCTGACCTTGGACTTCTGGCCTCCAGAGCTGGGAGACAATAAACGTCTGTTGTTTAAAACACCCAGCTTGTGGTGCTGGTCATGACTGCCCAGGATGGGACACTCACACAAGAGGGGCGCCTGGCGGCAGGCTCTGTTTGACCTGTGCTTTCTGGTGTGAGGGCAGGGGAGAGGAAGGATACATTGAAAGATCCCAGGAGCTTATCTCACGGTGACCTCTCCCTTCCTGCCCTGGCCGGGCTGCCCAGGGAGCTGGACAAGCTCTGCCTGAGTTCTTGATGCCCCCAGCCAGGACCTTGGGTCCACTCGGCTGCCTGGATGCCTTTGACCCCACACCTATCCGGGCCTCGGCCTTTGTCCTCCGTGGCACCCATCCGATTGCTGGTCTCCACGAGTCACTGGTTATTATCAATCACCAGAGATGTGCATTGGATCTCTCTCCACACTCCCCTGTCACCAGCATCATCCCCAGTGGAGTCTTTCCTTCCTATTTCCTTGTCTCCAGGAAGGCTAAGACAATACTTGCTGGGGAGGGCTACAGGACTCCCACTTCCTGGTGTGGCTTGGGCTGGGCTCTGCCCAGTGGAGGGCAGGGCACGGGACAGCTCATGCCCAGGGAAGAGCCTGACAGAGAGGCGGGCCTGTGATAAGGTGTCAAAGCCAGCATGCTTTTCAGATGGACTGGGGGGGGGTACTGTGAATCATGATGCCAGGACAACAGGTGTGGGCAGGGGGTGTCCCTGGTGAACTGGGACCAGGACCACTTGCCAAGAGGGCATTTCACAAGCCCCCCACTTGGCTGCAGTCATTTCCTGAGGCTTGAACATGGTGGCACTGGGACAGAGGGAGGATCAGGCACTCTCCCAGCTTTGGAAACGGAGACACAGGGGCTCCCAGCACAAGTGTGGCATACCATCATGCTCTGACATACGTGGCTGTATGAGCCTTCCCCATCTGTGCACGGCCACCTATGTCAGAGTGTGACGATACGCCACACTTGTGCTGGGATTGCTTGACTGTGTCTCCGTGTCCAAAACTGGGAGAAGTGACCATTACTTTGTTCAGAGAGAAGAAAGGTCATTGTTCGCTGCTCACCACTAGAGGAGAAGAAATGGTCTCTTAGATTTTTCATGGGAATGTAGAAATAGAACAATCAGAACTGAAAGAACCTTACACCTCACAAAATGTAACCAGGGCTGGTGCCTAATCCCACCACATTCTCTGTAACTGTTAGCCCAGATGGGTAGAGAGTAGTTTTCAGGGAATTCAAAAGAAATTGAAAGCAGGGCCCATCCTTAAGAAACATGTTGTTTATCAAAACAAAAATAGGTGGGACTATCAGAACCGCAGGGTGACTGTATGAGATGGTCCAGACGGAAACCACACAGGACCTCTGGAGCCTCACCCTGGGGATTCCCTCCCTGTGGGGGAAAGGGGTGATTTCTCCGTGTGGAGGAGGAGCCCCTCACAGTCGGCTACGTTCCCAGGGCTGCTGTCCACAGTCTGAGTGGTTTGTGCTAAAGGTGCCCCGTGGACATTTCTTGGGTTTGAAGCAGGGATGCCTCTCACTTGACTCTTCTTGCTCACCATCAGCTCCATTTTCGAAGGATGCTTTTTCCCTGCTGTAATGTATTCACCTCATTAACTGTTTAATCCATCCAGGAACTGAAAGCAAAGTGTGAGATCGCAAAGTATGGCAGCATCGTCAGGCCAGAGCCTACCCTCATTGCCAGTGCTTCCCCGTAGCTCTTCATTACAGAGGCAGCCCATGTTCTCAAGACTCACGATAGCCCTGTTTTGCATATCAAATGGCAAGAAGCTAAATACCAACTCTCATTAATACATTATTCATTAACTTCCGCAGCACTCATATGATATCTTGTTTTTCAATGTCTTTAGCAGTTTTACCAAAGAGTTAAGATTTGTTGAGCTCCTATAGACAGAAATATTATTAAACAAAGAACAATCAGTCAATATTTATTTAACATTCACTGTGTGCACAGCCTTCAGTCCAGGGGCTGTGGGAGATTACAAAGGAAGAAGATGATACGGTCACTGCTGATGAGAAAGCTGCAGCCATGGAGGCATCATAAACTAACTCAGCCCCCAGCTTTATGAAATCCATGCAGCGTCATGGTGATATGGCATGTCCTCTAGCAGCTCAACATACTAAGGGGGCTTGAGAAGGTAAATACGGTCATTTAAAAAATCAATTCACGGGGTCCGCAGTGGCTCCGGCCAGATGTCGTGGCGCTTGCGGAGGCAAGGCCATGAGTTCAAGGCCAACCTGAGCAGCCTTACAAGCTCTCATTGATTGGCAAAAAAAAAAAAAAAAATCAATTCGCAGATACACATACAGTCAACCGGGAGGAAAAAGTATGTGGTGTTTAGGCCTCAATGTTAGCACAACACTGCTCCTAACAGAGGCAGTCTCAAAGGGAAAGGAGACTCTGAATTGGGCTCTGCCAGGCAGAGGTGATCTGACCGAGTCAATGGAAATGCATACTTGAGAGGTGAGAAAGAGGATAATCAATGGAGCTGTGACAAGAAAATGCCTTTCTCCGGGGCAGCAGGACAGGGCCAGACAGTCCTGAGACTCAGAGTAGAAGTGGTGGATGATGCCCTGGACAGCCCCTGGGAAGAAGAGTACTTGGCTTCCAGATGGCAGCTGCTCAAGAACCCAAGGCACAGTAGCCATGACCTGGGCTCTTCACTTTCCTCTACCCTTTTAGGTTCTCCAGCTGGGGCCTGCAAATTAAACTTATTAAAAAGGAAGATTAACAGGGGAAAAAGAAAACAAAATTGATTTGATGCTGATACTTTAATTTTTATGTGCATAGAGACCGTCATAGAAAATAAGTGAAGATCCCAAGAAGTGGTTAGACCTAGGGGCTTATATACCACTTTAACAAAAGGTAATAAATTGTGAAGAAGTGATAAGGTGAAGGGAAACAGATTTGGACTTCTAGAGGTGGGAAATTGTGGGAAGGTTAATACCTGAGGGAAACTAATGGAAGATAAGAGCTCCTTTAGTAAAGATCATTTGTGCAGACCCATCTCAGTGCCAACTTTCAGTCTTCTGATAGGGGAGAGAGGTAGAAACACCTTAACAGAGGGAAATTTATGTCCTGCTTTGAAGCAGATTGGGGAGGGCAAAGTACTCTTTCTGCATTTGATGCTTCTTCATTGCCTTCATCTCAAAACAATCCTTTTTCCAAAGTGACATAACTTGGGGGTAGCAATTCTGATCTCCTTCACTCTCATCTCTGCTGAGGTGCAGGAAGACTGACAGGTGATGCCCCATAGGGTCTAGAGACAGAAAAGTGAATTCAAGTTTCATGGATGTCATTGGACACCCAGCCATAGTTTCCTGCTGGATAATAATGATACCTTCCTTGACCAGCCTCCCAAGGTAGGTGTGAGGGTTAAGCAGTGGTAGGCAGAAGAACCTGAGGGTGAAGCAAGGTCCACCGGCTAGTAGCAGAAGTCACTGCTGTTGTAACAGGTCAACACACAATGACTATTTTATTGTGGCCATGACCGTCTTGAGATGTGAACTCTGTAGACAGGCTCAGTCAGTTCCTCATGATTCTGTTCAGTTTGACTTGATCTAAGTCACCAGCCAGCCTCCTGGGCTGTCTCCCACTAGGGGTTTCAGAGTGACTGTTCATTCCTGGAGCAGATCCTTGCCTCCACCCGAGATCCTTCCAGCTCTTCTCCTGAGCCTCCTCTGCTTGGGTGGGAGTGGTGCTCAGCTCAGCTCCCTGCTACCCCAGCTGTGGGAAGACAGAAATCATTGATTGCAGTAGGGTGTGTGTGAAAGTAGAATGGGTAAATGAAGACAGTAAACTATCTTGACCTGGCCTGAAGCTCACAGGTTTGGAGGCTTGTAGTGCAATGCTGACCCCTGAGACCAGTAGTCTGTTTTCCAGCAAATTGCATGGCTCTGGTGGTTGAATGATTTAAAACCTCCAGCAGAGGAGGCTGAATGCCTGCTGGTAATTGTATTTTTATAGATTCTGGGTAAAGCAAAGGCAGGAAGAGAGGCAGGCCTTGTTTACTTGCCGTAATGACAGTCATTTGATCATAATTCAAGACACTCAGTGTGCCAAGGTACAGTTTGCAGAAGAACACAGCCACAAAGCAGGTGAGTTCAGAGAAATCCGGAACTAATACAAAGCTCAGGGGGTTATTGTGAGTGACAAGAAATGCAGAAGCAAGCACTGAGGTCGCCTTTCCCAGCTCCCGCTTCCTTTTTTTTTGAGAGTCTCGTTCTATCTCCCAGGCTGGAGTGCAATCTCCACCTCCAGGGTTCAAGAGATTCTCCTGCCTCAGCCTCCCAAGTAGCTGGGATTACAGGTGTGCACCTCCATGCCAGCTAATTTTTGTGTTTTTAGTAGAGATGGGGTTTCACCATGTTGGCCACACTGGTCTCGAACTCACCCCCTTAAGTGATTCGCCCACCTTGGATTCCCACAGTGCTGAGATTACAGGCATGAGCCACCGTGTCTGGCCCCCAACCCTTTCTGAGTTGTAAACACATTTCACAGGGACAAAGAATCTCATCTTACCGGTCTTGTTTCCTTGTCTGGCATAAGATCAGGTGAACTGGTATAAAACTATTTTATTTTAGATAAGCGTTTCATCAAAAATGCAATAATTCAGATCACGGTCATTTTTTTTCTTTTTAACCTTATTTTTGATTTCTAGAGAAACTGTGATGTGCTCTGTAAGACGTTTAAGCGAATCCGTCGGATAACTTACCTATTGCAAAGTGTAAGGTGAATTGGTATCAATGTCAGTTTCATCATTCTCTTCCTCGTTGGCACCTTACAGTTCTTTTTTCTGTCGTGTTTTTTTTTTTCTTTTCGAGATGGAGTTTCACCCTTGTCCCCGAGGCTGGAATCGAATGGCACAATCTCAGTTCACTACAACCTCTGCCTCCCATGTTCAAGCAATTCTTCTGCCTCAGCCTCCACACCTGGCTAATTTTTGTATTTTTAGTAGAGACGGGATTTTCCCATGTTGGCCAGGCTGGTTTCAAACTCCAGACCTCAAGTGATCCACCCACCTTCGCCTCCCTAAGTGCAAGGATTACAGGCGTGAGCCACCACGTCCAGCCCCTTATATTTCTTAACTGTATTTCTTTTCCTTTCTGCTGTTAATTAACAGCTATTCTGATGAAAAATTAATCAATATATTGCTAAAACCATAGAGCTTTGAGGCACTTGGTGATGGAAACGGACATAACCACAGGGACTCTGAGCTGTGAGCATGGGCTGGAACCTCAATATCAGACAACATAGAATTTGGGCCAGCATCCATTAAACACGATGAAGAAGGACACTTGGCAGGTCACAGTTCACAATGGAATGATAACAGATAAATATTTTTGTACCATGAAAGGGATAGGAAAAGTATATTTATTTTACAAGCCAGAAAGAGTGAGATGCAAGCAGAAATAGACAAAACCCATAACTGTTGTCATGACCATAACTGGTCATGAGAACATCATTCTGGGGTTAGACAAGTGAACAAAGAAAAAATAAGTCAAAAAATAGAATTTAAGGAATATAATCAATAAGGCAGATCTTTGAATGGACACATACACTCTGTGTGTGTGTGTGGGTGTGTACACATATGCATATGTCAAAATTCAATTCCAAATTCGAATACAACTTCTTCTCTAGAGCACATGAAATATTCACAAAATTTAATGGTACATTTATACACAAGAAAGCAATAAGTTCCACGAAGTAAAAGTATTAGCTGGGTGCAGTGGCTCATGCCTGTAATTCCAGCACTTTGGGAGGCCAAAGTGGGATGATGATTTGAGGCCAGGAGTTCGAGACCAGCCTGGGAAACATGGCAAAACCCTGTCTCTACTAAAAATACACAAAAAAATTTAGCCAGGTGTGGTGGTGCACACCTTTAATCCCAGCTATTTGGAAGACTGAGGCATGAGAATCATTTGAACCTGGGAGGAAGAGGTCGCAGTGAGCCAAGATCATGCCACTGCACTCTAGCCTGGGTAACAGAGCAAGACTCTGTCTCAGAAAAAGAAAAGTAAAAATGTTATAATCACTCTGTGATCAAGTGCAACAAAACTAGAAAATAAATTAACAACGTTCTCGAACATGGAAATGGCTAAAATGCAAATTACTAATTAAAATTACAGAATATTTTAGAAATCATGATAATAAAAACACATTTCTGAATCTATAGGAAATATTTAAAATGGTACTTAGAGAAAAGTATGTAGCTTCAAACACATGTCATTAATCCATAAATTGAATTCCCAATTCAGAAAACTAGGAAAAGAACAGCTTGTTGAAAAAAGACTGAAAGAAAGCAAAGAGAAAGAAATCGATGAAGTAGAGAAGAGAAAAAGTGTGGAATTGAGTCACAAATTCAATCCCAGTTCTTTTTTAAAAAATAAACAAAATATGCAAACCGCTGGCTAACCCAATCAAAAGAATCCCCAAATATGCAACGTAAGAATTGACAATGAAGGAAATAACTTTTGAAACAGAAGAAACTTGAAAAATGGTAAGAGGCTACCCTGAATAACTTTATGCAACTAATTTTTTTTGTGCTTTAGATTCTGGAGTACATGTGCAGATCATGGAAGACTGTTGCATAGGTGCATTCATGGCAAGGTGGCTTTTTGCCACCATCCCCCCATCACCTATAACTGACATTTCTCCCTACGTTATCCCTCCTCCACCCTCCCTCCCACTATCCCTCCTGTAACGCCCCCAATGGACCCCAGTGTTTGGTGCTCCCCTCCCTGTGTCCATGTGTTCTCACTGTTCAACACCCACCTATGAGTGAGAACATGCAGTGTTTGATTTTCTGTTCTTGTGTCAGTTTGCTGAGAATGATGGTTTCCAGGTTCATCCATGTCCCTACAAGGGACACAAACTCATCATTTTTTTCTGGCTGCATAGTATTCCACGGAGTATATGTGCCACATTTTTCTTGTCCGGTCTATCATCTATCTTTGTCCTGAATGGTTTTGCCTAGGTTTTCTTCTAGGGTTTTTATGGTGTTAGGTCTTATGTCTACATTAGATATTTCTCCTAATGCTATCCCTCCCCCAGCATTCCACCCACCAACAGACCCTGGTGTGTGATGTTCCCCTCCCTGTATCCATGTGTTCTCATTGTCTTTCAGGACATAGGCATGGGCAAGGACTTCATGACCAAAACACCAAAAGCAACGGCAACAAAAGCCAAAATAGGCAAATGGGATCTAATGAAGCTTAAGAGCTTCTGCACAGCAAAAGAAACTATCATCAGAGTGAACAGGCAGCTTACAGAATGGGAGAAAATTTTGCAATCTACCCATCTGACAAAGGGCTAATATCCAGAATCTACAAAGAACTTAAACAAATTTACAAGAAAAAAAAATCCCCATCAAAAAGTGGGCAAAAGATATGAACAGACACTTCTCAAAAGGAGACATTTAAGCAGCCAACAAACATATGAAAAAAAGCTCATGGTTACTGGTCATTAGAGAAATGCAAATCAAAACCAGAGTGAGATACCATCTCCCACCAGTCAGAATGGCAATCATTAAAAAATCAGGAGCTGTCTTTTAAAGAGAAAGATCCCCCTAGGTTCCCACGCGGGTCTGCTATGCAAATGAGGGACGCAAACTTGCTAGCTTTGATTGGCTGTTGCTTGTTTAGCTCTGATGGGTCGATGTGGGACACCCTCTCCTGGTGAGCTCCATGGGCCGAGGTGAGGCTTTCCAGCCGCGGTTGATACAGGTGTGAACAGAAACAGCCGCAAATGTCCCAGAGTGAAGCAAATGTGTGTGTTTCCAGGGGTGCAGAGTACATGTGTGTCTTGTCAGCAAGTGGCCTCTTGGTTCAGTTTTGAATTTAGCCCCAGTTGGCTGCCTGGGATCCACCTTGAAGGACTGGTTCTCTCTGGGTTCACAGAAAAAAAGCCATAAAAATTCCCCTGTCCAGATAATTTCACAGGGAAATTCTAGCCAAGCTTCAAGTAACTAACAGTCCCGAATGCTGCACAAATGGTTTCAGAGACTTAAAAACAAAGGAAAATGCACACGTTTATACAAAAACGTTAACTCAAAAGATGTCATAGACAAAAGTATAAACACTAAAGTTATAAAACTCCTGCAAAAGAATATAATAGAAAATGTCCGTAGCCTTTCATTAGGCAAAGATTTTTAGGCAGGACACATAAAGTGTGAATAAAAAAAATTGAGTTTCATCAAAATTAACAATGTTTGCTCTTCGAAAAATATTCTTAAGAAAATGAACAAAAAGGCAAGTCACAGACTGGGAGAAAATATTTGTATAAAATAATCTAAGAAAAGGCTTGTATGCAGAATATACACAGAATTTCACAACTCATTACTAGGAAGAAAGAAACCCTGAGTTAAAAGGTGTTCAAGATTTAGACAGATATTTTACCTGAGAAGATGTGTGAAAAATAAGCCCATGAAAAGATGTTCAACATCCTTAGTTATTAGTAAAATGTAAATTAAAATGAAAACGGGATGCCACACTCCACACAGCAAAATGCCCAAAGTGTGAAAACTAGTAAACCACAGATGTTGTGAGCATTTGGAGATCTCCTCCGTTGTTGCTCGGGAGGCAAAATGGTTGAAAACTTTGGAAAACAGTTTTTCAGAATTTTTTTTTTTGAGACAGAGTCTTACTCTGTTGCCCAGGCTGGGGTGCAGTGGCATGATCTCAGCTCACTGCAACCTCTGCCTCCTGGGTTCAAGGGATTCTGCTGCTTCAGCCTCCCAAGGAGCTGGGATTACAGGCGCCTGCCACCACACCAGGCTAATTTTCGTACTTTTAGTAGAGATGGGGTTTCTCCATGTTGGCCAGGCTGGTCTTGGAACACCTGACCTCAAGCGCTCCACCCGATTCAGCTTCTCAAAGTGCTGGGATGACAGGCGTGAGCCCCCATGCCTGGCCCAGCTTCTTATAAAGTTAAACATAATATGGTACTATCCAGAAATCCACTCATACCTACACAAGAAAAAAGGTGTTTCCCCAAGCATGTACCCAGATCCCTTCACACAGCTGTGCATATTTTTTCATAGTAACGTTACCCATAATAGTGAAAAGCTGGGAACAATCTAGATCTCATCAACGTGTCCTGCTGTGGAATACTACTAAGCAATGAAACGGAACGACCCTCCCTTCCGTGCAACAACCTGGATGAATCTCAAAGGAAGTTGTGTGCTGAATGAACGAAAACAGACTCCAAAGACTGTGCACTGTGTGATTAAACTCACTTGAAATTCTAGACGAAACGGAACTAAAGTGACAGAATGCAGATTCTTGGTTTCCTGGCACTAGGGAGAGGTTATTGACAGCAAAAGTCAAGAGGGGATTTTGTGGGGGGGGATGACGTTCTATGTCTTGCTTGTGGGAGTTTTTACACAACTGTATACATTTGCCAAAACTCAGTGAACTGTTTCTTTTACAATGCGTGAGTTTTATTGTATGTGAATTATACCTCCGTGAAACTAATTTTTTAAAAATCTCAAGGCACATGCATCACCATCGTCAGCATTACTGGTGTGAAGACAGCGAGTTGATTAAATGACAGGGCAATTTTCAACGAGTGATAGGCACTGAGGTCTGTCTCTGGACTTCAGGAAGCTGCACGTTGTCCAGTGCCGAAGCTGAACCCTCTTCGCCATGTCCCTTGCATGGACAGCAGAGGGCGCTGTGGAGCATCCTTTATCAGCAAGGTCCTTCACTGAGAAACACCCTGAATTTAATGAGCCCTGTGCGCTCAGAAGGTTGACTAGCGGGCCCTTCCCTCCTGTAAGCCACATTTCCAGTTGTGCCACATTACGTGCTGAGCAGTCTTTGGATCACGGAAAATAAACACAGAGGCTGCAGCCACTGGGCCCTGTGGAAGGCTGGCGGCCAGTCCCACCACGGTGTCAGCACATCCGTGTCCACGTTGCTGGAGGCCTGGCGGGAGCTGACATCGGGGCTCTTCAGCAAGGAGTGGGGGACTCCTCCCTCCTGGGTCCACTTGGTTTCTCTGGAAGCCAAGGAAGCTCCCAGGAAACCTCCCATCACTCTTTTTTTTTTTTTTTGAGGTGGAGTCTCACTGTTGACCAGGCTGGAGTGCAGTGGTGCAATCTCAGCTCACTGCAACCTCTGCCTCCAGGGTTCAAGTAAGTGTCTGCCTCACCCTCCCGAGTATCTGGGATTACGGGCACCTACCACCACACCCAGCTAACTTTTGTATTTTTAGTAAAGACGGGGTTTCACTGTATTGGTCAGGCTGGTCTTGAACTCCTGACCCTGTGATCCACCTGCCTTGGCCTCCCAAAGTGCTGGGATTACAGACGCGAGCCACCTCACCTGGCCCCCACTACTCTTTACACAGACCTGGGAGGGGGCTGAGGTGGGGGAAAGGTCTGTTGCAGAGAAGGCCTGAGTCAGTGGGGAGGGACAGATGGGGCATCCGAGGAGACAAAGGCCGTCAGGGAGCTGTGGTCCTACACAGGGAAACCAGTCCTGGCCCAGCCTGTCTGGAGGCCCTGGGGCCTCTTCCAGTGACTGAGAGGGCGCAGTGGCCCAGGCTGACCTCCCTGTGGCCTGGCCCCTCCACCTGCTGGAGGAAGGTGGGGTTGCTCCCTCCCAGTCGTGCGGAGTGGCTGCAGATCCAGAAGCCACATGCTGCGTATTCCTGCATGCCTGGCCTTGAAGCAGTGGCTTCGTGGGCTGCAGAGTGCACCTGCTTCCACGAGAAAGAGACAGCTGCTTGCTCCACACCCAGGGGACTCAACGCTCAGGCATCCTTGCCGTGGTCCACCGGGCCAAGCGCAACAAGAGGGAAGGCACCACCCCTGCCTATTTCACTGTCGAGGGCAGACCCCCAGGGCTTTCTGGGAGATGTGCAACAGCAGAGTTCCGTGCTCCACAAGGTGTCTACGAAACACACTTGAGCCTGGCTACGAATGGCTGGTTGATGAAATGCTTCCAGAGGCTCGCAGGAACCTGATCCTGTGCCTCCCCAGGAGCAAGGGTTCCAGATGCACTAAGTCAGTGCTGGCAGCGACTTCACAGAGCTTAACGACATGAGTGCCAGAACGTACTGTATAGATGCCCACTGTAAATCAGCACTGAAGTGCCTGTGCTCATACAGCCACGTGGCGCTTAACGACAGGGATATGTTATGAGAAACATACCGTGAGGGAGTTTTGTCATTGTGTGAACGCCATAGAGTACACTTGACGCACCGCTAGAGGGCAGCACCTGCTGCACACCCAGCTGCACACCCGTGCAGCGAGTGTCGACTGAACACTGGAGCGACTGTAACACAGGGGTAAGCATTTGTGTACCGTGCACAGTGGCGCACACCTGTAATCCTAGCACTTTGGAAGGCTGAGGCGGGTGGATCACAGGGTCAGGAGTTTGAGACCAGCCTGACCAATAGCGTGAAACCCCATCTCTACTAAAAGTACAAAAATTAGCTGGGCCTGGTGGCGCGTGCCTGTAATTCCAGCTACTCAGGAGGCCGAGGCAGGAGAATCGCTTGAACCCAGGAAGCAGAGGTTGCAGTGAGCCGAGATTACGCCACTGCACTTCAGCCTGGGTGACGGGGTGAGACTCCGTCTCAAAAAGAAAAAGAAAAAAGAAAAGTTACAGTCAAAATATGGCATGAAAGATAAAGAATGGGACGCTGTGTAGGCGTGCATAACGTCCATTTACCGTAAATGGAGCTGGCAGGACTGGGCGAGTCCGGGAGGGAGCTCGGGGTGAATGCCAGGACACGGCTGTCATGCTACAGATTTGGTAAACTCACATTGGCACACGACATTTATAAAAATACGATTCTTTCTTCAATAATAAAATTAACCTTAACTTCCTGTCACATTTCTACTTTATAATTTTTTTAAGTTTTAAACATTTTGACTGTTTTTAATAACACTTGCTTAAAACATAAAAGCATTGTACAGCTGTATAAAAATATTCTTTCTTTACGTCCTTATTCTATAAGCCTTTTACTAATTTTATTTTATTTTTTTTTTACTTTTTTTAGACTTTTTGTTAAAAGCTGAGACACACGCAGTAGTCTCGGCCGCCGCGGGCTTCTCAGTGCCACCATCTTCCGCCTCCACACCTTGTCCCCCTGGAAGGTCCTGAGGGCCAGGAACACGCAGGGAGCTGCCACCCCCTGTGACTGCAGTGCCTGCTTCTGGACACCTCCTGAAGGGCCCACCCGAGGCTGTTCACGGTTAACTTTTGTTATGTAAGTAGAAGGAGTACATTCCAAAATAACAATAAAAAGCATAGTTCGTACATAAGCCAGTCAGGCTGCGTATATTATCATATGCTGTATTATGTGGCGTGCATGATTTTCTGGACTGTACTTTCCTACCACGAGCAGCGCAGTAGGTGTGTTGACTCCAGCCTTCCCACAGACACCTGAGTAACACGCTGTGCTCTGACCTTACAACGGCCCTGATGTCACCAGGTGACGGAGATTTTTCAGCTTCATTATTACTCTATGGGATCACAGTCATATATGAGGTCCACTGTTGATCAAAATGTCGTGCGTGCATGACTGTGTATGGTGTGAGCACTAGGTATAGTGACTATTTAAAGAATAAGTGTGTATTCTCCAGGTCTACCCGCGTTCTGGAGGCCAAGCCAGTTGCCCTGCGTGGTACGTGGAAGAGGCTTTCTTATAGCAGACCACAGGACACGACCTTGAGGCCACCGGCGGCCTCTGGCAGGAGCTCCACGTAGCAGGAGCCTGCTGTGTGCACCAGGCAGCTCACAAACATTTATTATTACTACTTGTGGGAAGTAGAAAACTTCCTCTTTAAAGTGTCCTTTCTTGTTAAAGAGTAAGTGTGCTAATGACTTTGTGAAGCCCTATCCTACGTAGCTGTTAGACACGCCGTGCTTACAGGCACGTAGTACATTGTGTGTCCTTGTACTTTAACCAAGATATCTGTGCTGGACGTGCTCACAGGCATGTCCCAGCTCTCCATTGCTTTTACCTGCTTAGAAAAGTTGTAAGTTGTTAGCCAGTCGGGTTTTAGTTTAGATTGTGAGGTCTGGCTCCAGCCAACGGCGATCAGACACAGCAGTGAGGACGGCCCCAAATGCGTAAGAAATAGATTTGTGTATTTTCCTTTGTTCATTGTACTCCCGTGGCAAGATGGCTAGAGAGGGTGCCGTTCCTGCAGTCCAGGAAGTAAAAATTGTATTGCTGAAAGATCCATTGTCTCAGTGCTGATTTTTCTTTGCAGCTCTGAGCATCTGTTTTCAACATTATTAGAAACAGGATCTCGCTCTGTCACCCAGGCAGTGTGACAGAGTGGAGTGCAGTGACGTGATCATGACTCACTGCAGCCTTGACTTCCCTGGGTTCAAGCAATCCTCCCACCTCAGCCTCCTGAGTAGCTGGGACTAAAGGTGTGTACCACCATGCCCAGCTACTTTTTGTATTTTTTGTAGAGATGGGGTCTCAACATGTTGCCCAGGCTGGTCCCAAACTCCTGGGCTCAGGGGATCCTCCTCCCTTTGCTTCCCACGTGCTGGGATTACAGGCCTGAGCCACCATACCCGGCCACAAACTGTATCTTTATTTCTCACCAGAATCCTGCTAGGGTTGTAATCACTACTCATATTTTACAAAGAGAAAGCCTGAGAATCTGTGAGGTTTTTAAAAACCTCTCCACGGTGACCCGCCTGGGACATCAACCCGCACACACGGTGACGGCTCTTCTTGTTCCACCCCCAACGAGCTGAACAACCCCATCTCCTAGAATTGCTCAAGGCGTCTCTGTTACCTGGATCAGCCAGGCAGGGACCTGGGGAGCCCGGGGAGCCCAGGGAGCGGGGAGAGCGGGCAGCCGACTCGAGGGCCACAGTGGCTGTCCTCGTTAGGTTGATGGCCACTGGGCCCTCCTGCCAAGCCTCACCTGCTCTGCTATCCATGAGGTCCCTGCCTGCACTGGGTGGGGATTGTGGGAGCTTTTGCAGGGAGAGGGAACAGAGGGGAAGGGAACCAGGAGCAAGCAGAGGAGTCGAGAAGCAGCTAGAGACCCCAGGAGGAAGGGGAGGGGAGGGGATGGGGGAGAAAATGGAATAGAGGGTGAAAGAAAAAGCTTTGTTTTGCTCAATGGGTGGGTTCAAATGTCACCAGCTGTTGCTCCAGGGTCCCTGGGGGACCCCTCAAAGGAGGAGGAAGGGGGTAGCACCCTCTGAACTATCTTGAGATGTCACGTGGTTGATTAACTTACTCATGGTGCTGAATCGGACGGGGGCAGTAATACCGGAAGCAGATCGGAATGGCCCACGGACCCTCAAGCCCAGGCCCAGGCAAACACAATGGAAGTTGCTTTAGAATCCATGCTCGAGGATCAGGAGGGCAATATAGGCACTGGCTCAGAAAATGGGGCCTTCATGCATCAGAGAATTTCTAAAGATGGACGTGGATTGCAGTGCCCGCGTAAGAAGAAAGTTCCTGAGAAAGACACCTTGGGAAACACAAGTCCCACATACTAAAGATGTTCCTGCACCCAGAGCCTCGTGCCAGGCGGCCTGCGGACAACTCTGCTTGAGATCAAAGGTCCACAGACCAGAAACTGCCTGAAAAGACACGAAACTAGAAGGCTTTACCCAACCCGGCCCACAAGAAGTCCCGGGTGCCAGCTCCAGGAGCAGAACCTCCACACTCTCCCCCCGGAGGCACAGGTAATCCACAGGTCCCTGGAGAGCACGCCAAATGCCCTTTCCAGGAATCCGCCCGCCTGCCTGTGGCCAGGAATCCCGGAACCCATAAACTAAGTGTCCTGGGAGGACAAACGACAGAGGACATAGCGCTCTGGGAAGAATAAATTCACAAACACCAGGCTTCGTCTCTGTCACCTGATGATCTTGAGCGTTTTTGAGACCCCACATTGCCCCCAATGAGGGCCAGTGTTCATTGAGCACATGGTGTTGTAAGCAAGATAGAGACAGAGCTGAGACCCAAGGCCGTATGTGGCCTCCTCCCCAGAGCAGGCGTCCCGAGACCTGATGTAAGGCCACATCCATCCCTTGAGGAAGCACTTCCTCATATTCCCATCTTCCAATGGGAAGCCAGTGGCACTGCCCCACCCCACCCTGGAAGGCAGAGGCCTTGGATTTTCTGGGGTGACAGGAGTGGGCCATTGCCTGACACATTTGCTAAGCCAATCGGCTTGGGCTGGGAGAGCGATGAGGCTGGAAGCAACAGAAAGGCTGGCCTAGTGTCATCCACTCTGCACTCTTGCCACCGAGCTAAGTGACACCAGGACCCCTTACAGCAGATGCAAAAGAATCTCAACTAAATACAGAGCTACTATTCAATGCAGCAATCCCTACTGCTTCTCTCTCCAAAGGAAATGAAACGATTCTATCAAAGATACCTGCACCTGTAATTTACAGCAGCACTATTCACAAGAGCAAAGATTCGGAATCGAACTAAGTGTCCGTCCCCAGGTAAAGGGATTTAAAAAGTGCTTTGTACACACAATGAAGTGCTATTCAGCCACAAAAAGGATGGAACCCTGTCCTTTGCAGCAACGTGGATGGAGCTGGAGGTCGTTATCCCAGAAAGTCAAACGTCGCCTGTCCTCACTGGTGAGTGGAAGCTAAAAACGTATACACGCGCCCAGAGAGAGGATCGGCGGGCAAGGCGATGCGGATGGCAGCTGGGGGCAGGGGTGCGTGATAAGAAACTAATGGGTACGATGTCCCCTGTGTCAACGGTGCATGTAACAAAATTGCACATGGAGCCTATAAATCGGTGCAAAAATAGTAATAATAATGAATAAACAGGAATCTCACGCAGTGATCGCCCCACCGCTGGTACTGCCTTAATGAAATGCTGTCAACTTCCTCCCTCGAATATCCTCAAATGTTAGCAATTACCAAATCTACCCTCAGGCGGAAGCCAGAAAACACAGAAGCAAAGAGTTGGGACAGAATTTTTGGCTTACCCAGTCCAAGCCCTGTCCCTGCTCCCCTCGGAAGTAACACACTCATTTCAAAAGCAAGGGGTCCGTGAAGCATTTGGTCAAAGAGAAAGGACTTTGCAACCGCAGTCTGAGGTCGTGTCTCACTCCAAGAGGTGTTTAGGTGTCATTTGAGTTTTTATAAAAAGGACCGAGTATTACAAAGTGATTGCCAATTCTGAAATTTACTTACGTGCTATACTTTTTTATTGCTTTTAGAGAAACCTGAAGGATTTGATAAATTTTTTCTCTTAGAAAAATTGAAGGGACATTAAAACTGCCCAGCATGGTGGCTCACGCCTGAAATCCCAGCACTTTGGGAGGCTAAGGCGAGTGGATCACTTGAGGTCAGGAGTTCAAGACGAGCCTGGCCAACATGGTGAAACCCCGTCTCTACTAATAATACAGAAAATTAGCCAGGCATGGTTGCACACACCTGTAATCCCAGCTGGGAGGCTGAGGCAAGAAGGTAGCTTGAACCTGGGAGGAGGGGGTTGAGGTAAGCCAAGATGGCACCATTGCGCTCTAGCCTGGGCAACACAGTGAGACTCTGTCTCAAAACAAACAAACACCCCAAAGACCCTGCACATACACACACACATGTACACATTCACACATATACACACAGTCATACATGTGTACACACACCCATACGTGTGTGTGTTAATGAAACCAAAATGAAACATAGCAGATTTTAAGGGTTTTATTTAAAGAAATTGTATGTTAGACCACTGAAAGGATTAAACGGTGATTCGGACCGCCCAGGACTTCATGAGCTATGAAGCTGACGGGCGGTGAAGCTGCTCCTTTTGTGTTGGAACTCCCGGTGAGCCTGACGCACCTGCTGGAGCCAGCGGCTCTTAGTAATGGCAGTCTAGAAATTCAAATGCAAGACGGTGGGTAAGGGAATCCCAGAAATGGGGGAGCCCAGACTGTGCAGCTGGGGTGGGTGCACGCCGCTTTACCAGGAACTTCCTACTAAAGAAGGAGCCCCTCTCCCGGGGAAAGGGTGTAAAGGGACCAAGTCCCCCCACTGCAGGCTGAAGTTCCCTCCATGGGGTGCATTCTCCCCAGACAAGCACGTATTTTCTAGGTGGACCTTTTGTCCTATAAAAAATCATTTGGAAAACCCTGAACGTTAAACGTTTTGCCCTTTGGAGAACTTCAATATCCGAAGAAAAGGAAATGAAAAGGTTCCTTCAGGGACCAGAGCGCTCTTCCCTGTTTTCCTGGATCTGGATTTCTGCTTGGTCTTTTTTTAATCTTGCCACACTCCATGTCAGGAACACACTGTAACTAAGTGGGTGGGAGATGTGGACCCGTTCACCTCTGCACACGGGACCCTCCCAGGACTGTCCCGGAGCACGACTCTGTGGGCCACGTTTGTCACTGGGGTTCATGTGGGGGAGGACAGGGAGGCCACGGGAGGAGGGTCCAGGTGTGCTGGAGTTGGGCGCTCTCTAGTACCCGGAGCAGCGCAAGACACGCAAAACAGATTGAATTGCAATAAAACAGGCGGTGCCACTGAACGTGGCAACACGTGGGGAGGCCATGGGAGGAGGGTGGGGAGGCCACGGGAGGAGGGTCCAGGTGTGCTGGAGTGGGGCACTCTCTAGTACCCGGAGCAGCGCAAGACACGCAAAACAGATTGAATTGCAATAAAACAGGCGGTGCCACTGAACGTGGCAACACGTGGGGAGGCCACAGGGAGGAGCTACCGCATCTGGAACCATCACAGATGCCGCAGCAGCAATGCTGGAGGCTACACATTTACGGAAAAGATTCTGTCTTTGCCAAGAACATTCTGGAATTGCCTTCAGAATCCCAGGGGAGGCAGGGGTCCCTGTCTCGATGGCATTGAGCCTGCGAGGCAGCCTGCAAGACTACCTCCCCGGGACTGTGGAAGTGCTGGCCCTGGGACAGCCTCCCCGCACCCCCCTCTATGGATGGAGAAGAAATCATGTGTCCAGGAACCAAACGGAGCATCCCCCCGCGGTGTTACCTTCCACAGACTTCGGGAAGAAGCACCAGGGCACTTCAAAGATGAGATTGGAGAAGCAGCATTTCCGAGAGGCGCACTCCTCGGGGCTGATGCCTGGGTAGCCACAGTTTCTTCGGGCAAAGACCTCCATGACGCACTGCTCCGACTCTGCAACGGGACAGGCACAACACGGAGACCCAGTCAGGCCTGTGGTGCACTGGACAGCTCCACCGCTTCCTCCTCTGAAAGCACGGCTGATTTGCAGCCTCCGGGGATCATGAGGGGCTGCCGGGGGTAGCATCCCCTGGGACCGCCTTCCCCAGGGACTGTGGAAGTGTTGGCCCCTGAGACTACCTCCTCCAGGGACTGTGGAAGTGTGGACCTCTGGGACCACCTCCCCTGGGGACTGCAGAAGTGTCGGCCCAGTGACACTTGGCTGGCCTATCCTTCCCAAAGGTGGGGCCCAGTGTGGGGTGGTCACAGTCAGAAGCTCTGGTGTCCCCCGCCTTGGGGGAGTCACTTTGCCTCTCAGGACTCAATGTTCTCCTCTGTAAATGGGCTGGCCCCATGCCGAGGTGAGAAAAGGTTTTTGGGCACCTTGGAAAGATGGAAAGCATTTGGACACAGTACTGACACTCAAGGACACTGCCATTCAGTGGGCACTCATGAATAACCCAACATCTGCCTGGTTCCCTGGGGGGTCTCACAAGCCTCCCAGCAACAATCTTGGGAAAGAATCGCCCTTCCCCCAAGGGCGCCCCAGTTCCATGCACACAGGAGCACAGCACTCATGCAGCGTTCTTTTGAGCACTCTTCAGGGTTACGATGTGGATCCTGACCACACGCACTGACATCAAACTCACTCCCAAAGAACCCGAGAAGGCTTCGCTCCCTTCCCTAGCACTTGAGGTCTGTCAGCCCCTGTTACCACTGTCCTATTAAACACCTTCATTTCCCTGTTGAAGCTTCTTCAGAAGTCACATTTCAAAAGGAAGAGGAGATCTATTTTTTTTTCTCAACTAAAGTAAAACTGATGGGTTCACAAACACATGTCCGCTGAAGATACTAATGGTGTAGAAACGGGATGGGTGGGACATTTCATCTCATTGTTGGCTGACATGGGCTACCTCTAGACTAGCAGTCTGGGCCAGCCTCAGACTAACCAACCTGAGCTAGCCTCAGATTAACCAACCTGGGCTGGCTCCAGACTAACCAACCTGGGCTGGCTCCAGACTAACCAACCTGAGCTAGCCTCAGATTAACCAACCTGGGCTGGCTCCAGACTAAC
>CM052665.1:55473739-55518405 GCA_028533165.1 Leontopithecus rosalia
GCTAGCCTCAGACTAACCAACCTGGGCTGGCTCCAGACTAACCAACCTGGGCTAGCCTCAGACTAACCAACCTGGGCTGGCTCCACACTAACCAACCTGGGCTAGCTCCACACTAACCAACCTGGACTGGTTCCAGACTAACCAACCTGGGCTAGCTCCACACTAACCAACCTGAGCTAGCTCCAGACTAACCAACCTGGGCTAGCTCCACACTAACCAACCTGAGCTAGTTCCAGACTAACCAACCTGGGCTAGCCCCACACTAACCAACCTGGGCTGGCTCCACACTAACCAACCTGAGCTAGTTCCAGACTAACCAACCTGGGCTAGCTCCAGACTAACCAACCTGGGCTAGCTCCACACTAACCAACCTGGGCTAGCCTCAGACTAATCAACCTGGGCTAGCTCCAGACTAACCTACCTGGGCTAGATCCACACTAACCAACCTGGGCTAGATCCACACTAACCAACCTGAGCTAGTTCCAGACTAACCAGCCTAGGCAGGCCTAGACTAACCAGCCTGGGCTAGCTCCAGACGAACTCACCCAGGCTAGCCCTAGACTTGCAGCTGGGCCTCCCGCAGCCCCTGCTCTGAGCTCCACCTGTGCAGCTGGGTCCTGGGCTGCCCGCTACTGGCCCAGGAAAAGGGTGTGGCGTCCCTGGAAGATTACCTTGCTTTGGGAGGGGGTGGAAACACCAGGGGACCCCACCGACAGTGGAGTCGAAACAGCATCCATTGTCAAAGCACTGGTCACTGGTGATCCCTGGGAAGCCGCAGTTCTTCCTGTTATGAGGACTCATCCTGGAGCACTGGCAGGGGGCTGTGGAAAGACCCCCGTCAGCCCTCTGGTACCCCAGCCCACGCTGTGCCTCCTCTCAGGGTTTTAGGGGATGTCTCTATTGTCTGAAGACCCCCGTCAGCCCGTCCTGGTACCCCAGCCCACGCTGTGCCTCCTCTCAGGGTTTTAGGGGATGTCTCTATTGTCTGAAGACCCCGTGAGCCCACCGGTACCCCAGCCCACGCTGCGCCTCCTCTCAGGGTTTTAGGGGATGTCTTATTGTCTGAAGACCCCCGTCAGCCCATCCTGGTACCCCAGCCCATGCTGCGCCTCCTCTCAGGGTTTTAGGGGATGTCTCTATTGTCGGGTTGCCACACAGAGAAACATGAAGTCTTATCTTGTCCATATTTGAGGAATGCAGTTGCCTCCTGAGGAACTGATGGGGCTTTGCTGACATTGTTATGTTAGTTTAAAATGTTTAAAAGGCCAGGTACGGTGGCTCACACCTATAATCCCAGCACTTTAGGAAGCCAAGGTGGGCGGATTGCTTGAGCTCAGGAGTTCAAAACCATCCTAGGCAACATGGCAAAACCGTGTGTCTACAAACAATAATGTAAAGAAAAGTTAGCCAGGCATGGTGGTCCACACCTGTGGTCCCAGCTCTCAGTAGGCTGAGGTGGGAGGATCACTTAAGCCCAGGAGGCTGAGGCTGCAGTCAGCCAAGATCGCACCACTGTACTCCTGCCCCGGCTGCCACGTCAGATCCTGTCTCAGAAAACAAAACAACAACAACAAAAAACCCTTCTAGAAGAGGCTGAGCAGATGGACCCAAGGCCAAGATCAAGAGGACAGGTGAGTGCTCCGGGACTCTGAGGACCCTTGGTGGGAATGGCCTCCTGACCCCGCATGGGGCCCACTGACACCTGCGGTCACGCAGCCTTTCCCTAGGAGGGAGGCCCTTCTCGGAGCCCCCACCCCAGCAGCGGCAAATCCCCCACGCCTTGTCAGATGCCTCTATAGCAATCTCCCCTCTCAAGTTAATATATGGTTGTGCTTTTCTTTTTCTTTAAGAGAAATAAAGAAGGCACTGAAGAAGACCCTCTCCTTCCTGTCACTTACAGGGTTTCTCGGCCCCTGCCAGGGCACAGAGTCCCAGGACAAGGAGCGCGGCCAGGAGCTGGGCGTCCCGTGGTCCCATGTCCAGCTCAGCTGCACCCCAGGGTGGCTTGGAGAATGCAAGCCCTCGGCCAGGCGTGCTTTATAATATCCTCTCTGTTTGTCCAACAAGCACAGATAACCTTTCTTCCCTGCCCTGCGGCCCCAGCCTTTCCACCGTGGAGGCGAAGATGAGGCAAGGGGCAGCCGTGCCCTGTGCAGGCGAGGCTTCCGGGCCAGGGTGACTCCCTGCTCAGCGAGGCCTCTTCCTGCCCATGCCAGGCTGCCAGCGTGGAAAACCAGCCACGTGCAGGTCTGGGGCCAGGCACACACAGGTCACACCCAAGAAGGGATACGCCACGTATTTCTACCAATAGAGAGTGTGGGCACCGCAGGAATTTAGAAAGAACTGGGGCCAAGTTTACTGGGGAAAATGAACAGGCCAGCAGGTGGTGTGGAAAAGGCCCCTCCCTGAGGAAGGGAAGCATCTCAGAGGAGGGAAGATCTGCTCCCGGGGCTGTTAGAGCCTCCCCAGCCATGGCATGAAGCCCCTTGTCCCCTCTTCAACAGGAGGGGCGACTCTCCATGGAGACAAGGCTGACAGAGTCAACAGAGCAGCCTGGGGTGGGCAGGTTTTAATAATTTCATTTTCAGCCCACCCCTGAAAGGGGTTCTTTTTGTTCCATGGAATGCTGTACTGCTGGTAAGAGACGGCACCTGGGACAGCTGGTAAGAGATGGCAACTGGGACCCTGCCTGGGGCGGGACGTGCAGCCCCTGCCCTGCTCCGGGTAGGATGTGCTGGAGAAGGAGTCTGCAAACTGGACAGAGAGGACACAGCCAGAGGGCAGACACCTCAGAAGAAAGGGGAAGCATGGTGGGAAGGACAGAGGGACACCCGACGTTCCTCAGGCCAAAGAAATGACAAGGGTTTGGCAGTCTATTTCTGATGGCTGAGCAGTCAGGGGCCCAAAGACACAGGGAACCCAGAATCCTTGGTCTGCCACAGGGCTGTCCTCGAGGTCTGGAGAACAGGCCCCATCCTCCCTGCCCCCATCCTCTCAGCCCCCGTCCTCTCAGCCCCCATCCTCCCAGCCCCAGTCCTCCAGGCCCCCATCCTCCAGGCCTCCGTCCTCCCGGCCCCCGTCCTCCCGACCCCCGTCCTCCTGACCCCATCCTCCCGGCCTCCATCCTCCCGACCCCCGTCCTCCAGACCCCCGTCCTCCAGGCCCCTGTCTTCCAGGCTTTAGCCTCCAGGGCTCCTCTGGGTCCAGCTCAAGAGCCTCCAGGCTCACCGCTGACCGTCACCACTGGGCAGCCACAGGGACTCAATCCTTGAAAACTCTGGCAAGGTCAGTTTCCCTGTCCTACATCCCTGTCACTGAGGTCACCATCACAACATAGGTGCCTGAGTCTTCATTTTCTCTCATATTCCCACCCACCCTCCTCTCCGCTTCCTCCCCATCCTCGAGACCTCACACTGTTCACTGCAGCCCCTCCGGGATTCCTGCTGCAACCGCCTGATGCATGCTAAAGAGACCACTCATTATCGCCCACATCTCGGCCCCTCCCACTCTCTTGGTCCTGGTGGAAGCCTGCATTTCCCTGGGAAGGCTTCCCTGGAATCCTGGTCAGGCCCCCACACAGGGACACAGGTGCCCTCAGAGCTGGAAAACCATTACTCTAGATGGGACGCCTGCAGTCTAGTGGCATTGCTAGTTGAAAGTGGAGCTGTGCACAACCTCCACAACTGTACTCGGTGGCCACGCCCCATCACGTGGGCTCAGGTTGGGGGGCTGGACATGGACTTTGAGTCCCAAGTCTTCACCCTCACGCGAAACCATCCTCCCTGGAGGTGCGGCGGGGAGGGGAGCTATGTCCAGAGTCCCCCCTTGCTGTCATGTCCTGACCTTGGTGCAGCCTGTCCCCTTTGTTAGGGGTTTCAGCACCAAGTTAGAGTTCACTGTCCTGTCCTGCTAAGACTCATCACATCCCAGCCATCTTCAACCTTGTGGTGGGCGCTTCATCTACATTCACAGTCTCTCAAATTTTATTTTTCCTCATCTCTAGGAGCTCCCATCCCCACTCTATTTCTGCCACCCTCCTGTGACCACCCTCAGAACTCGAGCTCCACCTCTGGAAGAGGGTATGCAAATGTCCTTTCTGCCCAGGGTGTCCTAAGCTCCGAACATTCTCTCCGTTACTGCCACCACGCCTTTGCCTAAATCCTAAAGCCCTCCAACCCCCTAACCCCCCAGCTTCCTCTCTGGGAGCCCCTTGCCTTTCCTTCCTTCCTTCCTTCCTTCCTTCCTTCTTCTCCTGCCTGACTTCACCCACTGTCTTCCCCTCTGCTGTCCTGCACCACTGTCTCCATGCCCACACCATCTGCCCAGCGAGGCCAACACGTACCATCAAGTGTTCCCACTCTAAACACGTGATCTCAGTGCCATCCGGGCACTCAGGGCTGGCGCCCTCCTTCTTTGTGACCATCCTTCTGCATACTTTGGGGATGATACTGTCCATCAGTTCACATAGAAAGTCAACAAATGGGAACCACCATGGAGATCACCCAGGTAGACTTCTGCTTTTGACTATCGAGTCACTGGTACCAGGCTAGCTTCCCACCGTAACTCTAAAACTACATGAAGTCACTGTCTACAGATATTGAGCAGCAGGCAGCGCCAGGCAGCGATCTCCGAGAGGACAGAAACAATGTGGGGAGCCCCATGGTTTCCTGGAGACACTCTCCAGACCACAGCACAGGGAGGGGAGACTGAGGAGCACGGCAGCCCCACCGGGCTGAGGAGACAGAGGCCGGAACGGGAAGCTTCTGAGGCAGGCAGGTTTTCAGGGTAAGAGAAGGGAGCTCCAGAAATGTAACAGGGATCCTTTGAGCTTTACGTCACATACTACACTGTTCGTGCCACAAAGCAGGCAGAACAGCTCCTGGGGACAGAACAGTCACTGGGAAGGCTGAACTGAACAGCTAGTGCAGGCTTCATGGGGCTGGAAATCATCTGAGCTCTGACCAGACAGAGGTGCTGACCACTTCCAGCATTTCACAAAGGCCATGCGATAAAAGGAAGCCTGATCGGTCTAGGGGAAAGTACTAGACACCTGTTCTAACAAAACTTTAATACAAAGTCTTGCAAGAATCAAGTTAAGCTGTAAGTAAATGAACTGCTTGTATGAGTTTGCTCAGGTTGCTATAACAAAATACCACAAATTGTGCTGCTTAAACAGCAGAAATGTACTTTCTCACAATTCCAGTGGCCACAAGTCCAAGATAGGGCGTCAGCAAGTCTGGTTTCCACTGAGGCCTCTCTCTTGGCTGCAGATGACCAACCTTTCCCATACCTCACGTGGCCTTGCCACTGTGCACACACATCCCTGGTGCCTCTCTTCTTACAAGGACATCAGTCAGATTGAATCAGGGCCCACCATGACAGCCTCATTTTAACTTGATTACCCCCTTTAAGACTTTGTCTCCAAATATAGTCACATTCTTAGGCAATGGAATTTAAGGCTTCCTATATGAATTTAGGGGAAAAAAGTCAACCAATGTCATTACCTAACAGAGCAAAGCTTTCAACACTATCAACGAAGACAGTAAAATGTAAATACACAACATACCATTCCTAATGTCCAACACAAAATCAGAAGTCACTAGATGTGTGGAGAGAGCCAGGAAACATGGCCCATAATCATTAGAAAAATCAGGGAATGAAAACAGACTTGGAAATGGCATAAAATGTTCAAAGATTGAAAGAAAAAACATAATACAATAAAGGAACAAAAAGGAATTTCAATAGATACATGGAAACTAAGAATTAACCAGGTACAAGTTTTAGAAATAAAAAATACAACATCTGAAATGAAAAATACACTGTAATTTTAGATTAAATACTATTAGGTACTGCAGAGGGATGGTCAGTTTACTTGAATGAAGCCGGTGCAAGGTAAACTATCTAAACTAAAGCATGAAGTGAAAACGGCTAAACAAACAGGATTCCAATGACCTGTGGGGCAATGTGAAGCCATCTAACGTTCATGTAGTTGATGTAACAGTAGGAGAGGAGAGAAAAAATCATTTCGAGAAATACTTAATCAAGAATGAGTATCGAGTAAACACTCATTAGATGGTTTGTGAGGTTGATGAGAACTATAAACCTACAAATCTTCGAGGCTCAAAGAACTTCAAGGAAGATAAACACCAAAATAAAACCACATCACGGCACAGCATGATCCGACTCTTGAAAATCCAATGACTTAAAAAACTCTTAAAGCAGCTGGAGAAAAAGACTATGGGTTCAAAGTCCCCTCCAAACTCATGGTGAAGCTTAATCCCCAAAGGGGCAGTATCAAGAGGTGAGGCCTTTAAGAGATGATTGGATCATGAGAACTCTGTGCTCATGAATGGGTTAATCCACTCATGAGTTAATGGATTCGTGGGATGATGGATTCATGGGTCATCATGGGAGGGGACCTGCGCTCATGAATGGGTTAATCCACTCATGAGTTAATGGATTCGTGGGATGATGGATTCATGGGTCATCATGGGAGGGGACCTGGCCGCTTTATAAGGGGAGACACCTGAGCTAGCACGTTAAGCTGACCTGAGCACAGTGCCCTCACTGTGGAATAATCTGGGCTGTCTAGGGACTCATCTGAGACCCCACTAGCAAGAAGGCGCTCAAGAGATGCCTCTCAACCTTGGATGTCCCAGTCTCCAGCACTGTAAGAGATAAAGTTGATTTCTTACAAATTACCAGTTTCAACTTAGCAACAGAAAATGGGTAAAGACAAAGGCATACAGCACGGAGCGGAATGTAATAACAATAATGATTGACTTTCTCCGATAATGTGAACCAGAAGACGGTGGGATTACATGTGTACGTGTCCAGGGAAAAGTCAGAATTCTACACTCAGAAAAGTTCCTTCCAAACAATTTTCAGGGTGAACAAAAGTTTAGAGAAGCTCTCACTTGCAAATCTGCTCTTCAAGGAACTTTAAAGAAAATTTTTAAATGCTTAGGCTGAAATCATGAGCACCCCTTAACACAGGACATGAATTCCCTAGGTTGCTCCAGCCAGTCTCCACCTGGCTGAATCTGTTCAATCATGGCCTCTGCTTGGCCTCTGTCAGCGTTCGAGTTTACAACCCTGTCCAGTCTGCAGGATTTCTCACTCGATTCACTACAACTGTCTCCTAACTAGACTCTAAAATGAAAATGGTTTTGTCCCTGCCCAGGAAAAAAACAAAACTCTTGCTTACTTTTTGTAAAATAAAAACCTATGTCCCTTCTCTGTCACTCCTTGGCTCCTCACAGCCTGGAGGGCAAAGACCAAACTTCTGAGTATGAAAAGCAAGACCCTTCATGAATGAACTGGACTGCACATGTGCCGCCACCTCCTTCCATTGCCAGGCCCTGCATTATCACAAATGCGTCTGCGTTTCTTCTTGCAGCCTTTGCCCATGTGTGCCCCCCACCCCCACAGTACCCTTCCCCTACTCTTTGCCTGGTTAACACTCATCTTTCCCTCAGCTCTTAACTCAGGAGTCGCTTCCTCCAGGAAGTCTTCCTCTATTTCCTCCAGAGTAAAGATGGGTGCTCTTCACCCAGTTCCCCACAGCGCCCCTTATCTACCTGAATCATAACACTTAACCACACCCATACTGTGAGTGAGGTTTTTGCTTTTCTGGATCCTGTATTAATTGTACCAAAGATAACAGCTAACACTTACTACAGGTTTGCTTGTGCCAGGCATTATTCTAAGAATTTTGCTTTCTGCTGTTTTTACTTTTTTTAATCGTTACATCAATCCAGAGGAGGCCTAAAATGATCATCCTCATTTTATCATCACAGAGGCAAAATAGTTTTCCCAAATAACACAGCAAGCAAATGTAGGATGAGATCCAGAGTCAAGCCCATGCCTCCTTCGTTTGCATCCCCAGAATCCACCCTCAGTCTGGCACGAGGTAGATGAACAAGGGGAGTCGGGGAGAAATGGATGACGGACACCCCAGGAGTTTGGGGAACAGAAATTTGCCATTTATTTCCACACACCCTTATGTTATAGTCTTAAGCTGTCTAAAAATAAAATGCAAAAGTAACAATGGAAGGAAATATTTGTATTCTATTTTTCTTAATGAAATGTTACAAAAATGAGGCTTAATCGTTTTTCCTCACTGTATAATCTTGTCCTGAAAATAAGATATTTAGTATATCTGTTGTCAGGAGACCATTCTTCATGAATTTCTTGCATTTGGGCACATCTTGTGAATTACAAACTATCCTTATGGTGTAAGACCTAAAATTAAGGCCTAATATTAAGCGCTACCTTGACATCTGGTAAAATAAAGAGGGCCTCAAGCAGCCTAACCAACAGTTCCCCTCCCATCTCTGCTCCCATGCATAAGGTCCCCTAGCCAAACAACCCTCCCTATCAAGGCATCAGGCACCGTGCCTGCTTATCCATGAGTAGCAGATTTTAGTTTTCTGCCAGCCCACAGAATTATTTAAACAAGTCAATTGCATCCTCCTGTAGGAACCGCTGGCCACCACATCTTCCTGATACTAACCAAGCCTGCTTCCCACAGCCTTTGCTTGTTCACTCTGCTCCTGAACGCACCCTCTGTGTGGCCCCACATGGCACAGTGTCCTTAGCCCCTGGGCTACAAGGATATGGGACTCACAAACTGCTATTGTTCTCACCTATGTGGTGTTGGGGGTGGTGTGTAATCCCCCCACCAATGAAACGCATAGGAGGCAATTAACACAGTCCTTCCTTCCAGGTCTCTCTCCAAGGATGTCTGAGTCGCAACGTCTGTGTCACCACAAAGCAGTGTCCTTATGAGAAAGTGGATAAGGTGTCTCCTTCTGGAGCAAAGAGCAAGGGAGCTTACTGTCCCTTAGGAGCCTTGGATCCTAAGGCCAGGGCTTCTCTCCCATTCCCACTGTGTGTGCAGGGACCTGTCTGAGCCAGTCCCAGTTCCAGTCCCTTGGGGGTCTTGGAGGAGAACAGAACCGACACAAGTAACCTTTGTTTATGCTGTTTGCTGTAGCATGAGTAATAAAGTCATTTATCTTTGAACCAGGAATCTCCTGTCTTCTGGCAGCAACCAGGAAACTGTGGCAGACTCACCTGTTAGCTTATATATAGGAGACGATAAGCTTAGCCCTTCCTACTTCCTGACGCTGATACATTAGATCAGATGAAATGGAGAAAATCCTTCCAATACTTGCCTTTAGGTTCACTCAGTCCCCTCGTAGCTCATGCATGTGTAGCCATGTATGGTTTGCTCTAATTTAGTCTGTTTGGCTCAAACATGTCCAACTCAGGGCACTGTTAAGAGCTGAGAAGAACAAGTCAGGAATCCTTTAAGAACAGTACTCTTGGGCCGAGCGCGGTGGCTCACGCCTGTAATCCCAGCACTTTGGGAGGCCGAGGCGGATGGATCACGAGGTCAAGAGATCGAGACCATCCTGGTCAACATGGTGAAACCCCGTCTCTACTAAAAATACAAAACTTAGCTGGGCATGGTGGCGTGTGCCTGTAGTCCCAGCTACTCGGGAGGCTGAGGCAGGAGAATTGCTTGAACCCAGGAGGCGGAGGTTGCAGTGAGCCGGGATTGCGCCATTGCACTCCAGCCTGGGTAACAAGAGTGAAACTCCGTCTCAAAAAAAAAAAAAAAGAACAGTACTCTTTATTCTTGTGTTACCAGTGGGTGTCTTCTCTCTGCTTGGACTTTTAAGTCAGGGAGCCCCTTCTCCCTGATGGCCATCCGTTCTTTCTAATAAGTTATAAGGACTGAGATTTGCCAGGTGTGTGTCTCTTATGAGCTGATGCTTCCTATCAGACTCATAAAAATTAAATATTGCAACAAACCACCCTCCCTCTACTTGCAAAGAAAGGCAAGGGAGTTTCTTTAACTTAAAGTATCTTTCCCAATGACCCTATGAATATGAACTTAAGCCACAACTTAGCTTCAAGAATTACTTCCTGGTCTGACATTTGGTTCAAGACATGCCCCGAACAGAACCCTGCTGTTGTGTGGGAAATTATCTAGAAGGAATTGTGGCCTCTGAGTACATGGCCTGTGGCAGACCAGATGAGGGTGTGAAACCTGCTACTTATTAAATCGGTTGACAGCACGTAGCGGAACACGAGGGGAAAGCAGGTGGACACGTCGTGGTGGTGGGGAGGGCAGATGGACCACACACCGGAATTCCGGGCCGTGAGGCACTCTCCAGCCCTCTCCCTCTCTCCACCTTCTCCACCAGGGTCATGATAACGCAGACCTCAGTTGGGGACCAGGAGGTGGAGGGAGCCTTGGGCTGACACATGGTCTTGCTTTGTCTGAGAGACCCTGGGCGAGGGCTCCTGAGCCCAGCTGCAGCCCTGCACAATCCACAGTGCAGCCCATGTTTACGGCGCATTTCGGGGCCAAGCACACAACTCTTTCAGCCCTAAATCAGCACAGCAGCATGCAGGGGCCACCGTGTGCTGCCGATTCAGGCTGAAAGAGTTGTCAGCCTAGCATACACCATCTGTTCCCTGTGACGTGGCCTTCTGGTCCTTTTCTCTCCCCAGCGACGTTCTTGCTGTTTCCATCGTTCTCATCACACAGCGTAACTCACAGGGTAGCACTCCTTCACCGTCCACTTCGAACACGCCTCACGAATGCCACCATCTGCAGCTGACACGCCCCCGGTTTCAGGAGGTCACTTTGTCTTCCTGTCATCCACCGCAGAATTGCCTCGCCTCAACCACTGGTGAACAATCAGGACAGCACTCTGTAACAGCTTGCCCTGGCCGGGGCTCCTTGGTTGCGGTAACAGACACCACCGCTGTGGCCCAACTGTGTTCCTCTGCGTTGAAGCCGGAACCCCCAGCGCCTCAGAACGGTATTGTATTTGGAGAAGGGGACTTTAAAGAGGTGATGAAAATTGTGAAATCGAGTGTAGCCTAAAGCCGCCCCCTCATGTATTTTAGTTTGGCCTAAAGGTTTCTCTGTACATCGTGAATGTAACAGATGGAGGTGTGAACTGACCCGTAGCCTACACTTGTGTCAATCACCGAGTTTTGACCAATCAAATGTAGCCAACTGCCTGAGCCACGTTCAAGTGAGGCGACCTCGGAGCTGTGACCAGTCACTGTCTCCGCGCCTCACCTCCTTTTTCTGTGCACGTCGCTCCCCTGTCTCTGTCCGTAAATCTGCTCCCACCAAGCGGCTGTGCTGGAGTCTGGGAGCTACGCTGACTCAGGAGGCTGCCCCATGTCTAAATGGTTCATTGCTCCATTAAACTCTTTACATTTAACTCAGCTGAAGTGTTTCTTTTCTTTTTTTTTTTTTTTTTTGAGCCGGAGTTTCGCTCTTGTTACCCAGGCTGGAGTGCAATGCCGCGATCTCCTCTCACCGCAACCTCCACCTGGGTTCAGGCAATTCTCCTGCCTCAGCCTCCCGAGTAGCTGGGATTACAGGCACGTGCCACCATGCCCAGCTAATTTTTTGTATTTTTAGTAGAGACGGGGTTTCACCATGTTGACCAGGATGGTCTCGATCTCTTGACCTTGTGATCCACCCGCCTCGGCCTCCCAAAGTGCTGGGATTACAGGCACGCGCCACCATGCCCAGCTAATTTTTTGTATTTGTAGTAGAGACGGGGTTTCACCATGTTGACCAGGATGGTCTCGATCTCTTGACCTCGTGATCCCCCCGCCTCGGCCTCCCACAGTGCTGGGATTACAGGCGTGAGCCACCGCGCCCGGCCAAGTGTTTCTTTTATCAGGTTACAGTGGGGTTGTTAGGGTGGGCCCCAGTCCAGGCTGGCTGGTGTCCTTATGAGAGGAGGACATTTGGACACACAGACCCCAGACACACAGACAAGCATAGGAAAAGGCAGCACCAGGGTGCTGCCTGCAGGCCAAGGAGTGGCTTACGAGAAAAGTAGAAACTGATATGTAACTGCATTGAGCAGATCTGACGTGGAAGGCTTTTATTTTATTTTATTTTTTGGCAGAGTCTCACTCTGTCGCCCAGCCTGGAGTGGCTTTTATTTTATTTTATTTTTTGGCAGAGTCTCACTCTGTCGCCCAGCCTGGAGTGGCACAGTCTCGGCTAACTGGAGTCTCCATCTCTTGGGCTCAAGCAATCCATCCACTTCAGCATCCCTAGTAACTGGGACCACAAGCTTGCACCACACAATCAGCTAATTTTTGTATTTTTGGTAGAAACGGTTTTGTCCTGCTGCCCAGGCTGCACTGGGTGGAGGCCCAGGAACCCACAGGAAGGCAGTGAGCCACTGTGTTAACTGGCCCTGCCTGCTGTCCTTGGTGAGAGCAGCTGTTGCTGGCCATTGTGGCTGGGCCATAGGCTCACTGCTCTATGGTAGAGGGAAGATATGGGCCTTGGTAATATATTGAAATGTAACGGGAAACCCAATCATCAGTGATTTAACCCAGAAGCACACTTAGGTTTACTTAACATGATGTCTGCAGGTGGGTGAGGGGCTCAAATCAGCAGCTCAGGGTTATTAAGGCTCTAGCTCTTGGGCCTTACCTCATTATCACAGAATGGCTGCCTGCAGCACCACATCACAGCCCCATTCCACAACACACAAAGGCAGGATGCAGACACTGGCCTGGGAAGCCAGAAGTCACTTTCTTTCCTCAAGGAAGAAATTTGTCCCCAAAACCTTTAAATAGATGCCCCTGTGTCTCATGGGCCACATCAAATTGCATAGCCACTTCTAGCTAAAGGAGGGGCTGGGAAAGTGAATTTTTTTCCCCTTTCTTTGTAGAGTGCAAGTTAGGTAAGAAAGAAGGGAAGGAACAGATGGTGGACACCCAGGAAACAGTCTACTACCAGATGTCGGGGAGAAAGCCCACCTTTCTGGCACTGGGCAACCGTGGGGAGAAGGGACAGGGCACATGCCGGTTGGACTCCGAGAACCCCCAGCTTCACTCCACAGTGGGCCAGCAGGAGTTCAAGGGGCGTGGGCAGACCCAGAGGCTCCTTCACTCCACCCAGGAGTAGAGAGGGCAGGGCGGGGTGGAGCAAGGTTAAGAGGCTGAGCACTGCGTCCCCCAAAGACTGTGACCGACAGAAGCTGTGCAAATTATTAAGACAAACTGAATTTTAAGAGGAATTGGACGAGATAAAGTTATCTTGTTTTTACCTGTAATTAGCAGAGAGTGTAAGATCGGACACACCACAGATGAAAAAGAGAAGCTGAGACTTCCCTGACATCTGAGAGGTGAGAGGAGGTGTCTGTGGCCCCGACTTATGAGTGACAACATTTATTGTGACAGCTCATGTATATGCTGTTGTGTGCAGGGGACAGGGGACTTCCTGTTCCATAACCCACAGTTCCGAGGCCAGGGAAAAAGGCTGCGCTTCCTGGCGCTCCTCATGGTGGGTGCCTCCTGGCTTCTCGGCCACTTTACCTGCTTACCCAAGCGGCCAAGGGTTTGGGAGTGATTTACCGGACTGGTTAATATGGAAAGAGCTGGCCCTGCTCAGCTCTGCACCTCCCTCTTCCTCCCTGGAACCAGCTGGCTGCAGAGAGTAGGAGCTTTCCAGAGCTCCTGGGACCCCATCCCCGGTATAATTGTGCCATCTGTGCCCAGCACAAGAGCACCAGCTGTAGGGACAAGTGGGAGGAGGAGGAACCCAGGGTGCAGGTGGCTTGGGGCTTGCTCAGCTGAGGTCCTGCAGCAAGGACGACCAGGTCAAGGGACACCCTCTCCCAGTCCTCTCCGAGGTGCAGAGGGGCCAGCGGGGATTAAGAGCTATTTTGGCTTTGGTGTCTGTCCCCTGCTGTTCTACTTTCCAGTTCGTTCAGACCTCAGGATGGGGAGGGGGTTTCCTGGAGGGGTCAGCCCGTGCCGCCTTCTGTAATTTTCATAACCTGTGCTTTCAGGCATTTTGCTCCAGGTTTCATCTCCTATGCCAATTTCGATTTGGGAACACAAATACATGGAGAGGTAACTTGTGTCACTTGGCGACTGGGGCATCGGGGTGAGTAGTTAAGAAATGCTGGTCGGGCACGGTGGCTCACGCCTATAATCCCAGCACTTTGGGAGGTGGGTGGATCACGAGGTTAAGAGATCGAGACCATCCTGGTCAACATGGTGAAACCCTGTCTCTACTAAAAATACAAAAAACTAGCTGGGCATGGTGGCGTGTGCCTGTAATCCCAGCTACTCAGGAGGCTGAGGCAGGAGAATTGCCTGAACCCAGGAGGCGGAGGTTGCAGTGAGCCGAGATTGCGCCATTGCACTCCAGCCTGGGTAACAAGAGTGAAACGCCGTCTCAAAAAAAAAAAAAAATGCCAGGAGAGTTGGAGACATAAGTGTGGCTCAGACTTGCCTCTGGGGGACTCTGCGCTTTCACAGAAGGAGCCTGAGATCTGGTCCTCGGGCATCGGCACTGAGCGCTGAGAGCCAGGTGTCTCCTGCATGCCCCACCGTCCCCACTTCCCACACTCCACCACCCACGCCTGTCCTGGCTCAGGCAGCCCAGAAGACACATAACCCACTGCCAGCGGCCAAAGCGAAAGGCTGCACTTCACCTTCAAAGAAAGGAAAATCATTCATATTCTTCAAAGATTGAAAAGCACAGAATAACATCAGTCTCTTTTAATTTTCAGGCCCATTTTGAGTAGTCAAAGTCAGAGCAGTCAATCTGTGTTGAGAATCGAGTCACGGCTTCGGGAGCGTGTCTGAGGTGTCCCATTAAGGTGGCAGCCAAGCTCTGGGACTAAGCACCGCGTCAGGATGCAGGCAGATCCCCGCAGAAATGTCTAAAATTCACACTCATCTACAGGGGTGAGGGGGAGGGAGGAAGAGATGCTTTAGTGAGGATAAATATTTTCTTTCACATTTAAATGATTACAGAGTTTTTAGTTAAAAGCACCAACAGGCACATTCTTTAGAAAACACGAACTGTCAGCCAGGCACTGTGGCTCATGCCTGTTACCCCAGCTCTCTTGGAGGCTGAGGCTGGTGGATCATATGAGGTCAGGAGTTCAAGACCAGCCTGGCCAATATGGTGAAACCCCGTCTCTAGTAAAAGTGCAAAAAAAAAAAAAAATAGCCGGGCACAGTGGCACGTGCCCGTTAGCCCAGCTACTTGGGAGGCTGAGACAGAAGAATCACTTGAACTCGGGAGGTGGAGGTTGCGGTGAGCTGAGATTGTACCACTGCACTCCAGCTCCAGGGCAACAGAGTGAGACTCTGTCCCCTCAAAAAAGAAAAGATGAACTGTCTTCAGGTTTTGTCATGCCTTCCCCTCTATCCCAGGCAAGCTAGAAAGCGTAACCGACAGTGGCTCTTCACGGGCTTTTGGTCAGAGACGTGAAGAGAAGCCGGGGAAAGTCGGGTCCCTTCCCCAGCCTTTCCATCCCCGGACCTGAGTGCAGCCTGACTCAGGCTACCCCACTGCGCCACCACCTGCTGCCGAAACTCCAGGTGAAGGCACAGGCTGCTGATGCTGATCAGAGCCTTTGTGGTCTCACGTGGTTTTTCTAACTAATTCCAAATCTTCAGAGCCCAGCATGGTGTAAAAAGGCCGTACCTGCTGAAGGGACGTCGATGGTCTTAGGAGTGAAGCACCAGGGGATCCCAAGAATGGTGTCATCAAAACAGCAGCCCTTGCTTGCACACTGGGAGGCCGTGACACCAGGAAAACCACAATTCTTTCTTTCCTGGGGGGCCACTGCACACGTCTCTAAAAGCGAGAAGGTAAGAAGCAAAGGTAAGTTGTGGGCTGAGTTCCTTGAGGTTATCTTGCACACGCAGGTCCAGCTTCCTTCTCAATGACATCAGCAACCGTCAGGTGAGGCAGGTGTAAAACCCTCAGGACACGAGAGGGAGACCTGGTCCTCACCTCCTGGTGCGCAAACATTCCGCTCAGGGAAATGCAAGGTGCCCAGGGTTGTGGACTTTGCATCTTTCTGGGTCACTTATTTATTCACTCTTCAGTTTCAACAAATGATTATTAAATTTTACTCAATACATCAATATTTACTGAGCACCATTTGTGTGCATGAGAAGCAGGAGCTAGCATGGCAAAAGCCAGGCACTGTGCCACGTGAGAGGGACCCCGAAATTCAAACCAGAGAAGTTGTTATGAGTCTAAGGATCTGGGCCAGGCGCGGTGGCTCACGCCTGTAATCCCAGCACTTTGGGAGGCTGAGGCAGGTGGATCACTTGAGGTCAGGAGTTCAAGACCAGCCTGGCCAACATGGCGGAACCCAATCTTTACTGAAAATACAAAACATTGGCCAGGCACAGTGGCGCACATCCGTAATCCCAGCTACTTGGGAGCCTGAGGCAGGAGAATCACTTGAACCTGGGAGGTTGCAGTGAGCCGAGATCATGCCACTGCACTCCAGTCTGAGCAACAGAGCAAGACTCCATCTCAAAAAAAAAGAGTCTAATGATCTGATGGAGGAGAAAGCCAAGAAAATGTGAGCGAGAACACAAGGCCATCATCCAGGGCGTCCAGGGTAACCATGGCGGGGGGGGCGGGGGTGCTCCCAGGGGGGCCAATGACAAGCAGGCCGAACAAAGCAGGGGGAGCTCCCTGCAGGAGGAGGTTCACCAGGTGGAGTTGGAGCCACATGTGCAAAGGCCATTGGAGAGACCCAGGTGTGATCAGGAGCTGGAAGCCCATGGCAGGAAAGGTGAGAGGATGGGGTGGGGTGGTCTGGGAGGAGCCAACCACAAGGACTGAGCTGTTAAACAGCTTGAAGCAGGGCAGTGAGGAAGGGAGTCTAGAGGGGAAGACATGTGGACTGGCACGGCCGGCTGGGGGCCATCAGGATCTTATGCAAGAGATTCTAACAGCTTCAGGCTCCGTGGAGTCAAAGGTCTCAGAGGCAACCTGTTAGGATCTGGTGGTTGACAGCCTGCAGCAGGGATGAAAGAGGAGCCCAGAACACCCTCCCTGTCCCTGTCCCTACCTCTGTCCCTGTCCCTGTCCCTACCTCTATCCCTGTCCCTGTCTTGGGGCATAGGAGGGGGAGGAGCTCAGTCTGGCCACACTGACTCAGGTGAGGACATCCCAGTCGAGGCCAGGCGGGGATGCTTTGGTATCTCTTGTCTGCTTTGGTATCTGTGGCTTTGGTATCTGTGAACACCTCTTTGGAAAAGGTGTTCCTGGCTTGCTGGGAAGGATCCAGGTCCACCTCCCACTGCCCAGTGGCTTCTGCGGGAACCTTGCCCTTCTGAGGTCTGGCTCCATCATAAGGCAAAAGTGATCGTCGCCCACCCCGAGGAGGTTGTGGGGGCAGGATCAGTACCCCAGAGGGGGCTCCTCCTCAGGAAGGATTTCCAGCCCTGGCACGCTGCCTCCCGCACGCTCTGTCTTGCCCACTCACTTTGTCGTGTGATGGGAATAAATGGAAATGGTTTCCACACGTGAATGCACTAAATTGTATTCTAGATTTCTGTTGTAACAGGGTCATGGACCTGAGTGACCCGCAAAGAAGCTCTGAGCCTGGGGCCAGAGGGTGTGGGGGCAGAGGGGGAGGAGAGTTTGCCACGGCCTCTGTGATCCCACAGCACAGGGGGCAGGGCTGGGGGCAGGGGTGGGGGCAAGGGTGGAGGCAGATGGGCCTGGCAGGTGGCCAGCATGGGAACCCACCCCCTTGATCCTGCACAAAAGGCCACTTCCCCTCTCGGGTTCTGAGGCTCCCCTGCTCCCTGCCATGGGCTTGGGGGGCTTTCCATGGCCGCCTGACGCCATCTCCTCTTCCATGCTGCCCAAACCCACCCCTCGGGCCCGGTACCCCAGGGCATTGATCAGGAGGTAGCCGGAGGGCAATGGAGCACGGACACCACCACTGGGCACCCCCCATTCAGACCTCTCTGGAAACCCTCGCTTTGGAAACGTGGAAAGCCCTTTCTCCTGCCCCCCCCCCTTGAAACTGTGTCTAACAACAGCAGACACATTATTCAGCTCCCTGCCGCTGGCAAAGCGCAAGTCACAGGCACTGCCACACAGCATTCCCGTGACAGCCTAGGGCAGACTGTTGCTCCATTCTGCAGGTAACGGAGCTGAGATGCACACACTTGCCAAGGAAGCAAGAACAGCCTCCTCCACTCCCCAGGGCAACCGATCCACTGGACGACACCAGGCAATAGGCGTTGCCAGTCACGCACCCATGGGAGAGGTGGCTTTGACTCCCAGAGCGTGGATCCCAGAGGAGCCCAGGACCCTACAGAAGAGGGTCTCCCAGTTGGCCATTGCTGGGAGGAGCATTTGGGTCTCTCTGGGTGGGCCTTGGGACAGTCCAACCCTGGGGGAGATGTTGGCTTGAACACGCTGAAGCCCTATTCTGAGACCCCGTGCCTACGTTTCCTCTTTGAAACATGGCACTTGGGAGCATTGTATATTCTCCCCAACACAGAAAACAGCCTGGCCCAGGGACGCACCCTCCTTGCAGTGCTTCTCGAAGGCCTCCCGGGGCCCTGCACCCTGCATTATCCTCCGTTGGTTTTGCCAATCCTGTAAAATGGGTTCTACTTTTAAGGGCCTAGAACAGCACCTGGCACGAAACAGGTGCTCAAAAATATGCACGTAAAACAGTGGCTCTGGAGAAGGCTGCCCGCCCTGGCTGTGCCCTGCAGAGCAGGAAGAAGTGTGCCTTACCTGACTGGGTCTCCACCAGGGTGCTGAGGGCCAGCACGGAGACCAGGACCAGGGCACAGATCACCTTGTACTCCATGGGGGCCGTTGCCTGCTCTCTGCTCCAAAGACGACCACGAGTCAGGGATGAGACGCCATCAGAGCCCTGGATTTTATAGGGCAGGCTCTGTTTGCCTATAGAGCGTTAGATAACATTTGCCCAAGGAGGTCCCAAGACCCTCCGAGATGATAATTTCTACTGATTTTATAAAAGGTGTTTCCTAGACTCGGTCAAGCCACAGTGACGGAATTGCTGATAGAGAGGGATGACACGCAGTGAGGTCATCTTGGCTGAGGGATCTGAGATCCAGAAAGTCCCTCTTATCCTGTGGGAGTCTCCTCCGACCTGACCTTAATCCCGGCCTTACCTGTACGTGAGAGGCCCTCCCTGCAGCGTAAACATTGCACTCACTGCAGAAGTGATTCATAGAGAGGAGCAGAGATAGGCTCAGCCGTGACAGCAGCGGCTCACGGGGTGGCGGCCGTGACCTTGCAGAGGGATAAGAAGGAGCTGATGAAGCCCATTCAGTCTGCTCTGCTCTCAAATCCAAATGGACATGTGAGCTTTGAAAGTCAAGTCTGGGATAAGACAGCTGTGTCTGAACAAGACAAGAGGGAAATAAAAGGCCTGTTCCTTCCTCTTTCCCTCTGCCCCCGGGGATCTGGGGCTTCGAGCTGCATGTGTCCTCACAGCTGTTGTCCAGTTAGACATTCCCATGGCCCATGTGCATGAGCAAAGCCCTCAAGGTCCTCAAAACAGCTCCTGCTCAGGCTCCCGAGGACGGCAGCCACCACCAACCGTTCAGCAGCCTAAGCCAAGGAACTGCGTGCACGTTTTCACTTATTTATCTAAACTAATTCTTTCTTTTCTGTTCTTTTCCCTTTCAGAGTGGAATTGTTTTAATAATGAAACTGTAGCTCAGGTGGAGTGGCTCACACCTGTAATCCCAGCACTTTGGTAGGGCGAGGCAGGCTGATCATTTGAGGTCGGGAGTTCAAGACCAGCCTGGCCAACATGGTGAAACCCCATCTCTACTAACAATACAAAAATTGGCCTGGCGTGGTGGCAGGTGCCTATAATCCCAGCTATTCCAGAGGCTGGGTCAAGAGAATCACTTGAGCCCGGGAGTGGAGGTTGCTGCGAGCCAAGATTGCACCACTGCCCTCCAGCCTGAGCGACAGATTGAGACTCCTTCTGGGAGGGGTGATACGGGGGTGGGGGAGGAAAAACAATTATACACAAGAACTGCCATCAAAAACTGACAACGTGAACGTAGCTCACTCCCCTGTGTCTATGGGGCTCCCTCCCCGGTTGGTCCCTGGACTCCCTCCTCCTCTCACGCCTCCCCAGTTGGTCCCTGGACTCCCTCCTCCTCTCACACCTCCCCCGTTGGTCCCTGGACTCCCTCCTCCTCCCACGCCCCTCCAGTTGGTCCCTGGACTCCCTCCTTCTCCCACGCCTCCCCAGTTGGTCCCCTGGACTCCTATATTTTAAAGGACAGCCTCCCGCTCCCCTGCACCATGCCTCGCTCCACTCCCTGCTTGGGGGTTTTTCTCCGTAGCTCTTATTACCTCCTGGTGGATAAAACAAATGACTGACACGTTCTGATTGTTGTTTGCGCTCCTCCCCGCAGTAGACGGGAGGGCCCGTGGGAGCAGGGGTTCTCGTCCCTTAGTTCATCGAGATGGCCCCAGACCCTAGAACAGCGGCTTCAGTTGACTTTCAAGAAACGGCTGCTGAAGAACTGAATGAATAAACGGACAATGTGAGAAACATTCTCTTCAGTGAGAGGTCCGGCCCTGAGGAAGAGGCATGCTAGCCTCACAAAGGCACTTTCTTTTCTTGGGTGACCTAGTCAGTACATTTCTGCAGCCCTCTGGGAGAGGAGCCTGGGCCAGAGTCGGGGCTGCCATGTTCCCCTTTGCTCCACCCCAGGACCCAGCCCCTCCTTCCGCGGCTGCCACTCCTGCGCCGGGGTCTCCAGGAGAGGCCTGACCGCAGGACCCGGGGAGGGGCCAAGGCTCAGAGTCCTCTGTGGGCAGCTTAAGTTTACTGAAGACAGGACGGGGGCGCCAGGCCTGGGGTGGTGCTCATGGTGACAGTGGTTTTCCCTGCTCTAATTTCTGGAATCAGAATGGGGGCTCTTGGAAATGGGTTGTAAATTGCACAGTCATTTGGTGAAAAGGTGGGCAGTGTTTGGTGAGGTTTAAGCCACGCAGATTTTATAGCTCGGCAAACTCTGCTGGTTCCAGGCTGGGTCTCTTAACCCAGCAACGTGTTCATGATTGGGCGGAAGAAAACACAGGCAAAGATAACTCTTGTTAGTGTCGTTTGCAGCAGCTGGAGACAGGGAAAGAAGGAAGGAAGGAAAGGAGGGAGAGAGAGAAAAGCAAAATCAATGTTTATTAGCAAAGAAAAGGGAAAGTGACATTAAAAAGCAATGCAGTTGTCCCTTGGTACCCCTGAGTTATTGGAATTCACTCAGGGTGGCTGGCAAAGTATTAGGAAAATATTAGGGAAAGTTATAGATGATAGTCTCAAACCTTTTGGAAGGCCCAAAGGTTTTACTGGGACAGGCTAGAGGCAGCCAGCTCATTTACATTAGATTAGGGAAAAGCAGACATGATAAGAGGCCTTCCCAGTTCATCCTGTCCACCACACATCCCTTCGTCTCGACTCTGTTTACTAATGTAAACTTTGTGCTGATGGGCCTCGCAGGGGGAAATCAAAGGTGAATTACCACAAACAGTGTTTACTTTGGGCCCCAGAACCTAAAGCTTTTATCATTCATAAAACCATTCTTTTAACCATGTTAATTATCACAAGTGTGTTGACTTAGAACCTCTGTTACGAAATCTTTACTGAAAAAATATGAGGACAGGACAGGGGGTCTTGGTCAATTAGTGGCAGTTGCCCTCTGAAAGCAGCTGATGACCATCCTTAGCCCACTTGAATCACTGAAATAAGCGTGAGAGTGCATTCATTCACCCATCATTAAGTCAGAGTCTGGAGCACAGACCTCCACAGGTGGGGATTGACTTCTCACTGGGGACTGGTTTCAGGACCCCCTAAGGATGTCAAAATCCATAAATGCTCAACTCTCTGGTGTAAAATGTCATCATATGTGCATGGAAGCTGTGTGTATCCCCCCATGCACCTGATTTCAGACCCCAGGTGTAAAATGACATAGTATGTGCATGGAAGCTATGTGTATCCCCCCATGCACCTGATTTCAGACCCCAGGTGTAAAATGACATAATATGTGCATGGAAGCTATGTGTATTCCCCCCATGCACCTGATTTCAGACCCCAGGCCCCCAGAGCTGTGCAGGAATCCACCTCTGCTGTTTGAGCCACTCAGTTTGTGGGACTTTAGACAACACCCCAGGAAATTAACACAACTAGAGTGACTCTGCACTGGGAAGAGGAAAGTATTGAGACTCTGAGCGCATTGCATTTTAGCTCTGAACTGACACCATTCACAGACCCAGACCCCATGGTGGTTCACCAAAGGGTACAGCTTGTGGGTTGGAGGTGACAGGGGGAGTCTGGGCCCACACAGGTCTCACAATGGGTCCAATAAGGTCACACATCTTTCTCTGGAGGAAACAGATACCTACAGACACAGAAAGTGGAAATCGGTGTCACCTTTTCAGAAATTAACATGATACTTTGTATCAAGAGTCTGAGGAAAAGTCCACTCTTAGACCCAGTAAATCTACATTGGTAAATGTTCCCCCATCCAAATCCTAACCAGGCCAGACTCTGCTTAGCTTCAGAGATCAGACAAGATCAGATGCATTCAGGTGGTATGTCCATAGACCATGTTGGTGGGTATTCTAATGAAAGAATCCTATGCCTGGGAAAAATCACTTTGCATGAAGGTGTTCATAAAAAAAATCTTAGTTCATAAAGAAAAATTGTAATATGAGGAATTATTAACTAAATGTTAGTTTAGCTCCATGAGGAAATATTATGGAACCCTCACTAGCATATTTCTGTGGAATTTGCAATAACATGGAGTATTTTCATGCTTCAGTGTTATATCAAAAAGAACAGGATACAAAACTTAACAAACCACTCAGTAGAAAAAAGCAGAAAAAAAGAAAATATACCAGTGGGTGTCAGTGAGTGCTTAAGTATCAGTTGTGCCTTTTTCCTTGGATTCTGACTTCCTATTTGCTGAAATATGAGCATAATTAACTTTTACAATGGAAAAATGCCGGGTGCTTCCAGATAAAATGTACCTATTTAGCTCTCCCCAAAAAGAGAAACAGAGAGGAGTTCCCCTACCTTCCCTAGTTGATGACTCAGTGAGTAAGAGATGGAGCCAGGTGTTTAACTTTGGGCTTCTCTCTGCAGGCCATGCCCCATGACACACTTGCCCCATGACCTGTGTCCTCACACCTTCCCTAAAGTTAAACACAGGTCTGAAGTCGTGGTGTGAGCGGCCCGTAATCTCTTAGATTTTAGCACCTGCTGGGAGAAGCTGCCCATTCCTGCCCTTTGATTCCTCCTCGTCCCACCCAACAAATCCCAAAGGTTCACTCAGTACAAACCAGTGAGGTGCAGATGTGCCTATGGAGGGAGGAGAACACATCTGGCCCCATCAACGGTAAAATGGCCACCACCCCTCCTCTCCATGCTCCCTGCCTCTCACAGCCACCTGCTGCAGATCCCACCACCCTTCCTGCTCAGAGGGACACGGCAAGGCAGAGCAGTCCTTCCATTGTCATGGCTCCAAAAGCCAAGAAAGCATAACCGTGGCCTCCAAGGAACTGAGAACTGGGAGTGAGACCTCACTCACATCAAATGTCGAAGAGACAAATACGACAGAAGCAAAGGGGAAAAGATTTCCTATTTATTTATTTATTTATTTATTTATTTATTTATTTATTTTGAGACGGGGTTTCACTCTTGTTACCCAGGCTGGAGTGCAATGGCATGATCTCGGCTCACCGCAACCTCCACCTCCTGGGTTCAGGCAATTCTCCTGCCTCAGCCTCCCGAGTAGCTGGGGTTACAGGCACGTGCCACCATGCCCAGCTAATTTTTTGTATCTTTAGTAGAGACAGGGTTTCACCATGTTGACCAGGATGGTCTCGATCTCTTGACCTCGTGATCCACCCACCTCGGCCTCCCAAAGTGCTGGGATTACAAGGATTCCCTATTTAATGCATGGTGTTGGGAGAACTGGCTAGCCATATGCAGAAAATTGAAACTGAACCCCTTCCTTACACTTCATACAAAAATTAACTCAAGATGGACTAAATGTAAAGATTTAAATGTAAAACCCAAAACTATAAAAACCCTAGAAGAAAATCTAGGCAATACCATTCAGAACACAGCATCAGCAAAGTTTTCACGATGAAAATGCCAAAAACAATTTCAACAAAAGCAAAAATTGACAATGGGATCTAGTTAATGAGTTTCTACGATCAGAGCAAACAGACACTCTACAGAATGGGAGAAAGCTTTTGCAATCTATCCGTCTGACAAAGGTCTGATATGCAGTCTAAGGCAACATAAACAAATTTACGAGAAAAAAACAACCCCATTAAAAAGTAGGCAAAGGACATGAACAGACACTTCTCAAAAGAAGACATGGCTGGGCGTGGTGGTTCACCCCTGTAATCCCAGCACTTTGGGAGGCCGAGGCAGGTGGATCACAAGGTCAAGAGATCGAGACCATCCTGGTCAACAAGGTGAAACCCTGTCTCTACTAAAAATACAAAAATTAGCTGGGCATGGTGGTGCGCGCTTGTAGTCCCAGCTACTTGGGAGGCTGAGGCAGGAAAATTGCCTGAACTCAGGAGGCGGAGGTTGTGGTGAGCCGAGATCACGCCATTGCACTCCAGCCTGGGTAACAAGAGCGAAACTCCGTCTCAAAAAAAAAAAGAAGACATTCGTGTGCCTGACAAACGTGAAGAAACCTCAACATCACTGATCCTTAGAGAAATGCAAATCAAAACCACAATGAGACGTCATCTCAGGCCAGTCAGAATGGCGATTATTAAAAAGTCAAGAAACTACAGATGCTGGAGAGATTGCAGAGAAAAAGGAATGTTTTACACTGTTGATGGGAATGTAAATTAGTTCAACCATGGTGGAAAACAGTATGGAGATTCCTCAAAGATCTAGAAGCAGAAATATTATTTAACCCAGCAATCCCATTACTGGGTATATATTCAAATGTAAATCATTCTATTATAAAGTACATACATGTGTACGTTCATTGCAGCACTGTTCACAATAGCAAGGACATGGAATCAACTCAAATGCCCATCAGTAATAGACTGGATAAAGAAAATATCATACATCTACATCATATGCAGCCATTAAAAGGAATTAGATCATATCCTTTGCAGGGACATGGATGGGGCTAGAAGCCATTATCCTCAGCAAACTAACACAGGAACAGAAAACCAAATACCAAATGTTTTCACTTATAAGTGGGAGCTGAATGATGAGAACACATGGACACATCGTGGGGCACAACACACACTGGAGTCTGTCGGGGGGGGATGGGGTGGGCTGAGGGAGAGCGTCAGGAAGAAAAGCTAATGGCAGTTTGGCTTCATACCTGGGTGATGGGTTGATCTATGCAGCAAACCACTGTGGCACATGCTTACTTATGTGACAACCTGCACATCCTGCCCGTGTACCCCAGAACTTAAAATAAAAGTTGAAGAAAAGAATAGTAATTCTATTATTGGTCATTTAGATTGCTTACAATTTTTCACCATTAAGGAAGGTTTCTTTTGATGGACATCTTCACACAAAGCGGTTTTCCTGTGTTTAGGATTCTACACAGGTATGTCTCAATTCGACACAATTCCACACCCTTCTTTCCAGCCACCCCCGGATGTGCCAAGCTGCAGTTACTGAAACTGCCAATACTCAGGCACAGCTCCAACCAGGCTAGAATGCAGTCCTGCTCCTCCCAGTGGGTACCTTTGGAATTAAGCTGCTGACTCCTCACCAAGGTCTCAGCCTGGGGTAGCATGGACACTGCAGATTCCCATTCATTGCCACCCGAGTCCCTGCAGACAGTGGACTGGGCCAGCCCTGTTCCTCGACACCATGTCCCTTCCTCCCTCCCGCCCGCAGGCACTGCTGGAGCTTTGCCTCCCTGGACACCGCCCCGTCCTGGTCATGTACTGGCTGGTGCAGCCCAGAGACCCCTACTCCCATGACCCATGTACTCCCTCTGGCCATCCTGCCACCGCCCTGGCCTGAACCCCGTGGACATAGCCCCAGTGGGAGTCAACTCATGTCTACCCAAGACGTAAATGTGTGGTGAAGTTTTATTTCAGATGTGAGGATGTTGTGTGGGACTGATGACAAACAGTCCCTGCTTCTACTGAGGAAAGGTCAAGAGCTACGAATTATCTGCAAGGAGAATGTCCCAAGGATGGTGGTGACCCATCCCTGGTACTGCTCCAAGGCCTGGTCTCACCATGATACTCTATGAGTCCCAGAGATAAAGACGTGGTGAAGCAGAGGCCAGAGTCTCCACTGGTTTCGTGAGCCATCAAGACTGACCAAGAGGAAGACTTTGGTTTGCTGGACAAAGGCCCAGGATTTGATCATCTCTAAAGACACTATTTCTATTCTATTCTAAGATACTTTATAACCATGTCTTCCGTTGTAAATAACTTCCTCTAAATGTAGGTACAGAGCACAGGGCTCTGAAGGCCAGGACAGCCTGACCACGTCCATCATCCACGTCCATCATCCATCGGTGGGGGGTGCATGTGTATTGCGCCGCCTGGGTGAGTCCTATCTCATCAGTTGTGCCTTTATCTGAGTCTCTGTGTCCCTGCTGTAGGGTCCAGCCCTGCAGGGTTCTGTGAGCCCCTCCCTGCTGGTGCGGAGATGAAAAACTGTAGAAATAAAAGACACAGACCCAGAGGTAGAGAAAAGAGAGTTGGGGCTCGGGGTCCACTGCCAACCACAGTGTGGAGACCTGCAGTGGCCCCGGGGGCCTGGATGCTCTGACTTTCACTGAGTACAACGCAGGGGGCAGGGAAGGTCGGGTGCGGTAACCGTGGTCAGTGACAGTGTCAGGTAAATCACGGGTCCTGGGGACAGGGGCCCAGGACTTTTAAGTAGCCGAGGGGAGGAGAAAACCTAACGTGTCAGCGCTCTTTGCATATTTCTCAGAAATGTCGAGGACATTAAGATGATGTTACTATCGTTAATTCTTATCTTCTGAGAAAAAGACAAACCAGGTGCAGAAGCCGAGCCTGAGAGTGGACACGGAGCACTACCGCTAAGGCACGGCGTCACCTAGAGACAGGGGACCCCCGATGTCTGCGGGCCTCCCTGACAGGCGTCAGGCCAACCGCAAGAGCGTGGAGAAGCGGAGTTTTCCCCAGACTTGCCCAGAAAGGAGACGTCTCAGCCATCTTGGACGTCTCCTTCCCTAGCTGGCTAAACAGCGGGCGCTTTCCCAGTGCTGGCGCTGCCACACAGCCGAGGCGCCCTCCAGCAGCCCTTATGTGGTGTCACAGAGGGCTTAGAGCATCCTGCCTTAGGATCACTTGGTTCACAATGTCACCTCAGTTCCATGCTTCATAACCTGATAGTCATTAATAAAATTAAAGGTTATGCTGAGTGTATTTTTGTAAGTGAGGAACTTTAAGATTATACATGATTATATACAGGAACAACTATGTGCCTACATTTCTAATTCTTTTCTAAATCAGTATTTATATGGTAACAGACTGAGGCTTCAGACCCGTGCCACGGCACTTGCAGGGTTTTGCCCCCAAACCTGCTGTGCTGTGTGTTTGGAGGACAGAGCCCTGACAACAGGCGTGACCTCTGCTGCCTGTCTGAGGGGCCGTCAGACTTCCACGTCTGTGCACACTTCACACCTGCAGAAGACACTGAAGATGTTTATACCACTTTGTTTTTTTGAGATGGAGTCTCACTCTGCCACCAGGCTGGAGTGCAGTGGCGAGACCTCAGCTCACTGTAACCTCTGCTTCCCAGGTTCAAGCGATTCTCCTGCCTCGGCCTCCCAAGAAGCTGAGACAACAGGTGCGCACCCCCACGCTCAGCTAATTTTTGTATATTTTAGTAGAGACAGGGTTTCACCATGTTGGCCAGAATGGTCTTGATCTCTTGACCGCGTGATCTGCCCGCCTCGGCCTCCCAAAGTGCCGGGATTACAGGCATGAGCCACCGCGGCTGGCCACCGATTTTGTCATTCGACTTGTTGCTAGAAGTTTGTGCAAAAGCAAGTAGCCAAAACGGTCCCTCCCAGCAACAGTCCCGCTTCATCCTCCTAACAACCCTAAGATTTAGCTAAGACAGGTTGTGAAGGAGGACTCTGGAAAAGGGGGACTTAAGGAGAATGCCTGATTTACATGATCCTTCTGGGTGCAAGGCCTGGACCCCCAGACTTCCTATTCCACCCCGGGTTCACTCCCCATGCTCTCTGGTGGCACTTACTCCCTCTTGGGCCCTCCTCACCGCTTGAGAACCACTGAGGCATCTCCCAAAGGCACACGGGCGCTGTCCTCAGAAAGCGTGGCTATGGTAGTGCTGCTCAGCAGTCCTCCAGGGTGTCGCCTGGCATGTGAGATGCATGACTTCATTTTTAAACACATGTTGGAGGAGATCCAAGGATCTCTGTCACACTGCCCTCCCTCGTTTGTACCCTCACATACTTTCTTCAGCGGGAGAGGAAGAGGTGGCTGTGTTCCCTCAAGCTGAGAGCTGAACGCGGCCAGGCTCCCCGTGAGACACTCATCTTTAATGCACGTGGCAGAGAATGTTTGAAGTCCACTCATCTGTCCGTTATGTTCTATTTTTAAATTTTGGCTTTATTAAGGGGATGGAATGTTTAGAAAGCTCCTTTGTAGGTCTACCCTTCGTCTTTTTTCAGTTTTCCACATAAGGAGACAGTGCAAAAACATTTCCCAAGACCGATGAAAGCAGCAAGTTCGCTTCTGAGGCCCAGACCTCCATGGGCCTGATCTTTCCTGCCTCAGCCAGTACTGAGGATGGCATGATGAAGAAGCTGAACATGGCTGGAGGGGAAAACATGGGGTGTGTGTACCCTCAAATGCGTTACGACAATTTCCTCGCTCTAAAAACTATTTTCCATTTAAAATGTTCAGAGGAATTAGTCCTCACCAAACAGCAAAGCTCCAAATTACACAGAAGAAAATGGATAGAGCAGAAAGGAAGAAGAGATGCGTCCACAGTTAGAGTGAGAGACTTCAAGACTCCCTCACAGCAACAGACACGGACAGAACTACCAGACACAAAATCAGCAAGGATCTGGAAGACCTGAACTGATTAACCAATAGCATTTCATCGATATTTATAGGACATTCCACCCGACAGTAACAGAATACACATTTTTCTAAGCATCCATGGAAATCCACAAGGATAGAGCATATATATCCCAGGCTCCTGGTGAAGACAGTGATTGGCAAGTGGCCACAGCACATGTGAAGGGAACCACAGATCTCAGCAACTCCTGTGACCCTCTGGCCACTGCTCACACCCTCCAGCCACGGCTCACTTCCTGCGGCCAAGGCTGACTCCCTCGGACCACCACACACACCTCCATACACTGTCCACTCCCTCCGGACACCGCTTACACCCTCCAGCCACTGCCAACTCCTTCTGGCGACTGGTCACACCCTCTGGCAACCACCCACTCACCCTGACCACTGGCCACACGCTCTGGCCACTGCTCAAACCCTCTGTCCAGGTCCCACATCCTCTGATCACCACTCATTCCCCCGGCCACCGTTCACTCCCTCTGGCCACAGCCCACACCCCTTCAGCCACCGCTCACTCCCTCTGGCCACCACTCATTCCCTCTGGCCACTGCTCAAAACCTCTGGCCACGGCTCACACCGTCCAGCCACCTCTCATATCATCTAGTCACCGCTCACACTCTCTAGTCACTGTACACTCCCTCAAGCCACCACTCACACCCTCCATCCAGGTCTCACAGCCTCCAGCCACCGCTCACACCCTCCTTCCAGGGCTCACAGCCTCCAGCCACCACTCACTCCCTCCGGCCACCACTCACTCCCTCTGGCCACCGCTCACTCCCTCCGGCCACCACTCACTCCCTCCGGCCACCGCTCACTCCCTCTGGCCACTGCTCACTCCCTCCGGCCACCACTCACACCCTCCTTCCAGGGCTCACAGCCTCCAGCCACCGCTCACACCCTCCGGCCACCACTCACTCCCTCTGGCCACCGCTCACTCCCTCTGGCCACCGCTCACTCACTCCGGCCACCGCTCACTCCCTCTGGCCACCGCTCACTCCCTCCGGCCACCGCTCACTCCCTCTGGCCACCACTCACTCCCTCCGGCCACCGCTCACTCCCTCCGGCCACCACTCACTCCCTCTGGCCACCGCTCACTCCCTCCAGCCACCACTCACACCCTCCGGCCACCACTCACACCCTCCTTCCAGGTCTCACAGCCTCCAGCCACTACTCACTCTCTCCGGCCACCGCTCACTCCCTCCAGCCACTGCTCACTCCTACCACTATGCCTGGTCTTGTTCTGCTTTTGAGTTTTGTGTCTGACATGAGCTGATGCTACCCTGCTGAGCACCCATTCCAGCAGAAGAATGCCACGTCCACAATGCGCACAGGACAGATGACAGTCATGGAGCCCCTGGAATTCAGTGTATGATTTCCATCCACATGACCAGTCAGCATCCACTCAGACACGCCAGACAGTGAGGGAAGAAAACAGATGTACTTTGGAATCAAGGGACAATAATACATCAAGCACCAAATGCCACAAAGAAATCATGAAAATAAGCCTTAAATGAGTCACTCCTAGATTAAGTTCCCCGCGTGTGAAGATGAGTCTTGGAAGTAGAAAGGGTGGGTTTGGTTCTGGTCCTAGAGAAAAACGCACAGGCAGCTGGACCTACAGTGACCGAGCTGCCGCGGTTGTGCCCGGGGCGTCTTTACTGAGTGGCTGTTGGAGGCTTTGCACGTGAAGTCACCTAACTGCTTATCCCGTCAGGAATTTTGCAAGAGCCCTAGAGAGAAAACCAAATGGACGGGTGGGAAAGGCCACACGTGCGAGCTGCTGCTGCTTTTGCTCTTAGTGAAGATCAGAAAGGAGCTCCAGGCTAGGCGTGGTGGCTCACACCTGTAATCCCAGCACTGTGGGAGGCGAGGCAGGCAGGTCATTTGAGGTCAGGAGTTCGAGACCAGCCTGGCCAACATGGTGAAACCCCTGTCTCTACTAAAAATACAAAAATTAGCTGGGCATGATGGTGCGCGCCTGTGGTCGCATCTACTTGGGAAGCTGAGACAGGAGAATCACTTGATCCCAGAGGCGGAGGCAGCAGTGAGCAGAGATTGCCCCACTGCACTCCAGCCTGGGTGACAGATCAAGACTCCATCTCAGAAAAAGAAAAAGGAAGAAGCTGGAAGGTGGTGCTAGAATCAGATGGGGTGCCTGTTTCGGGTCGGCTGCTGGTGCCGGAACGCAGAGCTCCCAGGGCGTTTGCTCATGTGCAAGGTTCCACACAGGAGTCCGGGGAGGACCAGGCTGTCTTCATCACCACAGGAGCTCAGGTGGCTACTTGGGTCCCTCTTCAGGTTTTTAGGTCCCTCTAAAAATGAAAACAAACGTGTTATTGTTTGTAGCACTTCCAGCCATCTGTCCAACGTTGTGATGGAGCAGGCACCTGCATTTTGCCCTACAGGGATGGTGGGGCTCTTCTCCATGGTGAAGACAAGGTTGGCCCCCTCCTGGGGGGACCAGGATCCTGCCATTCTGAGCGGATCCTGGGCAGGGACGAACAGGTCTGACCAGCAATACACCAGCTCTACATCTCCGCCTGCGACAGCCCGTCACTTCCACAGGGACCTTCCAAACCTTGGCGTTGTGTTCCTAAGTTCTGGTTTCAGTCAGAACAATTTTGTTTTAAGCCCCAACTAGATAGAGGAAAGTGCTGGGTGAAAATGAAGATGAGGCTGGGCACAGTGGCTCACGCCTGCAATCCCAGCACTTTGGGAGGCTGAGGCAGGCGGATCACGAGGTCAAGAAATTAAGACCATCCTGGCCAACATGGTGAAACTCTTTCTCTACTAAAAATACAACAGTTAGCTAGGCGTGGTGGTGTGCACCTGTAGCTCCAGCTACTCAGGAGACTGAGGCAGGAGGATCGCCTGAACCCGGGAGGTGGAGGTTACAGTTAGCTGAGATAGTGCCATTGCACTCCAGCCTGGCAACAGAGCAAGACTCTGTGTCAAAAAGAAGGAAGGAAGGAAAGTAAAAAGGAAGGAGGGAGGGAGGGAGGGAGGAAGGAAGGAAGGAAGGAAAGAAGGAAGGAAGGAAGGAAGGAAAGAAGAAGGAGGAAAAAAGGAAGGAAGAAAGGTGGGAGGGAGGAAGGAAGGAAGGAAAGAAGGAAGGAAAGAAAGAAAGTAGGAAGGAAGGAAGAAGAAAGGAAGGAAGGAGGGAAGAAAGGAGGGAGGGAGGAAGGAAGGAAGGAAAGAAGGAAGGAAGGAAAGAAGGAAGGAAGGAAAGTAGAAAGGAAAGAAGAAAGGAAGGAAGGAAAGAAGGAAGGAAGGAAAGAAGGAAGGAAGGAAAGAAGGAAGGAAGGAAAGAAGGAAGGAAGGAAAGAAGGAAGGAAGGAAGGAAAGAAGGAAGGAAGGAAAGTAGAAAGGAAAGGAGAAAGGAAGGAAGGAAAGAAGGAAGGAAGGAAAGAAGGAAGGAAGGAAAGAAGGAGGAAAAAAGGAAGGAAGAAAGGAGGGAGGGAGGGAGGAAGGAAGGAAGGAAAGAAGGAAGGAAAGTAGGAAGGGAGGAAAGAAGGAGGGAAAAAAGGAAGGAAGAAAGGAGGGAGGGAGGAAGAAAGGAGGGAGGGAGGGAGGGAGGAAGGAACAAGAACATGAAGATGAGGCGGTGAGCATGCCACCAACTAGCAGACAGGACACTTCCCTGCAAGACAGTGAGCCCTTGGAAGGTCCTCGCATTGACATCCCTCACAAGGGAACACCTGAAATGCACAGTGGGCCTGCTGGAAACCTTCCTGAGAAAGGGAGCGTCTTCTGGGTCTGCCCTAGGAAGCCTGGAGAGAGACTTAGGAAAGGGCATGTCTGAGGCCGCAGCATCTCACGCAGGCAGTGGCGTGTGGAGGCAGCGGACGACTAAGGTGTTCCGCAGGCAGCAGGGGCTCCAGGCACGGCGGGAGCCAGCCAGCGTCAAGATCAAACTCCTGCACCCCAGCTTCGCCGCAACAGGGAATCTACCTCCAACCCCCTCCCAGGGTTTCTCAGTGTGCCCTGAAGCCCCCGAGTGACAAAATCATCAGGATCTTCACCCCAGACCTCCCAATCAGACTCCCGAGAAACAGCCTGTAATCTTCACAGTTAACAAAGGGGCCTATGCACCTCTAAGTCTGAGATATGTTGATTCTGCAGTGCAGTCACGCTGGGGCCACATGGGGGTCTGATGTGACTCTGGCTCTGCCCGTGTTAGTGGGGGGCCTCATGCAGGTCGCCTCCTCTGCAGTGCAGGGAGGGTCCCGGGCTCTGCCGCCCAGGGCGGGGCTGACAGCGGAGAGCTGAGGCGGCCCTGCCTTGGCAGGGTTGTGAGCCGGCTCCCCAGGCTGATTTTGAAGCTTTGTCTCCAGCTCATGCAGGACAGCTGAACACATGGGAGTGGCCTTTGCTGCCTTGCGCCTTCAGTGTCTTAAGGGGGACTTTTAGGGTCACCAGCTCAGTGCTCACTGCTCAGTCCCATGAGCGCCTCCATGCACTGCAGACCCAGCACAGAGGACTGGCTTCTCCTTTTCTGCCCTCTGCGCTCTGCGCCCACACGGCCCATGTGCATTCCAGGCTCCCACGGCACCCTGAACAGTGAGGAGGTCTCCATTCAGCTGTCCATCCCGGTCCTTTCTACACATGGGCAGGCTGAGCTGAGCTTTCTATTGAAGGGCACTGCGGGCCACTCAGTGCCCAGTACGGGGCCAAGCTGCCTCTCCAAGCAAGGGGAGCAGAGCAGGCACTTTCCACCCAGCCGAGCACATCTCAAGGGTTGGGGTCGGCTCAGGGCTGAAGCGCAGCAGTGCTGGAGGTGAAACCAGGCCACGTCTCAGTCCCAGGCCTCACCGTGTGCTGTGGGCACCAGTTTGTAGTTTCTCATTTAAAGCACAAAATCAATGAGAGCAAAATGGGAATCAGTGGCTGAGGCACATTCAGCATTTGATGTCCTCTCTTGGTCAATTGTTTCAAATTAAAGGCGCTTTGTAAAAGGTCTTTGAGCCTTAGAGACAGAAAGCTGACTGGTGGGTGCCAGAGGCTGGGGTGAAGCATGGAGCGGGGAGTGACCGCCTGCTTCGAGGGGCCCACGTGTCTTGGGAGATGAGGATGCTGGGAACCGGCAGAAGTGGTGGCCACACAGGCCTGGGAGTGCGCTGAGTGCTACGGGGCTGTTCACTTCAAAATGGTGAATTGTGGGTTACGTAAATTTCACCTCAATTAGGGAAAAAAACGTACTCACTTCGACGTCATTCATAGTTCCCGGAAACTACAACTTTAAGCAAAATGACATATAATGAAACCAATGTTTTTCCCCATCGACTTTATAACAAAATTGCGTTGCCAGCAAGGACGCTGCTGGAGGGCCCGCGCTGCTTCTCCCAAAGCCGCAGTTCCCAGGGCCCCATCGGCCGCATTCCGTGAGGGCCTCCTGTGTTTCAAACCATCCCAAGGACTGGGTGAGACTTCATCTGAGACGGAGCTATTGAATGTTTGCCCAGCAGCCACATGAGGAGGGCACTGTGCCCACCCACCAGCGGGCAGCCGCCGGGGTCCCAGAGGCTCCTTCTTCCTCTTCCACCGTCTCAGGGTTCCCCTCCCTGCCCGGGTCCTGCCAAGCCGGCCTTGCTGCCGGGTGCCCCCTGTAGGCCCCTCCTACTTCCTCCCACCCCTGGCCCTCAAGACCCACCCACCCCCACACCACCGCCATGCAGAGCTCCCCAAGCCCCTCCTGACAGGGAACGCTGCCTCTCATCCCTGGCTCCCAGTGAGGTTCCAGCTCCTCAGTGGGCAGGCTGGGTCCTCTCCCGCACTGCCTCATCCCCCGCCCCCCCACCCCTCCCACTCTCCCTGCTCCTGGCACACAGGGACACACCCCACCCACCCCCGTCCCAGCAGAGCTCCTCCTTGTCGCCTCCTGCTTTCCCTGTGGTGAGGCTCCTTCTTCCTCCCGGCACCTGCCAGAGCTGCCCAGGACTAGCTGTGATCTCTGTTTTCAGCCCATGAGTCTGACACCCTGGAGCCACCAAATCATTGCTTCAGAATCGACAAGCACTCGGATACTCCCTCGTTCTTCTTTTTTTTTTTTTTTTTTTTTTTTTGAGACGGAGTTTCGCTCTTGTTACCCAGGCTGGAGTGCAATGGTGCCATCTCGGCTCACCTCAACCTCCGCCTCCTGGGTTCCGGCAATTCTCCTGCCTCAGCCTCCTGAGTAGCTGGGTTACAGGCACGAGCCACCATGCCCAGCTAATTTTTGTCTTTTTAGTAGAGACGGGGTTTCACCATGTTGCCCAGGATGGTCTCGATCTCTTGACCTCGTGATCCACCCGCCTCGGCCTCCCAAAGTGCTGGGATTACAGGCGTGAGCCACCGCGCCCGGCCCTCCCTTGTTCTTTATAGCAAGACCAGGCTGCATTTAACGGACCCTAGAGGTCAAATGCCAGAAACCAGCTGAGCTGCGGAGGGCACTGCACCCACCTCCATCTGCTCGTGGATCCAGTCCAGGAAGGAGGTGATGCGGGTATAGACCCCAGGCTTGTTCACCTCAGCGCAGCCAATGCCAAAGCTGGTCGCTCCCACCAACTTCCACAGCCTCCTCTCTTGACACACGAGGGGCCCCCCACTGTCCCCCTGAGTAAGAGAAAAGAAGCAAAGGTCAGGGGACAGGCACTGCCCTGCAGGCTGCTTGCTGTAAGGGTGGGACCCTCACGATGTCACAGTGGATGACCCAGGTTACAGAAGGGAACACACCAGCCCTTCCAGACATGGCATCCCCCAGAGAGGGGTCCCTCAGCCCCTTCGGGGTGCTGCCTCCACCTGTGTGTCCCTTCCAGAATGCAGACCCTGACCCTGTGAAGGCCAAGGGCAGCTGGAGAGGGAGGGTCCACCTGGCCAGGGCCTTCAGGTAACCTATGACCCATCTGGTAGAACTGAAGTCCCACCCACTGTGGCTTTCAGAGGCCAGATTCACCGGTTCCCTGCCATCTTCCTCCTCTGCGGTCCCCCACAAAGTCAGAATTGGAGGGGAATGGCGTGAGACCCCTCCCACCACCCGGCACCCACGCAGAGACGGATCACTGGGTAAACACAGGCCTGGTGGCCAGGAAAAGGAGTGATATCTTGAGCAAATTTCTTCTCCACACCCTGTAAATTTACTTTTTGCTGGGTCACAGGGAAACCCTAGCCACGGCCTGTCCCAAGGGCTGGGTCCCCCAGCCATGGCCTCACCCACCGCCATGGCCCCGTACCTGGCAGCTGTCCACACCGCCCTTCAGGTAGCCCGCACAGAGCATGGACGGGGAGATGATGCCACCATACACGTCCCTGCGGTTGCAGATCTTGTTGGAAATCAAAGGGACGGCCGCATGGTTCAGGACAGGGGAGGCGTCGCCTGCTTCAAAGCAAGCGAGGGAATGTGTGTGAGAAGGAAGCCTGGCTCGTGTGTGCTGGGACCAGGGGATGAGGGAACGAGGACGGGAGGGGCGCTGCCTGATGAGATGCAACAGGGTCCTGCAGGTGGGCCGGGAGACCCCCGCTGCCTCTGAGCATGCCAAGCCAGAGCTTGCCACCCATGCGCAACTGCAAGGGCCACTCTGCTTCAAGGCAGGGCCACCGACTCTTCTTAAGTCTCCACAGTGGAGGAGGACGGGGCGACAGTGGCCAAGGCACCTCCCCAGGTGGCACCAGCCCCATCAGCCATCAGAATACCCCAAGTTATGGGAGGGAAACTGAGGCTCATGAAGGTCACACATTCAGCGTCTTTGTGAACTCCGGGATGCTCAGCAGACAAAATGACCCCCAAAGACATCCTCACCCCAATCCCCAGAACCTGTGACTGTGTCACCTTACAGGGCAAATGGGACATTGCAAGTGCAGTGAGGGACAGGCCTTGAGCAGGGAGAGGATCTTGAGTAAGGGAGTGGACCCGAGGAAGTCACAGGTGTCCTCAGAGGAGCCGGAGGAGGAGCTCTGACCACAGAGCAGGGACCAGAGTCACAGGGAGATTGGAAGATGGGGCGCTGCTGACCTGGAAGGCCAAGGACGGCACAAGCCAAGCACTGCGGGTGGAGCGCAGATGCTGGGAAAGGCAGGGGACAGGCTCCCCAAGGCCTCTGGGCGGAGCCAGCCTGGCCCACGCTTGACACCGTCGCCCTGAGACTGAGTTTGGACCTGTGACCTTCCGAACTATGGGGTGATACCTTTTTGTCATTTTAAGCCACAAATTTGGGGTCATTTGTTGCAACAGCCACAGGAGACTTAATACACCTCCAGTGGGCCAGGTGTACCCCCAACACCAAAGCAAACCCCAACACCAAAGGGAAGGACCCCTCCAACTTAGCTGCTTTGTGACCCAGGCATCTTGACTTTTTCTAGACTCAATATGGCGGACCTCTGTTCCTCGCAGAGGTCTCAGCAGGTGGTGCGAGGGCCTGCTCTCCTCAGCACTGGGACTTCACATGTGCTGTGAGTGTGAGTCCACAGGGGCCCCACCCTCCACCTGTGTCCTCGCAGCGGGGTCTGCCTGCATGGCTGAGGGGAGAACCTGTTCATTCCTGCTTGCCCCGCAGAGATTCCATTGAGATAACAAAATGTCACATGACAGGCCCTGAGGGGCTGCTCTAGGAGCACATGATATCACCAGACACTCAGCTTTGTGCCCAGAATGCAGCGATACAGCTCGATGCATTGTGGAGAAGATTCCAACACAGGCTGGGCTGTAGTGTCAGGAGAGGGGCTGGTTGGACCTTTTGTGTTGGACACAGCAGACTGACAGCGAGAAACCAATCTGCAGAGGGATGGAGAATCTCCCGGGAGGATGAAGCTGTTGCTCAGCCCCGTCTTCAGAGCCCAGTGGGACTCGCATGACTCTGGCGGGCTGGGTGGTCCTGAATGAGAGGTCCCGGATAAGGAGGGAAGGGAGCATAGCCTGGTCTCCCAGCTCCCACTGCACACGAAGGGTACTGGTCCTGATGAAGCCGGAGGGGCCCCGCCAGCCACACTGGGACAGAGCTGGGCCACATGGGTGGGTTGGAAACTAGAGAGCTGTGAGTGCCCTCAACCAAGTAGGCAGACTGCCAGCGGGCAGGGGGTACGCAGGCCCTGCAGACCGGAAGCATCCGGGTCAGCCCCTGGGGCCTTCAGCGGGGGTGGGCTCAAGTAATCAGGATTGAGAGGAAAATCCTGAACTTCCTGTTGGGCTGGACTGTGGTCCCTCCAAAATATGCCTTCCTGCTGCTATGGAGCCCAAACTTATTTGAAATAGGGTCTTTGCAGATGTAATTGAGGTAAGGATCTCAAAATGAGATCTCCCTGAGCTTAGAGCAGACCCTAAATCCAATGACTGGCATCCTTATAAGACATGGGAGAGGGAAATCTGAGATACAGAGACACAGGGGCACAGCCACAGAGGATGGAAACTGGGATTGGAGATCCATCTACAAGCCCCAGGACACCAGGGCAGCTTCAGCCACCAGAAACCAAAGGAAAGGCATCGGGACCTCTAGGAAAGCCACCCTGCAGACACCTCGATTGGGTGTGGCAATAAATCTCCATGGATTTTGTTTTTTAAAGACAAAGTCTCGCTCTGTCACCAGGATGGAGTATGGTGGCATGATCACAGCTCACTGCACCTTAGAATTCCTGGACTCAAGCAATCCTCCCACCCCAGCCTCCTGAGTAGCCGGGACCACCATGCCAGGCTAATGCTTGTTTGTTTATTTGTTTTGAGATGGACTCTCACTCCGTCACCAAGGCTGAAGTGGAGTGTCATGACCTCAGCTCACTGCAACCTCTGCCTCCTGGGTTCAAGTGATTCTCCAGCCTCAGTCTCCTGAGTAGCTGGGATTACAGGTATGTGCCACCATGCCTGGTTAAATTTTGTATTTTTAGTGGAGACAGGGTTTCACCATGTTGGCCAGGCTGGTCTTGAACTCCTGACCTCAAGTGATCCACTTGCTTCAGTCTCCCAAAATGCTGGATTATAGGCATGAGCCACCACGTCCAGCCCAGGCTAATTTCTTTATTTTTTGTAGAGACAGGGTCTTGCCATGTTGCCCAGTCTAGTCTCAAACTCCTGGGCTCAAGCAGTCCTCCTGCCTTGGCCTCCCAAAGTGCTGGGATTACAGATGCATGCCATCAGGCATGGCTAATTTTTGCATTTTGCATTTTTTTGTGGAGACAGTGTCTCTCTATGTTGCCCAGGCTGGTCTCAAACTAATGGCCTGAAGGAATCCCATGGACTCAGCCTCCCAAACTGCTGGGACAACAGGTGTGAGCCACCACACCTGGCCAATTTCCATAATTTTAAGCCACCGAGACTGTGACAATCTGTTACAGCAGCCACAGGAAATGAATCCTCTTCCTACTAACAAAGAAAGCGATCGATGGAAAACCTTAGACTTGTGACCAGCTCTGTGCCCACACTTAGGAAAGGGAGGCCCAGGCTTCCTCTGCACGGTCTAGGGCCACTGCCACCCCCGCTGCCCTTTGTGTTACAGCAATCCCATCTGCTGCTTCTTCCACTTGCTCCTTGTGGGATGAAAGAACACATCTTCCAAAGTCCCACAAGGCAACGGGTCTTCACAAACACGAATCTTTGAGTTCTGAATGAAGCCTGGGAGGGTTGCCTAGGTGGGCTCTGCATGTTCCCAGTGAAGGCCAGGGGTCCGGGCAGGGGAAGAGAAACACCTGCTGTGTTTAAGAAGGGTCTAAACCCTCTCTCTCCTGAGAGGGTCTGAGGTATCACATTGTCCCCATAACAATGGAACTGTGCCTCCTGACCCACAGCTCCTTGGCTGACTGTGTCCTGAGCAGCTGACACACACTCCCTGGCTAGGGTATCTGGGAACATCACACTGGGATGTTGGAGGAGACCCCTCCGCAGCCCACTGGGTCTTGGGCTCCCAGGCTCAGAATCTTGGCTCCAGCCCACTGACCTCCATCCTCTGTGGCCCCCCATCCTGATGTCCAGCACACTTTTCCATCGGGGAAGTTCTCTTCAGAGTTGGGCAGGCACACAGGCTGAATCATCTCTATTTAAAAGGAAACAATAGTTCTTAATGCCACTGAGGCAGGAGTCTGAGAAAGCAATTCATCTCGTCAGTGCTTATGCCTCTGAGGAGCACAGAATGTCTCCCAAGGGAAGGTCAGGCCCTTGGTTACTAGAAAGCGATCAGCTCACAGCAGGAGCCCCTCACCCCATCCACGACACCCGGAGCACTTAAAACCGTGAACCAGCCCTCCCCGTGGCAGCGGGCGGGGGTCTAGATCAGGGTCAGCACATTGCTTCTGGAAAGGGCTGAATACTCAACGCTTTAGGCTTCAGGAGCCATGCAGTCTCTACAGCGGCCACCCAAGCATGAACACAGCCCCAGGTACCCACATAGCATGGCTGTGTCCAGTGAAATGTCTATTTGCCAAAACCTGACCCTCAGGCCACGCGGGCCCACTCCTGGTCTAGATCACAGTGTGCCTGTTGCTTATAGAACATGGCTCCACGAATATTCCTGTGGTCCCTGAGACGTCTGGAGGTGGCAGGTTTGCCAGCGTGTAGGGCTGGGTCCCGCGGGCCTCCCCCAAAGCCAGAGCGCCCTGCATGGATCCCAGGTTTTCGTGCGAACACCCCCTGAGGTTCCCTCAGCTTTACTGTGCAGAACGGTAATAAAGAGGTAGAGAACTCACTTTAATTCCTGTCAAAGTGCAAGTGCTGGCACCTCATTTTCTCTAACCAAATATCATTAATAATAGTTGGCAAACTGGCATCGCCACAGCCTTTCTCCTACTTCTCTGGAAATGTTTGTTTCCAGGAATTACGTGTCCATGTGATGGATGCAGTATTGACTCTGCCAGATAGAGCCTGCCGCTGGTCTCAGGCCAGGATTCTGCTCCAGTGAGAGGAAATTCTCCTATTTATTATGCTCCCCCTGCTTTCTTGGGAAGGAAAAGGGCTTTGATTTATTTGGGAATAGGCTCCTAGTTCTTTGTTTGCATCTACCGATGTCTGAAAGTTTTATCAGGTGTGGCTCTTCCAGCATTTTTGTAATGTCCAGAGGACAGAGCCTGACTTTTTCAAGAAACAGGGTCTTTAGGAGCTGCTGGTTGGGAGAGAGCTTTCCTGTACTTCCCGGGAGCTGAGGGTGCCCAGCATCTTTCAGTCTGTAGAGAGATGAGAGGGCACCAGCACCCCAGCTGGCCAGCCTGGGAGGTTCTGTCCCTCAGCTGAAAGGGCTTCTGTACCTGGAGAAACCAGGCAGGTGGGTGGTACTGGCTGAGGTGACCGCACCTGGGCAGGGAAGTGCTCTTTGTCACGACAGCTGGGTGACTCTCTTCCGCCACCTAGAGGTCCCAGGTGGTCTGGCCTTGAGAAGCTCTTTCTGCCTCCAGGTGGCTCCAACAGGGAGAAGGTGTTACCAGATAAACCACACAGCCCACGAAGGCTCTAAAATTAAGTTACCGTTGGAACTACAGCCCATCAATCTGCCTGGCATCATCAGTGCATTCGTTCTGTATTCCAAGATCTACAAACCACACTGAAACAGGGTAACGCCGAAAATGTAGGCAGAGTCAACAAGTCTGCAAACGGGAGAGCCGGGATACAACTGAAAATCACTTGTCATGCCAAGAACTAGGGACATCATGACTTTAATGAGAAAAGATAACAGATGCCAACACCGACATGAATCAGGAGTTGGAATGATTAATTAATATCTGACAAGGACTGTAAAGCAGCCGTCCTAAGAGTGCGTAAATGAGCAATTGCAAATCCTCCTGAAACAGAAGAGCAGCAGCCCCACACAGAGACCCAGACGTACCGTTGAACGTCAGCGGCCCAGCCAGCTTCATGAGGGCGATGTCATGACCCAGCCTCTTTGGCTTGTACTTGCTATGGTAGACAATCTTCTCCACCAAGTGGGACGGGGCTGGACTGTCCAGCAGGACAACTAGACCCACCTGGATGGTCCATGACTCGGGGAGGTACAGGCTGAAATGAGAAGAGCACGAGGTGAAGCGAGGGGAGAACCCAACCACTGAACTCACCGACCTCAGGTGTCCTGGAAACCTAGGAAGACGGTGACAGAGGTTATCAGGCGAGAGGTGGTCCTGTCGCCCTGCTTCTTTGTGCTGCACTGCCATGCCCTGCAGAAACACACACCCACAGTCCCTGTGCTTCCCAGAAAGGCCTCGCTCTCAGCACCTCTGAGGTCTTCTTGGCATTTGAGGGCTGAGCTCAACTTGGCTCACTGCAAGGAGTCTATCGGGCCCATTCTTCATCCAACAGCCACAGAATGGGGGTAAAAATAACGTGAGAACCATTGCATTTGGAAGGCTTTTCTGTAGCTTTCGTGCACTCTAAGCTCCTGAGATTTTAAGAAAAAGAGACCCAGAACCTGGCCCCCAACATATACCCTCTAGCCTTCCTCGCCACCATCTCACCCCATCTCTGCCATGACGTGGTCCTCTGGAATTAGCTGTGGGAAGGTCTAGGTCCTTTCATTTCTGTAGTTTTCCTCCAGCACAAGAGCTTCCTCCCTTCTCTGTCTGCCTTTTCTGTAGGAGCTACAATCCTTAAAACAAGCTCAGGGTCACCAGTCACTAACAGCGATGGGGCCACCGTGAGGCTGGAGGCATCTCTCCAGCTGGACATTACTTGGAGGTTGGACTCTCTGCCTTCCCTCTGGAGCCCCTGCTCTCCACCCAGAGCAACCCACCTCACCCGACATGACCCGCGCATGAGCAAGGGTCTGGGAAGACGGTCAGCACTCACTCGTAAACACAGTGTGCAGCGGTGACAATCCACAGGGGCGTGATGACAGAGCCCCCGCACAGGTGGTAGCCCTGGAACTGAAGGCTGGCCTGCCAGGGCCACTGTGAGAGCGAGGACACATTTCCACCCACGATGCGTGCACTGTAGCCCCTTCTACGACCGCAGGCTAGGAGGAGAACAGGGCTTGTGAGTCCACCCTGCAGACATCTCTGGGGGACATGGTATCACTACGTGCACCTGTTCCTGTCTCCCCACCCTCACTGCCCCGCTCCCAAAGCTCACAGCAGTTCTAAGACAAGTGCTATAAGAGGGGGCTCAGTGGGGGAGGTGGTCAGGCTCCTGGGGAGACCTGAGGATGGTGGGTGCTGTGGGGGATGCAGTGGGAGAAGCGCCTACCTTGCTTGGTCAGTGCCCGGTGTTGGCAGCGCCACCCCCCCTTGTCCCCCCAGTGATGACAATACCCTGGGATGTCAGGAGCAGGCAGGAACCTCTGCAGCCCCCTCTCACTGCCATGGGTGCACGCACCTTCCTGACTGCTCCAGACCACACCCCTGCTGTGTGAACACTCCCCTCTGCCAGGAACGAGGGGCACTGCCCCGAGCCTGGAGTGGGCACTGTGCACGTGTAAGGAGGAAGTGGTACCGAGTCAGGGACTCAAGGCTCTACAGAGTGATGGGACATTGTGGACCGTGGTCCTGTCTGCAGCTAATGAGTCCCTCCGGCTGCCTCCCCCACCTAACGGGTGAGGCTGGCAGGTGAGGACAGGTAGGGGTACACAGGGTTCCCGCCTGGCACCTGGGAGGAAGGGACACAGAGCAGCATCTGAGGGCAGGGAGATGGGACTCCGCATGTGCTTGCTTCCCCTGGAGCCCTGTCTTTCCAGAACTCTTACCTGTGCACTGCAGGGTAATCACGTGGCCAGAGGCACAGCCCTCCCTAAAGCGGAGAAGAAGTAGGCTCCATGAACAACGCCCAGGTCTGTGAAAGGGGCACTTTCACAAACTTCATCTTAGGGTAACAGAAAAATTAATTCTATTTCCCCCTCTCTTGAACATAGATCACAATTTTAGTCTATGATTTAAAAAATGAGGATGAGATCACAAGATTCATTCTAAAACACTTGGTAACAGTGAAACATTGTGTATGCAATGGGCCGTTCTGTATTTCTAAGCTTTAGGTAGCTAATGATAAAGGATGTGTAAGGGGATATATTCTATCACGCTGTCATTGCCTGGTGATTTGGCCCAATGTTCTCCACCTCCTGGCCCCTGGGGACACAAGAGTGCCCAAAGGACAGCGTGGCAAGCCCTCCAGGACTCCCTATGGCCTGGGTTCACACACCTGGCAGAGGACTCCTTCCCCAGAGCAGCAGTGTGACTGTCCCAGAACGGACACTCCTACCCCCACGCCCACACACAGGTGGAGACCAGGTTGCGTGCTTTTCTCATAGTGAGGGGAAAGCGATCCCAAAATCTCTGTAATGTTCTCTGCCTTTTGAGCCCCAGCTCATCATACAAGAGAAAGCTAGTGTCACCAGAATGAGGATTCAGCACCCAAGACATGAGCTGTCCCTCCCACTGCATGTGGGTCCTGGCTGCTCATTCATCTCCGACGGACAGACCTACAAGCTTGTTCCCGGAGCAGGAAGCACATCCTGGAGTTTGGGCCAAGATGTCAGGAAGAGACCATGGAATCGGATTCAGAGCGCTTGGCTGTATCTGCTACGTACCATCTAACTGGGGCAAGGCAGGTGGTCCCTGTAAATTTCAGGCACCTGATTGTTTTTTAAGGACACCTGGTTTTACCTTCCCCATGAGCTGTTGGGGAAAACATGTAAAATAAATAATGAATGCTGAAGTACTTCGTAAACAAAGAAGGATACGTTTCTATCTTAATTTCTGTTTTTTTCCTTTTGCCCTTCCTCTTTTCCTCCCCCTCCCTCCCTTTCTTCCTTCCTTCCTCTTTTCCTCTCCCCTCCCTTCTTCCTTCCTTCCTCTTTTCCTC